>CM023955.1:6988262-7062334 GCA_013407115.1 Glycine latifolia | reverse complement strand
TAACATCTGTAAGACAACTAATGGTTAGAATACATTTTCAGAGTTGATGTTCAATTGTATTTTGCAATTTTATATTATGCTCAATATATATTTTTAATTTTTAATAATTATATATAAAAGGATTTGATTTTTTAATTCTTACAATTAATTTCTTCCAAATTTTTAAAATTATTAATTCTTCATATTATTTTTACTTGCCATTAGGAATATTAATCGATTGAATTCAATTCATTTTGAGGAAAAGTCATATGCTAGTAATATATTTTCTTTACAACACAACCGGGTTACCTTTAAATTTAATCTAATTTAAAGTAGTTTGAATAAGATAAATTTTTTAGTTCTTAGTGGGTAGTGAATAGGCTTTAAAAGAAAAAAAAATATTTAAAGTATCAAATATTTATTTTATAAATTAATTTCTACAAGTATAAAATTAAGCTAAAACAATATATCTCAATTCAAATTTAAATTATTTACGATAACTTATGCAAAGACACAACAACCAGTTCTTTTAAGCTGCCAGTTAACCTGATTACTTTATTAGTCATATATCGTCCTATTTTTTCTTTATTATCCATTATTTATTAAAACTGTTTTTAATACATATAAAACTTTTTTCTTTATATATATATATATATATATATTCACCAATGTTGTGTTATGAACACTGAATAAGAATAAGGGTTGGTGCTCGTTGCACAATTGAAACCCTTAAGGCACCCCTTACGACCACCCTTTGAAAGGAAGGACGATGTATTGGCAGCCTCAGAAAACTAAACCAGCACACTATAAGAGATAGAGACTTAATTAATATGTTGATAAAATGCATGACTAAAGAAATGAAACACACTAATAAATTTATTCATGGCAGACATAAAACAAAAATAGAGCTTCAAGTGAAAACTTGACAATGGAATAACGATGGACAAGTCACAGTAGATGGTACCACTTTGATATCATGTTGAAGTTACAAGGCTTTTACATAAAGAGAAGAGAGAGATTATAACTTTATATATATAAAGTTATTTCAATGGAGAATTCCTCAACAAAGTCCTTTTTATTTTAAAAAAAATTGTTCAGAAATATTTATTTACTGTAAAATTTAAATATAATATGATTTATATATCCTACAAAAACTATAATCTTAATTATTTTATAAACTGATTATCAATTTCTAATTAGCATCTTTTGACTATTAATTAATTAAAGAGTTTAATGCTTATATAAATTATTATCCAATCATAAATTATCGTTTGAATTATTTTAAGAAAATTAATAAACTTATCATATACAACGATGAGTTGCAATTAGTAACTATATAAATTTTTTTCTATAATCATTTTCTCTTAATTAAGTTTTCAACTTTTAATCCTTTTTAAAAAATAAAATTTGAGCTAACACTTCGAGTACTTTTACCAAACATAGCGATATCTTTTGGAGGGTTTAGACTTAGAATTTACTTATGGTATGCCAAATGATATATAGACAAGACTGGTTGAAAGCAATATAAACCAAAATTGGAGACTTTAATTATCTTTAGGTGATTATATCTGTGGACGATTAAGTCGCTTTTTTATCTAACGGCTATGTAGTAATGTCTAGTCATGGAAATGGAAAAGCTAGCAAAGTTGGCTTATGCGTGATGCACTGAATATGAGTTGCTTTATGATTTGAAATTCTGAAGAGAAAATCCCCCAGTCATTATCAAAATGCTTTTATATCCCGTAACACAAGTGAGAGAATAGCAAAACCACGTGAACTGGCCCCCACAATCTTTCTCACTTGTCTCCAATTAATTGCTGAAATTTCAGGCGTAGTATAGTATAGTATAGTAGGGACCCTACAATGCTACACTCTTTTATTCTTCCTAAAGTGGCCAGCTTTCCAATAACCATGTCTCTTCCTTCAAGCCCTCCTTAGAATTTCTTTCTCATGTTTTTGTAACTTGTAATGTCATGAGGGCACCGCCAAGGATCTGAAATTCTACATTGTTTGATCAATGATTGAAGCAAAAAACCACACAAATGGTGTAAGAAGAAAAGCCAAAGGTTTAAGGTCAATGTGTAAAATTTCAACTGATGCCTTATATGGTCTCCTTCATTTTAGTTTTTGGGCTGAAAAGAGAAAAGGGAAAGCTCATAGTGACTGAAATCTCGCAGTGGTTTGTCTTTTAAGAAAGATGATCTGCGTCAGAGGAATGTCTCTGCCATCATATGCATCATTTGTGGCAAAAAAAGCTATCTCTACGCCAGCAATACCTTTCATAAGCTATATATATAACTAATAGCTGGTTTGATTATCCAAAAAAAGAAAGTGTAGCTGGTTATGGATTAGAAATGCTGAAGCATGCAAAGAGTGTGTGTGGACACTTTCAAAGCTGAAGCAGTGACCCCACTAGTGGTTTAATTTTTCAGCTGAGTGTTGAAACAGATTAATGCCTATTACAGGTTTACTGTGTATCTTTCTTGTTTTGAACATGTTATCTCTCCAAAACATTTTAATTTCTCGAGTTTTCTAAAGGCTGGGCCATAGCTTACTTGACTAGAAGTTTAAATTAAACAAATATTTATAGATTATAGTCAATAATCAAATATGAAACCTTACACTATTTATTTAAGTTTTAAATGTTATGTAGTTAGCAGTATACGCATGGTGGGTGGCGTGTTCTTGGTCTTTTGGGGGGATTTTTAGAAACTGTTTTTGGATATAACTTGTATCATTTTGGTTGAGTTGGACACATCTTTGCTTAAATAGACATTTCAATAAAATCTTTCCTTATAAAAAAAAGTTTAAAATTTAAGAAAAACTCCCTAATTGATTTTACGTCTATCAAGTATGAAGTAGAAGACTAGCTTATTTGCTGATAATTTAGGATCCTTTTCTTCTGATTGAGCTCAAAGTTTGAGTTCTTAATTAATTTTTGGAACGGGAACGTAACAAGAACCTTTTCGGCTTAAACGCACTCATGGGATCAAGCCCAAGGCCATATAGATAGCAGATACTCTAGCTTCCTGTTTATTGGACTTCAGTGGTTAATTTTTTCTGCCCTCCGCAGCTGAAAGAGCCCATATTAAATGGAGGCCTTAATAAAAGCCCATATCAAACGAAAAGCATAAGAGAGGACCAACAAGAGCCCAATCTAATGCATTTTAGACGTTTAACCTGATCGAATCCAAGTAATGTTTGGCATCAGCTTCCTACACCATCAGCATTTCTCCTACACCATTTAAACTTTTCATAATTCCAAAAATACCCTTAATGAGTGAAAAGATGATAAATATAAAGAATGAGCAATGGAGTTGCGGGAAGCTTAACTCACGGACGTATTTGAGTTGTGCATTGCTTGGAGTCATCTTGTTAGGTGATTGTTAGGCATTTGGTTTCATTTAGGTGTGCATTCTGGTTGCTGGAGGTGGTTTTTGGTTGGTTTTCGGCCGGAGTGGAGTGTCTTTGCAGGTGGAGGTGCAGGTGAGGTTTTTTTTTGCCTTACGGATTAGGTAATCCATAAGGATTGCACGGATTAGGTAATCCGTAAGGATCGTATGGATTAGGTAATCTGTATGGCTCATAGGGATTGAGTAATCCATATGGTTAAAAAAAATTAAAATTCAAAGAGTAATTAGTTGAGTTTTATTTTTTTAACATTTTTAAATTGAGTAGATATCATTTAAAAATATATGGAAGAAAAAAGTTGCTTAGTTATTTAGCAAGTGGGCTTAGTATATTACAAGAGTAGTTATTGAATTTTTTTTAGTATTATTGTTGGTTAGTTTGTAAAATGTATAAAATTATTATGTATGATGAAGACAAAACAAAATCAATTTGATGGAATTATTTTGTGAATGCTGAAATAGAATTTTGCTCCTTATCGATATTTAAATTTCACTTTTGATCTCTTTGTTGGATCAAATTGGTTCATTTATAATTTTTTTCTTTGAACTTGTCAAATATTACCAAGTTAATTGAATTAGTGTGATAAATTCAAGAGAAGAATTAATTTGGCTAGACAATTTTTAAGTGATTAGAGTGGTATATTCTAAATTGCAGATAAGGGATCAAAATTAAATTTGTTGATATATTGGGTTAGATTGAATTACACACTTTGTATATTCCCTGTTATTTGTACCTGTCTTACCTATGTTTTACCTTCTCTCAATATATCTCCATGTTACTATTATTTATCAGATTTTTCTTTGTTAGGATGGACAACGATGAGTGAATGTATGAAAGTATAATGGCTGAAGAAATTTATATGAATGAAGACATTGGAGCAGACGCTGATGAGTTTGAAGACAATGATTGTTTAGTTGATTGTTCTGCAGCGTTCCAAACAACTGAGGTAATTATGTAGATTTTAATGTAGTCAAAGAATATGAATGTAGTTAAAGTTATTAAATGATTGAATTTAGAAAATTAAATATGAATTATCCATTTGTGTAGGTGTTTGAATCGCGTGATGCAATATTAAAATGGGCTCGTAATGTTGCATTTGAGAATGGTTTTGTGGCGGTTATAATGAGAAGTGACATGAAAACTGGAAAAATAGGAAGAACGTCATTTGTGTTAATTGGTTGTGAAAGGAGTGAAAAGTATAGAGCATGGAAAAAATGTTTCACACCTTCCACCACTAGCACTAGAAAATGTGAGTGTCCTTTTAAGTTGCGGGCCAAACCAATCTCGGGAGGGCAAGGGTGGGTGGTGAAGCTAATATGTGGAAATCATAATCATGCTTTGGCCAAGTCATTTTGTGGACACCCATATCGTGGTCGAATAACTGAGGAGGAGAAGACCATTGTTGCTAATATGACAAAGGCGATGGTCAAACCAAAAAATATTCTTCTAACATTGAAGGAGCACAATGAAAATAATGTAACAAGTTTGAAACAAATATACAATGCAAGATATGCATATCGGACGCGTACAAGAGGCACTAATATTGAAATGCAACAGCTAATGAAGCTTCTTGAACGCGACATGTATATTCATTGGCATCGATTGAAGGATGAGAATGTTGTACTTGACTCTGTCATAGAATAGGCATCAGTGCCCTTTGTGACCATCCCCATGTCAAGCATTTGCTGCAACCCCTCAGCAATCCGTTGGCAAACAGCCTGAAATTACCAAAAATTATATCATTATTAACAATGCAAGATATGATTACAGGGATTTCTTTATGGCATTTAATAAAATGTTAAATTAATCACCACTGCATGTCGAGGGGTCTGGTCTTGCGTAGAAATGGTCGACTCTGATAGTGGTCGTGCGTCTTCACGCGCCTGATGTATCGGTGGAGCAACTGGTACTGGTCCTGTGGTCGCCTCAGAAAGACTCCGTGCACGAGCTGCGTCATACTGTGAAGGAGTCATCACTGGGTGTGATACACGGTAAAACCAATTCATGTATCCAGCCACATGTTGACCTGGATAAGCAACCAAGTCCCCAGTCGCGATCATGTGATCTGCAAAATGCGTCCATCTGTCATCCATAGCCTCCGCATCAGGCAATTCAGACCCCGTCATCTCTGGAATGTCCTGGACATATCCAAACTGCCTTAGGACCCGCTCAGGTAGATATCTGACAGTATATGGGCCCCATTTGATGGGCCCAAAATACTGTGATATGATCTCAAACTCTTCGTGCTCGCGGTGGTCCTGATACGGCGCCCAGCAAACATCAGCCATAGTCAACCTATCTAAACGCGTCTGATAGGTTGCCAGAGGTAACGCCTTCGCAATCTTCCACCAGTGGGCACGTGGTTGAACCTCCTGATACTCATCATTCGGAACAACATTCCCTACCATAGGAAAATGTTCATATATCCAGCACTGCATATTACAATGAATTAATGATTAACACATTAACAATAACACAAACCAACAACAACTAATACACTAAATAAATCAATTATAAATATCATTACCTGTAAAAGCGTAATGTAGCCAGCCAGATGCTTCCCATGGTGCTTACATGCATAATTCAAGTTATCATACATGTGCACCAGAGCAGCCGCTCCCCAAGCGTATCTGGCATCTTCATCGATGTCGCGGAAAGCTTCCAAGAATACCACACCTATATGTGTGGCACTCTTGTTAGCAAACAGAGTGCACCCCCCCAGATGAAGCAGATAAGCCCTCGCCGCTAATGTCCACTGCCTAGCTTTACACTTCTGATAATACAAGTCTCGAAGCCAGGAAAAACGGACATATGCCCCATGGCATTGGGTCGTCTCAGCATCTGCTTCTTCGACTGTCACCTCTAGCAGATCAACCAACATCGTAATGGCCTCTCCTGCGTCGATAGCATCATAGGACTGCAACGTTCCCATAACAAGGATATGCAAGATCGAGGCCACGTCGTCTAGGGTCACTGTGATCTCCCCCACAGGCAGGTGGAAACTACTGGTTTCAGGGTGCCATCTCTCGACAAAAGCAGATAGCAATCCCCTATTCCCAGTCTCCACACAGCAAGAAATCAGAGGAGCTAGCCCCGATGCAGCCACTAAGCCCATGATCTCTGCCGCTGGCTTCCCAAATTTTATCACTTTCCGTCCGTGGGAAGCCAACTTCAGCTCATGACGTTCCTGCAATAAAGAGTATATTAGATTATGTGTATTTTATGAATAATTATACTTATTAAGCTACAGGAGTTAACATTATGATACCTCTTCGGCCCATACTCTAAGGGCAACATGATCCGCATAAGAAGTTAACACGAAACTGTCTTCTGGCCCCCCCTGGATATGCTTTTGTCTCAGCACCAACATCCTCTGTCCCAACATCCTGTCTCCGAACATCCTCTGTCCCAAGAATATCGGTATCCATATGAGGTTCCTCAAGAACGGGATCCTCAGCAACAACCTGGTCTAACCTTTGCCTACGAACGGATGCCGTAGGCCTACGCCTCTGGACAGGCTCATCTTCAACAACTCTACTACTTCCACCCACTTTTCGAGGCATTCCTTTAGTCTTAACCATGATCTCTGTGCATCATTTGTATACATGTCAGCCATCACTTCAAACCAAATCAAGCAACAAGAATACTTAACCATTCCAAATCATACTACTTAACCATTCCAAATCATACTACATAACCAACAACAAGGGTCAACTATTCCAAATTAGACACAACCTTCATTCACATTTGGTGTCACTAATGATTTCAAAGCAAACCCAACAAGCAATAACTCACGACTTCAAACCAAACTCAACAAGCAATAACATCCTAACTTCAAACCAAACTCCAAGCAACAACAAGCAACAAATTTGCATGCCAGACTTCAAGCAACAACAACAAGCAAGCAATAACATCCCAACTTCAAACCAAACTCCAAGCAACAACAACAAGCAATAACCATTCACAATTTGCACATCACAAGCAACAACAAGACTCAAGAATTACATGCCAGTCATGACTTCAAACCATTACACAAGCAACAAATTCTGAATTACATTTAACTCAATGGGGTGACACTGCTCAAAGCCAGCCATTAGGAACCTATGGTTCTGCAACTTTTTCTGTGAATTCACCTTATTTCATAGCCAAGAACATGACATTCAAAGTAAGTGACAAGCTCCAATACAATCTTGCTCTATCTGTGTGTTTTACAAGCAAATATGAATGTGCAAATTGCGTACAGAAAACTGCCCCAATTCCAGCACCAGTCAACCATATATATTTATTTGCTACAATAATCATTTAAAATAATATAACACTAAGCAAAATCTTATTTCAATTTGTCCAAAACCAAATCAAGATTAACACTCAACCATTTCAAGTCATACTACACAATTTTTTTTCACAGCAGCTAGTTAATTTTACTTTGGTTTTACTCCAACACAGGTATTTGTACTGAAAAACCAAAAAAACTCCAAAAACACACACATACGGATTGCTGGATCCGTACGATTTCTACGGATTAACGCTTCCAATTCAGCCATTACCGGCCTACAACAACCACCACACACCACCATGGACAACTATTAAGAAAGAGACCACTCACCAGGGCCACAAGACGCCAAAACGACCACCACCAAAGGCAATGTATCCACGGAGAAGCTCGAACAAGGTGCGCGGATTCAATGGGTTGTTTGAATAACTGGAAGCAAAAGAGATGGTAGAGGGAAGAAGAAGAAGTCAGCTTCGTTGCCTTCGTTGTAGAGGGAAGAAGAAGCGAATTCGATGACAATGGCAGGGAAGAAGTCCGTTGGTTGCAGCCGGAAGAAGAAGAGCGCGAGGAAGAAGAAGAAAATAAGTTTTAAAATAAAATTATTATTAATTTTGAAAGTGAAGGGCAATATGGGAAATGCACTATTTAAAATATGGTGTATGAGAATTTTTTATGGTGCAGGAAGCTCATCACTTAATGTTTTGATCGGGAAAAATATTATAACCTATTAGATCAATTGTGCTGAATTTATATTTACGTAGTATACACCTGGAGGTCGCATTACGTTTGAATTGTCCATTAATACTTACAATTTCCCAAATCAAAATAAAAGTTGTTGTAATATAGTAGTAACTATTTCTGCCTGACCCGAACGATCCGGGTTTGATTCTAGGCAACGGTGTTGTATAACATTTTTAAGTAGGTTTTAAATTATTTCATAAAAGACAAAAATGAAAGCAACAAGGATTCATTTAGTTTTAAAAAATGTTTTGTTTTTACTTTCTGTTTTGTAACTTTAAATTACAAAAATACCATCATATTTTCATTTTAATTCTTATTTTTAATAATTTATGGTGTTTTTAATTTGGTAGAGTTTTAACTTTTAATAACCATTGACACAGGGAATTAAGAACCCTCTAATAGATAAGCTTGCAAAATTAGCATCTACTTATAAAAACGTGTTGGCCTAAGGATTGGTTTTATCAAGGTATTCCTTTTGCATTATGTTATGCACGTGAAATTGTCTTCTTCTCAATAATATAATTCTATTTCCTTAAAAAAAAGGTTCAACTTTTTGTTAGAATAAGTAAGAAATTTCATCTCAATCCACCTTATTTATTATGATAAGGGCACATTTGTTACAATTTTTTCCCAAGAGAACCAATATTTTCTTCTTAAAAGCCTTTTTTTAAACTTTTTTATGTGTTTATTTTAACTTTTCAAAATAATGAAAAAGAATAGAAATAGAAATTTAATAAAAAAAACACTATTTTAAATAACTTTTCATAAAAGTGGTTACATCTTTTTTTAAAATTACTTTTCAATACTCAATTAACTAATTCACGTAAAATTATTATCTTTGGCCAGGCAAACCAAGCCAAAGCCACTCACATCTTTCAGGTGATTAAGAACTATGAGCAAGCTTCAAGTTAGAGAATCAACCTAAACAAGACCGAGATCTCTTTTAGCCGAAACGTCCCAACTGTCCTGTCAAATGAGCTAGAGATGTTTTTGAATATTAATGCAGTTAGAGATCCCAAACTCAAGGAGTTCAATCGAACCCTCCTAGCCAAGCAAGTCTTTTCGCCCAAGTTTGACTTGGACGAGTATTGAGTTCTATCTCGGGGGACTTATGGAAAAATATTAGAAAATCAAATCCATCCCTAGGTGTCTCAATTTGGTTTGGAGAGCGTGTAAAGACATATTGCCAGTCAATTTCAATATGAAGAAAAGAGGTGTTGTGGTGGAAGAGGAAACTTCTATGCATGCTCTCTTCCTATGCTCGAAGGTAAGGCATATCTGGTTTGCATCTAGCTTGGGTAGGAGGTTAAGTTTTGGGAATTATGTGTCTTTTGTTGACTGGTTAGCGGGTTGCTTGAGCCTGGGAGATGATTCTTTTATGAGCAGGATTTGTGATTTGCTGTGGGTGATTTGGTTTGAATGTAACTAGTGGGTGTTCCACCAGGTTGAGTACCCCTTAAAGGTTACTCTTGATAGAATCCAATCTTTTCGGCTGGACTCTAACAGGCAAGTTGATATGGATGCAAAAGGGAGTTATATCTGGGTTTGCCCCCCTCAAGGGGTTATCAAAGCTAACATATAGGGGAAGTCTTAGCAGCAACATTTCTGCTTCTCCCTTCCTGCTATGAGGTTCATATTGCTGAAACTTTGGCTCTGAGATGGGCAATAGAAGCAGCTCGATAACTCTCTTTCTCCAAGGTTTTATATGAATCAGATTGTCAAAGGCTCGTGCAAGCTTAGAGGCAATCAAACTCGGACTCTTTTGAGTTATTTTGCTATGCTGGTTTTGGATTGCAAATTATGGGTGGGAAATTCTTTCCCAAGCCCCCTCCCTCTCTTTTGTCCCTTAGGTCTATGAACAGAATACCAAAAAGTCTTACTAGACTAGCATTTTCAGGTTGACGATTGAGTTTGCATCCAGGAAGTTCCTCCCTTATTGGTTTCTCTTGTAAATGGTGATTTTAGAGCCTTTTTGCCTTAATAGATATTCTTTACTTAAAAAAAAAATCTAATTCACAAAAATAAAAAATAATTTAATTAATTACATTAAATTTATCTTAAATTTAGATGTTTTTAAAATTACCCTTATTATTAATGAGATGAGAGTATGAGACATACTCTTGTTCCTTTTTCAAATATTTGTATTAAATTTAATTTTTTTAATCTCTTATCATTAAACTATTAATTAGTTATGTACGTGAAAAGATAAAGTAAGGTTCTTAAAATTCTTCCAATGCAAGATAAAGTTAGACTCTCGACAAGTCTAAGACATTATTAATTTATAAAAATAATAATTAATGTGAGAAAATTCTAAATTAATTTTATGTAGAAAAAAAAAACTAAACCCCTAATTTATATTGGCCTAAATAGAATAATCCAACCAAGCCAAACGAGTCAAACGGATTTTGACATCCAAAGTCATGGAACACCTAATCCCACTAAATCAAGATCCAAGATTTTCTCCTTGTAAGTTGTAACATGTGCCGAACATTAAATGTAGTCTCTCTCCTAATCAATTTTTATTTGTACAGTACTGGAAGTTGTAGCTTACCGTGGCAGTGCATAACAATTTGGAAAAAGAGCCCTCCACATTAATCAATTATTACTCGAATATTAATTGATGTATAAGTAAAAATAATTAATTTTATATTAATTAAAAAATAATTGATATTATTTAATTTTAAATAAAAAATAAGATTTTTTTTAAATATTTTTTATGAGAACTTGCTATCATGAATAAAAAGAAGACATTGATAATAAAAATAAAATTAAATAAAAAAGTTTAAGAATATTAATATTAAATTAAATTAAATTAATTAGATTTATTTATATTTAATTTCAATGTTTATATATGAATTCAAAGGAAATATTATCATTAAAAAACTTATTTTTAATTGAGTAGTATTCAATAAACATTTATTATACTTATTAAATTACGTGCGAGTAATAAATATTAAATTAGAAAACATTTATGGTAGTGATTGAAATAGACAAATGATAATCAATTTTCTGTAATTTTTATTTAAATGTATAAAATTATACTCTTTTATAATTTTTAAATACGCTTACATATGTTTTGCTAATATGGAGTAAAAATTTTCTTCTTTTAAATTTTGAATCAGTGCTCACAAGACTTTTAAAATATATTCCCTCTTGATTAAAAATAATTATTGTATAAGAAAAATAAATTTTAAAATATTAATTCTTATTTTAATTTTTTAATATAATGTTACTCACTTTTTTAGTAAAACTGTATTTTTTCATCTATTTATTAATTTTTTGTAAAATTTAGGATGGATAATTATTATGATACAAAGAAAAAAAAAAGATGAATGCTATTCTTTTAAAATAATTAAATTTGAGAAAAGTAAATATCATTATTTTTAGAAAAGTTAGCCTTCTTAATAGAAAACATGTGATTAAAGGTAAAATATCATTAGAGGAGATCAAACAAATTTTTTAATATAGAAATTAATTATTGTTTAAAGTGAGTAAATACTTTATAATAATAAGATATTTGGCAAAAAAAATTGAAGCAGGTTAATATTCCTGATACATTCTTTTCAATATATTTTTACACACTAAAATTTAGTAAAAATCATAAAATTATAATAGAATATTGAATAAGAATACAATTAAGAAAATAACATTGATTAAATTTTAAATTTTTAAAACACAAATTATGTTAAAAAAAAGACTATAATATGAGTAATCATAAAAAAAACAATAATAATATTTCTCATAATTTTTTGATAATTTATAATGTATATCAAACATTTCTTAGTTTCTTAACTAGTGATCATAATATTGATTACTAACATCTATTCTTTCATTGTTTTTTTTATTTACAGCCCAAGACAATTTAGTAAATAAATGAAATTTTACAAAACTAATCTAAATATTAATATTACATTAAGAATATAAGTAAAAAAGAATAATTAATACTATTACATTGAAACATTAAAATAATAATTACTGCTAGTATTTGGTATTTATTTTTATTTTTACAATAAACATTAAATATTCTTACCATTTTTACTTATAAATTATCACCTGCTCCAAGGAGCTGAAGCTTCCAAAGTTGGTTCCATCTAATAATCAATACACATTCATAACAGATATCTGCAATAAAATAACTACTTAACCTATCTATCAACAGCTTAAGAGTTCAGAGTTAGTAGATCAGTAGTATATTCCAAAAACATATAGATCAGTAGTATATGCCAAAAACATATAAAAGTCAACAGATTTAAATGCATAAAAAAATAGTATTTATGATTACGCAAACCGTTGAGAATATTTCGGGTACTAGTACATGCTATTATTTAGCATAACGCTTCCTGATTAATCCAGAGGCATTGGTCCAGTTCTGAAGTTTGAGGCGACGAAGATGTCAGGAAGCATTCCCAAAGGTTCGTTCTTATTACCCCTCACTCTGTTTCTCATCGTGCTACTGCTTCCTCTGTTCAGAAGCTTCATTCAATCATCTCCAAAGACATATGCCAGCAACTTGGAAACCAAAGAAACAAGGAGATGCAACATATTTTCAGGAAACTGGGTTCCTTACCCCAAAGAACCTTACTACTACAATGAAACCTGCCCTTTCATATTAGACCAGATTAATTGCATCAAGAATGGTAGACCCGACAGAGATTTCCTCAAATTAAGGTGGAAACCTCATCATTGTGAGCTTCCTCTGTTTGATGCGACACAGTTCCTGGAGCTAGTACGAGGAAAGTCGATGGCCTTTGTTGGAGACTCAATGGGGAGAAATCAACTAGAGTCCTTACTGTGCCTCATAAATACTGTAAGTAATTACTACTAATCATTAATAATAGTTCTCTTAATTGATTAATTTCCATCCTTAGAATTACAATTAGATTACTTTCCTCTTTAATGATTTTTGGAGCATGATTATTGATTACATTATGAAATGTAACTTGACCCTTTTGGACTGGTTTCATAGATGTGATTATTTATTCATTTTCTGTACCAGGTTGCACATCCTGAGGACATTACCGCGACATATACATCAAACGATAACATATTTTTCAGATGGTGGTTCGTGCCTGATTACAATTTTACAGTTGCAATAATGTGGTCACCCTTTTTAGTGAAGTTCAACGATTCAGATCCCACTGGTCGTGGTTTCTACAGCGCCACGAAGCTTTATCTAGAAGAGGCAGATGAAGCATGGAGCAGCAAAATTAAAGATTTTGACTTTGTGGTGTTCTCAACGGGACAGTGGTTTTTCCGACCATTAAGGTTCTACGAGAAGGGGCAAGTTGTCGGGTGTCAAAAATGCGAGAACAGTACAGAGCTTAACTACTATGGGTACAAGAAGGCGTTTCAAACAGCTTTTAGGACTATCAGAAAGCTTGAAGGGTTCAAGGGGTTGGCTTTTTTGGTGACTCACTCTCCGGAGCACTTTGAGAACGGGGCGTGGAATGAAGGTGGGGCTTGTAACAGAACAAAGCCATTTGAAGAAAAGGGGGTTTATGAAAATAGGGATATTCTGGAAGCGTTGCATCAGATACAAGTGGAGGAGTTTAATGCAGCGAGAGAAAAGGGTTTGCGGTTTGGTTTGATAGATATATCTGATGTAATGGCAATGAGGCCTGATGGACATCCTAGTAGATATGGGAAAGTGGTTGATAAAAATGTGACGGTCAATGACTGTGTTCACTGGTGCATGCCTGGTCCAATTGACACGTGGAATGAGTTTTTGATCTATGTGATGAAATTGGAAGGGGAAAATGGTAATCCACTATGATCTGTATTATGAATTGTAAGGGATGAATTTGACACCCAAATTAACTTCGAGATTGCTCTGGGTTGTGGTGGTGTTTTTTTAAGACACCATGCACCATGAAGCCGAGAAGGTGCTATTATTTTTGCTTTTTCATGTAACTCAGGTCAGTGTTCAATTTTATTGATAGCACTTTGGGGTGTATATATACGGGATTTTTTTTTATAGAAAATGGGTAAAAAATTAATTACTAAAAATTAATTACAATTATTGTTAAAATAATTAATTAACATTAATGTGTCAAATGATTAATTAAGAAAATGATACTTATAAAAATTAATTAACAAAATAAAAATAAATATCTATTATTTCATATATCATAAGTTTTTATTAATAACAAAATATTTTTATTTAATAATAAGTATTTTAAAATATGATAAAATTTAATTATACTATAATTTACTAAAATTTTAAATAAAATGGTATAAAAATTACATACAAAATTTTTAAACCAATTTTTAATAATTAAAATTACTTTCATATTTAATTAATTAAATAAAACTAATTTTTATAAAAGCATACACCGAATTTAAAAAAAATTGAAGGAATTTTCAAATAAAAAGAATTATTAAATTAACAGAAACAAATGAATTTGAAAAAAAAAAGGTCTCATACAACTTAGAAGTTGTAGGACCAAAAAGAAAAAAAATATTGTATACAACTTTAAAGTCATAACCATTATAATACTAAAAAATACGGCTCGTAAGTCATAAATATATTTATCATTTCTTCATAAATATCAGAAAAAAAATTAAAGTAGATTACGACTTTAAAGTCGTAAAGACAAAAAAATATCATTGAAGTCATAAAAAATTTTACTTTAATTAAAAAAATTAAAAAAAAAAGATAAGTCAAAACAAGTGATATGACTTACTACCATTTGGTAATATTTTTTAAAACTACCTTCAAATGATAATTAATTTTTTTACCCCTTTTTTTCGTTTTGCTTCATTCCTTTTCCTCTCGTCGATGGGCTCGTTGACCGCCGGTGAAAGCTATAGATGGTTGTTGTTTCATCTCATTCTATGTTCACGCTTTCCTCCTTCATCTTCTTCATCGTGCATACGTTTCTTTTTCTTTCGAAGGTTTTTTTTTTTGGGCCAGCTCCGGTGATGCCACGTTGTGCCACCATGCCGCCACCAATGCAGCCGTCACACCCCTTTCAGGCCTAACCCGTTTTCAAAAGGTCCTAAATAAAATAAGTACTGCTAACTATATTGCATTTCTTCATGTATGCACCCTGCTACCTGGACTGATGATTAGGCCTACCATGTAAGGTCAACCCTTTGACTTTGACCTTCAAAAACAAAAAATAATAAATAAGTTAATTAGTAGATAACTCTTTATTTCATTCATTTTTTCTGTTTGTCTCTATTATTTATTTTATTCTTCAACTTGATTGTCTTTTTTATTATCATTGCTTAATTGGTTACTTAATAATGTTGTAAATTTTCTGTTACTTATTTTATTTTCTCCATGTTTCAATATCGTATAGATAAGAAAACTGGTATCAACCTCACTTGATTAAATTCATCTCTATCTCTTAAATAGACTGCTAGTATCAAAGATTACATAACAGCTTTGTAACAAACCTAAACTACAGCTACAGATCTTACTGTTATCCAAATAAACAAACTAGAACAAACTAAACAAACTTCAGTTGCAACTAATATAAAGGATAACAGATATAGTAGATAACAAGATAACAAATAAAGTTATCTGTTACAACTTAATAGGAGCTAACTCTCTAACACTCCCCCTCAAGTTGGAGCATGTAAGGATGAAATGCCCAACTTGGGAAGGAATGCAAGAAAGACAGCATGACCAAGTGCTTTGGTGAACAAATCTGCAAGTTGAGAATGTGTGCTCACATGGGCAGTGGCAATATCCCGAGCGAGGAGGTGTTCCCTGACAAAATGGCAATCCAACTCTATGTGTTTGGTGCGTTCGTGGAACATAGGATTAGCAACAATATGGAGAGCTGCTTTATTATCACAGAACAACTCCATGGGGTCCGAATGAAAAAACACCAAGAGATGCAAGGAAACCTTTTAACCAAATTAATTCAGCAGTGGCAGCTGCCATGGCTCTATACTCGGCCTCTGCAGAAGAACGTGCCACCGTGACTTGTTTCTTGGTGCGCCACGATATAGGAGACTATCCAAGCATCACAAAAAAATCGGTAATTGATCTCCGAGTAATAGGACAAGAGGCCCAATCTGAATCATAATAGGCATGTATCTTCAAATCACAATCAGAACGCAGCAAAAAACCCTGTCCTGGACTACGTTTTATGTACCTGAGAACCCGTACAACTGCATCAAAGTGAGCTTGGCGTGGGGATTGCATAAATTGCGATAGAATATGCACTGCATAGCTTAAGTCTGGTCTGGTTATTGTGAGGTAAATAAGCTTACCAATTAGCCTTCTGTATCTTTCAGATTATCATATAGTGGCCCGTCATCAAGTGCCAACCGATGGTGTTGTTCCATAGGTGATTGTGTTGGCTTACTACCACTAAGTCCTGATTCACGAAGCAAGTCCATTGCATATTTACGCTGACACATGAAGATTCC
The DNA here is from genome assembly GCA_013407115.1 of Glycine latifolia. Lineage (NCBI taxonomy): Eukaryota > Viridiplantae > Streptophyta > Magnoliopsida > Fabales > Fabaceae > Glycine > Glycine latifolia. The sequence goes on along the minus strand of CM023955.1, from coordinate 7,045,545 downwards.
GGATTTATTCCTTGCCAATTCAATTCCAAGAAAATACTTTAAATTACCCAGGTCCTTAATCTTAAAGCAGTTATTCAGGTATTGTTTGACGTCAAGACATGCTTGAGTATCATTACCAGCCAACACAATATCATCAACATATACTAGGAGTGCCAAAAACACATCACCACGGCTCAAAGTAAACAACGTGTAGTCTGCACGAGATTGACAAAAACCGTACTCTTTAAGCGATGAGCTCAGCTTTGAAAACCAGTTCCGAGGTGATTGTTTTAACCCATACAAGGATTTTTGCAATCTACACACCTTATTAGGAGAGCCAGTGCTGAAACCCGGAGGGAACCGCATGTATACCTCTTCACTTAGATCTCCATTTAAGAAAGCATTATGCACATCCATCTGGTGCAACTCCCAATTTCTTGCAGCAGCCACAGCAAGGAATGTCCTCACACTCACCATTTTTGCCACAGGAGCGAATGTCTCGTTGTAGTCTTCTCCAGCCACTTGCCTATTACCTGCAATGACCAATCTGGCTTTATACCGTTCCACCGTTCCATCAGAATTGTATTTAATTTTGAAAACCCATTTACTGGGCAAAGCATGTTTCCCTGGTGGCAACTCACAAATCCTCCAGATGTTGGTATCTTCAAGAGCAAAAATTTCCTTTTGCATAGCCTCAACCCAACGGTTACCTTTCATGGCATCTCTGAAAGTTTGAGGTTCATGTCCTGCATCTACAGCAGCTAAAAAAACTCTGTGTTGAACAGAAAAATTATTGACACTAACATAGTCATGAAATGGGTACCTTGTGGAGAAGACAGAGTTGGTAGGATTGATGGCTGGCAGGGTGCTATGTGTTTGTATGTTACAAGCAAAGTCTCGTAAATACCCTGGTGGCCTACGAGTACGAGATGGACGTGACGTCACTAGCTCATTCATGGACTGCTCTTGTATTGTATCAGATTCTGTGATGGCAGGAATGGACACATCAGATTGCAACAATCTCCCTCTGTCATCCATACTTTCAGCTGGAATGTCAGCTGCATTATTCTCAGCTGGATTCACATCCCCTGGACTTGTTAGTGTGTCATAAGACTCGTCAGGTGCAACATCCTCAAGAAAAGGAAGAGATGATGGCAGGTGTTGAGGTTTCGAGAAAGATTTTGTTGTCATTGCAAATGGAAAAATTTCCTCAAAAAAATTTTACATCTCTACTAACAAAGCTTTCATGTGTTTCCATGTCAAGAACCCTCCATCCTTTCTGCCCTATAGGGTATCCAATAAAAATACATTTCTGGAACGTGCTGCAAATTTATCCAAAGGTTTGGGTCTAGTATTGGCAAAACACAGACAACCAAAAATTCTTATGTGCTTATATGTAGGAGGGACACCGTATAACACTTCATATGGGGTTTTGCCATCAAGTAATTTAGAGGGTGTTCTATTCATCACATGAACTGCAGTTAAAACACTTTCCTCCCAGAACTCAGTAGGCATATAAGCCTGGAATAATAATGCTCGAGCAATATTTAGAATATGCCTGTGCTTCCTTTCAACTCGGCCATTTTGTGCAGGTGTATGAACACAAAAAGGTTGAGAAATAATTCTCATTTCGCTGTAAAATTGCAATAACTCTTTTGATTTAAATTCTGTCCCATTATTAGATCGAATTACTTTCACAATTTTCTGAAATTGATTTCGAATCATAAGAACAAACTTTCGTAATCTATCACATGTTTCCCTCTTTTCAGCCATCATATAAATCCATACATTTCTACTAAAGTCATCAACAACAGTTAAGAAGTAATGTGCACCAGAAGTGGAAGAAAATTTATAAGGACCCCAAGTGTCACAATGAATAAGGTCAAAACATTCTTTACTACGAGATAAACTCAAGGGAAACACAGCTCTAACATGCTTGGCTCTATAACATATATCACAAGCTTTATTACGAAAATCTTTATTGTAAGAATTTCTAATAAATAGAAGGAAATAAACAACTTCATGAGATGCATGACCCAGCCTCTTGTGCCACACATCTACTGACTCATAAACTCGTGCTGCAGCAGCTGAAATCTGTGGGGATTTCAACACATAGACACCTGCTTCAGCCTGACCCTTACCAATCTCCCTCTTCAACACTTGGTCCTGCAAAATGCATTCATTGTTAGTAAATAGCACACGGTGGTCATTATGTTGCAGGAACTGGGAGACTGATATCAGATTACAATGCAAAAGAGGCACAAATAAAACGTTTTCTAGAGTAATGTATTTATTCAACTTTGCTTTTCCTTGTTTCTCAGCATAGGTTACTGCTCCGTTTGGTAACCCCACTGCCAAAGGCACAATAGGTGTCACATCATGCAATAACTCTATGGTACCTGTCATATGTTGTGAGGTTCCACTATCAATGAGCCATTGAGAACAAATACTCTTACCATGTAATTTGTCACCATGTTGTGGTAGATCCACTAATGCTACCAATTTATTTATCAGCTCAGGAGTCAACACAGAATAAACCCCTGCTTGTTGGGTAGATACTTCAATGGTTTGTACAGCATGCACTCTTTCTTGTGGCTGACGTCCATCACCACGCCCCCTACCACGTCCTCGACCAGCAAAACGATGAGTGGGATATCCAATTATAGTCCAACATTTTGCTGGATCATGGTTGGTTTTCCCACAATGCGGGCAAGGAACGCGTTCCACTGGCTTTTCTGGATTCATACGTTGCTGTGAGCTTCCTGCCTGAGTTTTAAAATTTGTTCGTGTTGCATAGCTGACCACTTCAGCTCGTTCATCTTTCTGCCGTGCCATATCTTGGATGGTACTTTCTTGGGTGACCGTTGCATAGACCTGGTTAACATTGGGAAGTTTAGGATAATTAAGTATTTGGGTCCTTAATGTCCCAAACTTTGTATCATCCAGTCCCATAAGAAACTGATACACTTTTTCCTTTTCAGCTTCTTCGTTGAGATGAGTAACAACAACACACTTCACCCCACATGCACACGATGGTTGGCTTTTGCTGCCATCTATCTCATCCCAAATGGCACGCAATTTTGTATAGTATGCTCCAACACTCATTCCTTGCTGTCTAATTGTGGTCAAGCTAGCCCTTAGTTGGTAAATTCTTGGCACATTAGATACTGAGTATCTTTCCTTAAGGTTCTCCCATAGGTCCTTTGCAGTGTCAAAGTACTGAATATAAGGTTGCAGCTGAGACTTAATTGTATTATGGATCCAGCTATTCAGCATTGAGTTGCATTGTTTCCATGCAAACCCTTCATCAACATCATCCGCCTCTGGGTGCTTGACAGTTCCATCAATAAAGCCTAATTTATTCTTGGCCTTGAGAGCGTTTTTCATGGCCTTAGCCCACGCATCATAGTTGGCTTCTCCTCTCATCACAACATTTGTTAACAACACACCAGGACCATCCACATTACTAAGATAGTAAGGGGATTTAATATCACTGATGGCTGCTGTTATTTGCTGTGTTGGACATGGCTACGCTCTTCTCTCAGAGTACTTGTGCGGAAGGTTTGAATGCTCTGATACCAAGATAAGAAAACTGGTATCAACCTCACTTGATTAAATTCATCTCTATCTCTTAAATAGACTGCTAATATCAAAGATTACATAACAACTTTGTAACAAACCTAAACTACAGCTACAGATCTTACTGTTATCCAAATAAACAAACTAGAACAAACTAAACAAACTTCAGTTGCAACTAATATAAAGGATAACAGATATAGTAGATAACAAGATAACAAATAAAGTTATCTGTTACAACTTAATAGGAGCTAACTCTCCAACACGTATCCTTAATTACTAAGTGTACTCCCCGCTTCTATTCTATCATTTTCTATTCTCATTCGATTTATTTGTGCACATCTCGTCTGTTTAATTAATTACATAACACTATGTCAATTATTCATTTGTTTTTGCAATTCCGCATTAGTATTCTTTAATTCACACTTATGTTCTATGCACTCCATGCTGGATCTCCAACTTGCTTGGTGATGTTTCAATAACGTGTGGATAAATTTTGTAAATGCCATGCAGGGTCTCCGATGTTCTTGACTTCACAGAGTTTAAAATCTTTTCTAAAAAAGCTAAAAATACTCAAATAAAATATCACTCAATTCTCCTTGTTCTCCTAAAAAATTACACATTACTCGATATTGCGTCAAGGTCCAATGCATTAAGCGATTCTCTCCTTTTTTTCTTAAAATTCAATGTCGTTTCAAGGTCCAACGCTTTAACGACTTTTTTTCATGCAATTGAAACAAATCTTTCAAAAAATAAAATCAACCAACACACAAGCTCTTTTCTACCAAAGAACTGCATAAGTTTGATTTTCTCATTGCACTTGAGGATATGTAGGAGCGATGTCAAATCCCTTGTTGATCTAAAAAACAAAAAATATAAAATCCTCTATTTTCTAAAACACAAAACTTTACTTTCTTTTTCTAAATAAACAAAAATATACAAATGTAATTCATGTTTTTAAAGGAAGATAAATAATTAATAAGTCACTTTATTTTAACCACACTTGATTAAAGGTTGTTCTCTTCATGACGGGCGCGTGGGGTGCTATAACCTTTTCCATGCGTAAACGACTCCCGAATCTTTTTATCTCAAATCGTAGACCATTTCTTATCTTTTTTGTTTTCCCGACGTTTTCCTTAAATAAACGTTGATGACGACTCCTCTAGTTTTCCTTTTTTGGAAAACTTCACTTTATCTTTTTTTATCGTCGTGACTGTCACGTTGCAACAGATGGCGACTCCACTGGGGACTGGTTAGCGAGCTAAGCCATTTGATCGAGTGTGCAATTTTATCATGACTTATCTTTATTTATTTTTCTTTTTTCTTTTCATGGTGCTCCCATTTGTTATCGTTTCACTCTGCTACCATTCTTTTCGTGGTTTTGCTTCGATCTCGTATTTTATTCTTTGTCTCGCTCATGCTTGTATATATCATTTGCTATGTTGTTACTCTTTTGTAGTTAGAAATAAATAGTCTCATTGAATCCTAGGGTAGATGACATGTGTTATACTTGTTTTATCTGCCTGGAAATTTTCTGGTTGTTTTACATGTGGGGTTGGGTAATTCTTAGGTTGCTTCATTTACACATGATATCTACACTTTTTGCACACACTTTGAGATATTGGGCCCTATACCCAGATTTGTGTGAGCCATGGGGAGTGGAGGTCGATCTGTGGTCATGTTAGGTCACCAACTCGCTTGATGACAGTGAAATCTCATTTAGAGTTTTCGTCTTTTTGTGATGTATTAGGCCCTATACGCAAGTAAGAATATTTTTCTAGATCAAATATGTCAACTCAGAGGATTCCAATCTCAAATAAAGTATAAAAATTTCAACAAATTCAAAGCAACTCAAAAAACACCACCTTCCGCCACAAATCCAAATATTATTAGAACACTTTTGTTTACCTTGGTGTGTGCGTGCATTAAACCAGTCCATGTCATTCACCTTCACTTAAAGAAATTCGAGAATAGCTAAGTCATGGAAAGGTGACCTTTAGCTAGGTAATTTGGGTGTTGATATGGAAGGTGAAGGATCGAGTTGGATGTGGGTCATTCACATTAGAGGAAGGTGATGATGGTTGCAATGGCCACAGAAAAATGGAAGGGGAAAGGGGAGGAGATGAAAAGAAGGGGGTATGTTTAGAGAATCTAAAGTAAAAAACAGAATATATTTACTTATTTGGAGAGATTAATAAAAGTTTTATAAATTGACATGTCTGATGTAGTGCGCTGCCGAGGCATCTTTCGATTAGGCACCTTAGTAGTTAACTAACGGTAGTTAGGCAACAACAAAGAGTAGTGCCAAAAAATCAAATACTATAAGATTATTTTAAAAAGACTATAATAAAAATGAATTAAATTCTTAAATAAACCAAATAGGCTTCGTACCTATAAGTTTTTTAATAGCCTTAAATATTTCTACATCAAATTAATTGAAATTAAATCACATTTTTTAAGTTAAAGTCAGTGTTACGTGAATTGGTGGGATGATTCTGACATTTTATTTCCTTCTTCAGTGTCTCACACTCAACGACTAAACTCATCACGGGACGTTGATCGAGTTATCTTCATGTCCTGTTGCTGCTTTTATATGACTCCAAACTCTCAAATAGGGGCCTTCAGTTTTTATCTTTTACGAACATTAATTTTTTGACGGTCACGATGACTCTAGATCCGCGTATGCATATGGTTGTTATCCCCTAAAACTAATCAACTCTTTGTTGGCTAAAAGAATAAATTAAATCCTGTCACCCCTTCGTTGGTTGAGTATATAATCAAAGTTTAATTAATATAGTGACATGACAGAGAACCTAATAAAATAAAATCAAACACCGTAATATATAAAAGTACAAGCAAAATCCTCGATATTCTCCTTCTACATGTGTCAAGTATATTATTATTGTTATTTTTCTCTCCTAACGAAGTTCGGTACAGATGGCTGCTATGTAAATCACCAAGACAGGTCCAACTTACCTATCACAATTTTTTTATTCCAGATAACTAACCTATCACAAATTTTATGAATATGATATAGTGTTTCATTTCATTAATTTTTAATTTCTCCATTAATTAAAGCTAGGATTGGAGCCTTGTTTAAGGAAAAAGGACCGACACTATGGTAGCTACTATATATAAACATATTCGGAGTAGATTAATAGTTTCTACGTGTCAGCTATTCAACACAGTTGTAATTTTTTTTTATAAGTTCAAATTTTTATTGATAACAAGCATGAAAATTGAGGTGTTGGAGCTTTTGAAAAGCAATTATGCAGCAAGAAACATTCCCAAAGGGGTGTTCCTTCTACCACTCACGCTTCTCGTGGTGGTGGTACTACTTCTGATCACAAACTTAAACGAATCATATTCTTATCTATACGGCGGCACTTTGGAAAGCACAGAAAACTTTAGCTGCGACATATTTTCAGGAAATTGGGTACCTTATTCCAGAGGGCCATACTACAGTAATGAAAGCTGCCCTTTCATAACGTACAAGCAAAACTGCTTCATGCATGGGAGACCCGACAAAGAGTTCCTCAAATGGAGATGGAAGCCTGACGAATGTGAGCTTCCACTGTTTGATGCCAAACAGTTTCTGAAGCTTGTTCGGGGAAAGTCCATGGCTTTTGTTGGAGACTCAATTGGGAGAAACCAGATGGAGTCATTGTTGTGTCTCCTAAATAGTGTAAGTACATCTCATCAATATTACTTTTTGCTCTTTGGACTAAGAGAAATATTTATAATATATTTTTTAACATACTTTTTTAAATAATTTTATTTTATTAACTAAATTTTATTATAAAAAAAGCACAAATTTATATATATCTTACTCCTTATTCGAGGAAGTTATTAACATATATGTCCACTGTCCATGAAGGTTAATTTTATGATATTATCTTAATAATTTTATATAAATACTGATGTGCAGTATTGATTTAGATAATTTATTTTCATCAATTTTGAAAGTTTTATCTCCTTATTATTTATATATGTTACAATAAAATATTTATCATTAATAACAAAATAATATTGCTATATTTTATTTTTATTTATAAATATTATCTAAATTTAAAAATACCGTACCCATCCAACAAACGAAAAACTGGTGAATTTTTTACCTTGAAATTTAAAATAGAAAAAGAGATAAAACAATTCTTAATTTTTTTATATATCTAAAATAGTTTTTTTAGGTTTTCTTATTCATTGAACATTAATTATTTAGAAAAGTGAAATTCTACCTTAATTCACCTTCCAATATTATTAACTGGTTGAAATGAAAGGAAAGGCCTAACGATTTTTTCACTTGATAGTTTACTGGGAACTGGTTTGAATTTTAGAATTATTCTTTTAAAGCTAAAATATGGCAACTCATGTGGTGGTGAGAATATAAGGTCGTGGATTCTAATCTTCAAAGTCACATTTCTAATAATACTAACAAAAATTAATATTTGTCGATAAAATAACAGATATTATACTTTGTATTTATAATTTTGGAATAACAGTGAAATGGAATATAAAAAGCTTCAGCCAAATCACAGCCTATCTGCAAGTCCTACGTACTATACAAGAAGGATCAATGTCGTTGTAGGAGTTTAATAAATTAATTTAGCCGCCACTAATTCGTACATATAAATGAATTGCGAATTAAAACTAAAGCTATAATAGTATATTTTAAGGAGTATTTGGCATATATACTCTTTAATCATGCTGCAAATATGTATGTTGGGACCCAATATTTTTGGCCAATTGCATGAATATGATTCCAATTTTCTGCAAAACTACTCTTTCAGGTTGCTCGTCCTGAGGACATTACTGCCAGATATACAACAAACGACGACAAATATTTCAAATGGTGGTACTATGTTGATTATAAGTTCACTGTTACAATATTATGGTCCCCTTTTCTAGTCAAATCAAGTCAAACATACCTCAACGACACATCATTCTCCAACGCCGAGGACCTATACGTGGACGAAGCAGATAAAGCTTGGGCAAGCCACATTGAAAATTTCGACTACGTGATTTTCTCAGGAGGACAATGGTTCTTCCGACCATTGACATTCTACGAAAACGGCCAAGTTGTCGGGTGTCAGAAGTGCCACAACCTGATGGAAGATCCTCTAAACTTGTACGGATACAGACACGCATTCCGAACGGCTTTTAGAACCGTTATAAACCTTAAAGGGTTCAAGGGGATGGTGTTTATGGTGACTCATTCGCCGAACCATTTTGAGAATGGGGAGTGGAATAAAGGTGGGGGTTGTAATAGAACACTGCCTGTTACGAAGGAAGAAAGTGCGGTTTTGCGTCCGTATGGTCTCGAGGAGTTTTACCAGACACAAGTGGAGGAATTCACAGCTGCAGAGAAGGAAGGCAGAGAGAAAGGTTTGCATTTTGGGTTGATCAATATAACTGCCGTGATGCTTATGAGACCTGATGGACATCCTCATAAATATGGCCACAATTTGGATAGAAATGTGAGCATCAACGACTGCGTTCATTGGTGCATGCCGGGACCTGTTGACACGTGGAATGAGTTTTTGCTCCATATCATCAAAATGGAAACATTGTAAACCTTTTTCTCAATTTAACTTTCAAATGTATAGTATATATGTTGGGCTCGAGTGTGTATAATAATTTGATTTTGTAAAATAATTTTGATAAAAAAATAAATTGAAACTGAAACAATTTATAAATTTGTAGAAATATTTAGTATACATAATTAATTTTATTGAATGCTTCTTCTCCCCCGCCCCCCTTTTTAGTCAATTTTTTGTTCGAAATTTCCCCCGAATCTCATATTATCTTCACTTAGATTAGATATCAATTGATCACAGATTTTTTTTCCTGCAATTAACTTCCCTCTTTCAACTTTTAGCAAAGAGATATAAAAAAGTAAAAATTTAGCTAAAGCTCATAAAATCTACTTTCGATTTAGTTAATAAAATTTATCAATACTAACAATAACCACCACTGCCCGATCCAGGTTATAGGGTGTGGGGACAATTGCTCCCACAAGATTTTTTTATTTCTATGTGTAATAATTTTTTTTACCCTCATAGAAAAATGGATATTATTCCATAAGATGAATTATTTTAAAGTGAATGTAAGAAAATATAAGAAATAAAAAAAGAATAAATTGATATTAATCTTATTTTTTTATTTCTTTCATTTTTGATAGTATTTACAATAAAAAAATCATAAAACATTTTTAAAATATGAAAATGTATAAAAGATAATTATAATTTATAAAAATATAAGTATTTTAATTTTTTTATGATATTAGGTATTTTGTGATAGTTGATAATATTTTTTATGATAATATTATAAATTATTTTTTTATCTCTATTAAAAAAAATTCTAGTTTCATCACTGCCAACGACTAATATTTATCAATAAATAAAAAAATAGTTGTTGAAAGACGCAAAATCGGAGAAGTTCAATCATAGAACAACACACGCACGGTATAACATCTTATTTTAGAAAATAAAATAAAATTAGAGCAAGTGGCATGCTACATTAAGCGGCCCAAAGTTTATTTAACCCAAAGTCGCTAAACTCAGCAAGGAGCCTTTAGCCCCAATGCACCTTCCATGACGTCCCTTGTTATTGATTTCCCCTTTCCTCATCTTCTCACCCCTTTTTTTTTGGTATTTTTTTGTGAAATTCCCATTCTACATCCTCTTTACACCTCCTCCCATTCTTCTCCCCGCACTTTACATGCACCCCTCAATCACTTATGATTTTAATCAATATCAACAACATTTTTAACCTAAACTAATTGAAATTGATGATAGATGAATCCAATAATAAATATGAAGAGTTTAAAAAAAAGTGAAAGGAAAAAGAAAAAAGAAAGAGAAAATAAGATAAAAAAAGAAGGAAAAGAGAGATAAAAAAAATAACTAAAAATATATCATTTGTAACATTATACTAATGAGTTTAATGTAAAAAAATAATGTTTTCAACTAATTAGAACTTATGATAGGTCTAATTTTTAATATAGTTATTATAAAAGTCAACTAACTTATCACACATGTCAATTTATTTATGCACTGAAAGTATATTTTTTTTTACATTGTGAAAATGTAGAATATTTTCTCTATATTTATTTTGATCCTTATCTCTATTTTTCTTATAAATATAAATATTAAAATTATCAAATGAGAACTATAAATATAAATTATTATATCTAATTTAATTTATAGTTTTCAGATTAAAAAAAATAAAAAAATTTAAGTTGTCAATAGCATTGGCTCTTCGTGAAACATATATGTGCGTGGATAAACATACAAAAGGGGAAAATTGAAAAAGTTAAATATTATCGTGTTTTGATTAAACCAATTAATTAAAAGAAATATTAGTATCACGTTTCTTAAAATACTAGTACTCTTTTAAACACATATTTTGGTTTTGATTGAAATTATTAGAAATCATAAAATTTATGGGTCTCAACTCGTATTTTATTTAATGAGTCTCACCATGATTTTGTATTTCTTATAAATTGTAGCTATATATTAATAGAAAATATATTAAAAGGAGTATATTAGAATGTATTAATAATATTCCTCTTAATTGAAATATGAGAGATATTTTGAAAGATTCACACAGTTATAAGAACACAAACAGTAAATCCAGTGCCAAAATCTCCCCTTGTTTTAGTTGAAAATATAGCAATGACAAATTGGAAAAAATAAAGGATGAATTTGATTTTGGATCGGATTTCAACAATGGCTGAAAAATGTTCCCTTGTTTTAGTAGAAAAACATATGAATTAAGCTCTAATTGTCTTTGGTTTTTAAATTGTGGGCATGACTTTTACTTAGGGGACAAAAAAAAAATACAGAAAGACTTCGAAAGCACCCCAAAGAAAAAGTGCGTTTTTTATTTAATCAATAGAATAAAGCAAATTGTTGCTTCTTTGTCTGCATTATAATTAGAAAATAGAGTAATGAGTTGGAAATGAGATCACTTTTGAATTGATAATATAAAGATTCCTTTAGTAAAGAAACGGCATAACAAATCATTGAATTTAAGTGTTGCGTACCAAAAGGGAACTTGATCCACAGACTATAAGTTTATTTGATGGAAAAGGGAGCAACAAACCCCATGGGAACCTGAAAAGTTGGCTTTGGTGTGATATGTAATAGTGTTAATGTATAATACCAAATGCCATTAGGAGCATGTATATCCACTGAAAATTAATTGCATGATATGTTGTCCCACATATGTACTCTTCTTCCTTTTCAAAAGCCGCAAAAAGTCGTATCTAGACTACTTATTTTCCAATTCACATGAGATAAGCACATGATCTTTATCCCATTGCAATTTGCAACAAACCAGATCAGGGCATGTGAATTGTCGTTGTAAAATGTCATTTCCTTTCCCCTTACCAAACTTATTTATAGTTCATACTGTAAGCTTGCTTTTGCTTGACCAATAAGCATATACTCCACCTAAATTTTAATTTCTTCCAAGGATTTCTTCTTCTTCTCAAGTTTAACTTTTCATACATTGCAGGTACTACACTATCAACTAGTTGAAAATTATTTTAGATATGATTTTTAAAATATAAATAACAATACATTAATTCTTAGACGAGAATATAAAAATATTTTACATTATAAAAATTCTAATCAAATTCTTTTCTTTTACAAATTGTAAACCATAAATATGATATGATCATATTCTAACTGAATGGTTTGACTTACTTTTAAAATATCAATTAACAAATATTGATTTTGAGTAGATTAATTAGTTGAATAATTATACACAATACCATAATTAATTTTATTAAAATTAGCGAATCTAACATGTTACATTAATATTAAAAAAATATAAGCTCAAATATGTTTTTAATATCTCAAACTTAAGAGTTTATTTTTTTAATCTCTCAAATTAGTGTAAGTATTTTTTATAATCATTTAAATTTGTGAAATACTTTTTTTAGTCATTCATATGATAAAAAAAAACAGCCACAAAATTGTTCATCCAAATCTTGAAAAATCAATTAAAAATGACTAAAAAATGTTATCAAAATTTGAGAGGCTAATATATACAAATTTTAATTTAAGAAATGAACAAAGTTATACACAAATTTGTGAGTAAAAATATATGTAAGCCAAAAATATGTTATATCATTTTCTCCTTTGAATGCTCATGTATGTCTTTATTAGATTTACATTTGCATATTTTTGCACACATTGCTTTTGTATTGATTGAAATCAGATTAGTAATATATAGGGCTAAGAAATTGACACGAAAATATTAAGAATTTTAATTGACCAAACAGATAGAAGTGGTGGCTGGAAAATCGTATAGTAGATGTAATGATAGAATCTCAAGTCAATTCCAACAGATTTCGTTTTGATAGCTTTTAAGTTGGGTGCATGCAACTGATTGAGATAAATTTATCTATATTTTTATTTGATTTAAAATTTGACAAATTATTTATTTGAATTCAAAATCAATTTGATTAATCACTAAATGGATAAATTAACTGGTACAAAATTATTTAAACTTTATTAAAACTCTCAAGTTTTAAATAAACAACTGTATTAAGTATTTTTTTTTAACATATTTGATTACAGCTGATTAAGAACTTGGAACATTAATCTTTGAACTAGAGACTTTTTTTTTTAAGCAAAAGACGGGGACAAGCTGCAGCGAAGAAGGGACAGACATCCCTCCCTCTACTTCACAAAGACAGCAAATCCCAAATATATAGAAAAAGAAGAGAAAGCAATTTACAAAAGAGACTGGAGAGACATAAATAAATTAAAACCCCAGAGATGATCAGAAAGCAACTATCTGAAAAGAGAATTTGTCAATCATAATAATTTTATCTGGTTTGAACAACCAACTTGTATGTTAAATAAGAAGAGAACTCATCTCTGCTCACCTTCAATTCATTCTTCTCCAGCCAACGTGTATGTTAAATAAAATAGAAGTTAAAAAATGACACTATATATGCTTTAGTACCAACCACGCGGTTGGGTATTAAAATTCTAGATCCAGTGAAAATCAGCTATATATATGGCTAATACCAGAATCCAGTGAGTTAGGAGAACCAACCAAATGGCAGATTCAAATAGCATATCATAGCACATCTAAATAACTTGTGTAAACAATGAACAAATCTGCCTATACTAATTTTATGAACATCATCTTGTTAGCTATATATTTTTCAAGCGAACGTCCATTTCTTCAAAGTTTCACTGTGTACATATCCTTTTGGACCTCTGTACATACATGTGGCACTGTACCCAAATAGGAGAATGAACCATTGCATTAAGCCATTGGCGTGGCAAACTTAATATTCAACATGCCTTTAATCTTGTTCTTGAATTATTTTAGGGAAACTAATAGGAAAGATAAAAGCTAGGCAATATTTTTCAGCTAGTAAGATCTTTGAGCTACCTTACTTTTTATAATAGAATACCAGAAGAATTTCACAAGAACAAGTTTCTTCTTTCTTTCATACACATATATATAATTATGCAACAAGTACATGCATTCCCTTTTCACTACCTTTTGACACTTTGCAAGCTACCTATCTGGATTGGCCCCACGTTGAAGACATTTTGGCACTGCATGATGATAACGTAGACTAACTGCAGTAGATGAATAAAAATGGATTTGTAGTTAAGTAATATATATGTTACAATTAACATTAAAAAGATAAAGATATATTTTTTTTTTACAAAATGAAAAATAATCATAATTAATTATAAAACTTATTAATTATATTAATAAAAACTGTCATATCAAAGTATTGAACGAAAAAGTTCAAATCTTAAAAAGAAAAAGATACCTAAAATTGTTTTGATCTCTATACCTTCTTTTTTAGTTAATTAATTCTTTGTCTAGTAAAATAGTTTGCATATAAAAAATTAAGGATCTCATTTTCTTTTTATACAATTATATATTCAAAATTCGAAAAAGAGACTATTGATTAAATTACAGTTATTTTTTTACCAAAAAAAACTACACTTATTTTATTTTAATTGATCCGTTCACTTAATGATAATTTTAATTATCAAACGGAGCAACTATATTTCACACTCACTTTCTCTTTTAAAGAAATACAACGTAGATTAAATAGCATCTATGAATTATTATAAACTTTTTTAATATTATTTTTGATTTTTACTAATGAAAAATCAAACAATTTCTCTTTCTCTTTCTCCCTCATGTCACATTAAGTAACTTTACAAGAAAATAAAGATGATGGGCTAAGCTTTCTACTTGTACAGTTTGTACAGTATCCTCAGACGTTTTCCTATTTTTTCTTTAGTGTTGACAAGGCACTTTATACCCCACCAAAGTATAGTTTTTGGCGCGTACCACATGGACTTTATGCCATGGTTTATGATTATACCAACTAACAAACACTTTTCGCTTTATATATCGCCCTATATATGCATATATAAAAGCTAGTACTTCCACAATAATATTTCCTCCCTCAACGTACGCCAACCAAAACCTTCTCCGTTAAGAATAACTCTCTCTCTCTCTCTCTGAAATGGACGAGGAATCTCAAGGGATAAAGCTGTTTGGTGCACTGATTACATTGAACAGTGGGGAAGTAAAGAAAGGAGAAAAAGGAAGCGAATATGAGAGGGTGGAGAAGAGAGCAGAGAAGATAATACCCTGCCCGAGATGCAAGAGCATGGAAACTAAATTCTGTTACTTCAACAACTACAACGTTAATCAGCCGAGGCATTTTTGCAAGAGCTGCCAGAGGTACTGGACGGCTGGTGGGGCCCTCCGAAATGTCGCGGTCGGCGCCGGGCGCCGGAAGGCTAAGTCGCCGTGCCATGGAGCCGGTGACTTCATGGATGGGCGTGCCTATGAAACTTCTGAAGATGAAAACAGGTTTGAGATGAATCAGGGACACGTTGCCATGCCCAACACTCATTTCCGCCAGATTTTTCAGGCCAAGCGCCAGAGAATCACCTCAAGAGGTTAATCTCCATGCTCTTTTTTACCTATATATCTTTTGTTTGTTCGTTTTGCTTTGTTTCCCTTTTGATAAATATTGTACTTACAACAATTTCTCCTTTAAAACATTCCATTTTAGCTCCTATAGTAGTTGCAATTTTTTACTCTTCTAGTTTTTGCCGTCAAGTGTTGATTAATTTCATTTGAAATAAATGCGATGTATTTTGTTTAATTCAGGTTCAATTCAAACGACATTAGGCGATTTCTTGAGAGCAAGATTAAAAGAATAAAAATTGCAAAATGAAATACTTTAAATTATAAAGACTAAAAAAATTGCTAGAAATTTGAGAAATTAATTAAACCAATATTTTTTTTATCTCATTAAAGGAATAATTATATTTGGACAACGGAATAATTTTTTCAATATTTATTTCTTCGTAATTACTATACCATGATTATCTTATCTCTCCTGTATCTTTCTCTCAACAAAGCATACTAATATGAGATGTTCATGCATCATTATCTAACTTTTAGATAGAGTGAAGTTGGTGAATCTGTATTTAGTTTACTTTATTATATTTACATATTAATGCATATTAGATGAGAGCTCTCGCTATTAGAACTAAATCTTAAACTAATGAGTATATTTAAATAATTAATATTAAAAAGATATATATATATATATATATATATATATATATATATATATATATTCTTTAAATAGTTATCTAATTATTAACTTTTTTAATCTTAACATTTATATATAATTAATAACTTAAATTTGTAGTTTTCGTATAAAAGAGGCATACTTATTCATCAAAGACTATTGGAACTTTTTTTCACTTGAAATGTGTTTTGAACCGTTAATTAGTCTAGAGCTATTTTTTTATTGCACGGTCCAAAATATCTTAAAAGAACTATTTGTTTGTGCAGCTCAGCATCAAGGTCAATGAAATCATGTACGAAAACACAACTTGGAATTATTATGAACAAGAAAGGACTTCAGCAGCGACGGACCAAAGCGTGTGTTGAGAGTTAATTAAGATGTGAACACACCTACAAAAATGATGATGTTCAACTATGAGGAGACGTGAGATGCTGAGATTGGTTTTTTTCCTCGAAGCTCATGTCCATTGTCCATAAGCAGGTTAATTTTAAGGCATGAGTATGGACTGCCGATAATTGGTTAAGTGGTTTACACATTATAGCTGTGACATATGATTGCGATCCAAGAAATTGATGTATGCAGATATAGATGAAATATTTGGTCAATGGACAAAGAGATAGAGGATTGAAAAAGTAAACATCAAAACACGAATATTTGAGAGCAAATTGTCGTTTAAGCATTTAATTTATTCCCCCTTTTCTCTCTTCTTCAATAATTAAGGAGTCGACTCCAGTATTCTACAGAGTGTGGTTGTTCTAGAGGCCAGCCAATAAACCTTACCAAATCAACTTTCAAGAAAGAATTTCCAATTTGGCAGAAATAAACGAAGATTCAAATATTATGCTTTATAAGAATGACGTAGAAGTGGTAAATTTTCACTGAAAAAATATTTATCATATTGAAAAGGGAATTTCATCTTTATTTTTTTATAATTTAGAATAATTTAATGAGATTCATTTTGTGATTTGACAGCATGAGTTAATGATATAGTAGCATTATACAAAACTGTTATAATAACAGTGTAGTTGATCCAAAAAAAAACATTTTAGTTGAGGTTGAAACTGTCTTTTTCTTTTCTTTGAATAAAGATCATCGCACCAACAACCATTAAAGTCCATTTGTATAATTAAACTATATACTTAACCGTCGACATCTTAGAGCTTAATTAATTTAGGTTGCGTTTAGCTTAGTCTTTTCTTCTTGGTTTGCTCACGATTACTTATACAGAAAGCATATACTTACTTTATATTTACTTGATAATGCTTTATCTGATTAGATGTATGGGTTTATTAAGCGCCGTCATTTTAAATGTTTTTTTTTCCTTCTTGTAATAATAATTTCTTTCTGGAATCACATTCCTTTATCAAATGACGACAAAACATGTTATTGATATTAGATAAACTGTTTGAAATGGAATATAATGTTAAATTACAGGTTCACTTATGAATTACTAACATATTATTGCACATAGTTTTATATCCTTTTGTGAGTTGTCGATCATATCATATGTGCTGTGAATCATTACTCATTAGACATATACTAAACAAGCTTCAAATTCTTGTGAATAAAAGTTGGTATGCATAATAATAAATTGTCCGTCGAAAAGTTTTAGGTTTTATTTTGTTCATGTATTTTATCAATAGGTTCCGTTAATTCCTTAGACTTCGATTTGCATCCTCTAATTCTGTAATTTGTGACTAAGACAATCGTTTTTCTCTCAAAAACTTACACGTTGCTTCTTATGATTTAACTCCATTTTCGTTTTTTAATACAATTTTTTTAGAAGGACACATTAAATTAATTAATGAAATTAATATTATCGATAGATTTAGTCTCTCAAAATTTTAAAAGTTACTTAAATTTTAAAATTACCATATTAATGCATTACTCTAAATTTTGTTTTGCTACTACTACAATCTCTTAAAATCTGGTAAAAAATTTAACCGTATCTTTCTTTTGTCAAAATTTAACAGTTGGAAGAAGCATGTGAAAAACTTTAATACTGCAATTTAACACAATTTTTTCATAATAAAACTAATATTTATTTTCTGTCACAAGTTAATAATAACTGTTAAATTTGACAAATATGGGAATTACGCTTTGTATCCCAATCTATGAGAATTGTGTTAAAACTAATTAAATTTGACAAATATGAAATTACACTTACTCTCATTCATACATTTCTCCTTCAGTAAGAGGTTTTCCCCCTATGCCTCGTGGGCATGCTGCTGTAGCTAGCTAGGCAGATACCCAAATTAATAGACATCCAGAGAAACGATTAGCATGACTGTCATATGTATTGTACTTATATATTCTTTTGAGACCATCACTCAGGAACTTCAAATCATATTAGATTTGAGGAAAGTGAATCCTGATACTGAGACTTATAATGATATAGAGCAGGTATTGAGGCAAACATAGGAGGACACTTCACGAGCATGTGCACACAGAGAATGAGAAAGACTCAGCTCCTTGATGATTTCATGTTTTGTATTTTGTTATATATCTTGTATTTGTTATTTTTTTTGTTTTCTTGTTTATTTTGTTATTCAACATCGCGTTGTGTATCTATGATGATTTTAGCTTGTTTTCTTCCATATTCACACAATCATAATTTTTTTAATTATATAACCAAAACAAATTTTTATTACATGTGTTTAGAATAATACTTTTGATACACAACAAAAACAAATATTTTTGTTGTGTATATAATGCATATACAAAATAAAAACTTATTTCCATTACATAGTAGGGGGTGTGAAATGATAATACACCACTGAACATGCATGTTTATGTTGTATGCATGGAGCAATTTTGTCAAAATAAATAATGCCAACGACTTGGCCTGGTAGGTTTGAATAACAGTGAGGTGGGTGGTAATAGCTAGGGCCCATAAACCCTTTTCCACTAATTATCACTTGAGCTACACCTACACTGCGCAGGGATATCCAGCATGGTTTTATGGAGTTCTCTGTGAGACACGACCATCGAATTACTTAGGCCCATGTCAAGAAAAAAAAATGCATGTGTTTTTGGGCAAACCCAGATATGCAACGAACTTTTGTACATAGGGTATATATAGTCATAACATTTATATTGATATTTTATTTTATTGATTTTCATATAATATATTGACAGTATAAACACGTTTTATACTATTATTTAATCATAAATTATAAATGTATATGATCATATATTATTAGTTTTTACAATAATTATATTAAAAATTAAATTTAAGATTAATTGGTTTACAATGACACTGTATTGAAATTAAACTTTGTTTTAATATATATATGTGTGTGTGTTCTATAGGGCTGAAATAGAAGGAATGAATTGAAATAGCCGGAGATTAGTAATTATTAACTCCACCAAATAAGGAAATGAGAGAGTTATACAAGCCAGAGGATCCTTTTAGAGATTTGATAAAAGTGTAGAAAAAAACTTCCCCCGTAAGGCACAAAGTTCATACGCATTATTAATTCTCACATCTTGATCCAAAAATATGAAAAAAGAGGAAAGGAAAAGATTGAGCCCTAGCTCCTTAAATAGGCAATTAAGAAAACAAGGATATACGATAGCTATATCCCATTAATATTTTGTTATTCAAACAGTGAGAGTGCCATCTTCATTGATTCCAAGCTCCTTGAGGAGGTCAGCACAGCCAGGGAGACGATCCTTCTTGAGGAAACCGAGAGGGTTGGCCTGGCGAAGAGGGGACACTATTCCATTGTTTTTGGTGATGCTGATTCTGGCAGCCTGTTGCAGGTGAGATTCTCGGTCAACCTCTGAGCAGTCTGGCCTTGGACTTTTCACAAGGGTAACCTCGCACGTGTCTTCCTCGTGCTCTCCCTCCACCTCCACTTTGTATGACCCCGAAGCATCTGTCACTGCCTCTTTGCTGAATGTCACGTTCTTCGCATTATCAACTTGTGAGCACACCACACGCACAGTAGCACCTTCAATATTACACCATCAATTAATTGATCAAAGATACTCCATTTTGGTTTCAAATATATATTTGTCTTAAGAAAATTTCAATTAACTTTATCTCATTTAATATTACAATCTCTAAATTTTTTTATTTAATTCAGGTTTTAATTTTAATGATTTCTTTTTATTTTTAATACTAAATTTTAATGAATGATAAGTTGGAGAAAAAAATTGAGATTGATGTGATTAAATGTGATTAACTAATTCTTTTAATTAATGTGACTATTTTTTTTCATTCATATATTTAAGATCAGATGGATTATTAAAAAACAACATTTCTTAAAAGTGTGCCCTTATATGCTTTCTATTTTGTTTGTCTGAATGTAGGTTTGAATTCTCCTAACACCACTTTCCTCTACAAGAATATCTCTTAATGCTTAGGGATTAATTGAGTAGTTGTAATTGAGGTAAATTTATTGTGATTCGAGCTTAATCCTCTAGGTAGACCTTAGCTATCGGTCTCAATATGTCATTGGCCTATACGATAATATTAGGATATTTCACTTTTGTAAAAGAAAAAGAAAAAACAAAACTAGCAACCACAGTCTAAAATCACAATGGCAATTTAAAATTGGCCTATGCATGGCGACAATTTAACACCATATTATGTCATACAAAATGCAGTTTACATTATACACGATTGTGAATGTAGCATAGTAATGATTCATGCGTCATGTGTGCATTGGTATGAAACAAGTACCTTCAAGGATCTCGGACAACTTGGTGAGGAATTGGACGCGACATGTGTCACAGTAAACGGTGCCCTCCACCATGAAGCGATCTTGGGCATAAGCAGAGCCTAGGAAGGATAAGAAGCAAAGGGTGGAGGCAAGGATGATGATTGCAGCTTTTGCCATTGTGAATACTGCTTGCTGGTTAATTTGGATGAGGGTTTGGTTAAGAGGAAAATGTACTTTTGTGTTTAAGGAAGACAGGATTGCGTTTTATAAAAAATATGGGTCAGTTTAATGTGTGAGGTTCTCATTCATCCCTTTATTTATTGATGGTTGAAATTGTTGTTTTGACTTGCTATTTTCTTTCCTTCTTTCTGAACATTGTTAATGCTTGATACTCCCGGACTATTTTGAGATTGCACTGTCAATTAGGCAATCAGAACCACAAAAGTAAGATATATAATTAGTCATGAAGAACGGATAAATAGAAGGATGAATGGCCACCATACCCCATTTCTCATTTCTATAACAACATTGACCATTTCTCAAGAGTCCTAATTCCTAAGAATTATTATATATTTATTATATAATCCTAACTTCTTCAAACATTTATAAATATTGCAAACATTTTACTGATCATTTGATGTTTGGTGCTATATATATTTACTACATATACTTTTTATTATGTATGTTAATGTTTAATTGTTTCTCTCTTTTTTGGTTTAAGTTGATTTTATTCCTTCTAATTTAGTTTTTTTTTTACTTTTCATCCTTACACACATTATGTTTTTTTATCTTTGTAATCTTTGACATTACTTTTAATGTATATAATCTAAGAATTATTAATAAATATGTGGATTAATTGGTACGATATTATTTTAATTTTATCGATGATTTTAGAGTCTTTAAGTCATAAATATTTAATTAAATACTTGAAGAGAACTTTAACTTGAAAAGAATAATCTACAATGGGGATACTTTGGTTTAGATAAAAAAAAAAACTCATGAAGTTGCTTCATAGTTGTTTCAACTTAAACGAAAATTGGCAGTTTCTCTCTTGGGTTTGTAGTTTATTGACATCTTCTCAAATTATCAAAGCAGGGTTTCGAATATGGACCATTATGCTATTCCGATGAATTTTCTTCTGTCAAAAGACTGTTTACACTTGGTGGACTCGAGGATTCCTACTGTATAGTTGAGAGGGTTTAGCTCTTGAGCTAGCGGAAGTGCAAACGAAGGCAATAGAAAAATACAAGATGAAAAACTCTCTGTTTTGGGCCAGAGACAGAAACATTGTGGAGACTATTCTTGACAGGGAAAGTTCCAATAGCGTTTGAGACTCAATGAAACAAAAATATCATACCCTAAAATCAGAGTAAGGAGATCTCAATTACGAATATTGAAAAGGGAGTTTGAAATTCTTCAGATCAGAGAAGGAGAGAAAGCGGATGAGTGCTTTGCTCAGACACTTACAATTGTAAACAAGATGAAGATTTATTGTGTAAAGATGACTCAGGTTGTTAGTATAGAAAAGATTTGACCATGTATGCTCAACTGAGAAGTCCAGACCAGCTATAAAGTAGAATGAGTATAGAATCAATTGTCAAAAGATACAAGAGATGAACAAACAAGGTTTGAAGGTGTCGATATAGATAAAGGTAAAGGTTCTGTTTGCGGTTGAAGGAGAGGCAGAGGAAGGTAGTCCCGAAACAAAGCTGCAGGGGAGAGCATTTTAAGCGTTACAACTTTCAAACAACAACAATAATAAAGCCTTATCCCACTAGGTTAGACATTACAACCTAGGACAATATTAATAGGAATGTCCTAGTTGGACGAATAGCGTAAAAAACGCTTGATGGACAAATTAGTAATGTGCAAAAATAGGCAGTGGTTCTC
Source organism: Glycine latifolia (assembly GCA_013407115.1). Lineage (NCBI taxonomy): Eukaryota > Viridiplantae > Streptophyta > Magnoliopsida > Fabales > Fabaceae > Glycine > Glycine latifolia. The sequence continues at coordinate 7,022,820 of CM023955.1, read as the reverse complement.
TACCATTTTTACTCGACTTCAAATCAATGACATAATTCAGCTAGTCAGTGATTCAGTGATATCTACTATGTTCCAGATTTGAAAAATAATTTTTTAAGTGTAGTCCAACTTCAAGAAAAAGGGTTTACTTGTAAAAAAATGGGAAATGCTATACCACACCCTAGTCGAGGAGTGATTATACAAATAAAAATGACAACACATTGGATGTTTGTGTTGCTGGCCTAGTGTGTAATTGAGACCTTAACAGTACTCCTGCAAAGATAGTTGACAATTGTGGCAACGTGGGTTTAAATTTTGAGAGTATAAATTGTGATTGTGTTTGAGCAACACATCAAAATTAGAATGCAAGTTGAGAAAACATCATACATTATTTTATGGTTCATAATACAACTGTTTTATTGTCACAACATATATTACATCATTGAGGAGAAGTTCTATATATATTTTTTTTCATTTATTTATGCCTAAGACCCTTGTATATACTGTGGAGAACTTGCGTGTTCAAAACAGCATCAAGAAAGCTTGGCTAGATACTCACAACAAACTTTGTACACATCAAACAGTAATTTATTCCTTAACATGTTCGAGACGCCTATAATTATTTAAAAGTGGTGTGATCTCAAATGGAACTAATTATACTTAGGTTCACTGATCCTTCACTACATTTGGTAGCGGCATAAGCCGGCCAGGCATAGATTCCACAAACCCCATATGGTTTACTTGTGTCCCGTTTGATCAATGCATAACCACACATTCCCCATGTTGTGTCCCAAGAATTCTTCACGATCCAAAAGCCTACACCATCTATTGAACCGTATCCCACTATTAACATGGCGTGATTTATATCTCTAGAATCCACTGGACAATTGGGACCATCATAGATTCCCTGAAAGAGAAGATAAAAAGAAAAATTAATACATGACTTTGGGAGCATTAATTTTACATTAAGTAGATAACTTAGCAACATTGACGATATATACTTACGGATTTATAATAGAAAAAGTCGTCGACCACGTTGAAATAAACACCAATAGGATACTTAGCAGTTGCACACATAAATGCGTTGTCTGATTGTGCTATGGGACAATATCCATCAATGCTTACACTGGTTCGAATCTACTTCAGGAAAAGAAGAAAGGTTAAACAAACTAAAAAATTGAATGAAGAGAAGTAGTAAGTTAACTAAGAGAAGTGATATTCAACCGTTGAGGCCCTGCAGGTACCCTTTCTTGCAGTATAAGGATAATCTATCTCAGAAGCAATGCCACCGTTTCGTAAAACCCAATCTAAGGCTACATTAGTCCATCCTCCTTGACAACCATAGCTATAAGCACAATCCAGGAGCTCTTGCTCGGAGACACTTATCAGTTTTCCCGTGGCTAATGCACTTGCTCCTTCAATAGCTCCGGTGGCAGAGAATGCCCAGCAACTTCCTAATAAAAACAAATCATTATTTTGGTGTTATATGTCAAGTGTCTATTTGTTAAAACATTTTGATGGCATATAAGCTCGTTAACTAGTTTGTTTGATAAAATAAAATAAAAAATTACTTGGCTTGTAAAGTTAACAACTGTATGACCTTTTTCAGTCATTTTTTTCTTGTTAAATTCAATTTTTTATCCCTTTTCTAATTAATACTATTTATTTTCATTTTTAATAACTCGAGTACGAAATAAACTTTTTTGTTGTCAAACCAGCTTATAAACTTTTAGAGTATAGTAATTTGCCAAATACACTAATTTAAGTATAAAACTTATTTCATATTATTAATTGTTAGTAAAATAATTTAGTTTTTTCAACTTCTATCTCTAATATTCAATCTTCAATTTGATTTTCCAGGATTAATTACTAATCTTAAATTTCACGAAACTTCATAAGAAAAAGTAACTTAATAACTGCTTATTAATTACAGAGAATAGTTGACTTTAAAAAAATTACAGAGAGAATAATGCTATATATGCAGTCACTGAGTATGCCACATCAAATATCAAGGATGTTGAAACTCAAAAACCAAAACTAAGAGTTTGTTGGTTTACCATAAAAAAAGTTTTAAAAAAATGAAATGAACAATAAAATAAAATAAGGTGATAGATTCACACTTTAAATTTTACTTTAATTAAAAAAAATTATTTTCATTCACTTTATTTCATTTCAGTCTAACAAACGCACACTAAGATGGGAGCCACTAGTCGTGAGGTTTAGTCATAAATTTTTGTTCTCATGTACAGTAGAATTAATAATCTAAGAAAACTGCTGAAAAAAAAAAACAAAAACTTACCACAATCCTTTTGATTCTTAACTGCAGTCACAGCTATTGGCCTCCAATCTACGGATGGTGGGGCACTGCAGGGCGAGTCATTCAGATCCATAGCGCTGATGTTTTCAGGCATGGGAAATTTGTGTAAGTAGGTTTCTTGGAGCTCATAGGGGCTCCAATCAGCAAACTGGTTGAGACCAAGAAGGTAGCTAGAAGGTGACCTCTTTGCATTTGACTCTATGATATTCTTCACATTGGACACAAATATCTCAAATTTCTTTGCCATCTCTTTCAGGTCTCTATAGACCCTTCCATGCTCTTTCTTCCATAGTTGGAAGAGTTGGATGGCTTCTTCCTGTGATGGAAGCTTGTCTAGGTTTGGACCTAATATTGAGTTGTACTGGTTTGGGATACCACAACTTGAAGAGAGACATATGAGGCTGGTGCAGGTCATGAACAAGAAAAGGAGAAACAAGTTTGAGGTGTGGGAAATCATCATTTTTTATCCACACTATATATTGATTGAGTTAATCAAATCTTTGAGTGTATTGTGTAATAATTATGATCAATTTCACATATTTATAGTAAGTGAATGGTGAATAACCCCATGAACAATCGTAACATGTACCGTCAGCTCCAGCGATTTGCTTAAAATTATATTTAGCAACTAGCCTTTACGCTGTGAGAATGATTCCATGTACAGGAAATTAACAATGTACTAAACTTAGATGCAGTTTCTTAAATATTTTTTTATTTTATTTCTCAATTATAACTAGAATTTCATCTAAATAATTAGCATAATAAAGATTTCCCATAAAGGTCAATGTACGTAGTCAGAAGATATCTAAACTGAAACTGTAGTTCTGACTAAAAAAATATACTAAAGGTTTGTTAAGATCTATATCTGAAGTTTGTACCCTAATTTTAACTCATGCTGATTAATGATAAATCATCATTTAACTATTGATTGTGTCAATCACATGGTTGATGTCCATTCCTGTTATGTGTTTGACGTATTAAGATTAATTTAATCATGTAGAATACCACGACGATCAATCCTAACATGTATAGCGTAAGCTCTTGGCATTTGGCTGTATTGATTTTCCAATTTGCCGCATGTACCTTGTTCATTTGAGTAAAAAACAACGTGCATGATCCTGCAGATTAATGAGAGTGATTTTATACATTAAAGCTTTAAAGTGACCCGAAAATAAAATGCCAACAAGCTTGTAATTTAATTTAAATATGTTGATTTTTGTTGAACCCCTAATGCATAAAAAGATTTATAAAATTTTGATGATAACCTTAAAGTTACTCTACTTTTAATTAAACATAAGTTTACAAGATTAAAGTCAACTAAATTTCACTTTTTAAACTCTAATACAAACACACAGTTAACAGGCTTGTACTGGTTAATACTGAAACAATTAGTATAAGGTAAGAGATTCCGCAACAAATCAAGCTAGTCTACACATCAGTGTAAGCAAGCAATATAGGTGAAAGAAATTCCCATAACTTAATTAAGGATTTTGAAATTTGAATAATTGAAATGTAATTACCTTAAAAATGTGGAAGGAAAATTTGGTTTTCCTCAATAACCTTAATTATATATCTTGGTCCAAGATTAGTAATTCAGTATTAATGAAATTGCTTCTGAAGTGGATTTTTTTTATTATGGCATACACGTTAATTATTAGGTAAAATTAAACATTTTGATCCTTCATTTTTTTTAGTTAGGTTTCCTTTCTCTTTTTCTCATCTTGGTTTTCCATCTCTCTTTTGTTTCAATATAGTTTTTGTTCTTCTTAAATATGAGTTCTTGTAAATTTGTATTTTTTTAATTTTAGTAAATGTAAGTTTTTCTGTTTATTTTAATCCCTAAAAATTTATGTTTTCCCAATTTTAAATCCTAAAGTGCAAACTTACATGTACTAAAAAAATAAAATAATAAAAATATTAATATTAAAAATAGTACAATTTACAAGAACACTAATTTTTTTTATTATAGAAATTAAGATTGAAAAAAACGCTAACTACTAAATGTCAGAAAATGTCATATTTAAGTACAATAGGTTTAAATGTCAGAAAATGTGCCTTTTCTAATTTAATCATCACAAACATCAATAATTTAACACAATAACGAAACCAAAACAAAAACTAATCAAAATCCAATAAAAAAATAAAAAGATTAAATTAAATAAATAAAAAATAAAAATCAAGGTATCAATTTTTCGTAATCATTAAAAGTCTTTTGGTGTCCATTCTTAATGAGTTTAATAACCAAAAAGCTTTAAAAGAATAAAGTGTTTGAAAATATGTATTTTTTTGTATCTTGAAAAGTCGCATTTTTTCGTTTTAAATCTAATACAACCATAAAAGACTAAAGAATTGAAACTTGTTATAAAAATATTTTGAGGATTCATTAAAGAGTAAATATTTAATTACGGTCGTCATAATAAGAAAAATATAAACAGATTTCGTTTTGATGGTACTCAATTGATTATTTGATTGTTTTGGAGAAACCAAAAATTTGAAAACAAATGGTTTTGATTTTTTTTAGATAACAAATGGTTTTCATATTACTTGGACAAATTGATTCTGGGTTGATGACATGATCAGGAAAATGAAGTTACCTTTCAATTCATATAACGATTACACAATGACTATATTTAATTATTCTTCAATCGTTGGCTCCGGAAAAAATTATGTGTTTTTATTCTGACTTAACATTGATCGATTGCAACAGAAAAGCGGGAACAAAAAAGTGATTCATCATTCATAGATTATATGATTAAGATTGATGAAGACAATGATTGACTCCCGTTATCAAATGGGCACGAAAAGCACAACATGCGACTTATTAATGATTCAATTGAAAGTATATGTGATTTTTTTTAAAAAGTATATTTGATTAAAAACCATAAAAGGATGCATTCCAATATATGAAAAATGAATTTAACTTTTATACTAGTATTAAACTTCTATATTTTTTTAAAAGCTAAATTGTAATATATTAAACTTCTATATCATCTTGTAATGTGGAAATTGTTTATATCATTTTTTCCTTATAAATATTTACAAATATTAGTCAAACTGTGTCTGGTTCGTACCAATACAAAATTATACAAATTTTCTACAAGATAAAATAAATTTGACTAAATAATGAATGTTTAAAAGTAAAACCAATCTTTCTTTTTCATTTCGCCCTTTTTAAAGTACGTAAGCAATAAGTTGCATGTGGTTTTTTATTTTTTATTTTTGATCGAAAGAATAAATATGCGTGTAGACAAAAAGTTTATTATTAGTAAAAACTGATAAATTCATAAACAAGCAAATGATATGCTTTTAAGATTGAAAAGCCCGAACCCTGTTTTGGAAAAGTTTATGTCATACTTTTGTTGAAACCATAATTCAAAATTAAAAAGCATAGTAGCATTTTGTTTATCTCAACTTATAAAGAAGATAAAATTTGTAAGCTAAGTTTTTTAAAAGTTTTCAGTGAAATGTGTCACATTAATTTGCTAAGATAAAATTTGTTAAAAAGGTATAAAAAAAACTTGGGATAAAAAATGTAATTTATTAATTTACTCACATTACTCAATTAACTTATTTAAATTTGATATTTTAATGCTTTTATTACATAGGATAATAACGATAGATTATAGATTTGTTTTTACCCTTTTACATTATTTTACTAATATTTTTATTTATACTATTTATTTTAACCATTACATTATAATATTTATTTGATTATTTTAATATTGTACATCGAGATATTGATTTCAATTATTTCTTGAATATTTATATACTATTTTACTATTTATTGTAAGGCATAACTTTCAGGGACCAATTAATAGGGGATATTTTGCCTAAAAAAATATTGTTTGAAAATGATATTTCAAAAATGAATTTAAAAGATTGATTTGATTACAAATATATTTTGTGGGTGTCTCACTTGTTAGCAATTCTTTGTTAATGAAAAAAAAAACTTTTCACTTTTCTTAAAATCAATATGCTTATTGCAAAAGTAATTTTAAGAATATTAAAAATCTGATAAACAGATAGTCTAAAGGAGTGCTAACAACACAAATTTTATATTGGTTAAAATTTAATAAAACTAAAACATCAGAAAGAGATAAATATATTAATAAGATATGAGATTCAAAAATTTTGTAAATTTTAATAAATTTTAACTAATAAAAAAATACGTTAAAAAAAGTGTTTCGAAAAGTATATATATTATTAACATTTTTCTGATCAATTTTTTTGTTTGCAAGGTGAATATTTGCATGCTAACCAAAAATGTTCTATATTCTAATTTTTTTACCCACCTTACACGTTTTTATTGCATTCTTTTTCATCACATTTGATACATCTATTGCTTTCTTAAATGCTTCTTATCTACAAACATCTTCAATTTGTTGGCTAACTGATTCAAGTGACGAGGGACAAGAAAGGCGGTATGAATTTATACTTTAAGCGTTGAATTATAAAATTTACTGCTACTAAATTACTAAATTAGTTAGATGTGTTAATAATTCTTTGCTATTCTTTAACAACTTAATCTCAATTGTTGAGTTTAGTTTTTGCTGTCAAAGTTATTGAATGATTAGACACCACTCTCGAAGTACAAATCAAATTCAGTAATTCAGCCTGACAAGGTTTTAGTTGAAATGTTCTAAGTGAGCTAAATGGGGCATTAATTGGAACACTAATAATTCTTAGTTTAGATATTATAACAGTATTTTAAGCAGGTCAAAGTACATATTGATAGCTACTCACCACAAAGTTGATGTTATTTACAATAATCCTCCTTATTCTTTAAGAAAACATTTGTAATTACTTTGATTTGGTAGGTCAATTGTTACTCTTAGATGGATAAAGCCACATTACTGGCTGAAGTCATTAGACATGTGAAGGAATTGAAGAATAATGCAGCGGAAGAAAGCATAGGTTTTCTAATCCCAATCAATTATGGTGAAGTAAAAGTTGAACCATATGAAGATGAAGGAGGAGTTGGATCAATGTCTTCCAGGGCATCTGTCTGCGTGTGATTGAGCTGCTATCTTAGCTAAGACAAAATCTTGAGTCCCATCAACTACAATTGGTGAATCAACTTTAGGAGACAGAGTAAAGGATGCCTTTGTCTATACATGCTAGCTGCAAAGAATCTTGTGCGTGTTGATGCCAACCAATTGCTTTGTTAATACAATGTTACATAGTTGTCTGTTTGTCCTAGATTGTGTAGATAGTTGGATTTTTTTTTTTTTAATTCTGCAGTCAGGCAAAATATAATGTACTGAATTCCAAAAATGTTTCAAGTTGATGTTATTGCCCCCGTTGTTGCTATTTGTCAGTATCATCTTAATCTAAGATGGGCTATGGAAATATGCCAATCAGTTGTAAATCTGATATTGCTAGGGTAATATTGTATGTATGAGCCAATTTGCCGATAAAAAAAAATGAGCCAATTTGAAATGTTGATAAACTTTGGAGGTAGTTTAAGAAGTTGGTTGTAAGTATCATAGAAATTGTTTAATCTGTTTATTTTCCTTCAACAAAGCACCAGTGGTCTAGTGGGAGAATAGTACCCTGCCATGATACAGATCCGGGTTGCGATTACCGTCTGGTGCAATTTAACTTTGTTATTTTCTGTATTTTTATCCAATGTTCTTGAGATTGACAAAGACAAAAAGGTGTAAAATTACCCGGCTTCGAATATTGCTTGTTATAATGGTGATATGATTTTATCTATTGTTTTATTTGGCAGTCATCTTTTGTTGGTCACAAACCACCCAGCACAAATCTTCCAATTTTGAAGAAATTATTATTTTGTGTGCACATTTAGGCTTAAGTTGGCTGCAGCCAAATTAAACACGATATCCATAAACAAAATCGGGAAGAACTAAAAAGAAGGCAGAAGGAAATTTCCTGAATTGCTTGAACCACTCGTGGATCATTTGACCATTGCATTAACCAAGCACTTAATAAAGATATACATAGCAGATCAGCTAGCCTTGAATGATACTTGGAAGTTGGAACACGTGGTGGACTATTAAGTTGAAACTAGTCGTAGTATAGAAGAACCCTCTTGAATTAGGCTTAGAAGTTAGAAACAGTCACATGATGGGGGATCTTAGGACTTATAATAATCCAAAAAGCCTCCTGCCTCCAAAGGAATATGCACATTGCAGGATTGCACGCATAGCTTGCCTTTTACACTTTTTGTCTTTGTCAGTCTCAAGAGCCATCATTGAATAAAATTGCAACCAAGACCCGTCAATGTCATCAACCTATCAACTTCTTTATCCCTTTGGTGGCATTGCACATTTGCACTTGGTGCTTGTTGTGCAAAACCTTCCACCTTTTTAAACTAATGAATTTTCATTAGTGGGGCACCCATTTTGACTCCCACATTCTTCATTATGCACACGAGTCAGGACAAATCTCTAAATGGTATACCCCCAAGTTGAGTCTCCCACGTGTGAGGACAAATCCCTGTTCAGGTTTTGCCGTGATATTAACCCATGTGGTGCTCTGATTGATGCAAGCAAGGAGGTCTAATAATAACCACATATTTATAATCCGTGAACCTTGATTGATCTAACTTCTGCGGTTGGTATGGAGTTGCATTAACCACTAATAATGTGCCGGCCGGATAAATCAGCTTAATCAAAAAAGGAATTTAACACATCTCAGTATTCTATTTTTATGGAAGGAAAAAGTAAAAAGAACAAAAGCTTCTCACTTGTTCTCATGTTTTCAATTTTTTTGGTTTAAAGATTAACGTAGCCACATATTTATACTTTTCATTCTTAATTGAACTTTATGCTATTTGTTTCTGATTACTCTTATCCTTTTCTTGTGTTATTTCTTTTTTTTTTAATATTTTAAAAAGGTTAATGTTTCACATTGTTTGGTTTAGCTTACCTCCAAGTGTTTATGTATTAAACATATATGTTTCAAAAACGTTCGAACAATAGTTTTGCACCCATGACATTAGGTCAAATGGGCACCCTGCAATGTAGGGCCAGTAGAGTTACCCAACGTTCACATTTTTATCCTTTAACATGCATATTTTCTCTACTAAGTTAATATATATTTTCATTATTTGTTTTGATATACATTTTATTTGGGAAAAACTGTTTATCTCATCATTGATTTTCGAAACCCTTCTTCTCGGGTTCTTCTCCTCCTCAGAAAAGTCTAAAAACTTTAGAAATAAAATTATAAATACTTGTTATTTCAGATATCTCGAATTCTCGATTCACATAAGAAAACACCTATTATATTCTAGAAGACTTGTACATATCATATAAGTAAGTTCTTGAGAACAATGTGACTGTCATAGTAGTCTCATATTGATATCTGCATTTGAGTTCATTTTGGTTATTAGAGATTACACCTTTTGATGGGACCCTAATAGTCATAGAGTTGACTATTATTTCAAAAAGTAAACTATGATGGGTGACAATATAGTTAATAAATTATTTTATCGAACGTATTCCTCCCTGGATCCTGGAATAACAACATGGACTAAATGCCCTGTCCAAGCCAAGGAACCAAATAGTCTTGACAAATGATGATTGAGGCAGGATTCAAAATTTTTAAACTACGAAAGGTTCAGTTTCTATTTTGGTTGCAAGTGTAACCAACCCGCTATTAAAGATATATCTTATAGCAATTGAAAAAAAAAACAAGCAACTTGGGAATTTAATTTATAGAGCTATTAATAAATTTAAGTACATGAGTTAAGTACTAAATTTTTTCTATTGTCTATTTATCTTTTACAATATTTCGAACTCGCTTCCCATTATTGGGGTGAATATCACATTTTTTCAGAAAAGTTAAGGTGAGTTGGTTTTTAAAGACTTATTATGGTTAAGGTAAGTTTTATAGATTACTGTTAATAGATCTTTACATTGACAATGAGATTTACACTCGTATCCTTATCATTCAAACTAACTTTAACTGACAATTAATAGCTAGCCAAAGACTTATGCCAAACAATTTTTTTACTTAGTAGAGTAGTTTTTTTAAAATTACACGTCAAGGACCAAATCTCAATTAACAACCAAAAACTAATTCCTTTTAAGATATAGATTACCAAATTATGTAAAATTTATTTTTCTCAATAAAGTATTTTTTTTTTATAAAGAAGACAAAAAAATAAATTTGGATTAACATTTTTAAAAAATCTAATTTTTTTTCAATTATGTCAAACTTTATTGATAGTAAAAAATGGTCCTAATTTAATTTATTTAATATACTTACATCAATTTTACTCAATGATAATGTTAATAAAGATTGGCCCAAAAGATTTGGATTTGAATCTCGACCTTGATGTAAGAATTTTGCTAGTAGGTAAATTTGTAAACCTTCTGAGTCACGAGATCTGATCCTAGTTAGTAAGCCTACAAGGTCCCAACTCATTTAAACTTTTAAATAACAAAAAAAAAATTGGTGGTGTAATTTATGTATTATTATCTAATCATATAATGTCACATAATTTATATTGTCAAGTCATATAATTCAATTAAATTTTTCATTTTTTACAATTAAAGCCTTAGGATCTATTTGTAAATTTAATATTTTTAGTTTTAAATTTCATGTTTTATTAAAAGATAATTTTATCCCTAAATAATTCATATTCTTCCTACTTCTAAACCTAGTCTTCCATGCATATCAATCTTTCCCATCGTCATCAAGCATAAGAGCACTGGCTCCACAAGCAGAAGAGCACTGTCTCCACAAGCAAAAGAGCACATTTTGCACACTCGCTTCTCACATTTTGCACACTCGCTTCTCACTTCGTGCCTCCTACTTAGTACTGACCATGATTACAGAAGAACTCTAATCGTTCTTGGATCGAATCCGTAACTACTCGTCGTTCTCAAATTGAATCCCTAACAAAGGGATTTTCAATTCTTTAGAATATGTTTGGATGAAGTATTTTAAAATTTTAGATAATTTAAAATTAAGGGAAAATTAAAATGTATTAATTAAAATTTTTTTATTTTCAAAATTATATATTTGGATAAAGAAATTAAATTTTTTTATTTTCAAAATTTTGTGTTTAGATAAAGAAATTAAATTTCTTCATTTTTAAAATTTTAAACTTCATGCATGGAGAAACGCTTAAGATGGATATCATGACAGTAGTGAAGGTCGGAATACTTATCGGATGGAGACGAAATAAAGAATGATGTGATTAGAGCTTTTAAAGAAGAAGATAATTTCAATTTCTCACAGGAAATTCAATTTTCACATTTTTAGTTGTTTAAAATTCTGTTTTAAAATTTCAAAAATTTAAATTCTTCATATAAAAATATTCAAACAATGAATTTTAAATTAAAAAATTTTAAATTCTCTGATAAATTACTTTCCCCAAATAACATTCTTTATCCAAACACACTGTTAGTTTTTTTTTTGTTTGCAAAAAGATCTTTAGACTTTAATTGTAAAAAAAAAAAATTAAATTACCTAATATGACAATATAAATCACATAATATTACATAATGCATAAATCATATCAATATAACTTATTTTCAAATCACATCAAAATAATAATGGTGAAAAATATCTACTCAATGATACTCTTACTAATGTTTTTATCCTCTTAAAATAGCGTTACGTTTAATCTCTACTTGATCACGGGGGGAAAGAGATAACAGTGGAAAGTGGAAAATCACCAACCTTTACGATACTATCTGACACTTTCTGGTTTAAATCAAACAATATTAATTAAAAATTAAAAAAAAGGTAAAATGTGTAACACTAGTTCCTGTTCCTCTCGTTACAGTGTCCATGCCGCGAAATCTTTGGTCTATCTTTGGCCGATGGCCAGTATTGATGATGGAAAGCGTGTCTGGGGAAAGATTTACCTCTCTCAATCATCGAAGACTAGCTAGCTTCATTGAGAATACTATACTATGCAGCAATATATATGCATCAGCATATTGGTCACCGTATATATACGTCTTCACGGTCGCAACAAGTTGACACATGACATGATCAAATTTTGGAATTTTGTTTAACTTCACTAAAACGTATGTACAGTTCAGTGCAAAAGGTTCCTCTTGGTGGGTTAAAATTAAAGTTGTAATTTTGTAAATAGCCTCAACTTCTTGGGAAGAGAACACGAATTAGAATATCAAAAACGTAATTCTTATAACAAAATTACATAACTGGAAGAAAAATAAAATAGTCGCGCTAAGTACTAGCTAGTAGTTAAAATAAAAATAAAAATCTTAATAATACATTTTTTTAACATATTTTTTTATTGGTGAAAATTACAAAAGATAGGAGATCTTATATCATATTTAATGATTATCTTTGGTGATTTTATAATTTTTAATAAATTTCAATTAATGATAGAATATGTATTTAGAGGAGTGTATTAAAAAGTATATTATTAGCACTCCACTTAAAATAAACTGCTTAGGCAAAAAATCACTTGTGTGTGTTAGTTTTCTTTCTTTTTGTTTCATGTGATGGTTTGTATTTTACTTGTTGACTTGAGAAGAATTTGACTAAAAACACTAAAAAATAATTGAACTAATAGCGTTGTTGACGCAATTTAACTTTTCTTGCAAAACACATTTCGCGCACACACGCACATATAGTAATATTAGATTCCGAACATTTGGAACTGTAATCACCAAATTGTGCTAGCAGACATTAATTTACGATTCGTGGCAGTAAGAAACAAATGTTTATGGTGATACGCAAGTTCTGGGAGTGGCACACATCATATTTGCACTGTCACTCACACACACAGAGCCAAAATCAAAACGAAAATGTAACTGCTAGTGATGAATGAGGTGCTTCCTTCGCACGTGGGAAACTTCAGTGCCTCCAAATCACGAATATATGGATAATTATTTGTAGTGGACTCCAACATGGATATGCCACAGCCATCAGAGTCTCAAGTATATCTCTTTCTCCCCACCCAAAGAAACTATACCAATGTTTATTAATGTTAACTTAATAACACTGTTCCGTAGGTCTAAATTGGTGATTACTTAATTGCATACGAATGGAGCATTTAGATACACTTACTTACAGCTTGTTTAACATAAACTATAATTTAATTGGATTATTCACTCAAAATACCTTAATACCGACATCAAACTAAAGCAATATTTTCTCTTTCTTTTATTTTTTTTATTTGTCAATGAAGATGCTCTTTAATGCATATACTACCTATCTATCTGGCTTCTTCAGTTTCTAGATTATATTTCTCGAAGAATTCCACCAGCATAGCCACATATTCTCCTAGCTCAAATCTCTATGATACATCTATAAACTGCATGGTTTTAAATGCATTTTTAATACAAAATAAATCGAGGGATTTTATTTAACTTAATTGCTCTTTCAGGGATCATAATCAAAAAAGGAATCCACAAAATTAATGAATGACTGCTCCTCTTGCTCCACCCTTCATTCATGCAAGGGAAACTTGGCATGATCAATCTCTAATGCATGTGAGAATATCACAGCCACCGATCCAGATCAGATTGTGTAGCCAATGAAGGATTATGAAATGATATATTAAGTGACCATTAATTAATGTTGACGCGTGTGCACTGCCCCAAATTTTATGGCTTCATAAGGGAACATATAGGCTGGGTCTCCCTGATTCTCACATGCAATAGACGTGGGTTCACATCAAAACCAAAGTCTAAATTTAGTTCGTTGTTGTCTCTTTTAATGAATAAAATGCCAAGTCATACTATTACGCACCTAGCTACTTGGGACCAGTGAACAAAGACCTTCCTATCTATTATCCACCCAAGAAGGTCCCCAAAATTGAATTTGACGAAGACATATGATGGGTCCTAAGCTCATAAAATTTCATTTCCACTATTTTATAGATTAATTAGGTTGAGATCGTGAAGCAAAGAAAGACCCGACATTAGGCGCTAGTGATATTGTTCCAAATAGTTTGTTTATCTAAAAAAATGGCTATATAGACTATGGACTTTTAACTATATAGATTTAACAACAATTAAATCTACAAGCAATGCTACTTATATAATATTTTAGTTCAGATATAGTCACAACTGCATAAATCATTAAATTAGCACCTTGTCCCTAGTGAATTTCAGGTACGGAAATCTTTTTTATTAAAACAAATGATGCATATATATAAAATTCCATTACTTAATAAATTCATGATTTGAGATTTTGCATCATAATATCGACCATTACATTTACATTTAAGCATTGTTTTATGCATGTGCCCTGTGCTCCCCCTGTACTTTAAGTTCACGGAGCTCTTCAAATAGTTTCATTGATTCGTTTTCTCTCCCTTCTCCCTCTTGTCCCTCTCTGTCTCCAAAGTCAGAAACGGAAACTAAAATTGTATAAGAGCCAAACCCCAAACACACACTTTTTCAAAAATTTCAATATCTTGCTTTGTTTTCTCCTTCCTCTAAAAAACATGTCAACTCCTTCATCATCATCATCATCATCATCTTCTTCTTCTTCTTCTTCTTCTTCTTCTATTTGGGTGTTGTCTAACATAAAGCTTCAGTTCTTTGCCCGCATCAGAAGGTTTCTCCAATCCAAAGCAACCAGAAAGCGTTGTGACCCCTCTGATCGGTTTGACACAGCTAAGAGCAGAGTTGAACACAACAAGGTTGAAAATCTTGAAACAGTTCAAGTTATGGAGAAGCATAAGGAGGAGGAGGAAGAGTCTGTGATAATGTTGCAGAGAACTGTGAAGATGCTTCACTTTGGAAGCTGGGAAGAGAAGGTAGTGGCAGCAAAGGAGATTGAAAAGTTAGCCAAGGAAGATGTTAAGGTTAGAAAATTGATAACAGAACTTGGCGTGGTGCCGGTGTTGGTATCTATGGTGGCGTCGCCGGTGGCTAGCCGCCGGCGAGCAGGGTTGACGGCGTTGATCCACCTAGCTGATGGAACCTACACGTAAGTTTTTCAACTATGTTATTCCTTCGTGTCTTTTAGTTTTTGCTATGCAACACTTTATGAATGATTCCCACCTAACCATTCTGTTTTTTAGAGTTTGATAGTCTTAATTTTCTTGTTTGATTTAAAATAAAACTACAAGTAATTAAGCAATTCAATAATATACTAGTATAAAACTCGTTTTATTAACTTGATGTTGAACTTTGTGTTTGATTCAAAATTGAAATTCTGTTATTAACTTGAGTTCTTTAGATTTTATTGGTTAAAATGTTGAATTGATTTTACTTAGAGATTAGTTTGAAGGATCTAAATTGTTAGGTGTTGCTAACATATATTCATACCTAGAATAGATGTCCATCCAATGGCACGGAAAGATATAAAATGAATGATTAAAATTTAAAACCGTGCAGTTCTTTTTAGGTTAACATATTGTGAGAGAAGATATAATAAAGTAATTAGGGAATTTGTAACATTTGTTAAGGTCCACTAATTAGAAAATCAAGGTGCATGAATTGTAACTAAAATCTTATTTATCTTAGTCATACTTTTATTGTCTTCTTATTTGTCATATTGTTTGATATGGACAAATATGTAATCATATGTTATAAAGAAACTGGTGAGAGTGAGTGGAGCCATCGTGAGCATTGAGTACCCGCTCATATTGACTTTGGGGGGGCGAGGACAAGATTGATGTACACAAAAGTGGCGGTTGGCCTTGGCGGGTTTGGTTCATGACTCCACAGTAACCACAGCCAAAGCGTTCTATACATTTCCATAGGGTAGAAAAATAGATAAATAAAAACAAAAGGCAAAGAACTCACGTGGGTGGGTGTAGGTATTTAGATTTTAGAGTTACATTTCTCCCAACCGGCTGTACAAGTATGAAAGTTATCAAATTAATTAAACTTGTATTCATGACATTTTAAATATGAGAAAGAAATTTAGCCAATATTTTCGGATCAAATTCCACTGTGCTACCATGCTGTGATGTGCTATGACAGTATTAGTTGGAAGAAACATAATTAATACTAGTATAAAATAACCAAACGTGTAGTGTCAACTGAGTTGCAGGGTTGTTAGGATAAACTAGAGACTAGAGGGGACAAAGTTCATACTGAAGCGACAATTTTGTCCTAAAATTTATAAATTACTGATTACTATAAAATATAGGGTAGTTGATCAGATTCGTTTATGATCTTTAAGAAATTTTATGTCTTTTGTTGACCTTCATTTTCCAACACATATATTAACTTCAGATTCTCGTTGACTTCACTCTGCTATAATAATGTTTTTTAATTTAGTTGGTTTGGCATTCTTATTCTTTATTACACAAACTGCACCAATCCCAACAAAAGAAGAAAAAATGAATTCAGCAAGGTGGGTTGATACCAGTTGAGAATTGAGTTCCCCTCTCTGGTTTATGCTGACTTTTAGAAAACTTCAACTATAGTAGTAGTAGTATTTGTTTCTGACCTAACTTTGACCGAGTTTGAAACATGTTTTCCTTACTTACCTGACGTATCTATGACGTTCTTTCTTCAGGAACAAGGCTTTGATAGTGGAGGCAGGAATATTGTCCAAGCTGCCTAAGACAATTGACCATGTAGATGAATCAACAACAAGTAAATTGGCAGAGATGCTTTTGTCATTGTCATCTCTGGCAAACACTCAATTCCCTCTAGCTTCATTAGACTTTATACCATTACTTAGAAACATTCTTGAGACAGGCTCAAGTTTTGACACCAAAATTTCGTGTTTATGTGCCTTACATAACCTATCAACTGTGTTAGAGAATGCATGCCCTTTGGTTTCAAGTGGGGTAGTCCCTATCCTCTTGGAAGTGTCCTCAATAAAAGAAATTTCAGAGAAAGCACTTGCCACTCTAGGGAACTTGTCAGTGACTTTGATGGGAAAGAAAGCAATAGAGAACAATTCAATGGTGCCAGAAACCTTTATTGAGATCTTGTCATGGGAAGACAAACCCAAATGCCAAGAGTTGTCTGTGTATATTTTGATGATTCTAGCACATCAAAGCTCATTGCAAAGACAGAAAATGGTACAGGCAGGGATTGTCCCTATGCTTCTTGAAGTGGTTTTGTTGGGGAACCCTTTGGCTCAGAAGAGAGCAATGAAACTATTGCAATGGTTTAAGGATGAGAGGCAAACTAAGATGGGGCCACATTCTGGTCCACAAACACCAAGATTTGCAATGGGGTCACCAGTGAATCAAAGAGAAGCAAAAGAAGGGAAGAGATTGATGAAGAGTTTGGTGAAACAAAGTTTGCATAGGAATATGGAAATAATAACTCAGAGGGCAAATGCAGCAGGGGAGTCTTCTAGATTGAAGTCTTTGATTATTAGCACAAGTTCCAAGAGTTTGCCTTACTAAGGTTTATTCTCTTTACTTTTTTTTCTGCTTAAAATTTGAAGTTGACAGTCGGATTTAGCAGTTTAGGGATTTAGGCTTTGGTGATATGTGCTCTTGTTTGGCATCAGCCATTGACGGCATCACGTCATGGGACAAAAACGTGAAAAACTACAGAACGTGAAAATGTCACCTTGACATTTCTTGCTACAACATTTGTAAATGTTGACAGATATAAATGAAAAGTTTCCAATCACAGGACTCGTTGAATATGAGAAATTCAAACTAATACAGTAAATTTCGCTTCAATGCCGCAGCCATTCTGACCAATAAAAAAGCACAGGTGCTTTTCATAATCACTTCAATATTTCAAAGAGACACAGATAGTGTGTTTGAATAACACTAGTAATTGATTTATAGTGGATTTGGAAACATGTTAAAAAATGTTAAACGTGGATTCCCAATGCTTACTAATATAGTTGCTTTTACATCTCTTTTGGATGTATTTTACTCTAAACATGGATACCCACAAAATCACGTTGTCACCATAAAAATATAGAAATAATCCTTTGTTGCTTTAGTTTTAAGAAGGGAGAGAAACATAATTTTGATGCAATATTACATCATCCAAAATTATATTGAAATATCATCTAATATGATTTTAGGAAAATATTTGTACATTTGTTCCACTCCCTAAATTTTTAAGTAATGTGCTTGGATTGGCATTGTTTTTTAATTGATATATTTTTAAATAATTTTTATGTTGAATTAAAAAATTATATTAAATTTTATTATTAATTTACTTCTACTCAATATAGATCATTAAAATATAAATCACATTATTTTTAATCAAAATTAATTTTACAAAAATCCACTCAAATACAAATAATAATGAATTTGAGATCACGATTCCTACTAATAAAAAATATCTACACCATCTCCTTTATTTAGCACTACTTAACATGCACTAGGTTAAAAGTGCTCATGGTGGATCACTTAATACTTACTATTAATTATTTAAATGAACACATTGATAAGTTTTAGTTAACATAAGATACAAAGTTTGTAATTGTTACATGACAACAACTGACTTAATAATGTAATTACCTATTTTTAGTGAAATTTTGATTTAGCTTATGAAAATATGACAATTTTCACAATAATAAATAAATAACATTTAGCCACGTACTGTCGTTTCCTGATTAAATAATGAAATATTATTAATTTTTGGCCAAAACATTGTTTAGCCGTTTAGGCCCTTGAGTTTTCAACTGAGGTTTTGAAATCAATTTTTCTTGCAAAAATTCCAATACCAACCAGGCAAGGCATTGTTTTCCACGGTTTTGGACTTCAAACACAAGGTTTCATACACAGAATTTTTTCCAAGAATTAGGATCCCGTTTGGTTGAGAAATAAATGAAAAAAAATGAATTAAGATAATATTTTAAAATTAAAATAAAATATAGAAATTAAATCTCACGCCATCTTATTGTTTATTTCTCTTTTTTTCTATTCTCTTTTGTCTCCAAATGAACACACGTTTGGTGGCATGAAAGCTACCCAAACTTGGAGGGCTTTAGGTGGGGGAAGGGAGGTGGGAGCTCCCGATTTTTCATCAGAAAAATGGCAAGTTTTAGGTCACATGAGATTTTATATTAGGGCTATTTATGTCATTTTAGATTATACCAACGGATTTACCTAATTTGGAGGTGGCACATAGTGGAGTACGTCGCTGCAAAGTCACAAAAAGTAATTTAGCGTACACAACACAGGTTTTGCGAGCATGGTGGACACATGGCTGGGTCCCTCCTTCTGTATTACCCTTCCCCTCCCCTTCCCAAGTTCCACCAGAACCCTCTCATCATCGTTTTCTTCTTCCTCATCGACTTCAATGGCTACCTCTTCGTCACAGCAGTAGCACCACCATCACCCTCGCCGCTGTTACTCAAACCCTAACCCTCCTCACCCTCACCCTCAGCCCGCTCTGCTCGTCTTCTCCGGTGGGACTGCCTTCAACGGCGTCGTCCAGGAGCTCAAGAATTTCACCACCCGCGTCGCTCACGTTCTCCCCGTTTCCGACGATGGAGGAAGCACTGCTGAGATTGTTCGTGTTCTCGGTAACTGCGTTATGTTAATTAATAATTATGATTACTAGTGTTTCTACATTTGGGATTTTTGTGGAATCAAATTTTTGGGACGAGGAATTAGAGATTTTGATTTATTGGGTGCGTGCGTTGCAGGTGGTCCTGCTGTTGGAGACATACGTTCCAGGTGTCTGAGGTTGTCTGATCAAAGTACTGTTGAGGCTCTCGCGGTTCGGAATTTGCTTGGGCATCGTCTACCACTTGATCCACTGCAAGCTAAATCAGAATGGTTGATACCACATTCATAATTATTGTTGCTTGCCCAATGTCTCATACTTTAGGTTAAATTATGGATATTTTGGCTTGGTCCCCTTTCTTCATCTTACTTGCTTCAAGGGTTTACATTGTTGGGCTAGGCATTTTTAGTTTATACTTATAGTGTGCTAATTGCTAAGTTGGGGCATTTAGGAGCGGTAATTTGTTACCGGATGTGGGAGGCTGGGAGTCATGCCTCCAATTTTTTTTTGGAATCATGTCCTTCTGTACTCTGTGGCCCTTATTTTTGTAATATATTTAGAAAAATTGTTGAATGTCCCAGTCTCCACCCTAATTTTGGGTGGCCATAGGTGTAGGGAAAAAAGAGTTAGAAAGAAAAGATAAAAAAGAGAGTGAAAGTATATGTGATAAGTGGCGTGATGAGAAATTGAGAGAGATAGGAAGAAAAAATGTGGTGAAAGAAAAAGGAGATGAATCATGGAAGAGAAAGTGGATGTATGGATACGAGACCCATGTATATGAGTGTTTGGAACTCTAAAAAGAAGTTATTTTCTAAAGGTCCTTATGTATTATTATATTTTGTATGCCATTTTTTAAATAAAAAAAATTTAACTTCACCCCTGGTGCATAGGTACTCTATTGTGGAAAGTGATCACTTTTTATGGAAAGGTGTGTCAAAACCCTACAGGGAGACTATTCGAGCTTTTCTGGTTTATTTCCAGAATCAGGTGACTTCTACAAGCAAACTGGGGCTATTTCTGAATATTTCTTGGTTGCCTCTTAGGCTCTTAAAGGATCTCTCTGTTTTTTGTTTTGCAAAATATTTTTTATTTAACATTTATAAATGCTGGTTTCTTTATTTCTATTTTAATCATTTGTTTTTGAGATGACGTATTGCTTCTTTGGATGTAGTATTTTACTGTGTATCTTGCCAATGATCTTTTTCTTTGGGGTAAATTACATTCATTTCCTTTGAGGTTTAGCAAAATTACACCCAATACCCCTTTCATTTTTAACCTTACAATAAACTTCCTCAGTTCACATAACATAAGAAATCAGGGAGGGTCTATGTTAATGGAAAGGGTACATGGCATGGCATGGCATTGTGTTGTCATATAAATTGAGGGAGGTCTATGTAGGACCCAAATAGCAATGTAAAGGTTTGTTTTGGGTAATTATATTGTTAATATACTTTAAATGAATATTGTTATATGACATATTTTCTTTTCCATTTTTTAAAACTATATTAATGTGATCATGATAATAATCATTATGATTGTTGCTTAGTTGCTTTTGATCAAGCTTTTTCTATCTTTTTGCATTTTTGATAATTTGCCACTAAATTTGGGCTTTCTTTTTGGTTTTCTTACAGATTCACCGCCGGGCTGAAGAATCATTTTGTTTCAGCAACGGCAGGTCATTTCTAATTCAGTAACATGCTTGCTGTGTTTTTCTTTTTTGCCATAGCTTTTCACCCCCTAAATAAGCTTGCTTTTATTGATTATATTCATCATGCTATAATGACAAAAGTGGCTTCCCGTTGCATTAGAAGAAGATTAGGCATGGTGCCCCTTAACTATTGTGTTGCTTCTTTCTCCTTTCATTAGTGGATAGAATTTAAAGTTCTAAATTTTGGAATGTGGTGATTGTCAATGGGTTGAGTTGTGAATCTGTTAGAATCCAATTGCAAGGTATGGGACTTGAGTCCCATATTGGCAGTATGAGATTCTAGCAAGGGGTTAGGCCTTGGGCTCTCCAACTACAACAACTAGCTTTTGTGGTGTGGTTCTCCCAGGGCTCTATCAGGCATTAGTGAATGGTTTAGAAGAATTTTAGGTTTATGTTAATGCAAATCTATTGGAGAAATCTCAAGTAAAGTATGTATGCTTCATGATTTTTTTCATAATTCAAGTATTTCATGTCAATGGCTTATATATACTTGTCATGTCAATAACATGTATAATGCCCAATGCCTATTTGATTTTCAGTAAAAATAAAAAATAAAATTTAGATGGGTAAAATGCTCAATGCCTAATTCTTATAGGCTAGCAGTCTACAATCTTACCTGGTGAAAAACCTTGACTTCCTGCCCTTAAATAAGTTAAAGAGACATTATAACTGGTAGACTCACTTGTTTCTTTCTTCACCTTACTATCCTCTCTTTTCTGTTTTGTGACATTGTGACTTAATTTTAGTTTGAAGGATTACATCCTTGCAGGCTTTTGAAGGGGTTAATTTTCTTCTGAAAGTATGACATGAAAACTTAATAATTAAAGAAAATAACTTCCATTTCAGAAAAAAGATAGAAATGATAAAAGAGTTGAAATGGGTATAACTGCTTTCACAACTCTTTTTTCCCAAGGATGATAAATAACTGCTTGTCGCTGGTTGTATATTTTTGTTTTTCAAATTGTAATCTATTATGTATGCAACTTCTGTTTTACTTTGGTGATAAATTTGTATTTTCCAGGCTGGTTTTATGTCCAAGTTACACATAATATATCCTCTCCAGCTGGCTGACATTTTGGTGTGACATTAAAACATTGTAATTGACTTTTATAAACTATGCAGCATTGGGAATTTCTTTTTTGCAGGAGCACGTATATTTTTTCAGTCCTTGGATGCTGCAATATTTTTATTTTCACGGGTTTCAGATATTCCCCCTGAAAGCCTTGTTCTACCTGTGGTTTCAACCAATGACAGACTTACCTTAGGATGTGAATTGTTGGTATGCTATAAATCTATATAACTGTAACTATGGTTTCATATAGGTTTATCAGCTTATCGCTATTCTGAGGGAAAATTTATCTGTCATATAGGAGTTCACAAAAAAATGATTGACCTGTTTTTTTAATAGTTATTGCAATATCTTATTTTATTCTCTAATATCCACATAGGATGGAACTATTATACGGGGACAAAATGAAATTTCTCATCCAACCAGTGGAACAATGGAACTTATTAAGAAGGTATGCTGGTGTATTTGTTTTGACATAATGTCTTCTCCAATGATAATTTGTTTTAATTTCCACGGATGTGAAAGGAACATGCCTGAGATGAAAGCTTGTAGGTTCATTCACACTCCCTAATCAGTAATTACATAATAGTGATTGGTATGTCCATCTAGTGAAAGTAAAGTCTATGTAATTTGTCCATTCACTTGATTGAGATTTTACACTGCTGCTGGACTGGTTTTTGGTATATCTCTCTCTCTCTCTACACACACACACACACACATATAGTGTGAAAGCCATTTTTTTATGAATGTGAGAAGTAAATTTAGGCCATAAAATTATACATGGACGGTGAAGATTTAAAGTACATGATCTCTTTAAAAAGACATGTAATTTAAAAAAAAAAAAAAATTCTTACTGTGTCTTGTTGGGCCAGATTTACTTTTCTTACTCATAAGAGGGCACTCGCACCGTCGCACTAGATACATTCTCTATATATTGTATTTCTGGTATTGAAATTTTATATTTTCATGTGTAGGAAAGGTTTTCAGCTCCAGCACTTCCTTCAAAAATAAAACGGGTGTTCTACATGTCTAGTGAGGGAAAAAATTTGCTCCATGAGGTAAGTACTGTGTCTTGTTGGGCCTACTTATTTCACATTTTGTTGAAGGACATTTGCTGTATATGTCTCTCACATCATGTTATGCATTGCCATCAACAATAGTTAGAAAGATGCATTATATAGAAGATGCAACCAGAGAAGGAATTTATTTAATTATTTTTATCGTAAATGAAAATTTGTAGAAAGAAACAAGGGGAAGTTATCCAATGATTGTCATGGATATGTATTCTGTCTTTCTTCAAAGTATTTAACACAATATTAGATTTTAAAAAATGTGTATTTTCTATTTTTGATGTAAGAATAAAGAAGTCATGAGATGGAGGATAAGACATGCTCTGTTAACAGAAAAGAAACAATAAAGACACATAACAAATATCTATAAGCTAGAAACCTTCATTCTAATTGAATGTCAATTAGAGAATCTGATTTGGAGGAGAGCCATTCTTATTCTAATGATACATACGCTGCTGTCTGTACTAGAATTATTATTTTTGTCCTATACCAAGGCTCCATTTTTTTAGTGTACTTGAGGTTCAAACTTGAACTTGGGGGGAGGGGACAACACTTACTTGTTACCAAGTGGGTGACCACCAGGCCAATGGCCTGATGGCTTATATCATGGAGCTAAATACAGCTAATTCTGGAAGGGTAGTAAGCAACATCTTGTATTTTGAAGGTGGGTGCTGTTTTTATTTGTGTGCTTCTGTTAAGAAAATATCAATACCGAGTAGGTATTAAATTTGCTTGTCCTACTGTAGGAAATCTTAATATGAATATGGCTATTTAGTTCCAAATTTATAAACAATTTATAATTGGCATTTCTGTTTCTCTTTCTTTGAATAGGTCTTTCCCTCAGTTAATGCAGCTGTATTAGAGCAGTTAAATAATGTGGACTGCATTGTGTA
Source organism: Glycine latifolia (assembly GCA_013407115.1). Classification (NCBI taxonomy): domain Eukaryota; kingdom Viridiplantae; phylum Streptophyta; class Magnoliopsida; order Fabales; family Fabaceae; genus Glycine; species Glycine latifolia. The sequence goes on along the minus strand of CM023955.1, from coordinate 6,998,424 downwards.
TGGCATGGGCTCCCTTTTTACTTCAATCTGCCCCTCACTGGTAAAGATACTTACCATTAGTTTTGTTTATGTTTGTGATCATATATGGTTGTATTGACCTTTGCAATTGACAACATTGATGATTATATATATTTGAAAACCCTGATATTTAAAACATTTGAGTTGTTGAGGTTTAGATGCTTGGCCCCTTTATTCTGTTGATATTGTCTAAAATGTGGAAAACATGATTGTTCAACTCTTTCAGTATTTATTGAGCCATTTTTACTTGATAATATTTAATTTGTTGGAACAACTTTTAGCTTTCATTCCTTAAGACAATTTGGTTCTCCCATTAGATGTTTACTGACTTGTAAATTATTCTAGGTGTTACTAGGAATTGGGGAAATTATTTCTTCAAAGTCCTGCCTCAAGGTATTTCCTTGTCATGTTACTTTTTGCATTGTCTTTGGTTATTTGCTGAAAGTATAATAGACCTTCTACCCTGTGATAATAGATAAATATAGACTTGACAACATTACTTGTTTTTTGCGGAAGAAATAAAGTTTTAAAGTGGTCCAAGTTGGCTTGACTGCTTTACATAGAGGCAAAATGGACCATAAGCTGATGTCTTCTAATATGGGCACAAATGTCTGCTCCCTTTATTTATTGCTTTCTAATCTCATCCATGTAGTCGCATTAGGGTGCTGCCATCAACAAGTCACATGCCTTTATTTTTCAATTTGTAAGCATGTTTTTAGATACATGAATCTTGGTGTTATTAAGTGGAAAATAATTCTTTCTTGCATAGTTGCGAAGTATTTGCTGGGCTATTCCATGCAAGAGATTCAGACTGAACTTATTTTGGCGGTGTCATGTTGGATTAAATTTGGCAATGTCTCCCAAACATTTAAAGCTATACTTTTTCAGCTCAGTTTTTACTAATTTGATTGAAAAAATGGCAGGTACTTATGTTAAATGGCATGCAGGACCGAGAAACTAATGAGTTTTCAGCTTCTTGTTTTGTAACTGCCATTACGGATGCTCTAAATCGAACATATGGAGAGCCTAGCAATCGCTTACAGAATCCTGTGAGTGAGAATTCCTTCTCTATTGAAACTGCTTAGTGTCAAAATGAAAAACTAATTTATCAATTCTTGTTTAAAATAAAGCATTTGATTCAGATGACTCTCTAAAGAGAGATGGTATTATAGTTTGAATGCCCACTTTTTATCCCGTTGAAAGTGGTACTCTGTTAAAATCTAAAAATGGTTGATTGATTTATTGGATAAATTTCACTTCCCCCCTCTTTTCAGCTGCAAATATCCCATCAATGCAGACTTTACACATTCTGTGATAATATATTCTTTATTTTTGGTATCTCTACGAATTACTTATTTCCTTAGTGCCAAAGCTAATTGAAAAACACATTTTAAAAAAATAAAAAATTAAAGACAAATTATATTCATTTCCTCAGCAGAATTAGTTGTATGAAGTGAAGTGCAGTGTACCTTCTCTGTTTTAATATTTCTGTGAATTCTTATTATTACTATTGTGTTTTCTAAGAAACTTCACATAAAACATTACTACCTCCGGTCTTATATATAAGAAATATAAGACAAATCATCAAGACCAAGAAAAGGGATGATCACATTAATATTATCATAAATTTAAATTTAATTCTAAAAGTATCCTTAAGTTTAAATGTTGTAAGTGATGGTCTCATTTAATGTTAATACTCTTAGTCCAATGAGTGAGTGCCTGTAAATAGAGTTAACAATGAATTAAGGGTATAAAAGAAATTTAACCCTTTAATAGGTTTGAAAACTAGTCATTGTTTCTTATAATTAGGACCAAAGAAAAAGTTAATTTGTTACTTATATATAAGACCGAAGGTAGTAACTTTTAATGTCTGTAGCTTGTCTCCTCCATTTTTGTCACATATTCTATGTAATCCCAAGAAAATTACTACCTTAACTGTTTCATTACTGTTTTGTAAATATTTTCCTTTGACACAACATGAAATACTCAGTATGTAAAAATGAATGTTTCATCAACTTTAGATACAATTATCATAGTAAATGAAAACCAAAAGAACAGGACACAATGAATAGTATAATAAAAGTAATTTATGTGTTGTTTATATATATATGTTTTTTTGTGTGTGGTGAATGTGTGCTGTTTATATTTGATGCAGCCAAGTCACTATATAAATACCCTTTTGGTGCCAAGAAATGGTGAAATTCCAGTCGATGTGGACTGTCTGGCTGCCCAAGGAATATTTGACGTGGTATGTTTTTCAAATCTGTTCATTATGCAAATTATAGTGTGGATAGAATATCTTCTGTTTAGCACGATGGAGATATATTCCAAGATTGTTTCTTTGAACTTTACTGTGGAGTGTGGACAAGTTCAAGAATAGATCTGGCATGCTGTCTAAGAATTAATTTTGATTTACTCTTTATATAAAACTTGTTTAAACAGTCAATTCAGTGATTTAACACGTGCTAACTTTAAGCAATTGCTCAAAAATCAGACTTTGTTTATGTGCTCACAGTTCATTCATATGCCTGAAAATTATAGTAGTCATTCGGTACGAAAACCTCAATCATATCTTTAATACTGTTACAGATTAGTGATTTAACACGGGATCATATTCATGATGGATATGAGTATTCTTATTTTCGTACAGGATCCATGGTAATTTTTATAATGCAGTTTACTTTGTTTATGATCATCTTAAAATTCTTAAATTTGCAGGTAGTTGTGGACTCCCTACGAGATCCTAAAGTGGGTATAATTTATGACCCGAGGTCACTGATAAGATCTCTAACTGACTTAATAGACAGATACATGAAGTCGCAAGTTAATGGCTTAATTGGTACCAGACGATAATGATTAACGAGAAGAGCCACTGAAATTATCATCATTTGTCTCTGAATCTTACTGTTGCTTTCTGTATTTCACAAGATACAAGGTATGATTTTTATTTTATTTTTCCTTTATCAACAACTTTTTCAACTCCCGTTGTTCAATTTTCATACTGACAATGAATTAGGAATTGTCGGTAAATTGGCCTGTTATGCGAAATCTTATATGGCAAGTTCAAATTTCCCCCTACCTGGATCCTGTTTATTCACTAGCATCAGAATACAGCGACTGGTGATAACACTCACGTACTCTGAATACGACAATATTTTTGTGAAAAATATTTATGTTTGTTGGGATGTTCTAGTTGACGATAAACAAAGACATGTCAGAGTGCTGCTGTATTATTGAGAACAAAATAATCTAGTTTCTGTTGTATATAAATATCCCGTTCATTAATTTTTGCTGTTCCATTATAGAAGCTTCAGTTTGTTTAAGGTTCTCTTTTCTGAGTTCTTGTAATGTTTTTCTACTTATTTTCCTTTACGTTAGCCCCGATTTACGATTTACTGTTTAAAAAAATATATCGATACACTAAAAAAATAAAATTCATCCAATAAATATTTAAGTAAATAAGTCAAGACATTAACGGTGTAAAAAATTTCTATACTCGTTAGATAATCAACTCTCATGTATGAGAAGTTAATTGTTTTAAAAGTTATTAACAATAATTTCTAATTTGTTAATAATATAAAACAAATTACATTGGCATTATAATTAAATTAAATTCAATAGATATGACACTAAAAATATTCACGAATAAGAAAAGTTGGTATATACACTAATCATAATCTAAAAATCTATTCATTGGTTAACTTTAAACAATTTTTATAAAAAAAATCAGCAATGAAAATATATTAATAGAAAAGAAAGGTACCAGTGGTACCATAAACTGGTTACAACGAGAGATCCAAGGCCCAAACCTAGTATATCTGATAGAGACAGGCTTTAATAATTTATATTTATGGCAATAAATGATCATAAATAAGAAATAAGCACCCCCCTCAAACACAATAAATCCCCTTGCATTACTCCCCTCCATCAGAGGCAGTAGAAGCACGAAATTTGTATACACATGCAGAATTTACCGAGCTCTACTATACTGAATCATCACTCACACATAAAAGTACTTTATCCCCCTCTATGCCTCCAAAGAGGTTCTAGCTCTCGGTTCCATAGCCCATAACACGAACGAACTAGTGAAGGATGGGTCATTGAGGGACAGCCACGACCACGCAGTGAAGATAATGTCATCCATAAGACTAGGCACATCTGATGTGGCATTGTTGAAAACTACTTCATTTCTCTTTTTCCACATGCAGAAATTAACAGCACTCCACAAAACTTGCCAAAACAAAGCTTCTGTAGAAAGAGGTAGAACAGTGGCAAAATCTACAGACCTCCATGCATACACTCTTCCAAATAGAGGGAGCAAGTGGAGAAGAGATCTTGTGCAGTATCCTCCAGATTGCAAAATGGACAGGATATATCTGATTGTTGAATAACATTTATGCTCCATAAATTATCCTTGGTGGGTAGTCGATATTTTAGCAATTTCCAGGCAAAGAACAAGGCCTTATTCGGAACGATGAACCGCCACAAAGTTGAGAACATATCCTTTGGTTCAAATCCCCCGAGACTTGAGAAATCCCCTCATAAGCATATTTGGATGAGTACCACCCTGAGGGATTGCATTTGGGGTATTTTGAAGCCTATATCGATTAACTTTAAACAATAATAGCCAGTAGGGGTATAACAAAGTTGAGTTAGCTGAATTTGGGGTATTTTGAAGCCTATATCGATTTCCTCCGGTTTAGGGGGCAAGTGCTGTTTAATGGCTTTGGTACAAATAACTTAATTAGTTCCGATTTCTTTTTTCAAACAAATAAACGAATTTAGTATTTCCATCTTATTTTCCTGTTTTCTGTTTCATGTACTTTATTTTCATCCAAACAAACAGAAATTTATATTCTAAAGCGCCAAAACAATCAAATTCAACTGAGAATATAATTATTTTAATAAGTGATTATAACTAATTTAAAAATGTCTCATTTTAGTCTAATATCTAAAAACACTAGCACCACCCGTGAAGGAATGTTTTAAAACTAAGAAAAAGTGGATGACTTTATACACATAACATTGATACATAACAAATCCATCATAACATAATCTATAGATGCCCATAGTTCATTGATAGATTCAGTTTTAATACAAACACGAAGCCAACAACTTCGTATGTACATCAAACAGAACTACAAAAACCTTTAGTTTGTAAATATGGGAAAACAACATGTAAATGTTTGATATGATGAAAGTGTATCGTGAGTACACACAATATAAATATTTTTCTTCTAATATGATTTATTTCATACCAACTGCCATTGATAATACAGGCACTACTACTACTATAATAGCAAGTAACAACACATACACATATATAAAATTCTTTGGAAACTAAATAATAATTGGATAAGAAGCTCTCACAGCAACGCCACAAACACCTCCACCTTCACCGCTTTCCCTCAGCAACTTCATGTAACCATTCTCTCCCCATGTCTCACTCCATGAATTCTTGATCAACCAGTACTTTGTCCCATCTTCGTTCGCCCCATAACCAATTACAGTAACCGCATGGTTGAGGCGCTCTCCACATGGCCCTTCAAATACACCTCTCTGGTATGACTTGAAGTTATCATTGATAGCAACACCAACTGACACTGGTTGCTTGGCAACCGCCAGTAGTAGTTGCTCTTCACTATTTGCAACTACATCTTTATAACCGCTTATTGTAGCTGCGGGTTGTGTCATCTCACTCTCGCATGTTCTTCCATCAACTCCTTGGTACGGGTAATCAGTTTCGGAAGCGATACCCTGGTTTTGTGCGATGTAGTTGAAGGCGTAATCGTTGTCACCTCCTTGGCACCCATTGTTATTTATATCACAATCCATTAGTTGTTGCTCCGACAATGAGATCAAATTGTTAGTTTTTATTTGGTAAATGCCTTCTACTGCTGCCACAACTGAAAACGCCCAACAGCTTCCTGCAAACAGTTTATTTACTGTAGTCCGTAGTATCAGAAAATTATGTTTTTCTCAATTGAGCTTCTTTAATTTTGTAGTTAATCAGCTCTTTGGAGCGCGTAGAATTATCACACTAAACTGTTAATATATATTGTAGTTACAAATGAGAGACCTCACTTTAGATAAACTTATGAAATTAAAAACAACAAAACTAGTTTTCTTTTCAATCTTATTTATCCTTTTTTATAAGATTTTTTCCAAATTGTTTTTAGTATTACTTATGTTTTGATGCAAATAATCTTAGTTATTTTACAATAAATGTTATGCAGTAAAACTAACAATGCATTATCTCTTTATAAGAATTGGATAAAAAAGTTAACACAAATTAATTGATTAGATGAGAAAGTAATTAAGTATAAAAAAGAGATTACAAGTCACATTGTTTTTAAGTGTAATTGTGGCAAAAAAAATAGATGTTAATCGGTGTCTTAAAGATATTAGTTAACGAATTTAAAATAAAAATATTTTTATTAAAAGACAAAAATTTGAACTGTTTATAATTTATACAATAAATATTTTTCTCTTTTAATTTTTTAATCAATGTCATAAAAATAATGATTAATAAGATCTTGACAAAATAATATTAATTGTTAATAAATTTAATACAGTTTATTATATTAACTAATTTTCAGGGACGAAATGAATGTAGTATGTGTTCATATAAAGCACAAGTGGTGATTATATTACTTACCACAACGGCCTTGGTCCTTAATATCGGTGACGGCTCCTTTGTCTCTCCAGTCCAAGCTTGTTGGAATATCAGTGAAGCTTAAGGGTGTGACTGAAGATGAATGTGGTAGGCTTGAATTGAGTCCGGTATGTGAAGCGATAAACTCTTCTTCAGTTAAATCTGAAAAGTGATTCAGACCCAACTTGTAACTCTTATTCCCAGCATTGTTGAACTTGTCTATGTATTCCAAGTTCTCCATAAATACTTTGAAGCGTTTCTCCTTCTCAGCATCATCAGCATAGGAGCGTTCGTATTTGGTCATCCATTGCTGGTGTGCTATAGCAACAGAAGATTCGTACAATGTTCGGGACATGGCTGGATAAGTACATGTCCAGAAGATAAGGCAAATAGCTATAAGATGCTTCATTTCAACCGCAGTAGCCATTTCTTTTTCAGACAGGAGATATATTGTAATGAAAGTGGCTATGAAATGGTAGCATACATTTGAGATATTTATAGCATTCAAAATCTTATTGCTGGCGATAATCTCGCTACGTATACGTGTGATTAAGGATATATACATTTCCCTCTTACATTGGCCGTCTATTGTTTAACGTTAAACTAGAAAACATGATTGACTTCTATACATGTCTGTATAGACTGGATATCCAATAAATACAGGTAATTTGCTATTATAATTTATAATTATTCATCATCTTAATTATTTTTGTTCAATTTTGTAAAAATTAAAATACGGTAAAATATTTATGATTAGTGATAACCTAATATCATATTTAACATATTCTTTCTTAAAGAACATATTTTTTTTCCTTTTTTAAAGAACAAATAAAAGTTGCATACAAATATATATATTGCAAATCCAGTTAATTAACTAAAATATGTGAGTTAATGTAAATTTTCTGACACAAGTTTTCAGTTATTATAAATAAAAATATATTTTTTTATTAATAACATTATCTAAGTCAGAGTGTAATAAATTTTACATTCTTTAAGATCGTGACTAAATAACATTGATAAAGAAGAATTATTAATCATATTGTTAAACAGAAATTAAGCATTAAAAAAAAAAAAATATATATATATATATATATAAAAGTTTAAAATTTATGTATTGATAATATAAGATAGTTTTATATTATCATTCAATTATAAATTATCATATTGAAATTAATTTTAGGTAATTATTTAAAAATCAAAAAACTTTATATACGAAAGATTGTGATTATATGATAGTCCTTTTGCTCTAAATATATACTTTTCACTTATAACATGATAAAAAAAACTTTTTTTTTGTCATATTTACATATTGCTGAACAATTTTGATCAGTCTTATATCTAGCAAGAGTGTGACACTATTAATAAAACTTGAATTTTCCTAAGTGCTAGAAACATAGTCTTATATCTAGCAAGAGTGTGACACTATTAATAAAACTTGAATTTTCCTAAGTAATAGAAACATACTTCTCCAAACATACAATCTGTCATTGGTTATATATAATTTATTAAAAAATTATAAAATAATAAAAAAGAGGCATTAAATAACAAATGAGACCTACAAAAATTAAGATTTTCAATAAATTTCAGTTAAACATAAAGAATGTGTTAAAAAATGTTGCTAATATTTCTTATTTTCCAAATTTAAATGCCAAACAAAATGAAACAGCAACAATCGATCAATTTACATAAGATAATTGGAAAAAAAAATCAATTAATTTAGTATCCATTACAAATGGACGTTGGAGACAATATGAAGTTTGCAAAAGCATCCCTACCTTTCCTTTTGCTTTGAGTTTGCGATAGACTATTGGATTTGGTCTCAGAGTTCGTGTACAACAAGTTGAACCGGAAATCGAATATGTTCTTGATATATGTTTAGTTTGCAATTGAAAATGCTGCGACATGTATTGCAATGCAAATTTGATGGATAAAAAAAATACAAAAATAAGGATCACGATCCTTTGAAAAATTTACTTTTATCTTACACGTTATTTTGCAACGAATTCTTAAACATAATCTTAGTAACCATAAAAGTTAAAAGATCTTCAAAGCTGAAAATTAAACATGGAAGATTTGTCAATTTGCAGACATTGGCTTGATGTTCATGTAATTTAATTAGCTCGACGAACGTCAATCATGGTGAACCCATCGGGCACGCAAAAGGATGTCTTCAATGCCAAAAATTATAAGGAGACCAGATTGAAACATGTAATGTGCCGAAGTGAAAAGGACCGTTTGCGGTTTGTCATCTTACATGGAAGAATTATAAAGACAATGTATAATAACCTTATTTGCGAAAAATATTAACGGTATAATATTTTATTATTAAATCTATTTGTATTGAATTTATTAAATAATATGAGCTTTATTGTTATCACATAATATATGTTTTTTTTCTGAATTACATAATATATAAATGTTAAAATTTTAAATTTTATAAGTTCAACAATAACATTTTTATTATATAATTTTCTTTCATAAAACATTTACATGACCATGAGTCCTCTGATAAACTAATTTTTTCTTTCCTAAAAAAAATTAATTCTTTCGTTTTTGATTGGCACATTTTTTTGTCTAAATCCCAAATTATTAGAAGAAAAAAAAGATTTGATTAATCATCCAAACTTTGACTAGACATATTTACTTTTGGATGTAATATTTTTTTTCATATTATAATAAATAATTTTTTTTTGTATCTACTTTTTTTCGAAATAGGAAAACATCATTATTAATTTTTACATTAGCTACTAAAACATTGATTATTCAAAATCTACAAAGTTCAAATTCGTTCATTCACAATCTCTTCGTGTTCTATAAGTTTTCCATAGACATCAAGATAACCTGAACTGCATTTTAGATCTCAAGTAAGGAAAATGCTAAAGATTACGAATTCGTGTGATACAAAATTTATAAACTGTGTTTTCTGTCAAATTTCGTGTGTCTGTTTTCTTTTTTAACTTAACATTCATCCAATGATATATAAACATGTGAACCACGTATTCTTTTATGTAAAAAACGTTCGTACAATATAGCATCTCTTTATAACATTTTTTTTTAGTGAATTAAATATATATTGTCGTGAACTAATAAGAGATATATATTGCATCTTTTTTATTTATGTATAGATAGCTGATCGAATTTGAAGGGTCTCAATGAGCAAGAGTGTGACACTATCAAAAACACTTTAACTTACCTAATTTTAATCCCAAACTAAATGAGACGGCAAATCGATCAGTTTACGTACTGAACATATGTTTGAGATAAGAGAAAAAAAATCAATTTAGTGGACAGGAAAAATACGACGACCTGCAACCAAGTCAATAAAAAAAATCTAAAACTACAAACTGAGTGTTAGACTTATCGAGGATTTGGCGATTTGCAGAGTTTCTTTTCATATATTTGATGTGTTTGTTAGTGGACAGGAAAAATACGACGACCTGCAACCAAGTCAATAAAAAAAATCTAAAACTACAAACTGAGTGTTAGACT
>CM023955.1:6975095-6988252 GCA_013407115.1 Glycine latifolia | reverse complement strand
CATCGAGGATTTGGCGATTTGCAGAGTTTCTTTTCATATATTTGATGTCCAAAAATTAATTCACAGTCCTTGATTTTGGTTAAAGTAATTTTGAATCATTTATTATATTAAATTTAAAATTTTGTATTAAATTTTATTGGTGATTTAATTTTATAATAAAATATTTTAATATAAATCACGTCACTTTATAATTAATATTAATCAAAATTACATTTATTTTATGAGTGTACATCCAAGTATCCAAACACAATGTGAAGATAAAGCAATGTCTTCGTTCGAATTGCGAATGGTGTGCCCAGGCTAAGACCCTGTTGACACGTTACACGGACTGAGGAATTCGCGTAAGATAAAGGTAACCTAATATATTATGGAGTAAATTACATTCACATTTTATGTGTTTTACTTAAAATTTACTAGATATTTCTCTCTTTTTATACATTATCTTTACCCTTTATTAACATCTATTAGCTAAAGTCAATTAAAATATGTAAATAAACAAAATTGTCCTTATATTTTAACTATAAAACTCAAATTATCTTCTCTCAATTAGTTTCAAAATTTAAGATTCTAAGTTTCATTTCTCTTCATTCGTAAGTATTATTCATTTTCCTCTTGTTTGTAAGTTTTTCTTTAGCGTTTAGGGGGTGCAAGTTCATCTTTATCTCACGACGTTCACGTTCCATTCATCTTCACCGTTCGTGAGTTCTTCACTGTTTCTATTCTAGTTCACGAATTCTCCATTATTCATTTTCTCGTTCGCGAGTTCTCCACTACTCATCTTCTAATTCACGACGTTCATGAGCGCCTCTGTTTGTCTTCTTCTTTGACGTTCACGAGCGCTTTGTTTCTCTTCCTGTTCCACGATTTCTGTTCACGCTAGGTTATGCATGTAAGTGACCATTGGACCTTGTATATAAGTTACTTTTTAATATTATAGTGTTGATGTTCGCGATCATATGAAACACAATGGATGAAATAGAAATCATTTGTTTATTATTGTTGATTAAAATAATGTTGATATTTGGGACCACAGGAACACAATGGATGAATTAAAATACATAACTGTGTGAACAACATTACTAATGATTTAGACTTGTCACCATGTCACCTTTTTATTTTATGGTTTTGTTCTACTGCTCTACTGCTAGTGATAAAATTTTTCCCCTTAATACTGATCATGATGTGCTGAAAATGTTTATTGAGTATATAAATTTAGTTCATATGTATGTTAGTAGAACAAAGGATGAGAAGAATGGTATTAGCACTGCGTACCAACAAAGTGGGTTCACGTTCAACAAAAAGTTAGGTTTACATTCAATTATAGAAAAAACAAAAAAGAAGTAAGAGTCTTAACATATTTTCATGTTGGGAGGAAGAAGATGAAGATATTTTAGACATAAAATTTCATTAAAAGTTATGTAATTAACATGTGTCTAATATCTGTTAGATTATTAAATGGTGTTTAGGAATGATGGAGTCTAAGTGTAATGTGAGCCTAATAATTAAGAGATTTTTTGTATGGTGTAAAACAAGAAAGGTATAGGATGAAATTTGAACAAAACACAAGGGGTGTAAGTGTAATTTACTCTATTATAACTTTATTTGTGAAAAATACTAATTAACACTATATATTTTTTCATTATTAAATAAATTTCATGTGGATTATATTAAATAATATGAATTTAATTCTTTATTTAATTACGTCTTACACAAATCTTATTAAATAACAAAAAGTGTTAACTAAAATGATATCTTGAAGGCAACTCAAATAAGAAAGACTTAAATTCTAGAAAACTGAATAGAACACGTCGAGGATTTGCAGAATTGTAAGTGGCTTGATTGCCGGATAATTGAGCCTCGTGAACGTCAACCATCTCGTTAACCCATCAGTTACACGAAGATAAAGGATGTCTTCAAATGCCAAAACTAATAACTAGCAAGATAAACTAGATTAAAATTAACCTTTTACTAATATAATTTTGTTTCATAATTTATTTGGAATATTTGTTATAACTTCAAACTAGAGGTGTTCGCGGATCGGTTTGAATCGGTTTTGATCAAATTTTGGACTTAACTCAATCAAATTTGATTGGTTTGGTTCGGTTCAGTTTTAAGAAGAAAAAAAAATTTAAACCCAATCCATTCTTGAACTGTTCGGGTCAACGGGTTACCGATTTAAATTTTTTTACTTAGAACTACTATTTTATATCATGATTCTTTCAAATATCTAATACAATTAACACAATATTATCAAATGTATGAAAATAGTAAAATTGATTCATTTAATATCATTAACATAATATTCTAAAATAGACTTATAATATAAATTTAAATAAAAGATTCTTAAACAAAATTTACTATAATAGTCTGAATCACAACTATTTCTTACAAACTAAACTTTGTTATAACCAAATTTGTTGCAACTAGATTTGCTAAAACAAATAAACGAATAAAATATGATTCATTAATATTATAAACATGGTAAACAAAATATGCAAAAAAAAAGTGAAACAAATAACAATATACCTGAAAGTAATACATTAAGAAGTTCGAACACTTGGAGATCCAATATTAGCAGTATTTAAAGTCAAATCAAATAATTCTAAAAATTTAAACACAAACCTATTGGTACAAAAATTAATTGATATTTTACACAAATATCAAAAATGAAATAAGGGATTACACACCTGATTCAATCTTTTCCGCTTCATTTATTTCAACTTGAAAGTCATTAACGTTTTGTTTAGTAGATCTAAGCCAATTTTGGGCACAAATGAGAGCTTTTCAACAGTAGTAGGATTCAATGAACTACGAAATGAATCAAGAATTCTAACCTCTATACTAAATGCAGACTCAGATGATACAGTAGATACAATAATGACAAATATATCTCTAGCCATACAAGAAAAAATATAATATTTGAATGTCTTCAATTTCCACCAATTCAAAATGTCAAACTCAGGGTGGTCATCTTCAACATCATCCTCTAAATATTCATCTAACACAATTTGTGTCAAGCACTATGACATATATATACATATATCAAGAGCAACTAAAGTATATTCAACATACTTAAATACACTTTCATGTTTACACATATATTACATGTTATTATTCTCAACACAAATGAAACTTAATGTGTTAATCTTAACTTACAGAATGTAAAAAATGCTTTGTTGAAAAAGAAAAAGAAAGCATAAAGGAAAACCTGATGCTTGATCGATCTGAGATGAGAGAGAATAGAGAAGGAGTTGGTGCAGAAGCGCAACGAAGGAGATGAGATGAGAAAAAACAGAAGCACGGAGATGAGAGAGAACAAAGAAGCACATAAGAAAATAAAACCTAAACAACTAAACTCACATTTGCCGTATCACACAGTCCACACCTTCACAACAAAGATGAGATGATTATGGGCTAACCTTCATTTGGCCCATACATTTACAGTACCACACCTTTTTTTATTGTCACATCATTTTTTTAGTTTTTAAATTTTAATATATATATATATATATATATATATATATATATGAAAATAAATAATAAATTTTATATTTTTATTACGGGTTCACGGATCGAGTCAACGGATCTATAAATCTAAACCAGTGACCCAACCCATACATGAATGATTTTGATCGGTTCGGTTCAGTTTTGACCCAAATACATAAATAACTCAATCCAAACTGTTCAGTTTGGATTCACAGATGACCCGTACCCGTGAACACTCTTACTTCAAACGAATAGTGAATTTTAGATTTTAATGGTCAAACAATTTCAATCTATAACCATTGATGTAATATTCTTGTTGTAGTCAAATTAATTTCATCACTTATTAATTTTATTAAAAACTTTACTATACTATCCAATAAAATATTGTAACCTATTAATAAAATTAAAATTTTAGATAAAAATAATTGATTATTATACTAAGCAAGATATTTATTTTATATGTTCTTTCTTACACGCACCCACAAGTACATATTGCTAGAGTCAAAATTGTTTAATGATATGATTTTAATGAAAACAAATTAGTGAACGAATTTTTTTAATGAAAAGCCCATATATTTAATCAGTGTGAATATATTAAGAAAGATAGCCTCAAACAAATTGCTTAATTTGCTAGAAACAAAAGATCGTCTGAAAACAAATCATGCAAGATACACGCTTGTTCTTGCTCAATACTCGTAATCATATCAACTCAACTAAAAAATACTTTTTTTGAACTTTTGTGCTAGAAATACAAAAAATAACTGTATAACAAAGACTTTCTCTTAAATAACTTTTGTGTAAGTCAATAGAAAGTTTTAATTAAATACAGTAACATCTTATGAGCACTTCAAAGTTCAAATTATATTTTTTTACATAGAAATACAGGTATACGTTAATTTATATAAAATGAATGCATGGAGATGGACTTAAATGTTAATGTTAAAAAATCAAGACACTGAACTAAGTAGGAGTTTCCAACGCGTCATAGATGACTAACTGTATAAATACTCTCCATATTAAAGAATGAAGCATGTTTATATATATATATATATATATATATATATATATATATAAAAAGAATGAAGAAATTAATAACACAAGCAAAAAAAGAAATTATACTCATTTTTTCTTCAGTTCCAATTCATGATCAATTAGTTATTTCATTATTCATTATACAAAACTGAGTTATTCTATCTAGTAAATTCAGGTAGCTATCATGGAATTGGTCATAAAAACATGAGTGATAACATTAAAAAAAATTAAAATTTTATTCATGAACACGAATTTTGTGGAGTCTAAATTACTTTGTTGTAAAAAAATAAAGGTTTATAAAATAATATTTAAAAAGTGAGGTATATCACTTGTAATTAGTACTGACTAATAAGTAAAAAAATAGCCTACAATACATCTTGTTAAATCACATATATTCTGGAAGACTCACTTATTTCGTTGACATTTGTGGAGAGGATATTGAAAGATTTTATATCGCCTATTTCAATTTTTGGAATATAATTTATATATTTAACTTTCACTTAATATTATTTGGTTTTAATATATATTAAAATCTATAATTCATCTAAGTAAATCACGTATTATCTATTAGACAACTTCACTTAATATCAATTGATTTTAAGATAAAATCTAATAATTTTTAAGCTATTAGTTTATAGTTCTAAGCTAAAAAAGAAGTAAACCAAATACAGTCTTATAATTAATAAAAATAAGGCTTTTGCTAATTAATGAAAATAGGGCATCAATTTGTTCAGCAACGAGTTACTCCAATGAAGATCAACGTTGACTATCCACCTGAATTTTCTAAGCTTTTCAATAACATTGTGTCTGGCGGGTATGTAAGACTCAATCCAACTCGATAGCCAAACCTGATCCACCCTAATTTAACTTGAGATCAAAATTGGTCTATAAAATTGGTCGAATCAAAATTTAGAGAAGGGTTAGGGTCAAATACAACCTGCCCCAAAATACCATCCTTTGTTTGCCCCCAACTTTACTAGTCAATTATTATATCTTTGTAGTGTATTTTATTTTGTGTTTCAGTGAAACTCTAGCCTATTAAATGCTTTTATCAATATTTTCCAAATTGATGTCCAAACTTCTTTTCTGGAGGATTACAACTAACAATCATTTAATTTATATAATATCATTTATAAAAATAAGATAGAAATTACTCTTAATATCTCAATTACATAAATAAGAAGGAGAACTTATGTTTACTTATAGTTGAAGTCAATCCAATCCTAATTTGACCCGTGAATTATCAGGTTCATTTAAATATAAGAACGAGTTAGGGTCTAATAAATTGATCAGGACAAAATTTAAGGACGAATTAAGATCATACGTAATCCGACTCAATCTGTTCCTTGCTCAACTCTAGCCTCGGCCTTTAAAACGTCCACAATCATATGACTAAACTGATTTTGTGGTAAGCTGTATCGGTGTCCTATCATATCTTCAACGCATCAATTAATAAACTTAAAAAATAAATTAGAAAATACTCACTAAATACACATCTAGATGCATCCCACATAACTTAAAGAAATGTATCCCACGAACATCAATGTCACATACTCAACAACGATGTTCCCAAGACTCAACAGTGCCATTGTACCTCTTGTTGAGAGCTAAGATCTAATTGGATTCATTAGATACTGAATCAAACAAAGTTGTAAAGGTACCTTCAAATATATTTTATGATCAAGCAAACAGACATTAACTAGAAAAATAAATATATCATATGGCTTATACTTTCCGTTGAAAATACTGCTCCACTACTCTTTTTTCGATAAGCATCCTCTTCAAGGAACAAAACAGAGAAGGAAAGAAAGTAAATCTCAACGCTGAAAGATTAAAAGTATCTTGTCCAATGCAGTAATGCATCATTTAATGTAGGGTGGGCTATTTGACATTGTGCACAACTGGTAATGCCACAACAGCCAAATGTAAGATGTTAGAACAAACAAGCAAGCAAAATCAATTATCTTATTGGCATTCCATCAAGTCTGATTTGTGATTCGTATTGTAGTAAATATCTTTGAAGCAAATGTAGATGCAACTTGGCAAGAGTTATAGATGAAAGAGACAAAAAGTAAGCCTAAAAAATAATAATTTTTTTTACAAATACAGGGTAGAAAAAAACACTGTTAGGGGGGAAATGAAAAGCTTGAAATGCTGACAAGTTTGGAGGAATCAATACATTAAATTTAACCACTGAAATAGAACAGATGTAAGCCCTTTTTGCCACTATTTCCCACTATTTGGGTGCGTCTTGGTGCATAGGACTCTCCGTCCCTTGGCGCGTCGTCGCCTTAAAATAGCTCTTCCACCTGGTGTGCTCATTCTTTTCCGGAAACCATGAGTGCGTGCCAATGATTTTCTTGATCTGCTTCTCTTAGTCAGACAAAGAGCAGCCTTGCCTGCCCTCACAACTAGGCCAGAACCTTTTCCTCTTCTGGTCTCAACATTAGATGTCAAATCCAATCCAAGTGACAAGCCTTAACATTGAAAATTTAGTTGAGATCAAATCAAGCTAAATGTGAACGAGAATTTTATCTTTATACATGCACATTAAGCAAATCAACAGCAAAAGCTCAACAACAACAAAAGCCTTATTCCACTAGGTGAAGTCAGCTAGTCAGATTAAAAACAACAACTATGGTCATAAGCAACATTGAACAAATGCACCAACCAAATAATTCATAGTTAGTCAGCTAGTAATAACAAAATGTTAACAGCTCTGGTCTCTTCCCTTTTTCTGCCCACAATTTCTCTTTTTCTTTGCCAAGTTATTTGCTAGAAAGTTTCATTGGCAAAATATGTTGAATTTTAATGTAAGAGTGAGGTATTGCTTGAGTTTCCTAATGTCCTTAATGATGGTAATGAAAGGATGTCATTGAGGTATTCCTAACTGACACAGGCTATTGGTCCCATTTGAGTCTCTTCTCCATCATAACCTACATAAATCCTTGACTTTGAGCCAGGAGGACCAAGGACAAGGAGTTCGACCTTTAAAAGTTAAGGAATCAATTATGTTTATGTCGCATCAACATGTTACGGATACCACTAGGTACTACTAATACCAGATCACAATCATTACAGAAAGAAGAAATTTTATCACAACAATTAAAAGCATTGCTGCACCCATTTAGCATCATAAAAATTGCAATTGAAGGATCATAGGAATAAATATAAAGTGGTTCTCCTCAATCTGGAATTCACCAGAATGCAGCCATGAAGCAGGAAGCAAGCTCATTGGATCTATTCCAACTACATTACATACTCAGACATCACCAGTGACGTCTCTAATTGTACTTAATCCGAAAACCAAAAGGCAAAAAATGCAAGCATTTTAAAGTGTTACTTACAAATAATAGTAGTAATATAAAGCCAGTGCGAAAATAATGTTGGTAGTTTGCTACAAAGTTATTGGTAGTGGCATCAACTCCTATTTGACTCAAATTGGCAGAAAAGTAAATCTCTTTTAAAACCCACAAGAGGAACTTCCGTTCCAAAACGTACCCATGTTCAAGTGAAATTAAATCCCAACCACAAAAACATTTTAACCCATAAGAAACATCAACCGCTATCAACACTTCCCATATAAAACTACACAAAACCATAGGAAACAAGATACCATGAAATTCACCCAGAAAAAAAAAACTAAATTTAAAACGACCCACATGGTAATTAGTGAAGGAACCAAATGGAAGTGGAAAAGAACAAATACCCAGATAGGAAATAAGCAAGAGAAGTACCTGAAATGGAGGAAGGGGAAGAGAGAAGGGAAGGAGAAGAGAGGAAGGAGCAATGGAGAAGCGGAGAGCGAGCGTTGGAGCAAGTGCGGGTAAGGTTCAAAGAGAGCAAAGATGGTTTTGGGGCAGTGAGAATGAGAGAAGCTGAGGGAGTGGGTGCTCTCATGGCTATGCAAAGCGATAACGAAGCCATTATCCACTCTTTTTTTCCTTCACCTCTCTGTTTCACTAGTTTCAAGTTTCATAAAGCGATGAGGGAGGGAGAGAGAGAGAGAGAGAGAGAGAGGATCATTTTCTTTTGGGCATTCACGCTGTGGCTAATTTATTGTTCAATATGATTTTATCCTAGGAGTATCAATAAATGGGGATGTAGCTCAAATGGTAGAGCGCTCGCTTTGCATGCGAGAGGTACAGGGTTCGATCCCCTGCATCTCCACTACCATTTATGTTTTTCCAACTTATTTAAAATTTATTCTTTGGCTGTAAACTGTTAGTTTTCGGCTGCAAAACAGAACAGTGCAGAAATGTAAAAGTCTTGGCTTGGGCTTTTGCAATTCTAATTTTCTATCAGTTAGCGTTTGTTTTTAAGGTTATGGTTAAATAGTAAACAAATTTAATGAAATATAATCAAACGAAATGGAATAGACGTTTTATTAGTTGGATATTTTGGCTTCATCAGAGGGAACAAAAATTGGGCCTTCGGGTCATTTTCTTAAACATATTTCGTATCTTATTATTCTATAAACTTTATTAACACTTATTATCTTTTTCTATATTTTCTTCTTATTTGTTTTTATCTCTTTCCTTCATAAGTGTTAAACAGGTTGTTGGATATTTAACAACAACCCATTTTTTCATCCAGTACTGGTTTCTAAACTTGGTGATATATTGGATAATAAAAAGGACTACCTGATTTGTTATTTTGAAGTTTTATTGTTAAATTTTAAATGTATACTGTACTGTGTTTTATATATGTGCTATTTTTAACTCGCCAATCGCCATTACTGCTGCACCTAGCTACTAGCTGGTTTGTATTTAAATTCACTTAGCGTGTATTTGGATGGGTATTAGTAAAATTAATTTTACAAAATTAATTTTGAAATGATGTGATTTGTGTTTGAATATTTTATTATAAAATTAAATTAAAAATAAAATTCAATACAAAATTTTGTATCTAATATATAAATTATTAAAAGTTATTTCAATTTAAAATTAATTCTAAATTATTAGCTGTTATAATATTAAACATATAAAAATATATCCAAAATCAATTCTAAATAATTTTTCA
The DNA here is from genome assembly GCA_013407115.1 of Glycine latifolia. Taxonomy (NCBI): domain Eukaryota; kingdom Viridiplantae; phylum Streptophyta; class Magnoliopsida; order Fabales; family Fabaceae; genus Glycine; species Glycine latifolia. The sequence goes on along the minus strand of CM023955.1, from coordinate 6,978,712 downwards.
AAAGCGAAATCAAATGAAACAAGCATTTATTTAAAACTCAAATCACCCAAAAGTGAAAAAATGTGAAAGTTACTTCCACTTTACTGTTTTACACACGTCCGCTCGATCTCGAGAACGCAACAATAAGCAAGCAGGTAAAATGAAAATGCAATTTTGAGAAGTAAGCCGGATGAAGATGAAAATGCTGTAACATGATCAGATAATTCTGAGAAAGCACAATTCGTTAGCTCTATATTAAATTATGACTCCTCGATCTATATTTGGATTGGAAAAGTTTTTGATAAAAAGAGAAAAATACAACAAGAAAAAGTTTTTTATATTAGAGAAAAAAATTAAAACAAGTCATCCAGATCGATCGGCTAAACTTGACTATGTTAAGACAAAAGTGATTTAATTACATTTTTTTAGTCTCAAATTAAAAAAAATATTATTCCTTCACCAATATTTGAGGGACTTAAAAACAACCATTTTTTTACTTGAGGGACTTAAAGAAGAACTAGAATTGAAATATTTAAGAGTCAAACACAATTTTAGTGATGTACATTTGAAAATTAAATTCTAAATAAATTTCCGTAGCGGTAACGTTGTTCCAATTCTATTTGTGTTTGGGTAATGAGCATTCATAAAATTAAATTAATTTATGATATTTATTTTTGTTAAAATTGATTTTGAAATTAAATGATTTAGAATTAGATATTTTATTTTAAAAGTAATTAGTAATAAATCTCTGATAATTAATGTAAATTATGCATTTAAATTACATATTAATTTTTTTTACTCTTTTAATGCTTCTTTTGTGATTAATATTTTTTTCTTAACTTTTATCCAATACATGTTAAAATTAATTGATTTATAATGTTGGTTTTTTTTTTATGGATTACACATTTAAGACTTGAAAGATATATTGAGAATATGAAATACGAAAAAAGTTCAATAAAGCAAAGTTTTTGATTATAAAAAGGAGAAGGAGGGAAAACCAGATAAAAACAATAGACACAAAGGATATAATAATTTATTCCACAAAAGTGGGCTTATGACCCTTTTATCAATTGTTGTTCTCTTTTTGTAAACCTCTCATGCTAACTAGAGACTAAATAATTCATTGTTAGGAGTTTAACAATCAAACACTCTTAATGTAACAATTTTCACTATTAATTTAATGCTATTTTCATTTTTTTCTGAATCTATTATTATGTTTGTAGTCTGATAATCTGTATGCATGTAATGTTATGAGAGTTTATGTATTAAAAATGTCAATATTATAAGAATTTGAAAAGAAACATCTAGACAATCTATATCTAGGGATAAAATGACATTGTTTAACCTAAATATACATTTCTATTCTTAATGCAAACTATTTAATTTCCATTTTTTTTTCTTAATCCAGATGATTTATGCATTTGAAAATGTTTATACTATGATCGGACCACAAACATCACAATAGATTCAGAAAAAAAATAATAATATGAAAATAGTATTAAATAGATAGTGAGAATTGTTACCATTTTTGGTTGCTGAAACCTAATAATGAGTAGTTTAACCTCTCATTGACATGAGAGGCTTACAAAAATAAAAGAGAACAACAATTGGTGAAAGAAAATGAAAAAAAAAAAAAAAACTGGCAAAACAAGTTGTATAAGTCCACTTCTGTGAAGTATATTCTTTTCTCTTTGGCTTTTTGTTTTTATTTGACTTCTCCTCTTTTTTATCATCAAAACTTTGCTAAGTCCATACGGGCCTGCTACTTCAAATTCTCAATTCATCTTGTAAGTCTTTAATGTGTAATCCTACAAAGAAAATATAACTAACATTATAAATCAACTAATTTTAATATTTATTAGATAAATACTAAAAAACTAAATTTATATGTTTCAATCAAGAAACATTAAAAGAGGAAAAAAAAGATAATTAATATATAATTTAAATGCACAAATTCCGTATGAATAACAATTATCAATTTCAATACATTTTTTTTCAATATAAAATTATTTTAACTCAAAATCAATTTTAAATCTAAAATAAATTCCTAAACAGAAACAAGCAAGCAAGCATTTGCTTAAATCACCTTTTGAATCTCCAATTCAACCAGGCCAACATTAGCAATAATCGTGTGAAGTGTTCCGCAAATGTGATGGCAATATATAACTGATCAATTCTGAAGTTTGATGCTATCAACAACTTCTCATTAAGTGTTCGTAGACAAGCAAACGAGTTACTGATTTGACCACGGAAACTGAGAAAGTCAATAAGCCCTAGACCACTCGACATTCGTGAAGGAAGGTCATGAGGCAGATTTGACCACTCCCCTGTCATCTAGTTGTATGTGGCTGAATCAACCTTTGAGGTCACCCTGCATGCAGCTTCATAAATTAGAAGCTGCGGCTTTGGTTACTGAATTTATCATCCTCGGACTTGGCTATTGGTTCTTTACTTCTTTTATATAGAGAGAGTAACTGATTTTATCATCAGGGGATATTCTATTATTATTCAGATTTTTTTTCAAGGGGATATTCTATTATTGTTTAGATTTTTTTATATCCTAAAAAATTGAAACATAACAATATTTTTAAAACAACTAAATAATTTACTTTCAATTTTAAAATATTTAGATATATTAACATTTTAATGGTACAATTGATCCCTTAAAAAAATAACGGTTAAGAATTATGATAAAATTATATGTTAGCAAATTTTAAAGTTAATTATAATTTTAATCTTTATTTCAATTAATTATTATTATTAGGGACGTTTGTTTTACGGAATGATCTTTGTATTCGCAAGAATCACACTCCAAGAATTTTATAACTAGAAATGTTATTCTTGAGTATATTTAAAAACATTCTTAGTTAAATTTTAGCATTTCTAAGAATAATTTTTTGAATGGTTACTGAGAATAGTTTTTAAAAATTCAAAATAAATTTATTTATATAAAATTAAATACAAATGGAAGCTGGACAACAATTTCCTATATTATTTTTTTTATCGAAATAGCATACACGACTAGGAAAAATTAAATTTAGTGACCAACCTTAATAACAACATATTCTCTCACTAACAATGACGACCTTCGTGACGGATTTTAGAGGCTTATAAACCCAAATTTGTTAATTTGTGGCAGAATTTGTTAAAAAATATTCCTTGTTCCAGATTATCCGCCGCAAATCAATGAATGAAAAAGTATATCTATGTGAGGGATTTTGTAACGGGTTTATGTCCTTCTCAAAAGTGTCATTGGCAAATCCGTTTACAATAATAAGAATATGAAAGTTGTAGCGAAGGATTTTGTAATGAATTTTGTTCCCTCGCAAACTTATCCGTCACAAAGTATGTCGCAAAATCATATAAAAGACTAGTCATCACAAAATCCGTCACAAAAATTGATTAACAGGTGGTACATTTCATTACAAATAATTATTTTGAAAATTATTGTATTTTAAATTTATAGTTATTTATATATTTATATCTTAAAAGAACATAGGAGTTTTTTTTACTGAATATAGGAATTATGATAAACATAGATATATATAATCATATAATAGTTATTCATAATTCCTATATACTTTTAAGATATATATATATATATATATATATATATATATATATATATATATATATAT
>CM023955.1:6925079-6975085 GCA_013407115.1 Glycine latifolia | reverse complement strand
GTATGTATGTGTGTTTATATCTTAAAATTAATTTAATTAAATATTTTAAATAAAATAGATATATAATTATATAATATTAAAAATAATATCTATAATTATATATCTGTTTTGTGGATGGGATCGATATACTAGGAACTTTTTTTGGTGGATACGGGTTCCCTTTTTGTACAGTTTGTACAACTTGTACAGACTTTGTTGCCCTTTTTCTAATATACATACATCTTTTTATTTAAAAAAAAATCTTAGCAAATTGAAACATATTATCAAAAAATCCTATGGAACTTTATTTTATTTTTACAATGATAAATGTATAAATAATAACTCACAATGTCTTTTTGCTCTCCCTTTATCTTTTCAAAATCATATTATCAAATACTTCCTAGCTATTTGTTTCTTATAAAAAAAAAAGACTAAAGATAATTATTTTTTATGCTTTTAAAAACAATTTATAGTATAATTTTAAGAAAAATAAGATAAAACACATCCATATAATATAGGCATGGACTCATAAATAAAATATAATATAGGCATGGCAACAAGATAGAAAATTTTTGTCTCTTCCTTCCCCCACAAAAAGCAAGATAATTTCAATGTTCGATTTATAAAGGGAATGATAAAAAAGTTAAACTCAATCTCATTTTCGTCAAATTTTATCATGTTTGCTTCACATTTTTTTATAGATATTTTCTTATACTATTTAAAATAAATTATATATTAACTTATTAAACAAATTATCAATTATCAACTATTATTATTATGAAAAAAAGTTTTGGCATACAAACATACTAGCTAGTAATTTAATTTGTACATTACATAGAATAAATATTTATATTAGATAAAATTTATAATAAATAAATCATTTAGATTCATGATAAATAAGGTATATTGTTATGACACGAATAATTTTCATTATTAATGATTTATTTAAAAAGATATTGAAATTTAAATTCCTAATGATACAATTAATTTTAATTATTAATGATAGATAACAATAAATAATAAGTTAAGAAAAATTCCTAAAAAACTTCCGTTGAAGAAAAACTCTTTAAAAAATACTACTGTCGAAGAATGACAGACTTTACAATGACTGGTTTATCTTTATTTTTAAATTAAATTTTAATATTTTTTAACATAAAAATAAATATTTTAGTTTGTACAATGGACATGATAAATGTTTATTTTTTATAATAAATACATTTTGAATATATAAATTATATTATAATAAAAATTCATAATAAATATTTTTAGTAATATAAATTATATTTTGGATTTATAATAAATAATTTATATTTATATTGTAAGCTAAAGTTATTTTTCACTGTTGATACTTTTTTAAAAAAATATTAAAGTTTAATTTAAAAATAAAGATGAAAAGATAAATTGAAATAGACAAGAGGTTAAAATAAATTGAAACATATATAAAATAAAACACAAACATTTACTCAAAATCCATTTTGAATCTCGAATCCAAGTAGGCACTCTCACTTTAACTAATAAGTAATAACTAATGATTGTGTGAAGTCTTCAGCGAATGTGTTAGCAATACTTTTTGATCCATATAAATGGAACTCAACCGAATGAGCTACACCATTTGATAAATTTCTTAGGGTTATAAAAACAGAAATGATCATAGATAGTACGACGTAGACTCAACCCAAATAAAGAAAGCGTAAAAATAAAATAAAAAATCTTCAAATCCTTAACAATAATTAAAATGTTTCGATCGACAGCCGATCAACCGATAAAATCTCAAGTTTGAAATAAATAACAAACCCATGAAAGAGTAAACAAAATGAGAACCAGAAAAAAACGTGAAACCCTAACAAGCAAAAACAATATTTTACCATTTTTGATCTGGAGGAACATAAAAATATCTAGGTTGGATCGGTACCCCTTTACGATGATGACGGCTTTCAGACTGAGTTGCTGGCTCAATGCTTTCACTCTGAATTAGCATGTCAAGTTCACCACCAGCGTGTGGAATTGCGCTCCCACATGTAGAAATTGAAACATTTGCCTCTAATAATCCCACTTTTAATTTCTTCTTATCCTGCAATTGAAAATGGTTTTTGCGTATGATAAACGAAATTCTTCCCATTGCTTGGTTTTATAAGCATTAAAGGTAACCAAGTTATCATCCCCGTCCAAAAAGTGAAGTTCCTTCCCTTTATGAAACAAAGCTGCTCTTACTGTATTAAACCTAATGCGCAAAAGGGAGTGCTTAGCCTGCACCCATTGGTTCTCCCCACGGCGAAGCATGAAGAGTTCTAATTCAGAATCACTGATGCGGTTAAGCACAGCAACAATGCAATCTTGAGAAGTGGGGCGAGATGAAAGTGCTGCAACATGATCAGTAGTTACTTCAGCGAAAGGACAATTTGGAAGCTCTATTGTTGCCCTAGAAAAGGGACTAAAGAAGAACAATGAACCGTGGCGAAAGAGAAGTAACCATCCTTTATATGATACGTACACGGCATGTTGCTCCATCTAGTTCTGGGATGTTGATGGTGTAGCGTTTATCCTTGGGGCTTAGAAGGGTACACTCAGAGTGAGACCCCTTCCCATCTTCGAAACCAAGAATCATCACACCCAAAATAGTCATCTTGAGGAGAAGATTTTGAAGAAGCAACGCGCCAATCTTTGCAAACACCACGGAAACTGAGAAAGTCAATAGGCCCTAGACCATTAGCAATTCGTGAAAGCAGGTCATGAGGTAGATCTGACCACTGTACCACTACTCCTTCCCCTCTCATTTTGCGTCTGCGTGAATCAACCTTTAAGATAATCATCCACACTAAATCAATTAACGAACACACGAAATATCTAACTGCGATTGTGGTATATATGTACTGATTTTAGCATCGTCGGTATTTCTAAACCTAGAAGAAATAAAATTAAAGCAAGAGTTATGTATTAGTACTCTTCTCACTTTAGAGGATTTTTCTTTTTGTTTATAAAATTTGTTTTCGTTTTCGGTTTTACAAAACAGAAAATCGTAACAACCTAAAACATATCAAAATCATATTTTTTATTATTTTAACAAACAGCTTTTAAAAATTATTTTATAAAATGATTTTATAAATAAAACAAAACGAAAATCCATATTATATAGACATGATAACAGGGTGAGCTTGGGTCTGCCCAACCCGCAAAAAAACAAACGACTTCGGGGTTGGGTTTATAAATGCGATGATAAAAAATTTCAAAAACTCTGTATATAGTCGACCCGAGAATTTCATCAAATATCTTATTTTTGATGTTTTAAAATTTCAAATATTTATTTAAGATGTCAGTTATAACTTAACTTAACTGACAATATAAACTCAAAATAAAAAAATTTAATATATCAAGATATAATATAATAAATAAAATTATTAGAAACTCAAAATAAAATTAATTAATTATTAAAGATTTAAAATATATTTAAAACATAAATAAATATATACATTACTGGAGAAAAAATATGATGTAACATTTATAGCTAGTGAAAGCACCTTTGCTATTTTGAAAGAATCATGCACTACAAAAAAAGCAGAATTTTGATTTCTCAAGTATTTAAATTACAATCACATATCAATGTCAGCTTGACAGGGTTGAGGGGATGACTCTCAGCTACGTTATTTTCTAATCAAATATTGTGGTATTAGTTTAATTTTTTATGCTAACAATATGGAAAATGGTGACAGTCGGTGACAAAATTTGTTATTGTTGTCTTGCGAGTGGTAAGACTATCAAGTAATAGAAAAGACATTGGTCTTTATGGGAAGTTATGAGCATAAGATGTGCTTAGTTTACCTGCCACAAAAGGACGATAAGCAAACTAGATGAGGTTGAAGCAGAAAAGGGTATATGGGTCCCGGAGGGTCCAACCCAATTTGGTGTGTGCTTGCGGGTGAGTCTAATCTGTGGCCGACATGAGTTGCGTACTGTAGTGGGTTTGTTGAGACCACTAAACTAGAAAGAGAATCTAAGTTGGCTTTAGGGCTTTGGTGGCTTGCAAGATCTGTGGGTTTATTTAGGAGCGCAAACCGACGGATGGAACCGCCAGATGGAGGGTGGCTAGTCAGAGGGAGTTGGTGGAGTTGTAGGCAGGTCACAATGTGGAACCCAAACTTTGGTTTACTTTCGGACGCCTTCTAGCATGCGAGAGTCGTGTACGTCTTGCACCGTGCGAAATTTTCATGAACCGTTGGATATAGGAATCGTGAATCGGAAGGTGAAGATTCTTTTGGAGTAACGGCAGGGGATTACACTTTACCTTTTTCTTTTCTTCGTCTTTACCCCTTTGTCCCTGACCCCGTCCGTCTCTTGCTTCTTCTTCACTAATTATGGCGGCAGCCCTTCCTAGTCGTCCGTACGACACCAGCAACCCACCGTGATTCCGTGCCTCCACCGTCCGTACGACACCGCAAACCACCTCGATTCCGTTGGCAACGTTAGAAAACAACCTCCATTAAAAATACTCCCAATTTCTAGAATAACTATGATTTAACAACCAAAGTTTAACAATGAGATGCAAGAACGAGATGATTGAAGTATTTTATATTGTAAGATTGTTTCAATTGAAAAAATATTAAAAATCAAATCAAAAGGTAGGAGTCATGGAAATCAGATTTGACCCAAATCTCTGTCATCAAATTGAGAATGAAACCCAGACGAGTAAAGCTATTGAGAAGACTTGCAGTTTGCTGAGGTCAAAGAAGCGTGTGAGCTCGAAGAGCGTAGTGAGAGGATTCGTAGTAAGACGACCAGGCCAAGGGAGAGGAGCATGAAGCAGAGTGTCTAAACCTAGAGGAGGTTGCGTTGGTTGGCTATGGTAGCGAGGAGGAAGATTAGGGTTCCAGAAGGAGAAGGGGAAATTGAAAGTGGAAAGCTGTCGTAGGGGAGGTGGGGCCAAAGGGGCAAATTTGGACCTCTACTGTACCTGTAGTCCACGTGGATTTTCAAAATTATTTTTTTAAGAAGATCACTTGCGATCTGGTGCACTCCCTCCCACTGAGTCTCCAATAAACCTTACAGAACTACTTCATCCAATGCTCAACGAAAGTTTGACACTTCACGCATGCTAGAAGGCGTCTTACTTTCGTGTTGTTATTATGCATAACTTATTTATTATACTCGCTCCATTCCAGAATAAGGATCATGTATTATATAGATAAAGAAATTAATAATTAGATGAAAAATAATACTAATTTTATTAATGATTCATGGGTTGACACAATTCAACTTGTCAACTCACATCATATTGATCAAATTTTGGGATGATAAAACGAGGTAGATCTGTTCATTAGCTCGTTATCAATTTGGTAAGGTGGGATGTAGACCTGAACTCGTTGGGGTTTATTCCATCTAATTCATCATCTTGTTATATTAATTTAAAAAAAAATAGTGATATGTTATAGTATATGAATAATAAAACAAAGATAGATCTTTAGGATTTTTGTGTTGTCTCTCACTCTAACCTCATATTCACTTTCGATAACTCCTTCACGTTGTTCTCTCTCTCAAAGTCTCACCATCCTCCTTTGTTCTTGCCCACTCTAGTGACTGGCAACCTCATGATCTCACGCACATCGACGACCTCACCATGCTTTTCTCTCTCTCTCTCTCTCTCTCTCTCAAAATCGTTGTCTCAATCCTCCTTTATAACTCTATTTTCACGCACTTTGTCTCACCACCACGCCAGCACCATCAACCTATCTCCATCATGCATGGTGGGACTACCAGACTCCCTTCTCTGAGTTGTCTCTTCCACCAGTAACTTGGATTTTTTTTTTGTTAAATTATGGTTGGTCAATTAGTCAACCCACCTTTCCGCAGGACAGGCCAAGATGTTTAGTCAACCAAATTTTAGCGACCCAGCCCATTCTGTCCCTTTTTTGCAAACTCAAGGTAGGGTGAGCCTAAATGGGTCGAGCCAACCTCGTTTTGTCATCTTTAATTGGGTTGAGATTTTCAACTCAATCTAATCTAAACCATTTTTTCATAGCCTAGATTGGGTTTGCCAATTAATAAAAACAAAATCATGCTTTAATTTTTCTATAAAATAGTTTTTATAATTATATATTTCAAAAGTTTAATCAATTTAATATATCATAACATCTCTTTATCGAGTTTACAAAAATAATATATAATTAAATCTACACCAACCTTTGCTATAGTTTACTTTCCAAAAAAAAATATTTTTTAAACAAAAATCACACTAATAAACATTTTTTCAACCTATTAAAGATAATTTTAACTAAACAATAATAAGCAAATTCTGCATGTCATTTTTTATATTGAAGTTAAACATTTTTTCAATGGGTATCAATGTAATATAAGGACATATGCATGGTCCACACACACAAAAAAAAAAAACGGTATACATGAGACAAACTAAATGACATTTTTAAAGGTCAAAAATATATTTTTGTCCCTGAATATGTAGAATGTTGACAAATTCATCCCTAAAAAATGAAAATTCAAAGTTTAGTTCCCAAAAGTAAAAAAAGTGTGATAAATTCATTCATCTATTAACTTTCGTTTCATTACCATTAACGAAAGAGCTTATATGTCACAAAAGAAAGAAAAGGGTCACAAAAATGATTGTCAACATAACTGCTGAATAGAGTGTATCAAAATGTCAGTAAATTTTCATTGGACCAAAATGTTAGTAAGTTTTTATTGAACCAAAATGTGAGTAAGTTTTCATTGGACTAATTTGTCAAACCCTAAATTCTGTTTCATTTAAAGATAAAATATAATTTAATTTTTATCTTTTCCCTTTTTTATTATTGCAAGCATAACATTATAATAAACAGTTAAAAAATTGGGAAGCAAACATAAATTAGAACAAATATAATAATAAGCATAATATTGATTAATAAATATAATTTGTATGTTGCTTTGAAATTTCTAATGTGACAGTACCTTACCCAAAATATGAGATTCAAACAAAAATACACAATCGTTAAGTTAATATTTACAAAAAAAATGAGATTCAACTTGATTTTGTCACTACCTAATATTGTCACAATAGAAATTTTAGAGTAAGAGACAAATTATATTCATTAATAAATGTTATGCTTATTATTATATTTTTTTTAACTTATAATTGTTTCCTTATTTTTTTAAGTATTTATTGTAATGTTATGTTTACAACAACAAAAAAGGAAAAAATATGAAGATTAAATTATATTTTACTCTAATATATTCAGCATCCATGTTGACAGTTGTTTTTGTCACATTTTCATCTCTCTGTGGCTCATAGACTTTTTCATTAACAATAATAGATGAAAGTTAACCAATGAATAAATTTGTCGCACTTTTTTCCACTTTTGGAGGCTAAATTTTGAATTTTCATCTTTTCAGGATGAATTTGTCAATACTTTACCCATTTAGAAAAAATATAACTATGTACCTTTTTTAAGAGATCCAATATTACTAACGTTAAAAATCAGTTTCATATGCAAGCAAAAGTTTATCCTATTGATTATATAGTGTTCATAAAATTTCTCCATTGACCAAGCTTAATAAAAATTTATAATTTTCTTTGATAAAACACAACTATATTAATTACGATTGATATATTCCGACTGTGGGCGTTTGTTACAACTTTTTCATAAAAAATAAGTTGATAAACTAAAATTAATATACACAATCGATAATAACAAAAAATGCCACAATAACTCAATTATTATCTTACTAAAAAAAGGATAAACTATATATTTTTAGATCCTCTAAAGAATGGTAAGTTTGATTTTAGTCTTTTTTTGAAATATTGTTTATTTTTTCCCTCTAGTTTTGAAATACACCACTATTTTATTCTCAAACAATTACTTTTCAAATTGATGAATAATTGTTCCAATTTAACTAAAGATTTTAGGTTTGAGTGTTGAATATACAACTAGATTAAATATTTAAAAGAGAATTTTATCCTCAGAATGATTTTATCATATCGAAATATTTTTTAGATGAGGATTCCATATCACTAATAAAAAAAATCACTTTGAGCACCAAAAGTAATACATTTCAAAATTAGAGGATGAAATATAAACAACAAATTTTAGTGGAAATAAAATCCAAACTTTGAAAATTTTATTGAGAAAAAATCATGTTATAAAAAAAGGTTTTACTATCGTACCTTGATATTTTAAGTTTTATTTTTTTGTCCTAAATCTTTTCTTGTCTGATTAACGTTTGTTAAAATAGGAGAAAACAAAGAAAAAATGAGCAAAATCCGCGTGTATAAGAACACCACAAATGTTGTATTATATAAATGTCATTACAATTGACCAAAAAATATATATAGATATCATTACAATAAATACTAATAATAAAAGAATATTTTATTTCCTCAAAAATCAGAAATTTCTTTCCAAATCATACTTTCCTAATAATATATATATATATATATATATATATATATATTTTTATTTTATCCTATTTTTCACAACGTTCTCCAACTTTTTTCTTTCTTTATTTTTAATTTTTTTTAATTTTTTATCATCCTTATTTTTAGTTTCTTAAAAGAACTAGTAAAAAAACGTTAAGAGACACTCACCTATCAAAAAAGTTAAAAACTAAAAACAAAAATCATAAAAAAAATTAGACACAAAAAAGTTAGTAAATCTTAAAAATGATATTTACCTTAAATATATAGAGAGAGGTTGAATATAAATATCCCTTGAGTTGCATAGGTCAAATGCACTAGTTTATTGAAACAGATTCCCTTTAGCCCGTGACATTTTAAGTGGTGACTACTAGACCAATGGAATGGAATGCAAACAACATTTCAGTTCCCTCTGTTAAGTGGTAACATTTAATTTTCCCCATAAAAACAAACCTTTTCATTTTCAAATCCCATAACCACACACACAAATCCATCCAAGATTTCCCCCTTGTAAGAGAGAGAGATAAAAGAAAATCAGCGTCCTACAGCACCCCACCATGGGAACCCACCAAGCACTTGTTTTTATCGTGTTTTTCCATCCTATATATGACCCATAAGCACACACAAGTGTCATTCACAGCCATTCTTTATCTCTCATTTTTTTTAGGCTCATAAATCTTTTTATGGGTTTCAGGGTCACTACTACTCTGTCTCTGCTCTTCCTGTTTTGGCTCTTGTCCCTGCACCAAGCAAGAGCTGCAAGGTTCCACAATGTGAGTGGCTTGAGAGGGAAAAAGCCAGTTGTAGCAAATGGGTGCAATTTGTTCCTGGGAAGTTGGGTGGTTGACACTTCTTATCCTCTCTATGACTCTTCAACATGCCCCTTCATTGATCCTGAGTTTGATTGCCAAAAGTATGGAAGACCTGACAAGCAGTACCTCAAATACGCTTGGAAACCTGATTCATGTGCCATACCCAGGTATTGCCAACTTTCTGAATTCATATATTAACTTTGTTTCCAGATTCAATATTTATGGGGAAAAAAAACGAAACTTTGATGTGATTTCTTGATTATCTTTTTGTACTATTTTTCAGTTAGTATTGGATTTATTAAAGGTCAGCATAAGTTGGCGTAAAATTGTAGTTTTGATCAAAGTACAACGTTGTAACGATTACATTTATGTTTCGTCCAATAAGGAAACATATTTGAGCAGTGGTTTATGTAGGTAACATTGATACAGCTTTCATATCTTATGTCTGCATTTTTTATACAAAAGTAATGTGAAATAGATTAACAGTCTGTTTGGATTCGCGGTAGAAATAAAATCTCAGGGATGTCACCGCAAAAGTAATTATTTGTTGCTTCAGAAAATCACAGAAGTTCAATTCACCGTGTTAACAAACATTCACTAACCAAGTAAATTTTGGAAGTGTTTGATAAATGGGATTTGGCAATAATTCTTCAATTTGATTCTGGGGAAGAGACCAACCACTTTTGTTTCCAGATTTCACCATGAATAACACAATTAAGAAACATGTTTTAGCTTTTACTCCCTTGTATATCAGACTACTCAATTTGTTTTTTTTGGCCTCTCTATTATTCTCTGCCAAACTGTAAGGGGACATGACCAATAAAACTCTTCTAGAAAGTGTTTGATAAATGACTTTCTTGTAAATATCACTGCGGTTTTTCTGGTGTAGGTTCGATGGTGCGGATTTCCTGAATAGTTGGAGGGGTAAGAAGATAATGTTTGTGGGTGACTCACTGAGTCTTAACATGTGGGAATCACTGTCCTGTATGATTCACGCGTCGGTGCCAAATACTAAGACCGGCTTTTTGAGAAAAGAATCACTGTCCACTGTGACCTTCCAGGTTTGCTTTTGTTTTACTTTTCTTTTCATATCTTTGTCTCATTTCTGGTTTGGTGTATAATTCACCAGGGTTCAGTGAATACAACCCTCCCACCTTTTTTCTTCATTTTTCATCTCCTTGTTTGTTTCTCAATTATGCTCCATGTTGGTTCTTCCTTTGTTAATTTCCCTAGTTTTCTCCAGCCCCATGTTTTACAAAATTCAAGCTAGATTTTGGTACAACAAGTTACGATAATGTCTAAACTTAAAACTTTAAGCTAATTTAGCTGACCCAAATGACCAATGGGTTAGAAAAAATGTTAACCATACATCACACTTGTCATTTTTAATATTAAAATGTAGAGAGGAGGTTGGAAAGGAAGCTGGATTGAATTTTCCATTTTTGTATTTTTTCCTGAAGTTGATAGGTGGAAGGTCGAACTACATAGATTTAAGTATACGAAAAACATTGCCCACAAAGTTAAGGGCGGATATGATGAACTAACGCTTTAATAATATATATACCTTTGAATAGTTCCTGGGGCAGGAGAAGATTCCTTTTGCTGGGCCACAAGTAATCAAATATTCAAAATAAAGAATAGAAATAAAAGCACTAGTACCCCCCAAAAGAAAAAAGATAAGAAAACCGCATCATATTTTCTTTTTATCACTCTTAGTAGTTAATCTAGTGAGAAATTCATATTTTTTCCTTCTCCCCTCAAATTTTAATATCATCAAATTAATTTTATAACTTTGAAAACAATTCGCACATAGTAATTTTCATTGTAAGGAACCCAAAATTCTACTTATTATTAGGGGAAGGACCTGGTTTTGACAAAAAGTTTAAGAATTAATCTACGGTAGATGACAGGCTGTGCATGCCAACCCGTGATTACAACTTGGAGACTCCCGCAATTATTTGGTTCATTATGCTAGTTTGCTCGATATATATCAATCACTGAGCATGACACTGTATAGTTGGCATGGCTTGCTATTTGAAAACGATTTATATAATTATAGGTATGTTAATATTGTTAAGCTACAAAAGACATAATATTTCAGATCTCTAAATTTCAGATCTCAATCACTAGGTAGAAATTCCCAAGTTTATTGACATTATGTGGAAACCAAGATGAATTCAGCTAATGGTCTGATCAGAGTGATCTAGAGTCTTACCGCCTGTAAATTTTATTCTTAACAATTATTCACGTGAAGAAGTTGGCAAATCTTGCAGTTTGAATATTCACCGTTTTCCAGTGTTTTATACGAGTTAACTGTTCCAATATGTATATAGTATATCCCCCTGATTTTAGCTTTTCTATTCATAATAATATTCTCATTTTTTTGTTATAATATCTCTTCCATATTGTCTTAACCGATATATTAATTTTATTTTGTTGATAATTTTTTATTTTTTATTCTATACTAATCAATTTCAAAATCATAATGAAAATTATTAACGGATAATAGTTAATAATTAATTATTAATAATTATAAAAGTGTGCAGCATAAAGTGAAAGGGTAGCATTATTATATTAAAAAAGTGACATTGACAGAACAGAAGAGAACATGGTTGTAGTCTTGTTGATTGTTATTATTTTTCACGTGAATATTTTATGCATACCAATACATGCTTCCCTTTTTGAAAATGATGTTATGTCAAAGTACTTTAAATCTCTTTAATACTGTGCTAATTATTGACAGTAAAATTAGAGATGATGTATGCTAGATCTGTATCGTTTCTTGTGAAAAATGCAATTTTCTTTATCACCATCATATATTGATACTTTTTCCTAGAATAAGAGATCATGGAAAATCCATGTATATAAAAATGTGTTTTTATTTTATTATTAAAAAGTGATATAAAAAAATATATGAATACAGTTGACTTTTATTATAAGAATTGGATTTGGATGAATGCTTCTTGGAGTTCTAGTTATGCACTTTATTTATTGTTTGGTTTGTCAAATAGTGTCTCATATGTGGGTATGATGTAAATGTAAATTGACACTGAGCCATACAAAGTGGATTGATAATGATTAGCCGTTTGGTGAGTTTGTGCAGGACTATGGAGTAACTATACAGCTATACCGCACACCGTATTTGGTGGACATAATTCGTGAAAATGTGGGGCGAGTGCTTACATTGAACTCCATTGTTGCTGGAAATGCGTGGAAAGGCATGGACATGCTGATTTTCAACTCGTGGCATTGGTGGACCCACACTGGAAAATCTCAGGGGTATGCTTGCTTTGTTTATTTAAAATCAATCATCAATAATAGTTACTGCAAAAAATTTAATGTTTATTAGGATAAAGATAAATACAAAATTTCAACATAATCTTATTACATTAAAATTTAACATGGGAGGATCCATTTTAATGTAGAATTGCAAGTTCAAAGTTTTGACATTTAGCATTTGATAGTTGATACTGCTCTGAATATTACCTCATTCATTCACTGTCCCTTATGTTTTCCGCTCTGGCCAAACGGCTTTTGATGATGGTCATATTTTCAGATGGGATTATATTAGAGATGGACCCAATCTTGTTAAGAACATGGACCGTTTGGAGGCCTACAATAAAGGATTAACCACTTGGGCTAATTGGGTTGATCAGAATGTTGATCCCTCCAAAACTAAAGTCTTCTTTCAAGGCATTTCTCCTACACACTATCAGTAAGTAACCACTTCTCTCTTCTTATTGATTGGAGCAAAGGCCCAATTTTGCTTTGTAGTTTGTTAGATACGTATAATTGAGATTAGAACATTAGCTAATTTTCCATAATTATCAATAGCTAAAATTCGTATTCAAAATTCTCTTGTTTACAAGATTGATTTAATTGAAAATCAAGCAAATATCAATGACAGGTTAGACAAAAATCACGAGATGTTAAATGAAGACCATAATATAAACCGTATGTAATGAATATTCTACAAAACTATAAAGAAATTAGAAAAAAATGGGTGACAAGTCAGAACATTAGAAGCATTTGATATATATGCAATCTTGAAGAACTGAAACGTATTTATACGATATCTTTGTAACTCAAACAGGGGCAAGGATTGGAATCAACCAAAAAGAAGCTGTAGTGGAGAGCTTCAACCATTGTCTGGATCAACATATCCAGCAGGTCTACCTCCAGCAACTACCATATTGAACAATGTGTTAAGGAAGATGAGTACTCCAGTTTATCTACTTGATATAACACTCCTCTCACAATTAAGGAAGGATGCTCACCCTTCTGCTTATAGTGGGGACCATGCAGGCAATGACTGCAGCCACTGGTGCCTACCAGGATTACCTGACACTTGGAACCAGCTCCTATATGCAGCTCTCACCAAATGAAGGTGAAGTCCCCATACAAATTGATCCTTTTCTTCATCCCTTGGTTATATATTCAGCTAGTGATTTTAGAATTTCTTTATTATTTGGGGGATATATAGATACTAAAGAGCGGTGAAACTCAATTGTAAAATTATATATAGGATTCTTGGAAGAATAATTTACAAAACAAAATAAGTTCCTTAGAGATCAAAATTGTTGCATAGCAAGATAAGTACTTTGTTTACAAGGGTGTGTAAACTAATTTTATTGAATCACGGAATGATGTTGAACTCTATCATTGTTTGATGCACCGATCATGTATAACATCCCATACTTGTGACAGCTACAAGGTTAATTGTAACTATGAAACTTTTTCCTTCCTGCCGAGAAAGAAAGGGTCTTATTGCATATTACTACTACTTTCACTGGTCACTTTCTTTACATAAACAATCTAGCGACATTTTTGCATGTCTTTGCATATAACCAATAACCTAGCAAATAGATGGAACACATTGACTTAACAACCAATTATCTCAGCGGTTATGAGAAAAGCTCGCGTAATCAACATGTAAAATGATTTTTGATAGCATTATTATTTGCTATTTCTATTTCAACAAAAAATTGAGTTTAACTATAATTGAAATCAGTAGCAAGTTATTAGAATAACAAACTCTTCTATGTAACAATCAATTTCATTCTCAATAGTAAAATGTACAATATAATATGGTCTTATATCAACAATCGCGAATAAAGGAATAACAGAATTGGTAAAAACGTGATCCTAATTCTCTACAAATCATATCTGCGATAGAAACTACACAAGGGCAGGAAATCCTGATAATAGATTGACGCATTACCATAGTAGCTTTACTCATAAACTAACAAAAAAGTGCCTTACTCAGTTACTCGACTTTTTTTAAAAAACAAGAAATAAAAAAAAAACTATGTACCAAAGTAGATTGCTTTTAAAATTATATATGTCATGGGTTATTTTTGTCACATAAAATAACAAGCATCACCTTGAATGAAACTTTATACTTACTTGGATTTGTTTTTCCTTTTTACATCGGTTATTCTTAACACTTATGCAAAAAAAAAAAACTTTTCTACTTTGTAGAAACAACTGATGGAAAAACTAAAACTTCCATAAAAAAAAACCCGTAACGTATAAATAGTTTTAAAACTAAACTACTTTGATACATAAATTTTTTTATTACTTGTTTAGTAAAATAGTGCAGTTACTCTCTAGTAGTGTAAGAGAATACGAGTATACGAATGCTAAAATGAATAAAGCGGGTTCATCTTTAATCTAATAGAAAAACTGTATAAATGTGAAATGTAAGGTGACGTAAAAATGTGGGATATTTGAACCCATTTGCAGATAGGTGTCTTTGCATATTGCTTACAAGTGGAAAATTGAGAGTCCAAGCCAGGACAAGCCTTAATTAGGACGTTGCATGCTCATGGATTTTAAAGCATGACAATCACAAACCTTGCTATTTGTATAAATTTGGTTACACCAAGAGCAAGCATGTCGACAGTGAAACGTAAGTATTCTATTTACGTAAACTATACAATTATTTCATTTTTCATAGTTAATCATTATTAGGTTAATGAGAAAAGGGACAAAAAAGTATAACAATTAGATTAGATCTAACTAAACACTAAAAGGAGCTTTGAGAAGTGACACCTAGGCTAACCTATAATATCACGTGTAAAGTTCACTATTGTACTGTACCATGCGCTACAAGACATAAATTTAAAACCCAATTACCAGTACAGTCGAGAAAGTTGTATAGGACCTATTAGGTGGTCTTGACTTGTCAATAAGTTAAAGCTGATTTGCCTTGATAAACTATCGGACTTGTTAGATCAAACAACCTTCTCCTCTTTGGTTCAAATTTCTTCATCAATCAACACACATCCATCCTAATCATCTGAACCTGTGTTTGGTTGAGCTTCCAAAACGAAGGCTAACGGACGCCAATCCAAAAATGTATGCATTAATTGCATCGGTTAGAGGATGAAACCTAGCTAAATGAGCCATTAGCGATCCTACTTCCTCTTATTAGTCTAGGTTCACTGACCAGATATCCTCACGCAACAAATACATTGACACCACAAAGTTACATGTTGTGTATTTTGCATTAATATATCACCACATAATTTAAAACAAGCGAAAAATATTTTTTTAGTCACTCATACTTATACTTACAATCAAATTTGATTTTAATCCTTATACTTTCAAATTTAATGAATTTACTTCTTCTAACTTTTGTTTAATGCTTTTTTATGTTTAAATTCACATTTTTTTAAAAATTGGAGAACTAAGTTCATTAGTTTAAAAATACAAAGACCAAACCAAAATCAAGTTTAATTGAAAATAAGTAGCAAAAGATATATATTTTTCCTCTTGAAGTAAATACGGAATCCAAAAATATCATCAAACTTTATGGGCTAAAGTTAAACGTTGACACTTTTTGTTTTCATCATCAAACGTTGAAACGTTTGAGAATTGTCCCGAAAGTTATGAACCCAACTAACGAGTCATCCTATTTGGTTATGGATCCGAAAATAGACCCAAAAAAAATTGATGTTGTATTGGTGTGAGTTTTAAAATAAGTTATGAAATATTAAGTGGAATATATGATTGCATTAGTCAATCAAATTTGAATTTTTTTTTGTAATTCAAATCTAAAGACTTTATAAAAAAAATATATTTTAATTTTTATTTTGGTTTTTAATTTAATATCTTATTAAAAGATTACTTTATTTCTAATCTTCCTAATTTAATATTTAATTTCCTGATTTTGAATGCTAGCCTTGTGAGTTTGTGCCGCTTCTGCACCGTGGCTTTTACAATTATAGTCCATCACCGTGAATAAGTTTCATCAAAATACATTTTAATATTAGAGCCGTGAATTTAAAATGGATCAAATCTCACCTTATCCCACAGAAAGATCACCGAGAAGAGAATTCCAACTCCAAGGATCGTGTCCTACACCTCTCAGAATAAACAAAAACTCTAATAAAATAAAAGAAACCATTCACAACCCTCACACCCTCAACCCCCACTATGCCAACCCATAATAATCTACATTGTTTCCCACAGTGCTATTTATCTATGACTCTACAGCATGCTATTATCTATAACTTCAAAAATCTTTTAATAAAACATATTCCTTGTAATTATTCACCATGACGGACTATAATTGTAAGAGCCAAGGTGCGAAAGCAGCACAGTAAATGCCTTGGTCATTCATGGTGGAAAGCAGTGACAGGACGATTCAGAATTGTTGCAGAAGTGGCATCGTGAGTGTGCCTTGGTCTGTCACAATGGGAGTAGTGAGAGTCGAATGCCACCAAGGCTAGCGTTCAAATTTAGGAAATTAGAGATAAAAGTGAGCTTTTAACAAAATATTAAATTAAAAAAAATATAAAATTTGTTCTAAAGTCCTTAGGTTTAAATTGCAAAAATAAAAATTTAAATTTGATTTGTTGTGATTATATAACTCACATGATGTTCCATAATTAGATTATACATAATACATAGTTTATTTTAAAGTTACATCGAAATAACAGAAAAAAAAAAAAAGGAGAAGCATTATGATGAATTCTGTACTATCACGTTCAACCATTTTAATAATATGCTTCAATCACTCTTTTTTGTGAGACAAAGAAACAACAAAAGGTTAAAGGCCCTAGAAAAAACAATGGCTGATCGATCAGCCAATAATGAAAGCTTATACAATCCGAAACCACTTCAAATTAAAAAAATCTGAAATTGAAGTAAAGAAGATAGACTAATGCATTGTTTGGAATGAGAAAAAGAGAAAGGCAGGAAGGAGAGGGAACGAATACATATTTTTCAAAATAAAAATAAAACTAGTTCCTTTGGTATATATGAAAATAAGACTGAAAGCAAAAAAATTGTGATACCTACACTAAAATTAGCTCTCCCATTTGGAAAGAAAGCTACAAAAAAGAGAGGAAAAGATTAAAATTATTATTATATCCTTTATAATTACATCTTATATAAACAAATTTATTATATCTCATTTTTATTAGGGTCCTTTATGTCTTTTTATAAATATATTTCCTTCTTTCCTCTTACTTTATTTTTTCTAAATCTTCTTTCCCACCAAACAACTAAACAATTATCTCACTTTCTTTCATAAATCAAACAAAACATAAGTATACCCAAACAATCATCAGCTGCATGATTGGTCTCCCTTCTGGTATGCTTGTACTGAACATGCTCTCTAAGAGACTTCAAAATTGATATTAAATCTGCCTTAAATCAATTGCTTGCCAAGGAAAGTTCGAATAGTTTTTCTATGAAGATACCACATATTGTTTTTTTATTTATTATAATTATCGGAATTAGAACATTTAATTTTTATCTGATATTTAATCACATTTAAAGTTATTGTTTATTTTTAAAAATGTATTATATGGAAATAGAATGTAAATCTTTTTCACAAACTCTCTTTGGGGCCCATGTATTCGTCGGTCGTGGTTTCACATAGATAAAGCCTTTTCCTTTTTTATTTATTTCATTTTTGGACTTATAGTAACTTTTCACTCAACTTATACGTTATGAGAGAATTCAAGCTAGATAGATAGCCACGACCATGAATCCAAAAAATAAGCTAGATAGCCACGTCCATAGATAATTCTTTGCTAGCAAACATGAGATCATTCCTCATTAATCTCCACAAAACATCTACAGTAACACCAAAAATTAAAGGCCAATTGCTATGAGCCTAGGACAGTTCATGGGAGGCCTTATGTTATGCGCCACCCAACCTAATTGTAGATATCCATTGATCACTTGACCAATCAACAACAACCTTTTGCTCTCTTCCTTGCATCCTGTTCTGTTAGCGGATGCAGCAGGAGTTTTATTTATTCGTCAGTAACCCTTTTGTAATTTTCCTACACATCAAAAACTTGACCAAAAAACAAACACACATTTATCACTCGTACGGATCAATGAAAAGTTCACACTTATCACTCTCACAGTCTCATTAAACCAAAATCTAAAATAGGATTCACTCGTATCTATCACAAACACCCACACAACAGTGTATTTGTATTCTACTAGAGATCATATAGTTATAAATATTGGCCAAGATGTTACGAATTTTTTAAATACATATTATTATTTCTGTTCTTTACTTATAGTCATTATTATTTTTAAAGAATTATTGGTGTCTCGAAAGTTCAATGATTTTGTACTAGGCATCACTAATTTTTTTTGGCACGTATATATCCAGATGACATTGAGATTTGAGACACATATTTCTTACCTCAGTAAGACTACCTATATGGACAAAGGAAATATTTAAAGAAACAGGAAAATAAAATAGTACTTAGAAGGCTATAAATAATTTAAAAATAGAGAGCAAATTTGCAAGTTACACAGCGTGAGTATGGTAATAATCTATAGTCTAATTACTATTTCAGAACATTTCCTCTTAAGCATGAGAATGCTTGAACTAAGTTGAACTGTAAGAGTGAATTGGATTTGAAATTGAAATCAAAGTCAGCCATTTAAGCAAATGTCGCCTATTTTAGTTACACTGGTGCTCACTTACGATAAGAAAGTTATGAACTTTAGTGGTTTCTAGATTCTAGACAGTGGTTTGGCTTCTGTTCTCTCCGATTCAAGTGCTTCAGCATCAACCAAATCTATCCGTCGGACTTATGCCTGAGCTCCCATATGTTGAAAGATATAAGATATTCACAGTGCAGGTCAACGACATTCGGATTCGCCGTTCATGGGTGAAAAATTAACACATGGAAATGTGCATCACTAATGTTAAATTGTTAATAGGTTTTATACTAGATTATTAATAATGTACAAAAAAAATTACCTAAAAAATAGTCGTGCACGTTAGCATTCATCTCCACACGTGACCTGGTTAAACTCGACTCGGAAGAATCAGCGAGTTCCTCCGAGTCACGACGCGGTCTTTCATTTTCCGCCACCTCTGGTTTAAAATTCGCAACAACAACAACAACAAACTGCTTGTGGTTCACACTTGTATGATCCGACGCCGTTTTCTTCAAACTCTTGATAAAATTTGGCCTCGCTGGCACCTCCAAAGGCGTTTGCAAATGCTCGTCGTTTTCAAACGACTTGCATTCAAGTGAAGAATGCTCTTCGTTTACCAACGCCGTGCAAATGTGATCCGACGCCGTTTTCTTGAGCTCCGCTATCTCATCCTCCAACGCCTTAGTTTTTCTCATGTTCTCTGTTTCTCTTCTTCCATTCGGAGCTTCAGTTCTTCGAGCTCGTTCCTCAGTTTCTCATTCTCTGCCTCCACTTGTTCCATTTTCTAGGCATTAATTTCAAGCTGCGCGTCACTTGCGGAAATCCGGTTCTCGAGAAGGGGGACGATGGCTACAGTTTCCTTGAGGAGCTTGTGTTCAAGAAGCTCTGTTTTGAGGCGAGACTCTCTGTCGCGGAGGTCCTCCACGAGGCGGAGGAAGTCGAGGACGTCGGAGGGGCGGCGCTAAACCTGAGCGGAGGAGCGTGAGAAGTATGCGGCGAAAGAGCGCGTGAAGGAGGACTTGGCGGGGGTGGAATGCGGAGGAGTAGGGGGCGGCAGGGACTTGGGGAAGCCCATTGAGAGCTTGACCTTGCCAGTTACCATTGCGGTCAAATGGGGATAAAGGATAGTGGGATTAGGATCAGGGTTGTCTGGTTTGCAATGTCATAGGAAGTGAAACCTAGCACTAACAAAAGATGTCGCTGTCTCAGTGCTGTCTAGGAGTGGGAAGGTTCAGGGAGGGAGGGAGGGAGAGAAACGAGATTCGTGCTAAAGAGGGCACAAATTTCCGGAAACAGGGGTCAAAATGTCACGAAATTTAAAAAAATTTGATAAAATGCCACGCGGTCCATAAAATTTGCCGAATTGCCACGGGGACAAATTTGCTGACCATTTGGATGAATTAGGTGACCTGATGTGACATGCCTTTCTGCCACGTGGCAGGCATGTAATGGAGGTGTAATTCGCTAGACATGTCAGCGAATTAGGTGCTGACTGGATTTGCTTTTTGGGGCAGGACACGTGGCAATCAATGATTGGAGACATAATTTGCTTTGATGGCCAGCGAATTATGTGTGGTTTTGACACGTGACAACTTCTTGTGAATGTAAACTTCGGAAGGTCATAACTTTTGACTGGGATGTCTGATTGAGGCGAAATCGGTGGCCACGCGTTCGTAATTGAGAGGAGAAGCCGTTAATAAGTGTCCAAATGGGACTTGGCCAAAAATTTTTCCCAAAAGAGGTCTCTAAGTGCCTCAAAATTGCAATTTAATCTTCGAAGCCCAAAAAAATTTCTTGTTTTCTAATTTTTTATCTATTCAATTAGTGAATTGCAAGATATCTTTTATTTATCTAATTACTTCTCTTAATTTCGAGCGTTCTGACATAAAATACGTCTCCATCGGACATTGCTATGAACAGACATAAAATACGCGCTCAAAATTGACTGTTCATAGCAATGTCCGATGGAGGCGTATTTTATGTCAAAACGCTCGAAATTAAGAGAAGTAATTAGATAAATAAAAGATAGCTTGCAATTCACTAATAAAATAGATAAAAAATTAGAAAACAAGAAATTTTTTTGGACTTCGAAGATTAAATTGCAATTTTGAGGCACTTAGAGGCCTCTTTTGGGAAATTTTTTTGGCCATTGGGGACTTGCCAGCGACTTCTCCTCTCAATTACGAACGCATGACCACCGATTTCGCCTCAATCGGACATCCCAATCAAAAATTATGGCTTTCCAAAATTTACATTCACACCACGCCTCCTATACATGTCTGCCACGTGTCGCATGTGGATTCGCTAGTGGGCCAACGTGGCATAGTTCGTGCCATGTCATCATGGCGGAATTCGCTACCTCCCCTAGCGAACCACGTCTGGCGCCTATCCGCCCAGTCAATCCAACCTCTAGTCGCCACGTGTCATTGCCAAATTCGCCTGGCTGGTCAGTGAATTAGCTGTCGTGACAGTTTGGCAAAATGTTTGGACCGCGTGGCATTTTGCCAAATATTTTTTAAATTTGTGGCATTTTGACCACTGTTCCAGATTGTTCCAATTGTCTCAAGTTCAATATTTTAATTTTTTTTATAAAATAAATTATTTATTTTGGTTATCACCCCTTATGTCGCATTCCATGCCCGGCCGGCTATGGCGAATTCCTGTCTCTATTCAATTTTGGTTGTATTAACTGCTACAACGACTTTGCTCATCATCATCTATAATCTTCTTCTATAAATATATGAAAAATCTTGTCTAACTTTTTACTGTGGCAATCTGTCAAGTCCATATACAGCAATATAATTTAAAATAATATTTGAGTAAATTATACTAATTATTATTTTTTATCTTTTTAAAAATTATACAAATACTTTTGTCTTTTTATATTTATAAGTTACAACAACTCCTGTGTAGATGAATGCAATTTTTAAAAATAATTAAAGAAGTGAATGTAATTAGGAATGACAAAATGAATCAATAGATTAAAAATGGGTGGGACTAATCCTAGTCCAAAAAAATAAGATGGGCTAGACGGATTCATTTTATAAAATGGACTAATAATGTTAATCCGACTTAGTTTTTTAGTGAATTAAATGAGTTGATTCATTAGATTGAGTCTATATTATCATTTCTAAATATAATATATAAGAGATGTGTATGTAATATTTTTAACAATTAATTTAATTTAAAAAATACAGAAAAAAATTGTGTAACTTCACCAAAATCCATAGATAATCACTGTAATTTACTTGTAGTATTATTATCCATTAATATAATAGAATGATAAAATTTAGTAAAACCCCGGTGTGCGGGACAAATTTTCCGGCTAACGATGATTGGTAAGATTTTTTTAGGAGTTTATAAGTTTTTTTTAGTAGTTTATATGTTTCTTTGATTAAGTTTGTTTGTTTGTTATATGAGTTTATTTTAGTATTTTATTTTTTAATTTTTATTTTTATAAGTTATTTCAAGTGATTTATTTTGATAAATTATTTGAAGTAGTTTATAGAAAATAAGTTAACTCTTATGTTATTAGTTTTTTTTTCTTTTTTCAATTTTATCCTTATTATTTTTATTTGAAATTTTATTTTATTCTTTTATTTAATTTTAAAACCTTTTTTTTATCTTTTGTATCCGTTCTGAAAAAATCCTCATATCTAATCTTGTGTAGTCATGCAAGTGAGAGACACACATATGTACAAATAAAAAAAACGAATATTTAATAAAAAATTAAATCTAATAAAATTATTTTTTGTTTAAGAAAAACACTTTTATTTTTTGTTTTAAAATAATATATTAATAAAATATTTAAATGTTAAAAATGATTTTAAACTATATAATTCTAATACAATTTATTTAAGTTAATTTTAGACTTCCAAAAAAGCTGAAATTTTAATTTTACCATTTTTAATAATATAAAATTTTAAAAAATATTATCATGATTTTTAAGATGATAAGTTATTAAAATAAAATTCAAATATTAGAAATAATAAATATATGCTTTTATGTTATTTGACATTTGTGAATTAATTTATCAGTTAATTTTATCAACACTTTTAATTAAATATGCTAGCTTATAAGTTTTCAATTTACTTCTAATTTTTTAACTCTTAACTTATAGTTTATTAGCTTATAAGTCTTTAACTAATTTATAAGCTAATTTTATCAAACATAATCATATCACAACAGTATTAATAATGAATATAGAATCTCATTCAATTTCTCCAAACTTATCATCTCTAAGCCAATCCTAATGGATTAATTAATAATAAAGAATGTGTTACATAAAACGATACTAATACTTTTCATAATTTTATATTCTTATATTTGACATGAAGACAAGCATTGTTTTGTAGAAAGTGAAGACAAAGTTACGGTCCCATGCCTTAAAAATCCAACAATAATCCAACTTGAAAATACTGATGTTTGCACTAAGGTTTAAACTTGCAGACTGTCATGAAGTAGTTGGAAACTCGTTATTTCTTGTGGGTGAAATTGGAGGAAATGATTTGAATTATCCTTTCTTTCTACGAAGAAGCATAGCAGAGGTTAAAACACATGTGCCGTATGTAATCAAGGCAATAACTTCAGCTGTCAATGTAAGATTTTATTTTTATTTGAGTAAATCCTTATTTTGCTCTTCCAATTTTGCATATATATGTTATCACATTAGTACTTTGAAAATTCTTTTATCAAATTGGTCATACTTTAGTTCTTCAAAGATTTTATTATCAAATTAGTACTTTAAAAATTCTTTTATCATCACTTCAATACTCTATTTTAGGTATTTTATGGATTAATGCAATCGTAGATTTTATTTTTTGTGGAATAATTTGGTGACAATTTTTTTGAGATGAAAGTACTGACAAAAACAAAATATTAAGATCAATTTGATGATTAAATTTTTTTTAGGTAGTGTTAACATATGTAGCTCCAATGAGTTAAATTAAAGATTTGCTCTTTTTATTTTATAATCTCTCTTACCAATTTTTCTGATTTTAGTTTTGCTGCATACCCAAAAGACTAATACCTTCTTTTTTTTAAAATTACAGGAGTTGATTGGTTTAGGGGCTCGCACACTCATAGTTCCTGGGAATTTACCACTGGAAAATGTAGTATAACGTATTTAACAATGTATGAAACCATGGATAAGAACCAATATGACCAATATGAGTGTTTGAAGTGGTTAAATGAGTTCACTGAATATTACAACCAAAAGCTCCAAAGTGAATTAGATAGGCTTCGGGGACTTCATTCTCATGCTAATATCATTTATGCCGATTATTACAATGCCACATTGCCATTATATCATAATACCACAATGTTTGGTAATTCAACTTCCTCAACTCCTATTGTAATTTAATACAAGTCTATTCTAACACTTTCATCATATATTAACTTAATGAGTATAATTGTGATTAATTTATATTTTGATGTCTTATGTAGGTTTTACTAATCTTAAAACCTGTTGTGGAATGGGAGGTCCATATAATTACAACGCAGCAGCAGATTGTGGTGATCCAGGCGCGATTGCTTGTGATGATCCTTCTAAGCATATTGGATGGGATAGTGTTCACTTGACCGAGGCTGTATATAGAATAATTGCTGAAGGTTTAATAAAAGGACCATATTTTCTCCCCCAATTTAATACCTTGTGTTTGATGAACATAAGATATGGCTATTTCAATAGCTAAAATGTTTCTTTGATGAAATGAAGTGAAATAAATTCAATGTAGCTACCACTATAATATGGTTTGCATAAGACATGCATGTCTTTCAATAATATAACTATTTCCTTCATTTCTATTTAAAAGACTTAAATTAGTAGTATTTATCATTTTTTATAAGATTGAATTTCTTGCATTAATTATTTTCAGACTAAAATATTTATAGTTAATTATATAAGCAAACATTAGAAGAGAAATTGACAAAAAAAAAACAATTAGAACAGAAAGAAAAGTATCATGAAAGAAGTAATTTTGTGAATTTGCTTTCTATCCCTCACACATTCTTAGACGACAAACTGAAAATAGAAACCACGATTTCGGTTATGTGAACACACAATGAAGGATTATTGTACTCAATTGTTGATAATGAACTTGTGATAATTAATTAGAGTTTGTCATAAAAGATCATTTTCAATGTAGATTTATTGTCAACTTCCAAGCTTTTGACACCAATATAAATTTTAGCCACACAAACTCAAAGCCAACACTCCATCGTATCAGAGTATCAGTTTAGACACCAAACTTTATTTTCTGTCATTTTTAAGATTTAACAAAATATTAGTATATATTAAAATTTTATTTGTCCTCGTATTTTCACTGGGTGAAATGAAAATACATAAATAGAGTAAATGTAATTTAATCAAATATAATTATTTTTCTTTAAAATTAAGGACATTTAATAATATTTTTATACTCATACAAAAATCTTAAATGACTATATATTAAAATGGATATAATAATGATAAAAATCTTCCTTAGAATATGGTATGTTTAGTTTACCAAAGAAAGAGAAGAAAAGGAAAAATAAAATAAAATGAGATTTCTTTAATAGTAGAAGAAAATGAAAGAAAGAAAAATGATATAAAAAAAAAATCTTGTTTACTGGTGTAGAAAATGAAAGAAAAAATTGATATATATGTATATAGAATGACATTTACCCCTGCATTAAAAAAAGAAAAACTAGCTAGTCTATACACTAATAATATAAGCAGTTTTTTATTATCATTTAATTATAAATATTTATGTATATAGTATTTTTTTTTACTTTTATAATAAATACCTTAAAATTATATGAATATTGATTTTTGATCGGTTGTTCATAGTTCAAAAGTTTTTACATTAACACAATATAGTCATTAAACACTAAGTTGGAAATAAACCAAAATATCTTTATTTTTATATTAGAAAAAACAACTTTTCTTTTTACGTCCAAAATTAGCCTGAGCAACTTTGCGTGGAATCCGTATTCATTCATTCTTTCCTTTGTTCCATGCTATTCCATATGCATATTCATTACTTGCGTACTTTGTAATTTCTGCGTCTGATACATATATTAAGATAAAGAAACTACAAATACCAGCTTCTATTGGGACGTGAATTTTCACGTCAAATTTTGTCAATGCGTGTCCGATCCAAACATGTTCTCCATCCTTTCAATCTCAAACCTTAATTGTCCCATTGAATTAATCATATATTAAGCAGACTAACACAAAATAATGGAATGGTTATGATATATTTTTTAATAAAATAAAAATATACTATTTTTTTTTTATCACATTACGTTTTATTCTTCAAATGTACTAAAAATATAATAAAATTCACATGTTGACATTTCTCAGCACCCTACCGCATATTAAATATACATTTTACCTTTACTGAATGAATATCACTTTCAACCACAAAAAGATCTTGGCTGCCAACAGTTTATTAATGTCTTTTTCGATGTCGGTACACTTGCTACTGGCTGGGTAATTAAGTTTACAGATGCTCGATTGATAATTAATTATCTCGAATTTGGTTTGTTTGTGGGCCAATTTTGTCGATTGATAATTAAGTTTACTACTAATCCATTTTTATGGAATCTGAGATTTTTTGGTAGTATATATATGAAATCTGAAATTTAATATATTCAAGTAAGAAAATTTTAATTTATATGCGCTGTAAATAAATAAAAAAATATACAAAGAACTAATCAAAAATTAATTATTTATTATTAGTAGTATGATTTTTATAGTACTTATTATAAAAGTACTGAATAAATTTGTTATACTTAATAATTTGTGTTTAAATAGTAATGCAATTTTTTTTAACACTTTACGTGTGTGTACTAAAATAACTCTTCTTAGTATGAAAAATAAAAACTATAATATAAATCATTTTTAATTGGTTATGCAATCAAACAATTCTAAAAAAAATATAAAATAAAAAAATATTTCAGAGAAATAACAAACAAGTCTTTAAAAAATGAAATTTAGATATTAAAATAGAAATGGACTATGTTACGTCAAACATATTTAAGTGTATAAATTTTATCAATAAACAATGCAGATACTATATAATTAAGCCTTTTATGTAATTCAAAGAATGTTAAAAAAAGGTAATATATTCACAATGCAGGTACTATGATGTTTTACCCTTTTAATTTTGCATATTACCTTGTATTTTTTTCTTATTATAGGTAAAATTACGGTAAAACATATTAAACATATAATTTCAAATGTTTATTAAATATTAGTATTTAATTATAATATTAAATACTTAATATTTTCAAAAATAAAAAATATACTGACATAAATTCACCTATATTTGAATTTGAATTTCAAAACATTAATAAACTCAATTGATTTATTGTCTTGATTATTTTGTATTTGCAATAGAATAATAGAAACTCCTCTAATTCTTTGATCAATTTAACTATATATTTAGGTAGTAGTATAAAATGAGTTTTATTAAAACATGAATCAGAAAATAAGTTGCAAAATTTTTTTGTCAAGAAATCATGTTGAATCAAAATTTAATTAAACAATTACAAAATTAAAATAATAAATCAAAGATATTTTAAAGGATTAAAAATGTAATATCAGCCAAATAAGTCAAAATTGTACTTATTTAATTTAATTAGTTGGAGATATCGAAATTTTAATTAGCCGAGTATTTTAATGACTCTCCTTTTTCCATTACTAAAAAAGGAAATGTTCATCAAACATATTTAAAAAAGTTTAAAATGGAATTAAAAGTGTTCAACTTATTGAATATTGATAAATTTTAATATTTTTTAATATCAAACCATGTTACTTGAATTTTTAAATATTTTTTATAGAATGCTAAATTAATGATCTCGATAAAAGTGATCATAATGGAATAATCTGTGTTAATTATGAAAAAAATCATATTTTTTATTTGAATTTTACTATGTAGTTTGGTTTATTTATACAATTTTTTTATCTGAGGAGAATAATATTGTCAAAATTAATTTTATAAATATATTAAAAACCAATCAAATCCAATTATTTTCTATTATTTTTTATTACTAAATAGGTTATATATTACCAGCATTTGAATTGATTTTAGATTTTTCATTAATATAATAAATTAATAAATTATTAACATATATACTTTTTTATATATTCTGAAAAAAATTCGCGTCCAAATTTATCCACTGTTTATATATACTTAAGTTTGTTGAGTTTCAAGTCATGAATTAAAGAGTAATTCAATATGAAATACAATGATTTCATTGTGTACAATTTTAAATCAAAATTAGGTAAATACCAATAAAATTAGTAATGATTTCAAAGACAAAATAAAGTATTTCAATAAAAAAAATATCATGAATTAGAGAAATGAAACACTCACTTAACGGATATTCATTCACCGAAATAGTTAAATCGGACATATATAAAAGAAAAATATGAGATACTAAAATTAAAAACTATAATTTATGTAATAAAACTAAAATGAAAGAATCACGGTTGTCAAATTAAAATTCGATAAACGAGATTTGGCAGCTGCCATTATTCAACCAATACTCCATTCTTCCAAAACAGCTATCGTGTGAGGCTTCTAATACAAAGGTTACATAATAAACAAATCCAATTAATTAATATTTTCTCCAATCGAAAACAACTTCAAATGTGAAAGTGCAAACCGAAATTAAGGCATTCTCTAGTCTCAATTAATTAAGGATCAAAAGTCATCATCTTCATGATCCATCAGCTTCCACGAACCATCATTTTGTTGAACCATTCCCTTATTCTTTTCGATCCTCCATGACACTGGCACAAGCAATTCATCTTTTAGAGCATCCAAGGTCTTATTCACAAGTGCAATATCGCGATGAACATCTAATTTGAACCCTCCTTTGCTCCCTTGTGTTCCTGCCACTCCATGCAAGTAAGCCTCCAAATTATGCCAACTAAATGGATTCCCAGGACTCTTCAAGTATATCGATTTTCGGGTATCGATCTTCAACTCCTCACCCACATCCGAATACCCAACAAGAGGGTAGTTTGGAACAATATCTAACTCGTTTCGGATGCGTATGGTTGTCAAATCTTTGTAACCAGAAAAAACCTTCTGAAAGTTTATGTCACCAACTCTTGGGCTGGCAAACAAAATGGCAGTAACTGGAGAAGCCTTGATAGATGGATTACTTGGCTTGTTGTACCCATTTGTAACAATGTCCACTGCATTAAGGGTTGCAATTGCAGCACCTAAACTGTGACCGGTTATTGTTATGCTTATTTCTTCATTCTTATATAGTTCCACCAGTCTTCTCACTTCACTTAGGACCTGCACTTAATATTAAAAAATAAATCAACATCAAGAAAACAATGTTTTTATATCATTTAATTTAAAAACAGAAATATTCATTTATTTTTATCAACTTAATATAATTCACTTGCTTTTGTTGAGTATCAAAGATCGACATCACTAAATTTTCTCTCTCTTTGAATAGCAAAAATAATCATTAGTTCTTACTTTTTTCGCATATTTGTTAATTTTTTTAATTAAAAGAACAAGAATGAAGACATATGAAAAGGATAGGCAATCTGATTTCAACAACCGAATGCCACTTCATAAGTTTCATTATTTGAATCTAAAACATTAAATCAATATCTATATGCAATGTTTTGCCTTAAAAAAATTTATCTGTATGCAATATCCTATCCAAATTTGTCTACCTCTCAGTGCTCTCACCTTTTTTTTTTTTTATCTTTTTCACATACATATCTAAAAAATAAATTAAAAAAAATCATTAGGTGATCGACAATTATTGTAGTCCAACTAAATTTCATATGCATAAGTTAGTGCTATTAATTTTTTTTAAATAAAAAAAATAAATACATGTCACATAAAAATAGACTAGAATCATAGATACGCATCGTTTCAAAACTACCTAGTTATTTTTTCTAGAAGTTACGTTCCAAAATCAGTTGTATAAATATTTGTTCTTTCAATTGGATTCAAGAAACAATTTCATTTATATCGTTGCTTCCTACCAACTGGAATTACATAATTTCCTCAAGAATCAACGAGAAATTTCCCTGAGAATTAAAAAGAAATAACTACATGTATACACATACCTGGGTTCTAGCACTGGTTTTATTAAAGGGAGAACGAGGGTCCTCAGAGGTGTAAATCGAGTACCAGCCCTGGTGCACTTTAGGATCAGTGTTCTTAGCAAACACTTTAGGAGCAGGAACCAACAGAAACTGAAGATCATTAACCCACTCCAACGTCTGCACCGTGCCTCTCCACGCAATCACAATGTCCCTTCTCCCCAACGCAGCCTTCCCTTCATCTGTGGCCACCGCAACATACCCTATCCAATTTGATTCCCTACTCCAAGCCTCCCTAGAAAACGACTTTATGATGAACGCATCAGGGACGTCGATTTCCGAAGTTGCATACAGAAACTTTGTCACGGAATACGTGAAGGGGTTGCCATTCACCAGACCAACTTTGGAGAAGAAACTCTTTTTGGCGTATCTGCTGCTTCCAGCGTACTTTGATGCTTTCTCCGTGTTGAAAGCATCGTATGCCGCTTGAGCCATTTCGCCGTAGTGAATGACGTAGCGGCGAAGATCAATGTCCAGAGGGTCTATCAGACCCTTCCAATGATCTTGCCCACTGAGTTGTCGCCATTTTTTGGCTATGCTGCTATTCATGATCTTCTTTTCCATACCGACCCACCTTTTGATCAACGCTGCTACCGTGCGTTTTATATATGGAACCAGAGACAACTTCATCTTCATATATTTATTCCTAAATATATAATTAATTAAATGACTGCCTGGCTTTGGAAGCTAGGGTGAATATGAAAGCCACTAGGCTTAGTTGTTGGTCGTTAATTGTTGTAAGTTCTAATAAATCTATACAGCACATGGGAGTCTATGTGATCAGGGTTCCAACTCTTCAAGTGTACAAAGAAAAATCTGTGCTGAGAGATCAATTTCTTTGACAACAGATGCTAAGCTTACTAGAGAACATGAGTTTAGTTTTCACTTCATATATAATTGAAGAGGAAGTATTAGAGATTTTAAGTTTGATTAAGTTTGATTAAGTTTGAATTTTTAAAATTTAATCTATATTTAATCTAAAGGATTGAAGTTTATAAAAATATATTGAAATTTAAATAAATTTGAGTATTTGAATAAATTAGTCTTAAACTTCTGAGAAGAAATATATAGGTTTACTTAAAAAAATCAATTATATATAATATAAAAATATTAATATACAAGTATGAAGTGTATAACATAAGGTTCGAATTAATTCGATACAGAATATATATGTTTACTATTTACATGGAATATAATATTCAATTATTTTATTTTATTTTTCTGACCGACTTTTAAAATAA
This sequence comes from Glycine latifolia, assembly GCA_013407115.1. NCBI lineage: Eukaryota > Viridiplantae > Streptophyta > Magnoliopsida > Fabales > Fabaceae > Glycine > Glycine latifolia. Next base: position 6,943,606 of record CM023955.1, on the reverse strand, counting down.
AATTTTATAAAATCTCACTTAATTTTGCTTGACTTGTTAATTAATATTTAATTAAAGGAATATAGAATGAAATCCAAAAAATATGGAGACAAGATTTGGATCATGTTTAAATGTTGCCCATCCAGATGGCGTTCAGCCGCTTCTTGTATAAATAATTAAAGGGCCTCTCGTATAACTAAAATAGCGATATTATGTAATAAAAAAAATCAGTGGTCCAATCTTTTAGAATAAATGTGATAATGATAATAATGTTGTGATTATTGTAGATGAACTAATTATATGTGTATAGATACTTCTAAATTCTATTGTTATATATTATTTCTTTTCCCGTAAACCATGGCATATATAGTTCCTGAGAATAGTATTCTTTTAAGCAACATCATGTTATCTTATGACTTATATCTAACGAATTGAATATTGAAGGTTTTCAAGGCACTAGTCTTTACCCGCACCCGCCAAAAAAGAAGGGCAATAATAATAATATTAAGTACTAACATAAGAGTACTCCAAATTTTAAGTTTCCTTTCGTTTCGCAATTTCAAGGCCGCAAGCAAAGGTTTCACCCCTTTAAAGGCGATCTAAGAACGAGGATGAATGGCTGTGAAGTCGTGTTATGTACTTTGTATCTCCTGCCCTTACAAACTTGCCTTCAAAGACCATTTGTCTATTGCAGGGTACAAGCAAAATAGGCTTGGTCCCACAGAAACTTTCGTGTGTGCAAACAATGATCTTTTTCAAGATTTGAATCATTGTGCTGCAAAAAAGGTATAAGCTTGCAATATGTTTTCATCATCAATTGAATTAATTTTCAAAATTGAGATTCTCAATCAGCAATAAGATTTTTTAAATATATATATATATATATATATATATATATGTGAAAAATATATTTGGCTTTTATTAAATTTCTTTAAAAATAATAGTCTTTACAACAATTGCCAAAAAAGAATTTAAAAAAGATTTAATTATAATCCTGTCTGTTCTTAGAAATTTTTGTCCCAAGGTAGATTCCTAGCCTTCTAAGTTACAAACACGGTTTAACACATGCCACACGCAGGCAGTTATAAAGATGCTGGCAAGTTGAAGAAGACAGGTATTTGCAACTCATTGGTCGGATGCTTTGCGTGACTTGTCAAAACAAATGAACCTTAAAGTGGTAAAGTTACGCTAAGTCTAGAAAAAGAAAAAGAGTCGCACGCCTCTAGCAGGGATTTCATGTCTCTAGGAGACGTTAGGAACCGCCTACAATATATGATGTACCTCTCAACACAATTTTCATTGTAGGAATATATTCTTAAAGAGTTGAAGGTATAAATATGAGTAAATTTGGTTTAAGAATGTGTTTAGTAAGATATTTTAATTAATATATAATTTATATGATTAAGTTGTAATAATGTTTTAACTTATATAACATTTCTTCCCAACACTAGCTAGTTAATTAAAATAGTATTTAAATTTATAACATCTAACTTATTATAATTTTTTTGATAAAATTCATCTTTTATCCTATCTTAATATTAAAATAAAAAAATCTTTCATTTTCACGTTTATAATGTGTTTATCCCTCCTCAAGTCAATAACCTTCTCGTTTAATCTTTTTTCCTTGAATCAAATATTACAAATATTTTTCAATCCACTAAATTAGAAATTAATTTTATTCATGATGCGTGATTGTTATTCATCTAGGAAAATTTTAAAAAAAATTGAACACAGATTTTTCTCTTCATAATCCAAATTGATATATAAGTTTTTTATTCCCTCCTTTTTAAAAATTATTTTTCATTTATAGTTTCTGCTTTTGTGTCACTGTATATGTTGTGAGGTTAATTCATTGATCAATTTCACATGTTGATATTTTATGTTTCTTACTCCAACAATGATGGACACATAAATTACTCTTTACCTTTAAAAAGTTCGAATATGATTAGCTAGGATGTTATTCAATCAAAGCAAAGCTAATTGAAAAAGAAATGTTATTGTATTAATAAAAAAATATAATACTGCATGTTCTTTTTTATTAAAAAAGTATTATTTATTTTAATTACATTGTTTATAGTAGTATTTATTTTAATTATTTATTGATTTGTAAACAAAAATGATAACAGTAATTTAAAATAAATTAATAATTCAAAACTATATATAATCATTTAATTTTATTAATTTTTCAACTAGGTAGTCAAGAATTAATTTTATCAAGTATTTTAATTTAATAAACTAATTTAGCAAGTTTCAATAAGAAACTAACTTTTCAGCTTTCAATGAAATTTTAAACTAATTTTACCAAAAATAATCCAATTCTTTGAAAAACTTTAACTTTTATTGGTTTTCATTCTCACAAATAAAAAATAATTTCCACCATTACTTAATAGCTTGTGGCATAATATGTATATAATCATCAGTCGCCAGCAAGCATTCTAATAGAGCATACCATGTGACATATGCCTGGCTAAATGGATATTCACAAGGACAAATCTACTTTTCAGATAAGAAATTAATTTGGATAGAAAAATTGATCTATAACAATGGTTTGAGGTGATTTGTTTCATTAAAAAAACTAACTAACTAACTTTATATGCAGGGCCTAATCAATTTTCTGAAGACTTTGTGCTGAAAGACAACGATAGCGAAGTGGTTCTGGTAGATGGGGTGGTGGGTGATGGTGAAAGGAATCGTAGGGTGGGGAAAAATATGGGTCTTGATGGATCAGAGGATGAGGCTAACTGTGATATCTGTATGGGATTATTGCCATAATTGCTCGTTCTGTTTCACTCGCTGCTATTGCTTCAACCTCGTAATAATAACAAGTATGAACCTAAATCAAAATAAGAAGGGCATGCAAGGTTTGGCTTGTTTTGGGTTGGTTCTGTTCTTTGTTTCAAAATAACAAGTATGAACCTAATTTTATTCATGAGTTTGCTTACGTGTTTCGTTTTTTTCTATTGTTCGATCATGAATTGGCTGGTTGGACAACGGTTCGTGGTTGGTGGCGCTAGTTTACTTGGGTAAGTACGTGGTAGAGCTATGGAGGAGTGAGTGGCACAGGAAAAAGGGGAGAGAAGATATATTTGTTTCCTAAAAGCAACAAGATCACCATTTGGAATTAGGAATAAATTAAAAGGATATTTAGGGGAAAATATTATCAAAAAGGGAAAAGGAGGTATATTTATTAAATATGGGAGCTATAATTATCATCAGCCTTAATTTTTTAGGAGTTGTTATTCACACCCTATTTTTTATTGCATCGTCCGCCCTTCTTTTATTTTAATAAAAATACTATTTTTGTAAATTAGTACCTACTACCTAGAAAGTATTTTTCTATTAAGGTGTAAGTACCCAACATTGCTAATCACATTATGATAATTAGTTTCTACAATATAAAAATGTTAAATTAATTTGGAGGTCCTTAAACTTGAACTATTTGACAATTTTTAATCAAATTTTTGAACTTTTTCCTTTCAATTGGACCTCTGAATTGTATTTTTTTTAATTAGGTTCGTAATGCAATGCAGGGCCTTAATTTTTAAAAAAAAAAGTTTAGAGACCTAATTAAAAATATATAAAAGTTCAGATTCCCCAGTTAAAATAAAAAATAATTAAGAACCTCATTAAAAATATTGTAAAAGTTTAAGGACCCACCGAGTAATTAAACCATGTAAAAACTACATTATTGAAAATAATTTATGTAAAATCTGCAAAAGGTAACAAAATGAAAGACCAAGATAGCCCAAGACGATTTTAGAGATAGAGAAAATGAGAGAAGGGGAGCAAAAAGGGATAATAGGGGCTGTGGTGGGAATGTTGTAGGGAGCGAAGGAGGGTGAAGGTGAAAGGAGGTTGGGAATAACAACTCCCTAATTTGTTACTTGGATCGATAAAACTATACCTTCCAGGCTTCTCATAACAAAAATTGGGTTGTTACTTCCTATACTTTCCAAGTGATCCCTCTTTGGAATGGTCATTTCAGAAACCAAAATCTGTAATCAATTACATTCCGGAAGCCAAAAAATAAAATGTGCAAGAAGCAACTTGGAGTTGAAGGAAACAACCCAAATATTGACAGAGGCTTAGTATTTTGTTTCGGTCCATGATAGAAGCTTCCTGAAGTATTGAACTTCTCTCCAAATTCAACACTATGCATTGAAATTTTTTATACTAGAGGAAACTCTCTTATCCAACCCAAAATAGAATTACTTCTCGGGGAGAATATCAATAGTTTATATAAAAAAAATAGAGAATAAAAGCATACAATTTATAACAGGTTAAAGAAGTAACTACAATAGACCAAATGTAAAATATAGAGAGAATAAGTAACTAAAATATGTACCCAAAAAATAAGTTACTAAAATATGGAGAGAACGAATAAAACTTCAGCTCTGACAAGCGATACTAAAGAAAGTGGGTAAAAAGTAAAACTTGACTTATACTCACCGTTAAACTTTATAATTAATATGTACAATTTATTCCTCAATTTTAAATGTTATATTTTTTATTTTAATATTATTTAGTTAAACTGAAATTATCATGATTGGTAATAGAAATATTTCTTATTAAACTTTTTTATCACAAAACACTCGATTCAATAATTATTTATCAATGATAACGCACACATACATATTTTAGTTTAATTTTTTATCTTGACCTAAAAATAATCATACAATGCACAAAATATGTTAAATTTTGTCTATATTACAACCCCCTCGCACACTTTCTGCATCCGAATATATTATGAATTTTATCATAACTAATAAATTAAAATATATAAGTTTTCCGCTTTTTTAATTTAATCTTTAATTTTTACTGTTCAAATATAATTACATGATTTAACCGTTTCTCTTTAGTCTTTATCCGTGTTCTTTCCTTTTTAAACAATTAAATGTCTTATTTCAAATTCATTTGCTTGGCATTATGTTTTGTCCCATGCATTCGATCTCATAAGATTTCTTCCTTTTGATCCTAACGCAAATTAGTTTCCGCCCAATTCTTTTTTTTTGGTCGGCAATGATAAAATATCATTAAAGCACAAGGAGTGCTGAAAACAAAAATCATAACAGCAACAGCACATAGTGTTGCATCCCTAGATCGAGAGAGCAACAAGACTACTCGACTCCAAGCCAAACACAACAGAAATTGCATCATAATTTATACTAACAGATTCTAATAGCCAAGACTAGAAACCATACAAATAAAAATACTATACCAGCAAGCAAGTACGAAAACCACTACAACCTGTAGGGATCAAAGAAAGATGCACTCGGGTTAATGAGCCATTGCATATCAAAATCCTTTTGTAGAGCTAGCCTTCAACCAATACCAGATACAGAATAGGATATTGTGCCACGCCCTTTCTCGATCATACACATGTCCTTCCAAAATAATAGCATTTCGAACCAACCAAATATTCCACACAATGGAGCACCACCCAACCCTCCACCATCTCTTGAATTTACCATGTAGCAACTCGTGAGAATGTTGCCTTAAATGTTCCTCTGCACATTGAGGAAGTGCAGAATTGAGTTTCCCCCCAATTCTAATGAGCTAACAAAGCAATTTCGACTTTTAATTACAGTACTTTAACTTTCAAACCCTTCAAATCTAAGCAAGAAAAGTCTTCAGGCTAGAAACAAAATTGGGTAACTTTTGGTGTCACAAAACTCTATGAAGTCAAACATAAAACTCTATCAAGCAATAACTATATATAGATAAGTTAGTACAATCACGAGAAAAAGATTTTATATGTCCTACTATATATAGATAATCAATAAAGAGAGAGGAGAATCAAATTATCCCATATATTACCTTAACGTCAAAATTTGTTAAATTAAATAACTATAAGTATATAATAAGAAAAAAATAATATATATATATATATATATATATATATATATATATATATATATATATATATATATATATAACAAGTAATTAGGGTGAATGAAGTTGAATTTAAGATCTTTAATTTATTTATGTTTTGTCAATAAGAAAATGTTTTAAAGGAAATCTCACTTAATTCAATAAATATTTGCACCAATATTATAATTCTTTCAAAATTAGATATGTATAAATTATATCAATTATTCCATCATTAATAACTTTATATGGATTATAATTTTTTATCTAACTATTTTATAATTATATTGTAGAGATAAGGAAATACAAAAAAAATGGTTTGAATTGTATTTCTTTATGAATTGTTTTAAAAGCAACCACAAAAAAGCAATAGATTACAGTTTTTTAAAAACACCATTTGATACAATTATATCATAGTTAAGTTTATACTTTGAACTGAGTTTATACTTTGAACAATGTTCATTGATTATTTGGTCATTTAATTGATAAAGAAGACTAGATGATAAAGTGATTGTAAGGTTTTGGATGTCCACGTTGGCACTTTAATATAATAATATCATAGTTAAGAAGTAATTATGTTCATAACAAATTCGGGTTCGCGTTTCCTAAGTCAGGGCTAATGAGGCATCCGGATTCTCGTGACCGAGATGTCACTTCGATAAGGAAATAGAACCTTTATGGGACAGTTATCAAGTGCCAAGGTAGGAACCCGAACGAGATCGGACGAGGGCGAATAAGGTCGGAACTTTGGACTTTATGAAGTGCCAAGGTGGGAACCCAAACGAGGGCAGATAAGGTTGGACGAGGTCGGAACCTTGGGCTTTATGAAGTGCCAAGGTAGGAACCCCAACGAGGTCAGACGAGGTCGGATAAGGTCGGTAGAGGGCAAAACCTTGGACTTGTAAAGTGTCAAGGTAGGAACTCGAATGAGGTCGGATAAGGTCGGTAGAAGACGGAACCTTGGACTTGTGAAGTGCCAAGGTAGGAACCCAAACGAGGTTGGATGAGGTCGGATAAGGTCGATAGAAGGCGGAACCTTGGACTTGTGATGCCAAGGTAGGAACCCGAATAGGTCGGGTGAGGTCGGACAAGGTCGGAGAAGGACGGATAAGGTTGGACAAGGGCAGAACCTTGGAAATTATATGTTGCCAAGGACGGACACGACACCTGCTTGTACAACAGGTGAGATTTGGTTGTCTTGTATGTTATACCTGCACAAGGCTATTTGGGTTACATATGCCGAGTTACACAAGGTAGGCTCTTGATGAGTAATCTGAACACGGCAGCATATGCGTTGATGACAAGCTATTTTGACAGCTGGCACTATTGGCGCGTGACACACGAGCCATGGCCCTTTATATAGATCTCTTCTTCATGTTTCAACGCCAACACTATCATTTTCTTCCTCTCTCCATTTCCTCCATTTCCTAGGTAGAGAAAGTCATAGCCATTCACCCTTAACCAAAGGCCCTGTGCATGCAACTGAGAAGTTGAAGGGAACCACCCTATAGCTAGGCTCCGACCTTAGCTCCTTCTGAAGGTCATTGGACGGAGAGATCGTCTTCTCCAATAACTTTTGCTGAGTTTCGACTCTAAGGGAAAGAAGGCCTTAGGGACTTTCGAGCTTGGAGAGGCTATACTATAGCCTTCCTAGAAGCTTGAAAAGGTAAGACACGCTGGTTTTACCGATTGGTTGAGATTTTGTGTTGAAAGGATTTATGACCCAAAGCTGAAACTAAGCTTGGGTCCTTTCTGGAAAAAGGATAACATTTCGTTTCATGCCTTGGTTGATGATCGTCATGGACAACTTGCATGCAACGGTTGATAACCGTTCTGTTTTTGCATGTTTTGCAGAGTGTGATAGAGATGAAGTAGGTGGTTGTAATCAAGAGGCCAGGAAGAACCAGTGTAACTCATAGAGCAGGTAAGCTATCCATTCTTGAGAGTTTTTCCATTAATCGTGTTCCACCACACTCCAAGGAGTGATGGTCCTGATATGTTATGATGCATGTGGTATTGAACTTGTGTGTTACTGATTTTGGTTGAAAACATGTATATAATGATATGTTGTGTATTTGAAGAGCTTCTCTGGCCAGTAGAATGAACTAAATATGGACTTCTCTTGGAGGCAAAGTCATGTGGAACAACTCTAAGTGGTCAATTAATATATACAAAAACCCTGAGAGAGTGTGTCATTATAAGGATGATCCTCTCTTGGAAGAGCCATATACGTCCGAGCAGACTCCTGAGTGAATGTGCCCTTCAATGGATGATCTTCCTCAGGCAGTGTTTGCGAAAGTCCTGGGAGAGTGTGCCCTTAAGTGGATGATCTTCCCTAGGCAATGATATACGGAGAATGTGCCCTTGAGTGAATGATCTTCTCTTGTTATATCCGTGTTGTTATATACATGTTATGAGTTTTATGTCGAGCTGGGATGACCGGATTATGTGATGCCGGGTTTGATGCTATGCGTCGTGAAAGACAAACCCGGGGAGGAGAAGCCTCTAAGGACTCGGAGTTTACTGAGATTTATAAGTCACCTCGGTTGGGATTATATGTTTTGTAGGTGATGAGCCAGGAGAGGACGACAGATCCCGAGGCAGGAGGCTCGAGTAGTGAGACAGTCTGAGGGATTCCGGATAAGAGCTCGAGCTGGGCAGGGGTTCTGAATGAACCTCAGTGTTATCTTTGAGAGCGGGTTGGCTCATTACTTTTGTTATGTATATTTATATGCGTTTTGAACCCGACCCTGAGGCGAGAACGTACTCGATGCATATTATTGTAATTCTCTGAACGATTACCATACATAATGTATAAGTAATATTTGTGGACGTATTATGACGTCATAATTACATTTGCTTCTTAATTAATTATTGTTAATTAATTACTGCGTTTAATGACCATAATTGAATATTACAACCAGATGCATACGGGGTGTTATAGTGATTGAGAATATTTAAATTTAATTAAGAAGAGATTTAGAGTATCACTATTTTTTATAAAATAAACCATAATTTTGGTTGTTCTCAAGAGTGTAACATATTACCATATTATTCCTAAAACTAAAGAAATTCTAAATAAGTCCTTAAAATTTTCAATAGTTTCATATAAGTTCCTAAACTTATCTACTTATTGTCTTTTTAACTAGTCCCCTAAACATATGTTAAAAATATCACTTGTAGCATTTTTTTTAATTGTGTTACATTTTCAGAGACTTATTTATATTTTTCTTAATTTCATATATTAGTGTAATATAATTATACACTTTCAGGAACTAAAATGAAATTTCACTCATTTTTTATATTGAGTTTAAGGTCAATTTATATTGAAGCACTGCACCAATGTTCAATGAATCATGAGAACTTGTTCTATCCATATATTTCCTATGAATTTCCATTAGTAGAGAGTTGCATTTTTTGTTGAAGAAATAAAATAGTTGGTGTATATCATTATCATCACTGTTAATCTTAAACTAAGACTATGATTGTAAAAATTGATAATTATTCGTGAAAGATATGTATGTCATATGCAAACCATATTATAGCTAGTGGTAGGTACATTGAATTTATTTCACTTCATTTCATCATAAGAAACATTTTAGCTATTGAAATAGCCCGAGCTTACATTCATCAAGCACAAAGTATTAATTTGGGGGAGACAATATGGTCCTTTTATTAAACCTTCAGCAACTATTCTGTATGCAGCCTCAGTCAAGTGAACACTATCCCACCCAATATGCTTCGAAGGATCATCACAAGCACTCACGCCTGGATTGCCACAATCTGCTGATGCGTTGTAATTGTATGGACCTCCCATTCCACAACAGACTTTAAGACCAGTAAAACCTGCATAGGAATCAAAATATAAATCACAACATTATAAGTATGAATGAAGTAATGTTGTTGAAGTATGAATGTGCATTGTGAGCATTAATTGAAAGAAACTTCTACTAAATTACAATGGGAGTTGAAAAGGATGAATTACCAAACTTTGTGGGATCACGATATAGAAGCAATGCAACATTGTAATAATCAGCATAGATGATATTAGCACGAGGATGAAGTCTTCGAAGCTTATCTAATTCACTTTGGAGCTCATGATTGTAATATTCGGCGAACTTGTTTAACCACTTTAAACACCCAAATTGGTCATATTGGTTCTTATGTACGGTTTCATAGATTGTTAAATAACTTGCACTGCATCCTATTGGAAAATTCCCAGGAACGATGAGCGTTCGAGCTCCTAGACCAATCAATTCCTGGAGAAAAAAAAGAGTAAGAAAGGCTATGGGTATACTTTAAAGCTGAAATAGAAAAAAAATAGTCAGGGATTATAACACAAAAAGAATAATCTTCGGATTACATATGTTACCACTAATTCAAAAAATTTAATCCTTATAATTTTTGTCGCCACTTTAATGTTAAAAAAATAATTCCATCGAATTATTCAATAAAAATAGAATATATCATATCATTGTATTAATTGATCAAATACTTAAAATAGAGGATTAAAATTGTGATAAAAGATTTTTTGATCTGCTATTTTGATGATAAAATCTTTTGCACAATTAAATAAGTGACTGAACAAATTTTTTGTGATAATAATTGGGTGACCTAAGCTTTTTGAAGATTAATGTGATAAGATATTCAATTTAGGAAAAGAAAATTAAGAATTTACTTAAACAAAAATGAAATCCTACATTGATTGCCGAAGATATTGCATTGACTACATATGGCACATATGTTTTAACTTCTACTATGCTTTTTCGTATAAAGAAAGCATGATTGAAATCGTTTCCACCAATTTCACCCACGAGAAATAATGAGTTTCTAACAACTTCATGGCAACCTGCAAGATTAAACCAAAATTCATAAATCAATATTGTCAAATTGAAATTTTTTTTTTGTCAAATTGAATTGTAGTTGGGTTTGTAGGGCATGGCACCATAACTTTGTCTTCACTTTCTATAAACAAGTGCTCTCATCTTCATGCAGAATATATAAATTATGAAAAGTATTTATAACATCTTATTTAACACATTCTTTATTATTAATTAACTCATCAAAATCAACTTAGTAGAAAGGAGTTTGAGTTGTTTACGTGGGTTCTAATTTTTAACATTGTTGTTATCATTGTATACAATTTATTATTATTTGGAATTTATTAAGCCTAATGAAATTAATGAGTTGACTTACTCTTTAATTAAAAGAGTTTCACACTTAATTTCATAAATATTTTTAATATATAGAGAGAGTTAGAGAGAAACATAGAGAGAGAAGGGGAAAAGGGTTGTCACCTACATATTTAGCAAAAGAGGAATATTCACATTAATAGAAAAAAAAAGAGACTTAAATAATCTTTTAATTCTTATAAAACATGATATTTTTTAATCCTTTAAAGATGTTTTATTTTAGTTTTACAATTTTTTTAATCATTGTTCTCAAGTAATAATATTAACTAATGACATAATATTGATCATCATTTAACTTGTTACATATCATCAAGACAAAATAATCACATGTAAACTATTTAATCTCAGGAAAAAAAATAGTAAACGTGAGATAAAAAAAACATTTATTGTTATCCCAATTTAAAATAAAAAGAATTCAGTAATTGATGAGCGTGCCTGTGTTTTGAATCCTCAATTATCAGTAACATTTACTAACACTTGACTGAAAAAGGAAATAAAAAATCTTAGAAAAGGTTGGTGTGTTGATCTATGAAGACGAGAGAAAATGATTGAGAACCTACCTGTGGAAGAATTGCATAGAGTAGGAAGCAATTCCTTGAACCAATTCAATTGAGCTGACAAAGAATAATTGGTTTTCACAGGAACGCCCCTCTCTTCAAAGAAGCTGAAATCTAAAGCCGTGGCTCCAACAACAGCAAAATTGGCTCCCCCTTCTTCCACACTCCATCTCCCAATATTCTTGATTCCCAAATACGGCTTCACCGCTGGAATCCCTAGTGACTCAGCTGAAAACAACAAAAACCCATCTAAATTATATATGACCAACAGAAAAATAAACTTATCCAAACAACTCCTGCAAATAATCTGTTGGCATAGGAAAACTATCTCCTCTTGACAATCATTTTTTTATTGTGTCAGTTACTATTCGAACTTCTGATCACAAGCTTAAACTTAAAGAGATTAAGTCTCGGCTACTTAAACTAATCATGATCATATTATTAAAAATAATAATAAAAATTAATAGAAAAGAGAGATGATACCGATGAAATCGATGATGAGGCGGCCATCGGAGCAGCGTCCAGTGACATGGTGAAAGAAGGTTTCGCCGTAGGGAGGGAAAAGGCAGTGGTTGGTGGGTGGGTAGGAGCTGAAATACAAGTTGCCAGTGTCTGCTAGTGAATCACCGAAGCTGAAGATGGAGGTGTAAGGGCATGCCATCAATAATGGTGCTGAAGAAGCTATCACCAATACCACCATTGTGATGGTAACTGTCATCCATCGCTCTTCACAAACTGACCCCATTGGAATGAATGAGTAAATGAGACTACACATCCGCAAACACCACTTTATATATATATATAGTTGTCCCATGAAAACTATTCTCATCTTAATTTGTTGTAAGATAAAGAAAAGATAACCATCGATCGTTCATAATTTCACATACAACAATTTTATTTTAAATTAAAAACAGTAGTATTAAACATTATACACAGCTTTTTTTGTTCATTATTATTATATAAAAGGTTACTTCGTAGGTTCTTGATTTATTTGGTAATTTTAATTAGGTTATATTTTTCCAACTAAATCCTTCAACTTGTGTTTATTTTTAAATTAAGTCATTCCGCTTAATTATCGTTATAAAAATTAACTCTTTAAGTTTGTAACAAGAATATTATAGAGAATTAATAAAACTTAAAGAGACTTGTGAAATAATATTTGAATTAAATGAACTTACATAAGTGAGAATATTAGTTGAGCAACTTGGTTAAGACTGGACTGTTGGATTCAAAACCTGCACATAAGTGACACTATTGATTTTAATAGGTTAAAATATGACTTAGAGATGTGATAATATTCAATGCAAACTAGACAAGGTAATAATGGATTAAGGAATTAATTAGGTTTTTATGATTATTTTTTTACAATGACTGTTAGACGAAAGAACTCAATCAAAAAATAAATATATTTATTTTAGGTGTGTAATTCAATTAATTTTTTTATAAATAAGATAATTATATATAATTTATTTATTATTTTAAAATTTTAATGTACTGTGAGCAGTAATTTTTATATTACTTTTATTACATAATCGTTACTTTTTGTTAAGAGAATATTATTTAAAGAATGTGACCACATATAACTTTTATTTTATATTACATAATAAATTATATGTATTTATCATTTTATGTCTAAAGAAGGACTAGTAACAAAAGGCATTTAACATGTTATGAACGAAATTACTTTTGAATTACGTATGGATAGAAAAAGAAAAAAAGTAATGATTATTATTTTATATTAAATATAATTTCTAATATATTATGATCAACAATTTTCAGAAAAATAAATAACATTTAATAATTTATTATTTTTATCTTAATTTGGAGAAAACCCACTGTTTGTGATATATTAAAATAAACCATATTATATTACAATCATTAAAAGTTATATTTATAATATTAAAAGTAAAATATTAAAAATAAGTGTCTTTTAAAAAAAGTTCAATGTTAAAAATTAACTATTGAATGAAAAAGTAAAAATAAAATTAAAACAATAAAAATATGTTATAAATATATTAAAATTAAAATATTATACAATTATCTTATTTAAATAAAATTATAAATACATTATTTAATTGAGTTATTGCACACTTAAAATAATCTAATTATCTTATTTTAAAATATATTTTTATTATCTTAATTATCTTATTTAGTATTTTTCATTTTCAACATTAAACTAACTATGCCTAAAAAAACACTAAACTAACTACAATTAATAGTAAGAACAAAAAACAATACTAAAAAAATGTTAAAAAACTATATATATATATATATATATATATATATAAAAGGACTAAAATCAAACAAAATTATATTTATGTAGACTTAAAAATTAAAATATATTATTATTATATTATTATTTGTTAATTAATTGACCAGTGTTCCTAAAACGCCTATCACTCTATGACTTATCGGCATCATTCAGATTAAACAAATATATATATCGGCATCATCTCATTATATTTTGCATCCTGTCAGCCTCAGGCTGTCACTCTGTCAGTCATCTATGTATTTTTCCCCTCCTGAAAAACAAGCATTTATTTTTTGTGTTAATAACTGACAACGTCTTACACCAAAAATAATATGAGTTGGAAGGAATAAATACTCATGAAAAAGGGTTAATCTTCTCTCTAGTTACTAGACATTTTCAACATGACGTCTTTCTCTCTCTTTTCCAATGACCGAAAAGGATTTCTACTCCATAAAAAACACGGTAGTATTATATTAAGGGTATGTTTAGTTAATTTTTTTAAAAACAATTTAAAAAAAATAAGAAAAAAAATGAGATGAATTTTTTTATAAATAAAAATAAATTTTTTATTAGTTAATTTTTAAAAATTCACTAATATAACTTTCCTGACAGATAAAATGATATCTATAAATAAACTAATAAAAAATTTATTTTAACTTTCATTCTTTTCTTTTTCTAAAAATACTTTCAGATAAGTTCACATCTAAATTTACATCCAATCTTAAGATATTATGAGTTGGAAAGGTTTAAAATATTTTTATTTAAAAGTAATAATTTATTGTTATTTGTATATTAGAATTTGTAGTTGAGTATTGGAATCCGAAAAAAAAATCTAATTTTAATTCAAATATAATCATAGGGTTACGTTTAATATACATCAAATTACAGGACAAGAAAATAACACACGAAAAAAACACAATTGAATAATTTTTTAATGTACTCTATGCCAATATTATTGGAAAAAAATTATTAATGTACTCTTAGCTTGTAAATGAATCCAGAATAATTTTTTAAAAAAATATGAATTCTTCCGTAACATTTTCTTATTAATTCACTTGTTTTACATAAATATTTTTTTATATTTGTAAGGCATTAAACATATTTAGTTTCTGGGATAATACTTTCTTTATAAAGTATTAAATTTTTTTTAGGAAGATTAAAAGATAATATATCATTACTCATTAAAAAATTATTTGAATTACTTTCATGGTGTTCTTATCTATAGGCAAGCTAGTCTTTATTTTATTATTTAGGTAAAGAAAAAAATGAGATAAAGAAATTTTTAAAATTTTAAATAATTTTTAAGTTATAACAATTTTAGAAAATAATTTAAAATTTTAAACTTCAAAAATAATTTTATTGTGCTTTAGAAATTATAAGTTATAATGATGACTTTCAAAAAATCTTTTAAAAGTTTTATGATAAAAATATTAAACTTATCAAAAGCGCACACTTCTTTAATCGCAAATGTGCAATTTAAGGCGTATTTAATTAACTCTTGCACAAATTTTTCAAAAGCATGTATAGGTTTTAGGACGATTATTATAGCTAGTTTGGTTTTGTGATTTTCAAACATTTTTCCAAAAAAAATGTTTGCCAATCTTCTAATAGAAGAAAATGCTATCAACTTTGATTATAACAAAAAAAAAACGTAGCTTTTGTGCTAAGTACTGAATTATAAACTTCTTTTAAAAAAAAATAAATGACTTGATTTTAAACCCAAATCCAATTGAAATTAATTTTATAAAGTCAAGATTGTCTGAAAACAGATGTGTAAATGTTCACCCAACTACAGACCATATCCACCACCCAATTTTAATCCTTTCATTTTCAGCAAACGTTATTACATACAATAGCTATATCTTTGATTCAATAAACAATTCCATTGAACAACATATCCTCGTAAAGCAAGAATTAATAGTTCATTGATACAAATTTGTGAAAATTAAGCAAACATTTATTTTCAACTAATTTATCATTTTGTCACTTCTCTCTTGTAATTATCCTCTAGGGGAAATCTATTCAACGAGACAAATTATAACAGGCCAAATTAGGAAAATATCTTCTATTGAGGATTAGGCAGGAATGAAGGACAGCTACTAGCAGCATGCAGCAACACGGGACCATCTTTGTGTCACTAGTGGTTGTTGCAAGTGGTATCACGACAAAACTACTTTTAACAGAAAAAAACATAAGGTATTTAAAGATCAGGAAAATACTACGTACCATCTCTTGTTAATGAAATAACTGTTTTTTTTCTCTCTCTTTGTGCTTTTCGGTTCCTCTGGTCTAAACAGATCCGCTATCTTTACATGAATTTGCAGTATAAAAATCAGTAGGGACATGAAATACTATCCATTTTCACATGGACTCATATATGTACTTTCCTTATTTTACTATATCTTAATTAGGTTAAACAATACAATCTGAGTCAGGGACAAACTAAATACATTCTTACAAATAATTGCTTATTAATTTTTAAAAAATAATATATGTGATCCCCGTGTTGCAAGGGTCCAAATTTAGTTAAGTACAAAAACAAAACAAATGTTTCTCTTTTCCTTTAAATGAGAAAGATGATGCTCTCTTTTTCTTTTTCTTTTATATCATTGTTGAAATATCTTGCGAAACTGATACCTAACTAAGGGAAAGTAACTATAAGTCCATGTGATGTGATTCGTTCATCAGGCAGAAAATAAATTAGTGAACCGGTTTACCAACTACAAACCACATCCACCACATATAGTGTTGGTATCGATTTTAATTCTTTCATTTTTCGTCAATATGTCGCAGAAAGTCTAATTCAATGGTCACAAGCAACTGAAAGGCTATTTAAATGATTTATTTCGTAACAAAATATATTTAAAATCACAATTAAAAAAATTAGTGGTATAAAAATTTTAAGGAGTGGTGGAATTGAGTAGAATACCTAACATATTGTATAGATCGATAGCAAGTCACAATTTCCAAATATTTTTCCTTTTTAGAATAAGGTGAATATAGTTAAGTACGAAGATTTTTCCTACTTATAGAATTGAGATATTATTTTACCCTAAATGTTCAATATAAAAAAATATAAGTTATCATTTCAATAATTTTTTCTCTTTCATATTCTCTCTCCCTAAAGAAAGGATTTTCTTTTTAGCTACTCGTGATTTTTGTTTTCTTTTCCCAATTTTTCCCAATTAAACAGTAAAAATATACAAAAACTTGATTAGTTTAAGAAAGTATTTTTTTTGTCTGTTTTTAATAAATATTATAAAAATATTACATCATTTTCACTTTTTCTGTTTCAAAAAAAATGGTTTTTTTTTATCATTTTCTATACAAATATTTAAACAAAAATAAAATGTGAAATAAAAAAACAAAAACATTTTTTTTCAAAGCAAACAAACAAAGAATGCAGCAATTTACATAAGGGATTAATAAAAAGATAGAATCAAGTTTTGTGGGCTCTCTCTCTAGCGCCGATAAATACGAACCAACCACACATAAACCCAACAATAGTCACTGTGTCAGAGGAAGAAATACAAGAGACAACTGCCAAATTGCCACATTTTGAGTGGCTATTTCCTTGAATGCCACAACATCCAAACAATTTTCCAAACTGCTACGGCACATAAATCGCTGGGGTCAATAGCGCAATCCAATGGACACGTGGCGCATCCTGATTCGCCGAGAAGAAAGGCGCTGACATCAACAGAAAACGCTGGGCCATGTTGCGAGAAACGTGCCTGCAACGGCCCCGTGGCACGAGCTGGCGTAAAACGCTGGGGGGCTTAGCGAGTTGCGTGGCGCGTCCTGATTGCGCCATGTGTCGAGCATGCAGAAAAACGCTGGTGGGTACAGCGAATTGTGTGGCGCCACATGTCATTGCGTAGAGAAAACGATTGGGGGTCCAGCGAGTTACGTAATGGCCCACTATAAAAGGCTTGTCACTTTCACCCCCTCCCTCAGATTACCCCACTCCCTCTGGTAGCTTTTGTTTAGCATTTTTGCTCCCTCTTCTAGGTTAGTTTGTATTTTTTTTGTATTTTTTGTAATTAAGTAATTTAAATTTTAATTTGTGAATATATTTGTTATTTATGTAATTTTAATTTAATTTGTTAAATACTCAAACTGCACCAACTTAGTGTTTGCTTTTTTTTTTTTACTAGTTTTTTAATTTTTATTTGTTTTAATTTAGTATTTTGTATGTTAAATTTAGAAAATATTGATTATTTATGTAGTTATAGTTTTTAAATAATATTTAGGTTCAAGATTAAAAACTTTAGGTTAGAGGATATGTAGTGTTAGTTTTTTTTACTAGTTTTTTAATTTAGTATTTTGTATGTTAAATTTAGAAAATATTGATTATTTTGTAGTTTTAGTTTTTAAAAAATATTTAGGGTAGAGGATATGTAGTGTTAGTTTTTTTTTTTACTAGTTTTTTAATTTAGTATTTTGTATGTTAAATTTAGAATATATTGATTATTTTGTAGTTTTAGTTTTTAAAAAATATTTACGGTAGAGGATATGTAGTGTTAGTTTTTTTTTACTAGTTTTTTAATTTAGTATTTTGTATGTTAAATTTAGAATATATTGATTATTTTGTAGTTTTAGTTTTTAAAAAATATTTACGGTAGAGGATATTTAGTGTTAGTTTTTTTTTACTAGTTTTTTAATTTAGTATTTTGTATG
>CM023955.1:6904736-6924979 GCA_013407115.1 Glycine latifolia | reverse complement strand
TTAATTTAGTATTTTGTATGTTAAATTTAGAATATATTGATTATTTTGTAGTTTTAGTTTTTAAAAAATATTTAGGGTAGAGGATATGTAGTGTTAGTTTTTTTTTTTACTAGTTTTTTAATTTAGTATTTTGTATGTTAAATTTAGAATATATTGATTATTTTTGTTACTTATTTTGAATATATTTATTTTTTAAATTAACGTATACAATATTTTATTTTGGTTAGGCATTTGTTCTGTAGGATTGTGTATTAGAAGGATGGATCACGATGAAAATGTTCGACCGACCCCACCGGCTGAGCCTCCGTTGAGCGTGATTGACCCTGGTCCATCAGTAGGGACTCTCCTTACACTACAGGAGAAACATACATCCACATATGTGTGGAATTCACAGGGTGATTCGACCATGCCGGAGCGTGTACTTAATGTAAGACATGCCGCGACACACGATCATAATGGTATACCTGAGGAGATCCATCCGTGGCTCCGAGAGGCTGGTTTTTATCATGTTGCGCGTTTGCGCAATCACAAGGTAAGCATAATCAGTCTTGAGTTAACTTTTAATATGTTGCTTTCATTTTATTGTAATGTATTCGTAAGTGTTGTGTAACTTGAATGTTTTAGATCGACCACCACCTTGTGTCAGCGCTTGTCAAGCGATGGCGGCCAGAGGCACGTACGTTCCATATGACGATGGGTGAGGTGACAATCACCCTGGAGGATGTACATCATCTGGCCGTCACGGACGACATAACTTCCGTGCTATTATTGGTGACCTGTTAGGGGTTGAGCCGGCTACCGGTCGAGATTTGCAAGGCGGTTTTTTGGGCCTTCACTATTTACAGGACCAGTTTGATGATTATGCGGTCTACGCTGGCACAGAATTAGGCCGTCGGAGATACACTCGTGCATTGATATTGCGCATTTTAGGCGGTATGTTGTTTGTTGACACCGCTTCGAGCTTTGTGGTCGCGCAGTACTTGTTATATCTGGATGATTTCCATCCCACAGGCACATTCAATTGGGGCTCTGCCGTTCTTGCAGCCTTATATAGGGAGTTGTGTAAGGCGACATGTCCAGGCCGTCGTGAGATGGGTGGATGTGCTTTGTTGTTGCAGTTGTGGGCTTGGACGCGATTCCCGACCATTTCTCCTAACCTTCCTACGGTAGAAGACCAGGATGTCATAGAGCGCGAGATATATGCGCACATGTATTTTTTTTCTATGCTTATATTCCATGGTTTCGTTCTTTTGGGTGTATATGTTGGTAATGTAGTAATGTTGTTGTTGCAGGTTTAATGTATACGATACACGACAAACCGTATATACAAACATTCGCAGATATCGGCATTATATTGATGTAATGTGCAGGAGAGACATACGTTGGAGGCCGTATGACCTTGTAGACATGGTCCATCCACCGGAGGTTGAGATGGCTCGGAGATGGTTGGTTGTTTGTCCTCTTATTTGTTACGAGACTGTCGTCTACCAGCAGCCGGATCGAGTTCTTCGTCAGTTTGGGTTTGACCAGCCAATTCCAGATGATCCGATTAATTGTAGTGAGCTGCTGACCATTACTATTACGGGAAAGACAGATGTGGATTGGCGTCAGCGACATGCTTTATTCATTGCCCAATGGGTAGACAGAGATTCGCTTGTGTTGCAGAACGTTCAACCTATGCGCAGAGATGGGTACCTATCAGGTAACAGTGAATACATGCAGTGGTATTACTCTGTTACCCGTCGTTGGATGACCCGGAGAGCAGCATTAAATGCACATGTGGTATGCTTGTTAGACAATATTTTGTATTTTGCAAGTTTATTTTAATTTTCTGTTCATTAATAATTGTTGATGGCCAGACGGATCGAGCCAAGACTGTTGTTCACATGGTTTCACCTGAGGCAGAGGGGCCCTTCGACAGGACGCATGTCTACCAGGAAGCGCTTTGAATGCTGGCCATATGCGATTGTTTAGACAGGATAACTGATCCTGGAGACGCTGCACCTCCACCCATGCTGCGTCAGACCGAGGCCCCTCCTGCAGTGGTACGTAGAAACCGGCGTTCGCGTAACGAGGGGTTACCCCTTCACCACGCTACTCCACCAGTTGCCGACACACCTCTGATTGTGCCGCCTCTTCCTCCGCGTCCTGCTGGCATGTTCTTTGCACCAGGGTACCCTTCGGGCCCATCTCAGCAGTACTGGTGGCCACCCCATCATGTTCCTGGGTCACAGTACCCGCCATGGTTTGCAGGATCGTCGACGCCGCAGTCTGGTTCCATATATCCAGCATATCCAATGTATGAAGGTGGCCCCAATTCAGCTGGGTTTCAGTTCACACCCGGACCGGACACACATGATGACTGTTACAGGCCCACTGCTCCGACATCAGAGGACGAGTCGGTTATGGCGACTCCGACGGCACATTCTGCTCACTTTATACATTCTCCCAGTTTCGGATAGTATTCGACTGACGAGATATTGGCTGCAATGGACGGGGGAGATGAACACAACGATGACCAAGGTGATGATCACCCTGACCAAAACATTAGGCGAAATCCGGTTACGGGAGCGCGATTTTGATGTAATCTGTCACCGTACGAGCATAACATTAGCCGTTGTGCAGGATACCATGCTGACCACTGAGACCATGACTATTTTTTTTGTATGATTCAAGTCTGAACTTTGATGGACTTTAATTGTATTTTTATTTGATGTTTTACGCACGATTATGATGGACTATATTCATTTTATTTTATTTGATGTTCTATGAAGGACAATGGACTGTAGTTATTTCAGATAAATTTTCTTCATAAGTATAAGCAAATTGTACATCACTAGTCTTGACTACGAGAAGGGCAGTAACGCCTATTGTGACCAACAACCTTACAATAACCACACCTTGTACGAGTTGTCGATCCTTCCCGTGAATCTATCTCATTGCGTATGCGTGTACTGTTTGGCCTTCCTTTTTTACGTCTGAGCGACACATCTGGTATAACGATGGGCGGTGCAGCTGGTGGTATGAAGTCCTCATTTCCAATAGGGAACCACTGCGGAGAATACACTTGACACTGATAAGGGGCACTATACACAGGGTCCACATATTGTCTGGGATCGTGGTGTCTGGATCGACATGCTGCAATAACATGACTACACGGGAACCTGAAGGCAGTGAACTCACCACATTGACAATTTCTTTCACCTAACGAGATCGACCATTTTTTACCGCCCACATAAGTGCGTATGTTGTACGTCTCTTGAACCTCAAATATTGTCCTAAGTGTGTCATAACAAGTGACATAGTGTGTTGCAGATTTTTCAACCATCCTCATATATTTTTGCCATGCTAATTTAGAGAAATGATTACTGCTGGCCATATCCTCACGGGCCTCTTGACCATGTTGGACAAAGTATGCTACTAGTCGACTGTATGTGAACCGCACAAGGGACGTAATAGGAAGACTTCTGGCTCCTTTAAGTACCTTGTTAAAACACTCTGAAAGATTGGTTGTCATGTGACCATACCTTATTCCCAGTTCATCATAAGCTATACTCCACTTCTCCTTTGGGATATTATCAATCCATGCGGTTATTTGAGGGCTTGATTCTTTAAATGTTTGTAATCCCACATCGAAATTCAAGCGCGAGGTTGTATAAGCTGCATATACAAACACGGGGTAAAAATGAGGTCATAAGATCAATTTTGTAAGAGAATGTAATTACATTGTCGTATAGCCAGACATACCTAATTTCTTCAATTGTTTCTTCAACATCCCATTGTTGAACTTGTGATTAAAATTACTCGCCAAATGGCGAATGCAAAAAAACATGGTGTGCCCTGGGTGGTTGCCATCTGAGTTGGGGATTGTTCACCGCAGCGAGTATGCCCGCATGCCGATCTGAAATAAGACAAATTCCGTCTTTTTGCATCACGTGTATCCGAATTAGTGCCAAAAACCACGACCAGTTGTCGATATTCTCAACGGACACAATCGCAAATGCAATTGGAAGGACATAATTGTTCCTGTCCACTGACGTTGCAATCAACAATGTTCCCCGGTATTTCTCATACAAATGGGTTCCATCAATGCTTATAACTGGTTTGGAATAATTGAAAGCATCGTAACACTGTTTGAATGTCCAAAACACCCTCTTGAACACTTTAGCACTTCCATCGAATTGCCCATCAATAAAATGGTCGTTCAAATCCAGCTTGTAGGCAGACCCTGGAGAAAAATTTAACATGTAACTCAACCACCTTGGCAGTAACGCGTATGACTCATCCCAATCCCCGAAAACCTTCACAATGGCCTTTTGCTTTGCCTTCCAGGCCTTCTTGTACGATATATGAAATCCGACCATTGTTGCTATTCGTTCTTGAACTAACCCAATTTTAACACTGGGGTCCTCCCTTATCATTTCTGCATTTTAACAAACAATAATATCAAATTTGAGTCAAACTGCTTGTGATCTTGAGAAAGATTCTGACCGACACATGTGTGTTGGTTGTTCCATATGCCTACAACCCATTCAGTGCCACCCTTTTTTTCGTATGCCCTCATCTTCCACGGACAACCGTCATAATGATTTTCACAAACCATTATAAGCCTTTTCGTATCACTTTTTTTTTACTACGGTTGTGCGATGCTCGACCATACAATATTGCTTTATTGTCAATTGAACAACATGCTTGCTCTCAAATACCTGGTCCATATATAACTGTTGACCCATTTGCCAGTTAGGTATTCGCACTCCTTGCATGTCATCAGACTCCTGATCTGGGTATGCCCAATTAATATTCGTGTAATGCCATGTGTCCGACCAAAATGGAACATTGCCCTCTCCTATATCAATGAGATTTTGAACACATCGTCGGAATTAAACCTGCAATAATTTTAACACTAATGACTAAGAAAACAATGTGCATGCATATCTAGGACCGGAGTCGGCTCTTGCATTCCGAGAATGCCAGGAGAAGGAATTGGAAAAGCAGAATCAAAATCACCATCTACGTCTGTATCGGATGATTCACTGTCCGGAACAACACCTTCATCCACCTCGTCCTCAGAACTATCCATAGGCCAAGTTGGGTCGTAGGCCGACACCATTTCATTCTCCATTGCTTGACTTGATGGTGGTGTTGCAGTCGATATATCCCTATCTTCACAATCCATTTGTTGGGTTGTTTGGGTAGGTAGTGGTGGTGATGGGAAAACATATCTGTCTTCGTTCAAATCCAACGGCTCTCTGTTCATGTCAATGGACCCAATGGGTTCGACACAATGTTGACTGCTTGATTGTCCACCACAATTTAAGTCCGCATACAATTCAACAAATCTGGGGTTTTCTCCGTCCGATATGCATACGTCTGTAACTAACGCTACATCGTCGTCATCTACAATATCCACAGTAACCCACTGCACCGGGTTGCCCGATGCACATCTAGTAGTCAATCGAGAGACAGATTGTCCGCGTTGTAATCTCAACTTCTTGTAAATCATTTTCATCAGATCGCGGTGGCTACATCATTTTACTTTCTCCCTCAAAAACTTGACCATTAGGTCCAACATATCTACTCCCATTATAATATACAATGGTGATTAATCCATTTCTATTACCACTCATTTTGCAAAAATTAAACTAAAAAATAACACAGCTTTTACGATAATGTGTTCGGAATTCAAAATTCAACTAAAAAATAATAGAACTTTTAAGATAATGTGTTTCAAATTGAAAATTTAACTAAAAAATAACAGAGCTTTCACGATAACGTGTTTCGAATTGAAACTTCAACTAAAAAAATATATAGCTTTCACGATAATGTGTTTCGAATTGAAAATTCAACTAAAAAAATAACAAAGCTTTTGCGATAATGTGTTTCGAATTAAAATTTCAACTAAAAAATAAAACACCTTTTACGATAATGTCTTCGGAATTGACAATTCAACTAAAAAATAAATAGACCTTTTAGGATAATGTGTTTCGAATTAAAAATTCAACTAAAAAATAATAGACAAAGCTTTTACGATAATGCGTTTGTAATTGAAAATTCAACTAAAAAATAATTGAACTTATACGAAAATGTGTTTGGAAGGGTGGAAGATCAACTAATACATTGGAGAGCTTTTACGAATTCATGTTTGAATTTTAAAAATAGAAAAGCATTCAGATGCGTCAATGTAAAAACGGGGGTGGTATATATAGGCCAAAGTTTGCTGGCCCAACCAGCAAATTAAACCTCTTAATTCGCTCAGGCCCAATGCGATTTAATATCCATGTGACACGTGACATTCTCCAAGTAATCCGCTTCTTCTCTAGGCAAATTGGGATGGGCCTCTAACACACGTAACTTGCTACAGTACCCAGCAAGTTATGTGGCCAGTCACGGAATGCCACGTCAGTTGTCATATCTCGCTTAGTTGCCCGGCGATTTTGGTCTCGTGGCAGTTTGGGAAATTGTTTGGATGCTGTGGCATTCAGGGAAAAAGTCACTCAAAACGTGACAATTTGGCAGTTGTCTCGAAATACAATCACAGGCAATGATACGACAATAATGGTGGTGTCCTACAAGGACATTTAAGTGGGATTGAGTGGAGGGGATGATCCAATTACCGAGGAGGCTCATTGAGATTTGATGGAGGAATTAAAGGAGGAGGACTAAGGTACAAATATCGTCAGAAGAACTATGCAAGGGCAATTGTCAAAGTTTAACTATTATTAAAATTGAACTTGACATATTAATACTTACTATTTAATATAACATATATTAATAGTATTGCTAATTGCTTCACCATGTACATAAAAAGGCATGTTGTTGCATTCACAATGTACACAACAATTTTTGCAATGGGCGGTGATAAAGAATTTAGAATCCAAAAGTGTATCATGTTGTTGCATCTCACCCAAGCTTCGAGCTAATATCATGGATCGTATGAGCTTGGATCAAAATTGTAACTTATTCCTTAAAATGATAACACGTCTCATAAGCCTAAGTATGATGATAGTTCTCATTGAGAAAAAATGGTATGACAACAATTGCAATGGGACTCTCATCAGGATGAACATAAATTGACAGCAAAAAAATTTGGAAACGAAATAAAAGTTATTTTTTTCAAAACAAACAAACCAAAGCATGAAGCAAAACTAAAGTACACGTTAAATAAGGGATTAACATCTGTTCCCAATTTGTGGAATAGGCATCATAGTCTTACTCAATATCAATCTTGTGTTATCAGCGCATGAATTTACATAGAATGACTATATCTTCTTTTTGATTCATTGACAATTGCATTGTACAAGACCTCATTATAAAGGAAGAATAGTTCACGATTACTACAACACGAAACCAGATACAAATCTGGCAAAGCAAATATTTATTACAACTTATTTTTCATTTTTGTAGCTTTTCTCTAGTAATTATCCTCTAGTGGAAATCTATTCAACATAATACACAGATTATAACAGGCCAATAATTATTAGGAAAGGACTTTCTACTGAGGATTAGGAGGACGGCTGTTAGCAGCAGCAACACGGGATCCCCATTCCTGCAATTATTTGCTGGTGTCATCCTTGTGTACAAAAACTTCTATAAAACATAGTGAATCTTTCTGTGGTCCAGTAGCTGTTGCAATTGCTTCACTCAGATCATCCTCTGTACGTACCTATACTCACAATAATAACCGTCCTTTGATACCACGAGGAAACAACTTAAAAAGAAAATTTTGAGGTATTTAGAGAGCATGAAATTACTACCAACTCTGTGTGCTTTTTAGTACATGAATTTGCAGTCTAAAAATTAGTATGGACTTGAAATAATATCCATTTTCAAATGGAATCCTACTTTCCTTATTTTACTATATGTTAGGTTGGAATAATACAATCTGAGTTTAGGACTATATGCCTGCAAAGTAGAAAATAAAGGCACTTTTTTCCTTTAAGAACAACCTTCAAACTTTCAAGAGCAGGATATTCACTAACAACTACACAGAGTCCAGCCATCTAATGCTACCAACTAGAAATGATAATTGACATTAAAGAAAGATCAATGATTGCACAAGGCATTATTGACCAACAATTAACATAGTATATAAAATTTTGTAAAGACCAAAATCAATGAAAAAAAATTAGAGAACTAAAACCATATTTAACCATATTTAAGTCATTATTCAATTTATGCTAACCTTGGCAGTCCAGCATTTGCCTTGTCCATTATGCATGGCGTCCACAAAGCGAGTGTAGTTCCAATTCTTTATCACATTGTATGGGCCATCATGAATCTCAACTTCAATTGTATAACCTCCATTATTAATGAGGAAGATGTGGTCTTTTGTCCACACCGAATCATTGTTGAAATATCATGTGCTGTTACCTAAATATGGGAAACTATAAGTCCATGTGATTCATTCATCAGGCAGAAAATAAACTAATGAACAGGTTTACTTTCTGTTGATTCTTATCATTATACAAACATCTCAGATATGTAATTATGGTAGAGATAACCTTACTTCAAAGGAGTTCACTTTCTAATTTCAACACCATCAGCAACTGAAGCATTTCCCTATTAGTTGATGTCAGCTACTTGAATCAAATGAGCTCATCATATTCTTATAAAGCATCTTCAGACTAGTTCTGGTATGGTATAATATCCAAAATGGTGCTAATGTACATTTTGGTGAATTTACATCTCACTTTCGAATTTGAATTCTAATAATTTATTCGCCTGATTACATACGGATGTAACTTGATTGATGAAAGGACTAACATTATCATATATCTACAAGGATATACTTTATTTAATAAAATAACCCTTACCCAATAGTTTTTGTAAAACAAATATAATATAGTAGCATCCATCAAGTTGTTAACATGTGTGATTAAGGCCATTCAGCCATTGTTTATGGCATTACTTCCATTTCGCACAAAAATTTCATACTCTAGGTACACTTGATAAAAAAGAAAAACAGTTGTATATTATCTTTAACATTCTGGACACAGATACTTTCTATTCTTATAACCTTACTAACCTGAAAACTGCCATCACCAACGCAAGAAATTACACGCTTGTCAGTTGCAGCCTGCTGTGCATATCCAAGAGTGGCACCTACTGGCCAACCAATGGATCCATACTGCATCTGGAATTCATACCTGAAAGATGGAATTCAAATTTTGACAATGTTAATTCCAACAATATAAAAGTTGCAATTAGCATAATGCTCAATGCAGTCATAGTTAATGACTCACCCGCAATTCTCAGGCAGACGGAGATTCTGACAGTTGAACCATGAGTCTCCAGTTTCAGCTATTACAGCAGCATCTCCACTCAGCAGTTCCTGTTCAACACAGTCAATTACTGGCCTAAAAGATAAAACTTAATTAAATATATTAATCTGATTGAAATCAAGCAAATAATGTCTCTTATTTAGCAATGTTACGTGAATCATCTGCAACTGCTATGTTCCCCGTTTTTGTGCAATGTTTCACAATTCTAGTCCACTCACAATTAACATATATAGACAAACCATGAAGCTACTTATGAAGACTGTTAACATGGTTTTAACATAATGAATTTGATTAAGGAGTCATGTAGTTACTACCTTGATAGATGAAAACTACTGGAGCTAAAATCAGTTGGTAAGCAAGACCATGATGATGATTTCAATTAAATAAATATAACCCGTATGTGGAGCTCATAATGTTCAAGCCTAGACATAATAAATGCTGACAACTATCTTGTTCTTAAGCATAAAAAGAAAACACAAGTTTAGAATGAAATCTTAGTCATAGAACAAAGTAACAACAGGTAGAGAACTCCAATTCCAATCCCTGCCAAGAACTGCTTGATCTAAAAATTTGAAGGAGCTTATAAATAGAACTTACTTGAATATGCTTGAATAGAACATTAACTCTAAGGGGTTCATCCTTCTCTCGCCTCAGAGGAATGCCCGGTGGGACATAGATACGTCGGTAATTCTCCACAGCAGCAGTGTTGGTCTTAACTTTTTTAGCCAATGTTGTTAAGAAATCAGCCATGAAAACCCAGCCAAAGGAAGGACCATTGCCAATGGTCACCCGATTAGGCTGCACTATTATGGCTTTCTACTTCTTTATCAACAATGAGTATCCACCGGAGCTATAATCATTGAAGATGGGGCCAACAAAACAAATGCATCAGTAGACTAAACTATTTCTCCACAACAGCTAGTACTGACAACACCCCCAATATGTCCCTTCCTCGAGGGCATAACTGCTATTGGATATCCACAAGCTTCTGCAAACTCCAGATAGTTTTGGCCCGGCCACCCACAATGACTGGCTTCATAGCGTTGTTCAGAAAAGCAGCCGTTGCTTACCCTACATAAAATCAAATATTTTATTCTCGCCATTAAACTAACGCCAAATGTGGATGCAAGAACAAACATTATTCATGAATATGGTTGTCAGAAATAACTCAATTCACCACACAGACACATTTATGTATTTAATATTTTTTTATATTACTAGGAAGATACAACATTATTCATAAAAGAAAAAAAAAATGAAGTCAAAGTCCATAACCATTTAAAATTTAGATCCTTGTGCAATTTTCCTTACTAATCCGCTTAATATTACTACAGCACATTACACTAACATCTTCGTGTTTTTCTAAATTACATCAAATACCCCTCAACTTTTGCACTTTACAAAAACACTCCTTAATTATTTAGCTCATATTACTTTCAAACTTCTTCCGTACTAAACAACACTGTTTAATAATTTAAAGACATTAAACACATGTTAATTACATAATTTTTAGTAAAAATTTATGTCTAAAATACTCTCATTTTCTTTCTCAAAATCATATATTGGATTTTACAAATCCTTTTCTTCTTCAACAACTCATCTTCATTTACCTCCACCACCTCTTTCTCCTCTTCCTCCCTCTCCAATGCCAGCATCATCTCTTCCTTCTCATCTATGTCCTTGCTCACCAACACGATGTCTGGACATATCCACTCTCGTCAGAGCAATCACCACCACCATAGTCACAGCCTCTACCATAGCCATCACCACCACCGTAGCCATCACCGCCAATGCCATATCCACCTCCACCACCTTCTCATCCCCCATCGTGACTTCGATTACCATCATCGTTACGTCTAGTTCCATGGACACTGGTTGGGTAAAAATAATGTATAAAAAGGAAAGAGTATCAGGTATAATTTAAAAAAAATATAGAAGATACAAATGTAATTTATTCTGCTAAACAATTTTGCTCAAAATTGATATTAGTTAATAACGTTAACAGAAAGGAGTAAAAATTCATGTATAAAAAATAAGAGTATCATATGAGAAAAAACACAATAAGCGTGAGCATAATTTACTCAAGTACATAAATAGAAGGGCAAACAAAACACGATCTTGTTATAATTACAGCACTGCTACTGTGTTTTATTTTTTAAGACCGAAAACAACTTTATTTGGTTTTCTATTTTGGGTTATTTTTTAAAATGTTTTCTAAAATTTAACCAAACGTATCTTTCTTACCGTTTTCTATTTTTTTCTGAAAATAAAAACAGAAAACAAATAAACCATGCATCACCTAAAATTCTACCATTAAAAAACTACAAAGAGATTAACATAAAATCTATATTATTCATTTGATAATTCATTACACAATATATATCATATGTTAAATAGGGATTTACAAAGAATACCAACCATATAATTGATATCATCTAGTTTTTATTTTAAATATAATTAAACTAAATAATATCAAAAGAATAATATATAATCTTAATTCCCATATTTGGCCCATCCTATCAAATTTCTAACGTACCACTTGTAACTAGTTAGAATGTGATGACTATTGAATTGCATGAAGCAATTACACTTTTGGTGTGACTGAGTGTAGTTTTCATATGCATTAGATCTTTCATTTGAATATTCTCATTTGAATCATACGGTTTGCTTGAAAGTCCCATCCATAGGGAGTGTCGACAGAACCGTCTCAAAATAACAAACATATTTTACAGTGTCTCTATTTTCAAAGCAGCATGTCATCCAGTAAGTGTTATTCTTGCAACAACACAATGATCCCTTCTCACTATAAACACACAACGTTTGCATTCTCTAGACCTAATTTAACACGATCAAGTATTTACACTAGCCCAATCATTCATAAAAGTAAAAAAACCACAACAATCACACAGACCATATTACCATAACATAAGTAGACTTCAGAGTATATTAGATATATATGTATGATATTTATAAAATTGTAGATGTTAATGGATAAATTATTTTCTTTTAATTTTTATATAATTATTTTTGTTGGTTATGAATTTGAATTCGGAAATAGACTTTTTGCATATATAACTCTTACTTACGTATCAAGTGGAGCCTCTTGACAATGAAATACGTAAATTTTTATTTTTTATAATAATTACTTTAAAATCACATCAAGCATAATTGTTTAAATAGAATGATAGAGAAGTCTGAGCAAGAAATGTAATTTTTTTTCAATAAAGAAATGAAAAATTCCTTACATTCATGAGATAATTAATTAAATACATGAATTAACTGAGATGATAATTCACCAAATTAAGAATCCACTAAAATTAGCATCATCACTTTAAAAAATACCAACATCTTTAGCATGGAATCTTGGAGATGAACCATTCCATAACCACAATCGGAGCCTTGATCAGCGCCAGAGCAAACTCAACTATGATGGTCACGCAAAGACAACATGGACATATGCATGTCAAAAGCAACCTGGCATGGCATCACACACATAACTTATGCTCAATATTTTGAATCAAAGAACCAAAATTAAGAGGGTACAATTCAATTAGTAGAGAAAATAGGGACTTACCCAACGATCCAAACAACCACACCCACAAGGGAGATTAGGAGAGACAAGAAGGCAAAAGGAAGGCCCAACAAAAACCCAAGAGGCCTGCACTCACAGTCTTCAGAGCAGCAGCACATGGTTAATTTGATCTTGAAGCTTTTAACTTAAGAAAAGCCAAATACAACATAAAATAGAGCATTGACGGAGAATACTATTAATATTAGTAAAAATGAGTTAAGAAGAAAAAACAAAATAAATAAGTACACAGAAACACGTAGTTAGGTGACGGTTAGCCACCAGTACAGTGCTGATCCTATTGCTAGAAAGAATAGGGTTGATTACCAATACATAAACTCCACGTTCATCACGTCTTAGTACACGTTTAACCAACCTTATTCTCTGCTTAATTACGCGACTTTCTATAGCGTTGTGGGTAAGTTTTATTTATTTTTTGGGAAATTAACTAGACGTGGCAGTTGAAAAATACAATTGTGTTACGCCATGTATGCGTTGCGCTTGCTAAGATTGAAATCATTGAATGTGATGTGTCCAACTGGTTGGGTTATCAACTGAGGAACAAGCTCGAAGCATATCAAGGATTGAAATTAATCAAGATACGAACACGACGCGATCTCTAGAATTGGATTCAGCCAATTCTTAAAATTTAAAATAATTACAAGTCATCAATACTACATAAATCAGGTCTACTCATAATAAATAAAATGTTACGATACACTATTATAAAAAAATTAAAATATATTTGAAGATATAAATTAAAATTATACTATACTATACAATTAGCCAGTTATTTTCAAGCAGAGGTATTTTTTAGATAAAAACTTTCTTATTCATATCCCATACCGCCAATCAACTCTTTTTTTAGTAACAAGGGTGGGGGTTCAAAGATAGATTTGCTATTGGTTTAAATCCTTGACTAGTAACTTGGATTTGTTGACTATGTGAATGTGTGAAATTGGCAACTAATCCATTTCCGTTCAAAGATGGGGGTGGATTATTAGGATAATAATAGGATCCAAACCCTATTTCTTTTAAGTTCATGTCTCCCGAGCCTTAGTATATATAACGTTGAGACGGCATGTTTGATTTGCCCCAAATAGCATGTTTTTAAGTGACTTTAAATTACATTTTTATTTCTATTTCGTGGGTCATTGCTGTTGGATCAACGTAGAAATAGTTTTTTTTTCCACACCACAATTATTCTTCATTATTGTAGGCAATAGAACTCTTTTAAATATTTAATATAATTATATATTTAAGACTCAAACTCGATATCACATATTAAATTAAAACAATCTTACGCCAACAATCTTACGCCAATTGGTTGATGCGTTCATTGGTGATAGAAATGACTTTCACATGTAGATTTTTTTTCCTAATATCACTC
The DNA here is from genome assembly GCA_013407115.1 of Glycine latifolia. Taxonomy (NCBI): domain Eukaryota; kingdom Viridiplantae; phylum Streptophyta; class Magnoliopsida; order Fabales; family Fabaceae; genus Glycine; species Glycine latifolia. The sequence continues at coordinate 6,910,740 of CM023955.1, read as the reverse complement.
ATCAAATATCCTCATAGTCATCAACCTCAAGGGGTTGATTAAGTAAAGTATGTAAAGGTCTCACATTTAATAAGTCGCAGGTTCAAACGCTCACTCGTCTTCTTAAGGTGAGGTAAATGCTCTAGGAATACAACTCCTGATAATGTAATTATATGTGTTGAAACAAACTATCCTTATAAGAACAACGAAAGATAAGAAAAGATAAATGAGCATGTTTCCAAAAATTCTCGATCCCAAGTAAATAATACATTCATGACACCAAGGTTTTCCAAAATGTTATATTATACTAAAAGAAATCTCTACCCTCTTTGTGCATCCATCTAACTACTAGGGCACAATTTGCCTTTTGCTTGTTAAGTAAGCACCATTACTCAAAACAAAAGAAAACTAATTATCACCTGTCTGCCATACGAATATGATGAACAGATTAAATTCCCCTAAAATTGGCACCTGTCTCGCACAACTATTGATTGAAAAATTTAATGATTTGAGATTGTGGTTATATGCATACACATATATAATCAATTATATAGTTGTTTGCAATTCTGAGCAGCCGGACTTGACTTCAACCTTGCCCAAAATAGCCAGTAACTGCATTATGTTTTTTCTTCTTTTTGGTCAGTTGGGATTAACCTCCTTGAACCATACTTTCTGCAACTTCCTCCTAAGGCCACCATTGCCCCTCCACTTCATCAAACATATTCTTTCATATTTCAATAAATACTTTACATTATTGTTAGAAGCACAAGAAGTAATCTAGAGAGATCATCTCATTTAACAAAAAAAAATGTTGTCGTGCATCTTTGCGCCTTTTATAAAAACTAAAAGACATCATCAGCTCCAACCCAACTTCGGCCAGTGTCCTTGGATATTCCTCTCTCCTTCATTAGTTCTCTAAGCTCAGTTACACTTTCCCATTTCCCAGCAGCTGCCAAAGTATTAGATAGTGCAACATATGCCCCCGGTCTTCCAGTAGCATTCAGCTTAAAAAGCTCATTTGCAGCTAATTTTGCCATCTCTATATTACCATGGAGTCTGCAAGAACTCAGTAAAGCAGCCCACACATCCGAATTGGGTCTCTCGGTAATCCTCATGACAAACTCCCAAGCCTGATTCAGCATCCCTGCTCGACCTAACAGATCAACCATGCATGCATAATGCTGCATCCCTGGCTTTACCAAGTATTCATTCTCCATGCTCTGAAAGATCTCCCAACCCTTATCTACAAGTCCAGCATGCGCACAAGCTGAGAGAGCACTAAGGAGTGTCACATAATTGGGTACAATGCCATACTCTGTTTGCATCTTTACAAATAGCTCGAGTGCTTCATCAGGAAACCCGTTCTTCCCATATCCATCAATCATAGATGTCCATGAAAAAACATTCTTCACAAGCATGTGGTCAAAAACTCTTCGAGCATCCCCAACTCTTCCACATTTAGAATACATGTCTACAAGGGCACTTGCCAATTTTATGTCGGCATAAAATGGTGTCTTCATGAGCTGACTTTGTACTTGTTGCCCAATTTCAAATGCTGCAAGCATGGAACAAGCACCAATTACGCTAGCAAATGTAGAAACATTTGGCCGAAAGTTCAACCTTTGCATGTCAATGTAAAGGTCAAGCGATCTCGTGGCATATTCAGACATCTTGCTGTAGCCTTCAATCATTGCATTAAATGCCACCACATCCTTGTCCAACGTTTTCAGAAATATACATTCAGCATCTTCAAAAGACCCTTGATTCATGTAACCAGAGATGAGGGATGTTGAACATACCACATTCTTCTCCGACATCACATCAAACACAGTCCTTGCGTAAACAACCCTCCCATTCTTAACATAAGAGTCAATCAGTGCAGTATAAAGAACTCCATCTCTCTCAACATCAGATTTGAGGATCTGGGTATGCACCGTTCTACCGAGATCACCAAGCAACGCAACATTACACCCAGAAGTAGATGCCTTTAAAATCATTGAAAAAGTAAAGCCATCAGGCTTCTCACCAGACACTAAAAGCCTATGCACTAAACCAAGGGACTCTTCAACTTGGCCTTGTTTGAGATAGCCATTAATCATATAGTTATAAGCAGATAAAGTTCTATCCCTCAAATCATCAAACACCTGGCGTGCATATCCCAAACAGTTACATTTGAGGTACAATATAAGTAGTTTGATGGAAATATTGGTGTTTGGAACAAACCCAGATTTGAGAATGCGGGAATGGATCTTTTGGCCGTGGGAAGGAGTCTCGGAATTAATGTAATGCTGCAGAGCATTGGAAAACAAAGTAGAGGGAGGAACAAAGTCATGGTTTTGCGGAAATGGTTGATGAGGTGAGATGAACGAAGTGCAGAAGCCACGTGAAGAGAAGAAAGGTCTGAATATTCCATTGTTCATCTTCTCATTGACATCGCCGGAGCCAAGTTAAGTAAACCAGGTCACGGGTCCGGGTCAAAATGTCGACAATACAATGGGACATATAAAACTGTTTCTAGTTATTTTACAGGTTCACGTAAAGATCAATTTTTAATAGTTAAGAAAGTGTTAAATAAGACGAAAACATAAAAAAGAATCGAGAATCCTAATTGTTTTCTTAAATACTTGTTCTAGAAATAATTTTTTAAATGAATTTTGAGAGACAAATTGATATTATTGAGTAATATGAAATTGTTTTAAAAAATAACTTTTAAAACTAATGATAAGAGCTTCTTTTAAGCTATAGCATAATTTATTAAAAAAAAATCAATTTAGGCATATCAGTAAGTTATTAATCTAATGATTGAAATTTTTTATACCATATATATTTTTAACATTTTTTTCCTCACAAAACAAAATATTTAAAGTGAAGATTCTCCGACGATTTTTTAAAATTGGAGACTAAATGGGGGTGGCCGGAGCACCCCATCTGCTCGTTCCCGTCAGGCTTAGACCAAATTGTTTGGCGCTTTCTTCTCTGTGCCCGCTCACGCTTTGCTGACCTATCGGTAAAGAGAAGAGAATACGAAAGAATAGTAAGCAGAGCACATGCAGAAGATTCTAAATATGAGAAGTCTCCCTTGGATTCCAGAAGAAGGAAATGAAGAATCGGAACGAAACGAAATGAGGCATTTCCAGCTCTAGTTTCGGATGTTCAATTTGATAATACAAAGGCAACAGTATTTTTTTTTATTTTACTGGATAGTATTTATTAAAAGAGCAATATTAACTTTTACTATTTCCTTTTTCATATAAATGTTAAAATACTATCCAGTAAAAAAAAGTATTTATGAAAAATACCTTTACTATAAAAATTACAACCATAAAATTGAGGTGTTTACTGTCACTGAAGTTTATATTGAGTAACTTGGACCGTGCTGGCTTGTTTGTTGTAGTATATACATGTATACTCTTGTTTCTAAAACTTGTCATACCCCAGTTTGTATGGTTTAGATAGTGGTACACTAATACAAATAAAAAAGAAAATATGGAGTGAACAAAACCCAACTATAATGAAGGAATGGCTAGACAAAATTTGATAGAAAAATCCAATAGAAATGCATTTAGTATTTCCATTTTTTTAACGAAAAATGCCTTAGTTTTACTAATGTCTAAGCACTAGAATACTACTGAAGTTTCATTTACATTTGGCTCCTACTCACTATAGGAAAAAAAAACATGATTGAGATGTAAGAAATGTTACAACAGGAAGACTGATATTCAATCTAGTTACTGGTCAATTGCCATTGCTTCGGCCCCCCCATTTGTGTCCTCCATCCCATTCTTAAGCTCCTCCGTTGCCATTCTCATCTCCTCGACAAGGCTCTTTTGCTCTTCCTCTATTGTGTTCTGCAACTCATCCACCTGCAGGAAGGATAGGAAGCAGAATACATATTAACATCAACAGTTAAACATTGGTGATGAGGACAACAGACAATATCACTGACAACAGTCTTATGTCAAGTAGCAGTTAACAATTACAGATATTGAACTAGATATATCACCTGTCAGAATTTTGGAAATCATGATGGTTACAGTTCATATAAGATATAGGCTATGAAACACAACATCCTGAAGAACAAAGTTCATGTGACATGGGAAAAAATAGACGAATAGAGCCACCCAAACCCTCTCCTTAATTTTACTACATAATGATTGTCTACCCTCACTCAGCCCCTCACCCCCTCCCTCTTAGACAAATCTTCCTCAATTATTCCTTCTTCACTCCATGTTGCCAGCTATGCATTTGCACAGGTAACTCATTTGTCTTTCCCCAACCATCCATTCCAAATCCAGTCACTACAGACCCAAAATTAGTGGCAGGCCTACCCTTCCCATTTCAAACCTTTTGCAAACATGTCTTAGATGTGAGCTCAAGGGCATATTATCTTACCCCACACGCTTTGTTTATTTTACTGTTTACATAATATCCTCTATATCTATTTTTACGTTCTTTTTGCTCCTTTTCTCTCCACTTCTCTGTTTCTCCATCCACCTGCTTTAATCCAGGCTATTCACTTGCAAAATGAGTTCTAATTCTGAAAATCAGACCCAAACTAAACGAGCTACACCTATACATGTCCCCCTACCACCTCAAAGAATAGCATGTAATTTCTTAACATACTATTTGTAACTAGTAAGAATAAGAATGCAATGATTATTGAATTGAATGAAGCAGTTACATTTTCAGCCAGCGTAGTTTTTCACACTGAATATTGTTGTCATTTGAACCATAATCAAAATAACAGACTAATCTGTAGTGTTGTCAATTTTCAATAATCCCTTCCCATTATAATCACACAATTCATAACAACGGTTGCATTCTCTAGACCTAATTTAACAAGATCGAGCATCTAAACTAGCACAACATTTCAGCAAGAGACCACAACAATCACATATCATAACAGTATAAGCAGACTTCAGAATTGTGCATACCACATGTAACAACAGCGCAAATTGCTTCTTCCTGAGCTCCAACAACCTCGAACCAGCCGTGTTGTCGGCGTCCAACGCGGCAATTTCCTTCTCCAACTCCGAAATAACCTTCATTGTCTCGGATCTCGGGGGCTGCATGGCAATCAACTTCCTAATAGCCTCGCACTCCTCCTTGTGCCTCCTCTCAACCTTGCTCTGCTCAAGCTGCTTCTTGAGATCCTCAATGTCGGACTGCGCCTGCAGGATCTGGCGATTCATTTCCTCCTTCAACTCGTTGAAGTTCTCCTTCTCCCTAACGTTCGCCTCCACAATCGCCTTGCTCTTCAGAAGCGGAATTTCGAATGTCGTCAGCTCCTGCAGAAACGCTCTGGCCAGCTTCTCGCAGTCGTTGTAGTTGGTGTCTTCGTCTTTGTCGACTTCGGAGACGAACGTGGTGAACTTCTTCTGAAGCTTCTTCAAGGGAGGGTCACCCCTGGTGGTGGTGGTACGCGTGAGAAGCCTGTGTTTGATGATTACGTCATCTTCAGATGGACCAAAGGCGTAGTTCGCCGCCACGGCTTCGCCACGCGCCGAAACCTTCCTCGTCTTCCCCAGCATCTCGATCACTGCAATCAATCGCGATTTCAATTATTTGTTAGGATTGTGGAATCGAGCTGAATTTAGAGACATGTAAATTAAATAATTGCGTGTGAAGTGCAGAAATGGGGAAAGTAGTGCAAGGACTGAGGAGGTTAGAATGAACCTTTTTGTGCTTGCCGCGGAGAATGGAACGGGCTAAATAGGTTTTGTTTTCCGGTAGTTGAAAATGCTATTGGCCCAATTATTTTTTATAAGAGTAATTGGCCCAATTATTTTTTATAAGAGTAATTGGCCCAATTGTTTCAAGGCCGACGTGTATCAATTGATAGGATTGGGTTGGACTCCATATTGTACCAAACTTGAATGAATCTTACTTAAACAGAGGTTGATAGCAACCACTATTGCACTGTAAATGAATTAATTAAAAATTATTATTAGTATGAATTTTAAGATTATTATTAAATATATATATATATATATATATATATATATATATATATATATATATATAT
>CM023955.1:6819262-6904726 GCA_013407115.1 Glycine latifolia | reverse complement strand
TTAATGAGAATTCATGTATTATTTATTCTTTTAAAAAGGAAATCATCTTACAACATTACTTTGCTAATATTCTAACTTGTTGAATAAAAAAGTATTAAATATGATTATTTTTATTAAAAAATTAAAAGAATTAACAAAACTACAAAAGTGTATAAAAAATAGAGTCCCAATAAAAAAAATTAGAGGCCAAACACAATCGTGAAAGCTCGTGTGTTTTCTCTTATCAGGTCGGTGTAAAAAAACTCCACAAAGGGTTATAATCATATTTTTATTCAACGTACGCCAATAACCAATTTATTTGCGAAATGGAGGTATTCTTCTTTTTTATATGCAAAGTCCTGTATAAATTTGGCTATCATTATCATCATTAAATCTACTTAAGAGTAATCATTCAACTGGAGTTATTTAAGTATAATTAGGAGAAGTATTACACGGATGTAAAAAATCTATAGACCCTAAATTCAACAAATTTAGTATAAAAAGGGATGAATTTTTCATGTAAAAGGACAGTTTCACTCTCAAATATTACTATATATCATTAAGAGTCAAATTCTCACTTAAGTATTAGAGTGCCTCTTACATAAATCTCGCTGACTCTTTCGGACACTCATGCACCTAAGATCTCGATAAGGAACTAAAAGTAATACACCCTTTGGCACAGTAAAAAAATCCTTCCATAGAAGGATAGAAGGACAAGTATTCGATCGATTTATGACAAAAACAATTACTATGTTGAAGGCATCGATCATGAGAAGACACCACGTTGCCAACCCCGCAACTTGAGAGTAGTTACGAATTAAGATTGATTGGAGAAGGTGCGAGACTGAGTGTAAAATGATGTTTCCCTGTTACTTCCGCTGGATGAGAATGTTCTTCTCCAATTTCCACAATCAGAAACACTACCAAAAGTTTCACTAGATAATCTCCAAGAGATTTCAAAAGACAAGGTAATTGGTACTTACACCTCTAGAATGCCAGAGTTCAAGCTAAAAAATTAACCAAAGGAAAACGAGGCATACCGTGTGTATGCCAAATGCAGCCATCAAGAAAATCAGAGGATGAGCTTCATGATCATCGTCGTTGATGTGTGATTGGTAGAACTCCGTTTGTGTGAAAAAAGCATAAGCTACAAAGAAACTTAACTGACTCAATACAAAAATAAAGTATTCGCTTTGGTGTGACCAAAGGATACATGTTTTGACTAAACCCTATATATATGGAAAAGGGTTGAAGTTGAAGCATTATGATGACCACTATTACTGCACCAATGGCTCAAAGCTTGGCTCAGACTCACTTCTTTGCTGCTACTTGGTGAATTGTTCAGAGGAGGAATGCTTGCAGTTGTAAGCCCATAACTAAATTTGTTTGACCTTTTAAATATACTAATATTTTGGTGCTTAAAGTACGGGACTTAATGTGAAAATGATATTGAAATTATATTGTTACCTTCTACTCATATTTTTGAAGTTTTATTTTTTTTTTCAAAACAATTGATATTTTAAAATTTCAAAGTTAATTAATGTATTTTTTAATATACCATTATTTAATAGGCACTACTAATGATGCAAATTAAAATATTAAATAATATTTTAATCTAAATCTATCAATTTTTAATGTCATTAAATATTTTTTAATATATGTGTAATAATTTTAAACATTAAAAGATATGAAAAAGAGATGATACTTATGATAAATTAATTCACCACATATACCTGATTTATAACATTGATTAAACTAATTTATTATAATATTTATATATTTATGAACTTGTAATTTCGAAATTATAAGAGTTAAATTATCAGTAAATACATGGTTAATGCACTAGATAAACTATTTATCCATGATATTCGATATTTTTCAGTACTTTTTGTTTTTCCTTCTGGTGGTTAAAATTTGGAAGTGCTGGAGCCCCATCTGTCCCTGTCGCTCGCCGCCCCCTGCAGTGTCTCTGTCAGCACATGCCATTTAATTAGTGCAATGCAATGAATTGGGTGCATTTAAATATTTGCAGCCTTTTTCCACCAAAACCTAAAAAAGATTGTCAGCTTTATTTAATGACTAATATTGCATCAACATCGTAGCATAGCATAGCAGCGTAAACGCAATCTAATCTGCATTCTCCACTCATTCATTTCTTCACCTGCACCCACCAAACCAAACCACATTCTAGAGTGAGTCAAGTTCAGACCCCTTCATTCCCCCTAAGCGAAAAAAAGTCTTCTCCAACATGACAAGGCCAAAGATTTATCTCTTCGGTGATTCCATCACTGAAGAATCTTTCTCAGTTGGTGGATGGGGTGCTTCTCTCGCCAACCATTTCTCTCGCACGGTATTAATTCCTTGTAGCTTTAACCAACCACATTAATTTCCATGTGTGTTTCGTTTTTGTTCTTGTCGACAATTTTAAGGTAAAGTTTACGTTTTTTGCAAATGGGGTTGTTGGTCTCAGGCTGATGTGGTGCTAAGAGGTTACAGCGGGTACAACACACGGTGGGCGTTGAAGGTGTTGGAGAGGGTTTTTCATGGGTCACATGGCGGCGACGGTGGAACCGGAACAGCACCAATTGCTTTGACTGTTTTCTTTGGGGCCAACGACGCTTGTGTTCCAGATAGATGTTCTGCTTTTCAACATGTGCCTCTCCATGAATACAAGCAGAATCTTCACTCCCTTGTTTCCTTCTTCAAGGTAAATTAGGCTCTGTTGCTTGCAGCAAGTTTATCTAGATTAAAATGATTAGGCAAAAGTTGTAGTTGTAGGGTGTTGAAACCCGGAAAAGGGTCGGTCACTGACACAGTGACACTACTGTTTTTAAGTGACGTGAAAAGTTATATATATATATTAGTCTAAAGTTTTGACTCTTGTGGAGTTGATAAGCGTGCTTTGGTTGCGTATATTGCATGTCACGAAAGGGTTAATTATTAGTCATTTGGTGGGGTCGAGTGTTATGATGATTTTCTAGGTCAAATATGGTTGTGGGGTTTCATGAATTGAATGGGGAGAATTGAAAATTGAGATTTCAGAGGTGGATTCAGCTAACACACGTGCTTGGCCGTGGGCATGGGAAGTGTGGTGGTCGTTGTTTGCCACTTGACCATTATGATACGCTGCCATAAGGGACCCTGATTCTTCTTTGCTTTATTTATTTTTTTCTTTCTATTGGAGTGGAGTTTGCACGAGATGTTAGTGTAAAGTTTGCACCTTTTTAATTGGTTTTCTTTTGGGGAAACTGGGAAGGGTTAGTTGGAGGGAGCCTACCGTTGTTTTCACGACCTAAACTCTTTTGTGTCTTTTTTGTCGTGTCTTTCTTTGGCTCCCATGCAATTATATTATTCGGTTTGGTCGACCATGAGCAGTTTGGTAGGACTGTTAGCGTGATATGGGAAGACCCACATTTAGGACCAGAAGAATTGGTGCCTCTCCTTAAGGACTAAGACATCATTTTTCCTTGTTACAGGATTAATTATTACGTGTTTATGCTCTTGATTAATCTTTATTTGATATGTAATTGAATTTTTAATTTATAAAAAAATAAAATTATAAGTTATATAAAATAGATTGAAACTATGAACATACAATAATTTCTCCTTCTTACATTTACTAAAGGCATCATCTGCCCCACATTCGAGAAGGACGGTTATTGCTCCTTGAAAGGCCCACGGGTCTAATGAATGCTTACGTGTATTACATTAAGTATTTTAGTTAAATGGAAAGATACATATGTATAATGAACGTATGGACTATATTCATCGGCAAAAGTTTGAAAGGATGTTGTAGAGAAAAGTAGATGCTACTAGTTTGTTATGAATCGAGTACAAGTAATAAGAATTTAATTCCTAGTGTGATAAGATGTGTAGATGTGTAAAGTAATAAACTGAGATTTGTCCTTGCATTGAAATTGAATAAGTTTATAAGGGGTATTTCAAGTGTGAAAATGCCTTTTTTTTTTAAAAATTATGCACTTTCTCTTTTGTAGGAACTAATTCTAAGTTGTAAATACCTTGTATCATAAAAAATATTTATAAATTCACGTCAAGTGCAAGAAATACATAAATTTATAAAGAAAATATTTAAGAAAAATTAAAAGTATAAGACATGCATACGTAATAATTTATTCAAGAAGAACATAACAAATAAAAATCAAAAGAAAGTTTAAATTGTTAAAAACTCGGGTCTAATTTAATAGAATTAGTGTTTTTAATCACATAGTTGATTGACAGAAATAAATCTCTGGTTTTTTTTAAGGAAAAATAAATCTAGTTAAGGGGGGCATTCTAATTATTTTAGAAATTTAGTTTGAGAACATTTAATTTCTTTGTTGTTTAGATCCAGGCATTCACCCATCTTGTGTATAGAAAAGCTCAAGAGCAAGTTATCTCTTTGTTCACGAAACCAACGTTGGACGCTGTGGTTTGATGTTTATGAAACGCTGCTATATATCTTCTGGGCTTTACTGGATCGAGCAATGGAAGATCTCTGTTACATTTTCTCTATTTGTCTGACTCCAATCAATGCACTTCCATTTTATCCATTATTTGCACTTAGGATGAAAGTTTTCAAAAAAAAGCAAGACCCATATTACACCAAAATAAAAGAAGCCTTCCCTCACTTTTTCTACATTATATATAGCTTTTTCTGGACCAGGTATAGATTAGAATCAGCTTGTACCTTTCAACATTTGGAAAATGAATTCGTGTATGTTTTGGTTCTATTGTCGAAAGTATGATGTTCTTTTAGTAAAGATACAGATAAAAATTAGTTTTTCCTTAAACCAAGAGTAGAGAAGTAATAAAAAGTAGTTTTTGTATTGGATTGAAAATTATACATTAAAATTTCTTTAAGATAAAAAAAACATTTAAACATAAATTACTTATTTTTAAATTAATTTTATTCAATATCAATATTATAAACTTCCCTTCAAATACGCACAGAAATGAAAGCAGGGCTTGATGCTTCTATGCCTTCAATATTTTACATTCCTGAGAATTAACCATTCTGATAATAATTTTACAAAATTTGTATAAAAAATGAGAATATGATATTCTTAAGCCCACATTCTTGAGGAATCTTTCTTGAAATCTTGAAACAAATGCCTCCTTGCAGTGGAGGATTTTTTTTTTAAAAGAAAATCAAATCATTGTATTTGTTTCAATTGTAGTTTTCTTGAATGGATGTTAAAATTAAATATTGCAAGTTTTCCATTGAAATGCAGAAGCGATGGCCCACAACTCTTGTTCTCCTCATAACACCTCCTCCAATTGATGGGGATGCACGTTGTAGGTACTGTTTTATTGGCCTTTTGTTCCTCATATTGTCACTGCTTGTATTAGATTTTCTCCGTTTATATGATTTAAATAGATACACAATACAATAGAGGCTCAACTCGATCGAATGAGTTAATTTCTATAAATCTTTTGCAGATATCCGTATGTAGAAAATCCACAGGGTCTTCCTGAAAGGACAAATGAAGCTGCTGGTGAGTATGCTAGAGCATGCATTTCTGTGGCAGGAGAATGTGGGATCCCTGTGGTTGATCTCTGGACCAAAATGCAACAATACCCTGACTGGAAAAAAGATTATCTACGGTCTCACAAAACTTTTACCTTTATATATTTTCACTTGCATCGTAGATATTTTTGCATCTTAAATTCTTAATTTATATCTTGCACTTATATTGACAATAGTTTATAGTTACCACTTAAATTTAAAATGCTGACAAACATGATGGCTTTGTCTTGTAATACAACTGAATGTGTTTTGAATTGTGTCGAGTTATATCGTACCATAATTTTACGAGAGTATTGAGGTTTTCATTGCTGAATTGGTTTTTCAAATTTATGCCATAAATGCCAATTTCGTAGAGTTTGCACTGGAAGAATGTCATTCTTTGATGGGTATGGTTTGATTAAAAATGCAAAGACTACTGAACTGAAAATTTAGTTACCTTATGACGGTACAAACAATGTGATTTGATTTTTCCTACAACTTAGTTTCTATAGTGTGGATAATTAGTGCCTACACGGATTTCTCTGTATGCAATTGCCTTTCTTGCTTTCTACAATTATGAATTGAAGAGTGTGTTACATATGAAAATTTAGAAATTCGCTGCTTTGATAGAAAAATAGAGCCAAAATGGAATGAGTTTGAGTATCGAGATTTTGATTATATATTTTGTTTTTATATGAATTTATGATTTTGGTAGCTTAAATGCAGTGATGGTTTGCATCTTACTCAAAGTGGCAATCAAGTTGTTTTTGAGGAAGTAATCACAAAGCTAAGAGAAGAAGGCTTGAGTCTAGAATCTATACCAGTTGATCTCCCACTTATTGCTGATATTGACCCTAATGACCCACTGAAGTCATTTCTGTAGTAATAGAATGATACATTACAAAAGGGGTGCCTTTTCTTGGGGCTATTGTGATTTTGTCGTTATGGAAAGATATGTTAATACAGTATATTACCCCATAGTATTTGGATCTTCCTTTTATTGTAGCTATTCTCTGTAGAAAACAATGTGTTGGGTAATGTCTATTGTTGGCCTGTCAAATGTTATTTCTGTAAAGGAGTTTTTAATTTTCTTCTTTGCTTGAATGTGAATGAACCAATATGAAGCGTTTGTACATACAATGCTAGATACATATTCTATGGCCTCAGAATTCACATGAAATAGAGCCATTTGGATATAGCATGGAGACAATAGTGGAGTACGTACTGGCAGGATATCTGAAGTCAATTTTCTGATTGAAGTTTAGCTAATTGAGGTCAAATGAGTCCTCAGCATGTCAGCATCACCTGGAATTTGTAATATGACAAAAAGAAAACCGTCTAAAGTTTGTTGTTAGAAGTAAGTATTATATGTGTTTAGATACACTTCAATAGCTTGCAGATAAAAAAAAGTCACTTCAATAACAACCAAAAACAGACTGGCATCCTTCCATATTGAGCTTCTGAGGATGTGGATTTCATAAACTTCAATTAAAACTTAAGCAAAAACGTTTACCGCTTATTCAGTTTTTTTTTAAGAAAATAACATTTTAATTAAAATAAAAAAATATGTGCATTTACAAAAGGTGATGGTAATTGATAATTTTTTAAAAATTAAAACTTTTAATATTTTATTTGTAAATAAAAGAAAGTTGAACAAAATTACATCATCACTGTTTATGGAGATTGTCACATTTATTTGTAAAAGAGTACATTTTAAGGAATAATTAGAATGAAACTAAATTTTAAGTATCCACAATTGGGAAGTAAAGTTTAACGAGTAATAATTTTCCTTAGTGAAATATATGTCTGAAGACTTGGAGAAATGCTGATAAAACTGAAACAGTTATATATATTAATGTCATGTTTCATACAATATGTTTTTTTTTTTTACAGCATTACATACAATGATATGTTAGAATTGAGGTTCACCCATAAGCTTAGATGGTAAATAATTTTATTTTTTGTGCAAATTGTTTCTTACTATTTAACTAGTCCTTAAGTGTCATTAAATCTTTCTAAGAGTTATATACCAAATAAGACTTTAGCAATTACGGGAAAAATCAAGCTCGCATCTATAAAGAGAATGAGAATTAACTCTTACCATTATTACCATTCCAAATTGGCAGTCATTTGGACTGTACTTGGGACTTAATTATCACAATTAAATACATGCATTGTCAAAAGAGAAGGCAAATTGGCATATAAAGGCACATTGATTAGTGTAAGACAGATTAAAGAATGAATCATATAAAGCCAACCATCCAAATATGATGCATGCTAATTCATCATGCAATCATCATTCTTATTGTTTAGACGACAAATAACTGATGTGCCAAACTAACGTGGTTTCCACATATCATCATCCATCGCTATGCTACACACGGTTGCAAATAACGTTTTGTCGTTTGAAAAGTTTGATTAGACGCTATTTCGATGCTTTTAAATAATTTTCTTGCGTTTTCCTCCAGTAACGGAGCCGTTAGGTACTTTGATGACTCGGCGAATACTAGGACGCGAGTCGGGACACAACTGCATCACCAATTCGTCTGCTCTAAAGGCAAATCTATGTTGTATTTTTCGTTTCCACAAATAGTAGATTGCATAATTTGAATAAGTGTATTCACTTCTTCCATTTTTTTTTTTGGAAAAAGTAAATATATATATTAACCAAAAAAATATACAGATACTCAGGACATACCCTGGTCAACAACACTTGCCAAAAGAAGCAAATAAGAGGTTACCGACAAAATATAAAGTCGGACTACAAACAACAAATTTGCTAATACAAGTGTGTGATATACGCATATCTAAGAGTACGGAATTTAATTCTATCAATTAAATCCGCAAGATCTAATCTATGATTATCAAACAAAATATTGTTTCTACAACTCCAAACACAAAAAATAGTAGTGGCCAATGCTAAACAACGAAACTTTCCAGTTATACCGGATGTTGCTCTAAGGTGAACCAAACTATTAAGAGTGCCATGAAGAGAAATGTTCCTCTTAGGAAATTCTGCCCAATCTCTAATCTCCGCCCACACCTTCAGCATCTTTCTGCACTTGAAAAATAGGTGGTCATTGGTTTCCACTTCCCGGGTGCAAAAATAGCATAAAGATCCCTTGTTGAGAAAAGGGGCGCGGTCTAAAGCCAACAATTTATGGCTGGCAGCAAGCCAAAACCTGAATGCTTCTTTGGGAGGGATTGAAGGATTCCACACCACCTTAGCCCAAAATTTTTTAGGGGAGGTTACCCTAAAATACTCGTAAGCTTTGGCAGCATTGAGGTTGCCCATCCACGTCCAAGTTTCAAAAGACACAACAGCCTGCTCAACATCCCCTTCTTTCATGATCAAAGTGTCCCGGATGTTAAAAATCCTCTTGACTGAGTCAGATTTGGAGCAATTATAGTGCCAAGGAGAACAGTCTCTTAAGTAGTAATGGTGTATCCATCTAACCCAAAGAGATTCCTTATTAGCTGTAAAATCCTACAGATTCCTAGCCAAGAGCGCACGGTTCCAATCTTTCAGCACATGAAGGCCAAGCCCTCCCTCATTCTTCGGCAAACATACCACTTTCCAAGCTATTAGAGGCTTCTTTCTACCAAGCTCCCCTTTACCCCAAAGAAAATTCCTACAATAGGCGTCAATCCTATCCAAAAAAAGCCACCAGTAAAGGAAATAATCCTAGCCAAAAATTAACCATTCCACCAATGACACTCCTAATAAGCTCAAGCCTCCCAGCATAGGAGAGGGACTTACGGCGCCAATTTTGAATGTAACCACCAATCCTACTAAGCAGCAGAGAATAATGGCAAATGTTGAGTCTAGAAGCCATTAAAGGGATCCCCGAATACCTAATTGGAAATACACCTTGCTGGAACCCAGTGAGCACTAAGAGATCATCCAATGTAATATTATCAACTCCGGAGGCAAAGAGAGCTGATTTACTATGGCTGATTGATAGACCAGAGAATTTACAAAACCTGCCCAGCTTGTTATAAATGGCAGCCACGGATGCATAGTCTCCCCTGAAGAAAAGAACCAAGTCATCAACAAATGGTATTCACTTCTTCCATGCTATTGGTTCATGCTGTAGGTGGGTGGTGTGTTACTGTGTTTGGTGAGCTCATGGTCATGGGTTTGCAGCATGCTCCACATCTTACCATCTTCTCACAGCACGAGTCATGCCATCCCTATGTCTGTTATGTATGTCTCTGGGTTTGGTGAGACAGTGACCCCTCAAAAACTCACAACACACAACAATAAAAGAAACTTAAACAACAATGGAACATAGTTACATTTGCCACAGTAACACAGACACCTATCTAGCTAGCTAGCTATTAAGAATGCAAAGGATCAAAACCTCAGAGCGCACTCTGATCGTCCCTTCCCTCCAAGACCACTCCCTCCTTCTCTCCAAGCGAGGAGGGGACGGAGCACCCGTGCATGCTCCAGGTGACGGTGTTCGCGTGCGGCGACTTCACCCTTGGCGCGGCCATGCACCACGCGCTCTGCGACAGGATGGGCGGGACTCTGTTCTTCAATGCGGTGGCAAAGCTGGCGCGTGGGGCGACCCGGATAACGTTGGACCCAGTTTGGGACCATGCGAGGTTGCTGGGCCCCAGGTTCCTTAATTTATTATTGATTTTAAGTATCAGAATTTTTGCATGCGTTTAAAACCTTTATCCTCAATTACAAGCATAAGTTTCTCATGGATTTAAAATGAAGGAAAGTATAAGTGAAGGCATTGAATCTCAAAGAAAAAAAAAAAAGAAGAAAAAAATTCACTATACAAACAAATGATGAAAGAAATGTGAGATATCCTTAAAAGAACGCTACAATTTTTAACATTAATCTCAAATTTTCTTCTTCAAATGTGAGCATATGATTGGAGAACATAAACCTTTTGTCTCGTGTAGATGTAAGCTACCCCTTGCATCTTGCATTTTCACCATATGAATTCTAGTTTTACTCGGATTGCCTTAGGCTCAATGTATTCAAGTTAAACAAATTATTTTTATTTTTGTTCTTAATTATAAGATTTTTTTGAATTAATTCACATCTTTTAAAAAAAAATTAATTTAGGTCATCACATTAAATTTATAAATTATTATTATTATTATTATCATTTTAAAATTATCTTTTTCTTATCTCTTTATTCACTTAATTATTTTATTAATATTTTCAAAAAATAATTAAATAAAAATATATAGAAAAATAATTAATATATTTAAAAATTTAAAAAGAATCTTATTATAAAAAAGAGCAAACAATTTTTTTTAAAATTTATAATTAAGAATGAAGAGAATAACAAACTAAGAAGATCACTTAATTCCAGTGCTTTGTGACAAGAATAATTAATGTAATGATCACAAAACTTATATTTATTTTTAATACAGACAATTTAATATTAACAAAAAAATTATATACTTTTTTATTCTTAAAAGCTTAATTAGGAGAATATGAAGAAGTTGATCAATATTTTTAGTTTTAAAAACAAAGATGTATGTAAGGATTAAAAGGATACTGGTATTTTTTATAATAAAAAATGAAAATTTTAAGGAACTATTAATTGAGTTATTTTTTCAATTAAAAAAAGAGAAGAGAGCGAAAGAAGAATGAAATCTATCTATCTTCTTATCCGAAGCCTGGGAGGCCAATAAGAAGCACGCCCGCTGCTATGAACGGTGAATAAAAGACAAAAGAAACAAATTGCTACATAGCACACACTCCCTCTTCTCTTCTACGGTTATGGCGTCCACGTTGGGCACTTCTTCAATTGCGGTTCTTCCTTCGCGCTGCATCTCTTCTTTTTCTTCCAAGTCTTCCATTCACACACTCTCTCTTACTTCAGGTACATTGCTTGCAAAGTATATGTTTTTTTTCTCTGTTTTTTTTTCCTTTAATATCTTGTTTTGGAGGTGTGCTGCAGACCCCATTTCATATATATTATTTTTCTGTGCTAAAGTTGTGATTTTTTATTTTGCCTTGGGGGGGTTTGTAGCTGGAAATGGAAGGTGTGTACTTGTGGGCATTATGTAATAGTTTGAACATAGAATCTTAGTTGAGTGGTTGTGACTTTGCAGGGCAGAGCTATGGGCGGAAATTTTATGGAGGAATTGGAATCCGTGGCATCAAGGGAAGGTCTCAGCTCTCAGTTGCCAATGTTGCCACTGAAGTTAACTCTGTCGAACAGGTAGGTAGGATTTTGAATTTTTGAGGTCTAGATGTTCTTTCAGTATCTTTGCCTGTGTTTTGAATTGCATTGGGTGGAGATACTAGGTGCACTCCTAGTGAATTTTTAACAAATTATGGGTAGAAGGCATTTTTTAATAAACACGCACGGTCAGTATAAAGGTTTTACATTATCAATTAAGCAGAAATCATTTTTTTTTATGACCTTTAAGATAATTTTTAATAAAATTTAACAAACATATGGTTACCGTTCATGATTGGATTGGATAACAACGTAAAAGTGGTGCATACATTATTTATTCATTTTTCTTTTCCCTTTAAACGTAGATGGTTTCTGTTAACATTCACGTGTACATTTTGAGTGTAGTTGATTGGGGGGGAAATAGCAAGGCAAAAAGTAGAGGGATGAAAATAGAGTCTGGATATTTTAGTCATGCATTATTTTCGTTCAATATTAGTGCTAGATTTCTTAGAAATCAAGGATTGGGGGCCAGGCCTTTGCGTTTTGATTCTGTCGGTGTGTGCGTGTGTGTTACAAGAAACTAACCCTGTAAACTTTTCATATCCAGGCCCAGAGTATTGCTTCTAAAGAAAGCCAGAGGCCTGTATACCCATTTTCTGCCATAGTTGGACAAGATGAGATGAAGCTTTGTCTTCTCCTTAATGTGATTGATCCTAAGATTGGAGGTGTAATGATCATGGGGGATAGGGGCACAGGGAAATCTACAGTGGTCAGGTCATTGGTTGATTTACTTCCTGAAATCAAGGTTGTTGCTGGTGACCCTTATAACTCAGACCCACAAGATCCAGAATTCATGGGTGTTGAAGTCAGAGAGCGTGTACTTCAAGGAGAGGAACTTTCTGTTGTCTTGACCAAAATTAACATGGTTGATTTGCCATTGGGAGCTACAGAAGATAGAGTGTGTGGAACAATTGACATTGAGAAAGCCCTGACTGAGGGTGTCAAGGCATTTGAGCCTGGACTACTGGCAAAAGCTAATAGGGGAATCCTATATGTTGATGAAGTTAATCTTTTGGATGATCACTTGGTGGATGTGTTGTTGGATTCTGCTGCATCAGGATGGAACACAGTGGAGAGAGAGGGAATTTCTATCTCACATCCTGCACGGTTTATCCTAATTGGCTCGGGCAACCCTGAAGAAGGTGAGCTCCGGCCACAGCTGCTGGATAGGTTTGGAATGCATGCTCAAGTGGGAACTGTTAGGGATGCTGAGCTCAGAGTGAAGATTGTGGAGGAGAGAGGTCGATTTGACAAAAATCCAAAGGAATTCCGAGATTCTTACAAAGCTGAGCAAGAGAAGCTCCAACAACAAATTACATCGGCAAGGAGTGTTCTTTCTTCTGTTCAAATTGATCAAGATCTCAAGGTGAAAATCTCCAAGGTGTGTGCTGAGTTGAATGTGGATGGATTAAGAGGAGACATAGTAACAAATAGAGCTGCAAAAGCTCTTGCTGCTCTGAAGGGAAGAGACAAAGTAAGTGCAGAGGATATTGCTACTGTCATCCCTAACTGCTTGAGACACCGTCTTAGAAAGGATCCCTTGGAGTCTATAGACTCAGGTTTACTTGTCACAGAGAAATTTTATGAGGTATTCAGCTGAGGATCTTAGATGTAACACGGTCTGTATGCTGTGGTATTCCATGAGTATAATGCTACTTCCTTATTTGCATTTTACCTTTTCTGTGGGGATTTTCATTGTCCTTAAACATTAGTAAGATTCATGAGTTCCTTCTACACAGGAAATTCCAAGCATTTTACGTGCAAGATTCATTCGCTAATTTCTTCTGTTATTGGTAGCCTTTTCATAAGCTTGGGATGTTGAGACTGTGGTTCTTGTATTAGCATAAATTTGAAGAAAAAAAAAACTTACTATTTTGTTAAAATCTTTTTAGTTAATCACACCACAACTTTTTTCTACTTGAATCAATTAACAAACGGTTGTGACTCAATCAGCATTTCCCGTTAGCATCAAGAAGGTTAATTATTAAAAAAAAAACATAGCAAAGTGCGCTCCAAGAATATATGTTGTTAGTGGAACCCCATTTTTGTTAATATTCTCGTGGCTATTATTATTCCGGTGTCAAGCAGCGCTTCATATATACGTAATACGTATCCACTGAATCTCCAAGTCTCTCAATTCATCTCTCCAATTCTCTAATAGTAGTATGTTTGTTTGCTTGCCATGTCCATTCAGATCTACATCACTCGAAAGCTAACATGAATAGCTTCTGCATTTATGTTATTGCTAGACGTGGCTTTGCTGAATGAAGCAAGTATAAAATGGGTTTCCAAACACACACTAACCGCATGTTTGGATTCTATTTAGCAAATATTTTACACCATCCAGCAGAAACAACTCATGGTAGCTTCTGTCTTTCTCTGATTTTGACGCAATTTTCTTAACATATGAATGTCATTAACAAGTTTCCAAACACACTAAATGTGTTATTGTTAGTATTCATTCCTTCTAATGAAGATCCCATTGGATCTAACGTGAGCACATATATGCTTCATTGCTAAAAAATCCAGCTGCATGTGTTAAATTATTATACAATCTTAAAAGACAAAATCATTATTTGGAACTACTTGTATTATCATATGTCGTTTTCAGTCATTCCTCCCCATATTTTAGGCCTCTGCTCTAGAAAAGCAGGTGGCCGCTGAAGTAAAAGAGTAGCCGCCCGGATTAAGATTGCAGCAGTTATAGCCCATATCACATACTTCTTATTCCCATCTTCATAATCAAAATAATGTACAAGATGCTTCTCCCCCATCCACTCTCTTTCCTCGGCTCTTCTGTTATCGTTCTGCATTCAAATCATAATGTCAGAAATTAAGTTCATTTGCCAAAAAAAATAAGCGAGAACAGGAACGGTAGCATAAACCTTGAGGAACATCTCCAATGGAACATCAAATATTGCTTCAACTTCAGCTGAATTTAAAACAGGTGAAAATGCATCCTTGTCGGACAGTACTCCAACCACAGGTATTATTGTAACACCATACTGCATTTAAAAACCACTTTGTCAGGGTATTGAGTTATGCATATATTTAAATATTCGGATTGAATCATCAAAGAAAATAATAGACTGAAATAAAATAGAATGTAAAATTGCACTACTAACAGTTGAACTTGAGCCTGGGTAATATGTGCCTTAATTGTTAATGAGTGTCAAAACAAGCTAAATTTCTATGACTTAAATATGTTTTTATCCCTAATAATATAATAACAATTTTGTTTTAATTCTTGATAAATTAGCGAATCTTGTTTTTTTCTCTGATAAATCTTTTTTCATTTGTTATTAGTTGGGACTAAAATTAAAATTTGCTAAGTTGTCAAGGAGCAAACACAAAGTTTGTTGGTTTATTAGGGATTAAAACAAAATTATTGTTTCATTAAGAACTCAATGTAAATAAAAAATTTATTAGAAATCAAACGCAAAAATTGGATATTTATTAGAAATCAAAAACATATTTAAGCCGATTTCTATATTTTTACACACACGAGTCAGTCCGAGAAGAAAATAAAATGAATCAAGAATGTAAAGTTGAATTAAACTTCTCATACTACAACCAACTTATGCACCTCAACCTTTTCAGAACCTACCTCATCCAATTTCTCCATAAGCACAGATCAACCGAACAAAACTCTGCATTCTTGTTTTAGGAGTCTTAAAATTAGAGCTTTGTAAATGAAAATCTCTCATAAGATTTAACCTAAATACTATAAAGACAGTGAGATACTAGAAAGATAGGAAAATACTAGCATACTCTGAAATTGCTGAACATAACTTATGTGATTAAGAATCCTGAATTAGAACCCCAAGCCCATCAAGGTTGGAACTCATGGGCAAGGAGGGTGGTTAATCAGCTGAGTGTGTTAACATGACAGCACTGCCATCCGCTCAGAATATAAGAAACGGATTCGTGCAAGTGCAATTGGATTGAAATGTTTACTAATCAGTAACCTAAATGAAAGCAAATGTAGTTAAAACTAAGATGAAATTGAAAAGAGAGACAAATACCTTAGTATGAAAGGGTGGGAGAAGAGTGACAACAGAAACGAGAGAAGGGTCTAAGCCAATTTCCTCCTTAGCCTCTCTCAGCGCTGTTTGTACATCGTCAGCATCACCTTCTTCCCTCTTGCCACCTGGCAAAGCAACCTCACCTGAAATGCAACCCATTTCAGTTATTATGCTGAAATAAAAAATAGCGAAAGTTTGCATCGGAAAAAGTGAGACTTACCGGAGTGGGTTGAGAGAGAGGAAGCCCGCTGGGTGAGAAGTACTCGCAGATTCCCATCGGCGCCTTCGAAGATGCAGATCAGAACTGCTGCTCTCTTCTTCGAAACGGTGAATTTTGAATTGGGTTCGCTAGAGTCAGAGGGAATGGAAGAGTGGAGATGGTGAATCAGAGCCTGTAATCTCAGTGAACCTCGTACCTCCGGCCTGTTTGAACCCATTCCCTTCTCAGGACGCAACCTCACGTTGATGCTTCTTGGTTGTTACCAAGTACCATCTCCTTACAATTTTAAATTTTATAAATTTACTTCTTTATTAGTTATTCATTTAAATATGTTTTTTTTTATTTCTAATAAATATTCCATTCTTCAGTTGGCTTCTTAATGATTTTATTTTTGTGTTTGGTTGTTGATATTTTTTTAGCTTATGATAAATTAAAGAATTTTATGTTTGTTTGTTAATAAAAAATTCACTTATAATTAGTTAGGACTAAAAAATACTAATTTATTAAGAAATAAAGTTTGTTAATTTATCATGGATTAAAATAAAATATCAAAGATAAAAAAATAAAATTATTATTTTATTAGGAATTGAATGCAAAATAAAAATTTATTATAAAATAAATACAAAAATTAAGTATTTATTAGAGATAAAAACATATTTGAACTTTAATTATTTTTTTCTTATACCTCTATTTTACAATTAAATACATAAGAATATTTTAATCTGAACATTACAATGTAGTACTTTATTGTATTCATTTAAGTTAATATGATAATGCGCTTGATTCGATAAGTTGATTATATAAGTAATTATTGTTTAATTGATTATTGTTCAAAAGAATAATTTTTTCATTTCAAAACTTAACGTAATTTAAGTTAAGTACTGATTTTAACAACTTTAACATTGAAAAAATGTTTTAAATTTTTAAATTTATGTGGTATTACAATATTCACAAATTTAAAAATAAATAATTTATTTAAGTAACCTTGCATTAGAAACACTATAAGTAGTCTATAAATTATTGAATATTCATAAATTAAGTCCTTACATTACATTGATATACTTTAGTAAGACTCAGGAATTAATTTGAAATAATTTTTCAATATTTAGGACTATCAGTATAATTTTTATTACCTGAGGACTTGCTTACATAATTTGTTTACTTTAACATTTAGGAGAGAGAGAGTAATACTTTAAAAATGAAATCGATGGTTTATTTTATTCTAAATTCTAAGATTTTTGATACATCTTTTGGAGTAAACCAATGAAACTTACTGATGGCATTTTGTAAGTAGGAATATGAATTTAAAGTGCCTGGAAACTTTTCCTTTCTTAGTACTTATAAATACCTACCTACTCTTGAAATCTACAATTGTGATGAATATTATTGTAGAATGAACACATGTTAAGGGCTAAAATACATTAAATGTCTAATTCAATGCATTATTACATAGTTAAATCCCGCGGAAGCTTGAATTTAGGATTCTGCTCCATGAAAGCTGGAGGTCGTTGGTACACAACTGATGCAGCCCTTGTCAAGATCCCAGCAGTTAAACCCCATATAAGGAATTTCTTATGCTCGATTTCATAGTCAAACATATGTATCAGATAATTCTCTCCCATACACTGCATCTTCTTCTGACTCCGGTTTTCATCCTGATTTATATAATGACATAAGACAACTTCTAGAAGAATTAATATAGAGAATGTCAGTAAAACACATAATAGAGAAATAAAACTAAGAGTGGACCTTAAGAAACATTTCTAAAGGTGCATCAAATACGGCTTCTACTTCAGCAGGATTCAGAACAGGTTTGAATGCTTTTTTGTCATGAAGAATGCCAATGACAGGAATCACTCTCATTAGGTACTACAAAAGAAGTAAAAAACAATGGATTAACTTTCACTTCGGGCAACTTAATAGTTTCAATCATTATTCATTCGTCAATCAAGAAATATATAACCATTCAAGATAAAGTGATATGATGCTTCAAAATTCTACATCTTCCAGTCCATAAATGTTTCGTGAACATAAATAAAATACATAAATTTAAAACAAAATTCCCAATGTCACATAATTTTAGTGTTCAAATTTTCTTTCAGCCACTAGTCAACCAGGTTAATCATAGTTACATACATTACATCAATTACTCCTACAAGTGGAGGTGTAAAAAGAAACTATACCTTAGAGAAAAATGGTTCAAGAACAGTAACAACATCGACAAGTTCAGGGTCCAACCCAATTTCCTCCATTGCCTCTCTTTTTGCAGTGTCCCCATCATCCTTATCCCCCCCCTCCGCTTTCCCGCCAGGCAAGGCCACTTCACCTGCAAAACAATGTCAACAACATGCAATACACACGATCCTTATTTCATTCCTTATTGAGTCACAGACTCACAGTGCCTAGATATGAAGGGAAGGAAAAAATAATATTTTTCTTCAAGTCATTTAATCTATCCACATCTTAAAAAAGTACAAAACATTGTCACATTAATTGTCCTACATTTAAAATCTTTAAGCAAACAAGAAATGCATGAAACTGGACTGACCAGAGTAAGTGGAAAGCTTGGAAGAGCGTTTAGTGAGTATCACTCTCAGATCCCCAGCATCTCCTTCAAATATGCAGATCAAAACAGCAGCTCTCTTGTATCTAATTGTTTCGGTGTTTTGAGCGATTGGGGTGGCTGATTCTGTGTAACTCACTTCTGAGACAACCTTATCTCCCTTCTCTTCCATGATCTGATCCAAGATGTCTTCAGGGAATGGTGGGGGCTTGTAAAGGCGGAGCCGTTGCGCCAAGTCCAGGAGCCTCTGTGATCCTCCATTGCTGTTTGAAGAATCCATGAATTTGGAGAGAAAAAACTATCTTTTCACAATAGAAGCCATGAGTTGCAGTTAAATACATATCATAATACCATACTATATAGCATGCACTAATGATATTTGAACTCGTAGAAATTAATGAAAAAGGGTAGATGGTAGAATGGTACAGGTTCTATGATTGAAGGGTGTGAAGGGATACCTGTTTTTGGCAACAAATATTAATGTCCTTGAAACGGAAAAAGGTGCCATATGAACGGCTACGTTTTTTTGGCCCTACCCCAGTCACCATCTTCTTCATTCTTTATCAGTAACAAGTCACAACCAACAATGATGTGTCTCTCCAGTTTCCTGTAAAAACCATTCACAAGTTTGTTGTCTCCAGTCCCAATATCACATTTATGACACACATGCAACTGAAATTCATCAAACTAATCAGGCAACAAGGAGTTATGGCAAGTGCGCAATTTTTGGGCTAGAATCTATGGGTCCAAATAACTTAGCTTGCCTTTTTCACCCAATGACAACTAAGGAAGATCAAAAATGGAAAAATGTTTAATGCAACAAATTGGACAGTAACTGAAGGAATTAGAAATGTACTTAGTATTTATCCATGTAGTTAGGTTTCTGATTTCAACATCGGTCTTTAGATTATATTATTGCTCTTCTAGTTGGAAGGTTCCCTTTGGTACCGACTCACATTAAAAACTAAAAAGGCACAAGGGCCAGTTATGAGACGATAACGTTATTGGCTATCAAAAATGCCGGCTTTTAATGACAAATTCTCATGAACCCATTACATTATTTTAGTTGTAAGACAAATGTTGAGATAAAGGTACTCGTTAAGAAACTTAAAAAGAAATGTTTTTGAGAGGAAAAGAATTACATGCTCATTATTTATTTTACGTCCATTTATGTTTTATACAATAAATACTTTTTTAATTTTTTAACCAATATTCTAAGGATATTAATTAGTAAGACCCTAATTATAAACTTGTAATCTGAATTTACATGTAATAAAACATTTATTTGCAATGTACGATTGTAAATGTGTCAGTGTTTAAACCACTAAATTTAATTGGATTCCATCTTCTTTTAAAGAAAAAACTTTGTGATTAATCAATCTCTTATCGCTGAAGCATTTGTGTAACTGTTAGAAGCTTAGTTTTCGAAAGAAGAAAAAACGTGAAAGAAAACTTATGAAAATAACTTTTGATATGTTACAGCTTATTTTAACAAGCATTACGAGATAATTTAAAAACTTATAACAAACAATTTAATTTCATTTTTTAATTATAAAAACAACTTATATATGAATATTTATATGATAAACAATTAGTTAATAGATGCTTAATCAAATTATTTATCCAAACTGAGCCAAAATTTGTCAGTGTCATTTGCTATTTGCTTTTGTGAGGTATCAAGCCTAGAATATGAAGAATACACACGGTGTGTTGAAAGAAAGAGAAAGAGAGAAAGAACAAGAATGGAACGAGAGAGAGAAAGAGAATTATTATTGAAAAGTAATCAGTATTGAATACAGAGAGGAGATACTAATATATAGCAAGAGATAAAGGCAAAGGAAAAATAACTAACTAAACTAACTATTGGAGGCCACCGACAATGGATCTATAGAGAGTAGGATCAGAAAAGGCTGTGTCACCTTCAGAGGATAATTTTTTATTTGAAAGCATTGGAGTAGGCATGGGATTGGCAGAAAGCATGTTAGCTTTGGTTAAGAGATCAGTGATGTATTTGGTTTGACTTAAATGAATTGATGTAGGAGAAGGGTATGTAACTTCAAGGCCAAGAAAGTAATGCAAGGAACCAAGATCTTTGAGGGAAAAAATGGAATGAAGTTAAATGATAAGAGAGGATATTTTTGAGGGATTATTACCAGTGATTAAGATGTCATCAACATAGATAAGGATGTAGGTGGTTGATGCAGAGGTAAAACGAACAAATAAGGAAGCATCAGACTTAGTACTGTGAAAACCAAAATGTTGGAGAGTGAGATTAAGAATGTTGAACCAAGCCCGAGGAGCTTGTTTGAGGCCATAGAGAGCCTTGTTGCGTTTGCATACAAGATGAGGAGTGGTGGTTGACAATCCTTCAGGTTGTTGCATAAAGACAGTGTCTTGAAGTGTACCACATAAGAAAGCATTATTGAAGTCAAATTGTCTGATGGACTAGCCTTTTGTGAGAGCAATGGAAAGAATAAGCTGAATGGTGGATGGTTTGATAACAGGACTGAAGATTTCAGTAAAGTCAAAGCCTTCCCTTTGTTGAAAACCTTTTGCAACTAGCCGAGCTTTGTATTTCTGAATTGTACCATTGGGTTGACGTTTGATTTTGAATATCCACTTGCAGCCTATAGGTTTGATGTTGGGTGAAGGGGAAACAAGAGTCCAGGTACCAGTTTTGTGGAGAGCAGTTAATTCCTCTGTCATAGCTTGCTTCCAATAAGGGCAAGTGAGAGCTTGAGAAACAGTTTGAGGTTTAGTATTGACTAAATCAAGAGGAGAATTGAGTAAAGCAGTAGCATAGGTCTTAGGTTTATGGATGCCAGATTTGCTTCGAGTTTGCATAGGGTGAAGACCATGAACAAGAGGTGGAGGAGAGGAAATGAGGGAAGCTGTGGTACCGGTATTGGGAATGGCAGTGGTAATTGAAGGTTGAGTTAAATCAGAAGCTAAAAATTGACCTGAAGAAGAAGAACTAGAAACAACATTAGTAGTATCTGATATCACAGTAAGAGGTAAGGAAGTAGAAGATGTAGTGTGAGATGGAAAAGGATAAGATGCAGTAGAATGTTGGGGGATGAGACTAATTGTGGGAATTGAAGCAGAGACAGGAATGGTGGGTGCAATAGAAGTGTTAGAGAATAGAATGGGATAAGGAAATTCAGATTCATCAAAAATAACATCTCTAGAAATAAAGAGTTTACCTGTAGGAGAAAGACACTT
This sequence comes from Glycine latifolia, assembly GCA_013407115.1. Classification (NCBI taxonomy): domain Eukaryota; kingdom Viridiplantae; phylum Streptophyta; class Magnoliopsida; order Fabales; family Fabaceae; genus Glycine; species Glycine latifolia. The sequence continues at coordinate 6,882,993 of CM023955.1, read as the reverse complement.
GTAGCCTTTGTGATCAATAGCATAACCTAAAAATAAGCATTTGTGAGATCGAAAATCAAGTTTATTTTTATTATAGGGTCTGAGGAGAGGAAAGCAAGTGCAACCAAAGACTTTTAAAAAGGTGTAATCAGGTTTGTGGTGATGTATGAGTTCAAAAGGTGATTTTGATTGAGTAACAGGTGAGGGAAGTCTATTAATGATGTATAGCAGAAGAGAAAGCTTCATCCCAAAAGGATAAGGGAAGTTTAGCATGAGCTAGAAGAGCTAAGCCTATTTCAGTTATGTGTCTATGTTTCCTTTCAACCTTACCATTTTGTTGGTGAGAATATGGACAAGTAAGTCTGTGAGTTATACCATGAGTATGCAGAAAATCAGTAAAGGCATTAGAGGTGAATTCCTTAGCATTATCAGTTTGGAGGGACTTAATTTTTAATCCAGTGAGAGTTTCAATCATAGCTTTGTATTGTATAAAATCTTGATAAACCTGAGATTTATTGTGCAGTAAGTAAAGACAACTATATCGAGTAAAAGCATCCACAAATAAGACATAATATCTGTTACTAGAATAACCAGCAATGGGAGATGGTCCTCATACATCCGAAAATATAAGATCAAGGGGAGCAGTATATTGAGTGGTGGAAATGGGATGAGGCAATTGATGAATTTTACCTAAACAACATGCTTCACAAATAGAAGAAACAGTAGATGATTTGTTGTGAGAAAAGGAAAAATTACATTGTTGAAGGACAAAACATACAACCTGAGAATTAGCATGGCCTAATCTTTTATGCCAAAGATCAAAAGAGACATGTTTGGAGTACAAAGATATAGGGGGTTTGGGAACAAATGGCATGGGATTAATATGAACATTGGTAAATTGATAAAGACCATCTTTGAGTTTCCCTTTGAGGACAATGTCCTTAGTGACCTGACATTTAACAAGGCAGAAATCAGGATAAAATTCAAAATAAACTTTGTTGTCCTTGGCAAATTGAGAGACACTTATTAAATTTTTAGTGATATGAGGAACATGCAATAAATTTTCAAGTTTGAAAGGAAAAGAAGAAGTGGATGGTGTTAAAAAGGAATTTCCAACATGACGAATAGGCCTACCTGTGTCCTCCCCTATATGGACTTGCTCAGAGCCATTATACTCAGAGCTAGAGGAAAAGTTACCAAGATCATGAGTCAAGTGATGAGTGGTTCCTGAATCTGGATACCAAGAGCTATCAGTGAGTGAAGCAGGGCCAGCAATGTAGGCTGTGGGATTATGAAAAGAGGCAGGTGGAGGAGGAGGAGGTCTAGGATTCTGTTGAGATGGTGCAGTGGATTGAGTGTTTTGAAAATTAGAATCATATCTATAGATGCACTTCCAAGCAGGATGTCTTTGTCTGCCACAGATTTGGCATTGCAAACGATTTTGGTTCCAAGAATTGCCTTGAATTCTGCCACCTCTAAAACCACGTCCTCCTTTGCCTCTTCTTCCTCCAGAAAAACGGACACCATTGTTGTCTTGTTGCATAGATCTTTGAGTAAAATTGGCTTGAATAGGAGTAGGGTCAGATTTTTTAAACCTGTCAAGCATATCTTCTTAAGCAAGCAAGAAAGTTTCTAATTCAATGATTGAAAAAAAGGGGAGATCGAGACATTGCAGAGGTAATGAGAGGAGTGTATTCTTCGCTTAAGCCATCAAGAATAGCTTCTGAGTATTCTACTTCTGTTAGGGGAGATCCAACAGCTCCCAAAGAGTCAACAGTCTTCTTGATTTCAAGAAGGTATTCAAATGCAGGGCCTTTCTTTTTTATGTTCTTTAGTTGATTTTTCAGCTGTTTTACCTTTGCTTGAGTATAAGAGGCAAAATAGATTTGAAGTTTATTCCAAATTTCATGTGCAAAAGTGCATCCAACCATTCAATTATTGAAGGAAATATTCATGGAGGAAAGTAACCAAGATACTAGAAGATTATCTTGTTGGCACCAATTTGTATAAGCTTCAGTCATAGTTTCTTCCATTGGATTGTCTGGTGTTGAATATTGGGTAGGGATCTTTTTTTTGTTGAGGTGATTTTGCAAATTATGACCATTTATGGTTGCAAGGGCAAGTTGTCGCCATGGAAGAAAGCAATCTTCATCAAGTTTATCCGCAATTGGGATGGAAAAACTCTTCATAATGTGCTTTGCTGATTTTGCATTTTCATTGATTGTTGATGTTGCATTTTCATTGGTTGCTGTAGATTTAGGAGACTCCATGGATCTTTACAAGCTCTGATACCATGTGAGGTATCAGGCCCAGAATATGAAGAACACACACGATGTGTTGAGAGAAAGAACAAGAAAGCAACGAGAGAAAGAGAATTGTTATTGAAAAGTAATCAGTATTGAATACAAAGAGGAGATGCTAATATATAGCAAGAGATAAAGGCAAAGGAAAAATAACTAACTAAACTAACTATTGGTATTACATCTATTAGCTTTGCCATAGGAAATGGGCGGATTGAACTCCTCTCTGATTAATGGAGGAGTTCAATAAGAGAGAGATATATACATAGGTCTATGGGATTCTTTAGTGGGTCTCACATATCCCATATGTTTATTTCTCATCCCATGAGTCTATTTCTATTTTACTAGGCCCTCCTATAAATTGAGAGAGTATATTTTTCCGAAATGAGCACATAACAGAAAAAAAATGGAAAATTAATATAGACAAAAAAAGTGGGGGACCATGGCTAAACCTTACGGATTAGCTAATCCGTAAGTTTTTTTTAAGTTAAAATATATTTTGCAAAATAATTTAAAATAATGGAACAAATAAGTCTTGAACCTGAGACCTTTGCATTATTAATGCAATGTTCCAACCAACTAAGCTAATAGGCTAATTATGTTTAAAAATAATTAATGTTAATACATATAACACTAAATTTGTTAATGTATATTTAATACAAATATGAGTTTACATAATAAATTTTGTAACAATTAATTTTGATCTAATAATTAAAGTACTTTTTTTACAAATAAAAATCATAGATTTAAATAAAAACTATAATAAAAAAATCATAGATTAAAAAAAATTTGGAGACTCACAAATAAAATGCCAAAAAACAAATATTATTATTAAATACAGAGTGTTTAATAATTATATATTATCAATTTAAAATTTTTACTTTGTCAACCAACAACACCAATAATATGATTTTTTTACATAATTAATTTTTTAATCTATGATTTTTTTATTATAATTTTTTTAAAACTATAATTTTATTTAAATCTATGATTTTTTTATTATAATTCTTATTTAAAACTATAATTTTATTTAAATCTATGATTTTTATATGTAAAAAAATACTTTAATTATTAGATAAAAATTAATTGTTACAAAATTTATTATGTAAACTTATATGTGTATTAAATACACATTAAAAAATTTAGTGTTATATGTATCAACATTAGTTATTTTTTAACATAATTGACTTATTAGCTCAGCTGGTTGGAACATTGCATTAATAACGCAAAAGTCTTAAGTTTGAGACCTGTTGGTGCCATTATTTTAAATTATTTCACAAAATATATTTTAACTTAAAAAAAATTACAAAAAAAAAGCCTTAGGGATTGGGGAATCTATAAAAAAATTGACATTGGGTCAATCCGTAAAAAAAAAAAGCTCATGCGAATTGACGAATCTGTAAGAACTTACGGAGTTGCCAATCCATATGAAAGTTACAGAATCCGTAACCTTCATACCACAAAGGATATTTTTGAAAATACACTATTTATATATGGGGTATTGGAAATTTGTATGGTGTAAGAAGAATATCCCTATTTCATTTTATAGGAAATGCAAGCTCTATTGCCCCTTTAGCTATTGCCTTATTGGCCCTATATCTCTAGCATTATTAGTCTAAGTATTGATCATTTTATCTGACAAAAAAAGTATTGATCATTTTAATGTATTATTCTATAAAATTATCACTTTAATTTTGTAAAACAAATTTTATTATATTTTTCCTGACATTTATGATTGATTTTTTTTTCTTTACAAAGTTATGAAATAAATAAAGAATAGTAAATTGTCTGTTATTTACCATGTCAATGAAAATCCTTTTATTCAATATCAGTAAACTGTCACTTTAATTGTTTTCTAATACTATATTTGAAATGATATAAAAATAAGAAAAAATATTTAACTGCCATATAAAAATAATATTTTTTAAGGCAGTTGCTTCCTTCACTCCTGTAATATCTCCCTGCACCTAATTCAGAATTTAAATTTGCATTCAAGATTAGCCTTTCTAGAAGCTTAAAAAGGTGCGGGAAGCAAATATAAAGGTACAGGAAGCAATGGCCCAACTTTAATTACGAGTTGTTCAAACTAACCCATTGGACTAGGACTATGCTCAATTTGTAATCTCTAAAATTACGAAGTACTTAATATTTAAATTTGTAGTTATTAATTTATTAAGAAATGGTAAAATTAATCAATTTTTTTTGTTTAATTCTCTAATATTAAAGATGTTTTTTATTAGTTTAAAAAAATCACATATGTTTGAAAATGAATTACTTTATCCAAAAAAATTGAAATAAAAAATTAAATTGCTTTATTTAAAAAATATTTTGACAATTAAAATAATTACGTTTTCTTGTATTTTAAATTCTTTAGCATTTTGAAATTTTATATTTAAGCACTAAGCTTTATTCGGATTAAATAAAGTGACTAAAAAGAAATGGTCATATTGGCAGTGAACTTAATGTAATTTAGCGTAGGCTTACTTTTTGGAGATTTTTTTAAGACTCTAAACAAAATTTGAACTATATGTTATTTTAAATAAATAAAAAAGCTGATTAAAACAAACATTTAAGAGTAGCTAGATCCTGGTAGTTTGACAGATGATTCTATTCCCTCCTTAGTTGGACATTAAGATAGATGCAGCAAGTAGGTGATGACAATTATCAACCATAACTAATCACCTCCACCAACTCCAACTAATTAGGTACCCTTTCCACCCTCCACTATCATGTAGGAGTTGTTCTGCAATTATTTGCCATATCGTAATCATTATTGCATGTGTATTTGATCATATTTAAAAAAATAATATGTACCTCTTCTATAACTTTATTAGAGAATTTTCAAACAATAACCATGTCATTGGTCATTTTATATAATGATTTTGTATTATAAACTCCATATTTTACATTTGCATAGTTTGGGCGAGTTTCAAAGCATGTAAATGAAATTATTCAACTAGTTGTATTACACGTGATTTGTCACTAAATATCTGTGCTGACTCTTGTAAAATAACAAGTATTATAGTAAAAATACACACACATGTATGTACTATTTTGTAACATATACTTATAAACGGAGCAAAAACACTAGCAAGTTGCACAAGCCATCTCAATATGGTAATAATAAACCATGACGAAGTCAACAACTTGATCACATCTTGGAAATTTTCTATTACAGCAGAGAAGGAAAAAAATAGATATATTGTTCTATCTACAATCTGTCTCTTCCTTGAATTTGAATATACAAGATTGAAAAAGATAATAAACAGAAGCATCAACAAATCACACCCACAAGCAGGTCTGTTAACACATTCTCTGCAGTGGCTTGAATTTCAGTCACGCTCATATGCACAAATTGGAAGCAATCAATAAATAAATAAGTTGCCTTTTTAGTTGCCTTTTTATGGACTGTAACCAATTGAAAATCAATTTGACTCAGTTCGATTCAAGTTATCCAAAAAGGCTTGATACTTAAAAATTGTGCTCTATCTTAGCAATCCATGCTGAGGACTCATTGCACTCCTTGGACCACAGTTTTCTCAGTTGTTGGATAAGACAATCTCCTAGCTTTTGAAGTGCCTTTTGTGTTGGCTGAAGGAGGAGTCCCTTTTGCATTGGCTGCAAGTGGTTTAAACGAGACGGGAGTTTTAGGTGTTGATGTGTTCTTATCCTTCTGAACTTTGCTTGGGCTTGGCTGCTTGTGTTGAGCTTTCTTCGGGGTGACGGATAAGCTAGGGATACGGCTTTCCCATGGACGAGCAGCAATCCAGCATTCCTTCCAGCTCCAACCCCAATTAGCTTTGCTAAGTTCATAATTTCCTAGTAGTTGGTTCTGACTAGAGTTGGCCCTCCACTAGTATGATTCATAAGATATGCATGTGATTATCAGTAGGATCAGGTGAAACAGGATATTGAGACATTCCCAACACTAACTAACCTACCTGATGGGAAAAGGCATATGCCATGGCTCTTTCGCGCTTAACTGCTGCTTCTTCCCTGTGATGTATCCTTCCAAGGATTTCCTCCATGGTTTCAGAACCACCACACCATTCAACCTGTAATTTATGCTGTCTAGTGCTCAGAACAAGATTAACTGGATTGAGTTCAAACAAGGTTGTGTATCTAGCGAAATATTTTATCAGTATTAACTATTCAATATAGAAGATTTCAAGCACTATATCTGGAATTGATTTTTATTGAGAACATGTTTAATGCATATTTTGCCATGCAATTTAACTTAAAACTACAGAGAATAGAAAATGCAGTTCCAGGCAGACTACAAAATTCCTAGAAAATTAGAAACACATCTAATAATTTCTAGCACAATATGAAAGAATCACCACTTTAAAACCAAAACCAAAACCAAGGTTCAAGATAACTAAAATACAACAATTGGGTTTTCATCAAATAAATAGATACAAGTGCTGATTAGTTAGAGTGGTGGCATTGGAAAGAAATATCTTGTTTTAAATTTCAAGACTTAAACAAACTTAAAGAAAATCAGGGCAATCTAAAAGATTACCTCCAGATCATGAAGCTTTGCCTCCAGTTTTAGTTGAGACTCTAGTTTCTTCCTCCTGATCCTATCTTCTGTTACCATACAGATTCGACGAGCTCTAATCTCAGCTTGTATCTTGCTCCATGAATGAAGGTATGTTATAGCTGTACTAGCTTGCTTTTTAACAGAGAAGCCTTCTGTTAGGATCTTCAGTTTTGTAAATCCTTTCATGCGACGTAAAGCTTTTCTAGCCTGGACAGTTTCAAAGTCAGAGTTGCAAAATGAACACCATCAAAGATATTAACACAGGTTTGAAGTTTGAACTATTATAAATAAGCAACAAAACCTACATCCACAAATCTTTATGATCAATAGCATGCATAATATACCAAGACAATAATCGAGAGTCAACACATAACACCTGGAGAAAGAAGTCACATACTTATGATTTTTCTCTAAAGTAGTCAATTTTGTTAGTAGCGTTTAAATAAAATTGTCGACAAGCAGAAAAGAGTCTTAAATAAAAGGTGGAATGTAAGAAAATAGACAAAGATTTACCGATTCATGCTTGTCTTGAAGAGTTGCGACATCCAATTATAATCAATGAACAAGGGAAAAAGTATCAAGATAGAGAGGTAAAATATCACTCTTTGCTCATAAACAATAGCAGAATCCAATAATTCACTTTGAACATAATATCAAGAAGAATCTCCGTATTAGAGGTCCTAATCTTGAGAACATATTAGTTTCCTGAAATGGTGAAAAAGGGTCAATTGCACCCTTGCCATCCTAATGTATTTGTCCAAATATCACACTTTGACACTTAATTTAATTCATAAAATTGAGAACATTGTACATTACTTAATCACATTTTGCAATGTCCTTCCCATCATCCAATACTGTACATATATATCTTGAATGATACAACATGTGTGTGTGTAAACATTGTAATTTAATTCCATAGGATTATGTACTATTACGTACCCCAATGCCCGGAAGCTCCACGCTATGCGCAGGTAAGGGGGAGGGATACTGTACACAGCCTTATCCTTGCATATGCAAAGAGGCTGTTTTCGGACTCGAATCCATGACCAACAAGTCACCAAGACACACCGCTGTGCCAGGGTTCACATAGGATTATGTACACTCAGCAATATTTTTTTTTCCCAATAAGCAAAAACTCAGCAATCATATACCCCTCCAAAATGCAATCTGAAAGCTGGCATACCAGAAATAATGGTACAATAGTACATAAACATTCACAGTGGGATAATAAAATTTAGAAACATACGTATGATTGCTAAGGACATGCTCAATAAAAAAAAGTCAGTGTAGAGCTATCCTGTACTATAAGAACCTGTATCTGCAAAATTTTCAACTCAACACACCTTATAAGCTCGGAATGCAGTCTGGATCCTTGTTGCAGCAATAGTTTCAACTGACACCCCAGCTGACACAAGGTTTTCACTTTTAATACCATGTGGTAAACCACTAGATTCTTTTCCTGGATAATTGTTTGACTTTGATGCATTTAGTTTCTCTTGAGTTAAGATACCCTGTCGCAAAATGTGGCCAGATAGAGATAGAAACATTCTCGTTACAATGGCTCTCATGCATAATAAATTCTGATACTTGGTAATCTAAGGTATTGATGCAGCCTAAATTATTAACAAAGTAATTGAGGTTTTGCAAACAACATTTACTGTGTCTCATGCATCATCATTCCAAACTCAGATAAAATTTTAACTTCTATCAGTCCTGTTTGAAAAATAATTACATCAGTTTAGAGTCATATTGCAGTTAGAAATCTTGAATCACCTTATAGTTTATAAAAGGTGTCTAAACTATGCTCTTCAATTTATGGCAACAGAGAAGTTGGTCATTTCAATTCTGGACAAGGACTAAGTCTGGTCTAGAGCTAACGTACTACATCTTTATCCTTTATAGAAAATGAGAACTGTAGTTATAAAAAGGCGTAGCGGTATATCATATGATTAAGAATTTCAGATAAGGGGCCACCAAAACTCAGATTAATTCAGTTTTTTTGGAGAATAATAGAGATATATATGTTTAAATTCAACAGATTGACATTTCTGAAATTTAATCCTTTCAAGGATTAGATAAATAAACAAAAACTGACAGGAAGTGCATTATACCTTTGCTTTCTTTGATCTGCGTCCTTTTGATTTTCTTAAGCTAATTATTGTCTTAAACCAATCACCTGTACCCATTCTTGATGCGAAGTAACTTCTTTCAAAATAACATAGCCCTGGGAATATAGCAAACATTAACATCTCACTCTTCATTAATACCGGTTTAGTATGTTGTTCTTAATTATAAGAGATCCATCCATACAAAACAAACCCGAAGAAGAAGGTAAATGAAAGCCTTAGACAGTTAGACGCTTAGACTTACTTCTTCAAACATTAGTCTCTATATAGAAATAGATGTTTGTAATTTAAAGCTCGATAAAGGAATTCTCTTATGTTGTTTGTAATCAAGTCCATGTATATTATATGCCACCCATGAAAGATTATGTTACAAATATACCATAGGGTGGATCCTATCAGCTATCACATTATGATCAGAAAAGCATACAGCGATCCAATTGGATCATAGTTTGAGACACTAAAAAGAAAGAAGTAAATTGCACATATTGAAGCTAACTACAGTTCTGAATATAGGACATGCTGTTAGAGTTGATACCAAAGAATCTCTTTGTTGTCTTCCCGGCAATAATAACAGCCAAGTCAGCAAAACTCATCAGAGAAATAAAAACAAACGCATATTGTGATATACTAAAACAGCACATAAAAAACATGGATCAACAACTCCACTTCTGAGAAAACAAAGAAGGAATATGTCCAAAACCAACATGCAAATGGGAATTCTCAGAATCACAAAAAGAGAAACAAGAATGCAAGTGGGGGTGAGAATGACAGACATACCAGAGAAGTTTCAAAGGAGAACTTTATTTGTTTTCCTGAACTGGCAACAAAGAAATGGGGGGGGGGGGGGGGGGTGATATATTTAGTATAGAAGTAAAGAGGAAGAAAAGGAGAAAGAGAGAGAGAGAGTCAGCAAAAGAATAAAAGGTGGGTGTGAAATGTGGATTGCCATGGCCCAATACCAGCTTTAATTCTCTCATAACGTATAAGTTGAGTGAAAGATGGATATAAGTCCAAAAATGAAATAAATAAAAAAGGAGAAGACTTTATCTATGTGAAAGCGACAACCGACGAATTACGAATACATGGGGTCAGTATGTGTAGTCCTGCCACAGAGGCCAGAGAGAGTATCGTAAAATGGCATAGTTGGTTGGATTTTTTAAGAATTCTGCAAGGCAACCTACAATGACAGCGGAACTAATTCTGCCAATATTTTGATGCTGACTCCTTGCTTTCTTGCCTTTCTGGCTCTTCTATTCAATTATTTATATTTCTTTTCACTTTTTTTTAGAAATGTATTTTCACAAAACTATACACCTAGAGATAGAAAGACAAGAGAAGATTTATAAATAAATAAATAAATAAGACGCGGGCAGAGAAGAGAATAAAATAAAACAATCCCATAATAAGTATCATCCCATTAAAAAAAACTAATAAATACATGAAAGATACTTTTAATTTTATAAAACTAATTTTAATATGGTTTTATTAAATAGTTAATGAATTAAAAAGATAAAATATTTAAAGCATTTTCAATAGAGTTTCTTGAAATGATTCTTAATTGAAGAAACTATTTCTTATATTTTATTTTTCATTAAAGAAAATTTATGTAGCAATAAAAGTTTCTTAAAAATAATATTTGTATTTTTTATAAGAAACTATTTCTTAATAATAAAAAAATATTTATTTGATACATAATAACACTATAATTAATTAAAAATAATAAAAATATAAATGTGTGAATTTTTTTAAGTTTATAAGAGTTTTTTAAATTGAAACAAAATTATGGATGAATTTCTTATAATAACATGATATCAAAGATATCATAAAAAGTAATTTCAGAAATCCACTTAAAAAATTGTTATTGAAGATGAGAATATAAAAAATATAATAGATAGTATAATTTTATGTATTCTCATAAAAAATATTTTTAAATTCCTTAATTAATGCCCTCAAAATACTGATTAGCATTTTTCCTTTAATATTAATATACATTGAAAAACTAAATTGATACTTATTAGAAACATTAGTGAAAAATGAATTAATATTACATTAAAAAGTCAAATACAATACTTATTTTAATAATTTTTTACTAAAATAAATACCTATTTTTGAATGGAGGGAATACATACATTCCAAAGGTTTCATTTTTTAAGTTATTTGAGTCATCAATTCTTAAATATAATACTCCATAATTTAGAATGATTTTATTATGTTAGGATTAAAAGGAGTAATTTATGAAAATTTAAGAAAGTGACAAATATTTTTAAATTTCAGGAAAAAAAACACAACCCTCCAAAATTTGAAACTAAAACAATAATTAATTATTTTTTTATTAAACAAGGGAGTATGTTAGAATTTTCGATAATTTTTGTTTATTATAAATTAATGTAACAAAAATAATTGAAAAATCAAGACATGACAGATAGGCGTGAACTATGTCAGACGTGGTGATGCGTGGACCAAAGTTATATAATATTCTAATTAAAACATGGTCCCGGCGAGGCTCGAACTCGCGACCTCCGGCTCATAAGACCAGCGCTCTAACCAACTGAGCTACGGGACCAATTTATTAATTTATTCTATAATTGTATTTAAATTATATTATTTTATCTTTTTTTATTCCCTTTTAAAACGTTAGTTCTTGTATTACTGTTAACTTTTCTAACATTGTATCTTCGACTAGTCACTCGCTATTTTTTATTTAATTTTCGAAGTTTACTTTTCTTGTTAAGCTTCGGTTCTTGTGCTATCATTAACTTTCTTAATATTATCGTGGACTAGTCATACCTTATTTTATTTTATTTATGGGGTTCTAAACTAATATTTTGGTCTTATTTATTGAATCAAAACTTTTATCCCAATTGAATAATAAATTTATATAATACTATTATGTTTTATTTTTTATTTATTCGTATTTAAGTTCAAATTTTTTATCTTAAATTTTTAAGAATGAATTAATTATTAGTTATGTTATATATATTTGTTTTTTGTTTTTTGTTTTTTGTTTTTTCGTTTGACCTTTGAATTAGTCCATTAGTCTGCAAGCTAAGTGAGCTAAATACAAACTAGACAAAAACATGGTTATTTTTTATATTTTTTTAATGTAAAATATGGTTTATTTAGGAAGCGAGTTAGTCAAATCTAGCTGATATAAATGTGGATAAAATCAAACTTAGTTAAATAGTTTGGTCTATTTAACATATATATAAATAATTAAACATATATTTTGCATAAAACATATATAAATACTTAAAGTACAAATTTTGCATAAAATACTATGGGATAAATTTTTAAAATTGTTAGGACTTAAATATAAGAGGAGAGCTCGATTTAAATATAAGAGGATAGCTCAATCCAAAAGATTAGTTGAATAAGTGTGAGAACCTCAAGACTTAAGTATTATATTAAATAGTTTATTTTGTTTAATATAGGACTCTTAATATTGATTTTTTCAAGGGTAACGTCTACTACAACCTTCATTCTTTTGACATTAGCCTAGTGATAATTATTTTTTTGATGATTTTACTTAGTTATTAGCATTTGGTTTGTACCCTAATCTAATCTATAAATATTTCTTTGGGTAAATAGTTATTTTTGTCCCTAAATATATAAGGCGCTGATAAATCTGTCCCTGAAAGATGGAAATTCAAAATTTTATCCCTAAAAGTGAAAAAGTGTGATAAATTTATCCATCCGTTAACTTTCGTCCATTAACTATCAGGGACGATAGCGCACTACACATTCAGGGACAAATTTGTCAACTCTCTACCCAAAATATAATTTAATCTTCATATTCTCTCTTTTTTAATCATTACAAGCATATCATTACAATAAACAATTAAAAATTAGGAAAACAAACATATGTTAAAAACAAACATAATAATAAGCATAATATTGATTAATAAGTATAATTTGTTTGTTGTTATGAAATTTCTATTATAACAACATTAGGTAATGACAAAATCAAGTTTAGTCTTATTTTTTTGTAAGGATTAATGTAATAACTGTGTATTTTAATTTGTTTGAGCCTCATATTTTGGATAAGTATTATATATTAAAACAAACATAATAATAAGCATAATATTGATTAATAAACATAATTTGTTTGTTGTTCTGAAATTTCTATTATAATAACATTAGGTAATGATAAAATCAAGTTAGGTCTCATTTTTTTGGTAAGAATTAATTTAATGACTGTGCATTTTTGTTTGCATGGGTCTCATATTTTTTATAAGGTACTGTCATATTAGAAATTTCAAAGCAAAAATATGAGATAATACTTACCCAAAAAATGAGGTTCAAACAAATTAAAATGCACAATCATTATATTAATCCTTTAAAAAAAATGAAACTCAACTTGATTTTGTCATTATCTAATATTATTATAATAGAAATTTAAGAATAACTTACTAATCAATATTATGCTTATTATTATGTTTGTTTTTCTAATTTTTAAGTGTTTATTATAATGTTATACTTATAATAATTAAGAAAGAGAGAATATGAAAATTAAATTATATTTTGGGTAAAAAATTGACAAATTTGTCCCTAAATGTGTAATGTACTGACAAATTCATCCTCGATATTAACGGTAACGGATGAAAGTTAACGGAGGGATAGAATTATCACACTTTTTTCACTTTCAGGAACAAAAATTTAAATTTTCATCTTTCAATTTGTCAACACCTTACATATTTAGAGACAAAAATGATTATTTACTTTATTTATTTTTTCATGGTCCAACTCTCAATAAGAACATAATTATTAGTACTTAAACACAAGAAGAAAATTTAACTAAAAAACTAGTTCATGACTTATATTTGTTAAAAAAATTACTTTCATCTCAAATAAATTTATCTATAATACAAAATACATGCCATCTATACGAAACAAATTAATTTCATTGCATTACTAATATGTTACTTCTATTTTCTACCTTGAGTACTATTCATCATGTTTGTTAACATCACTAAAGGAGCAATTCTACTTGGCGTTATGTTTAACACTATTTATACCAAATTTACTGAAAGGACTGCATTATCGCTTTTTTAAAAATAATGAAACTTAATTTAATTTTTAAATAATAGATGGATGAAATTGAATAAATAAATAAATAGTGGTACAAAATAACTAATTAAGCCATATATAAAACAATAACATACATAGATGTACTCCTAGCAAAACTATATTCTCAAATAGACGACTTTATCAAGTATTTTCTCAAATAGACTTGTACAAACCAACTTCAATAATTACATCTTCAATAATTACATCGTGACCTTGCATATCGAAGAAAAATAGCAATCAGGTTCGTTCATCATCATTTTATCAATTTGTTGTCATTTTCTACCATCCCTATTTAGGTTCCCAAATCACTCCGCAAGAAGAACGTAGAAAATAAAAATTAATTGAGTAATTAAGAATCTCATTCACATGATAAACTCGTACCTTCTTTCGTTCTGGTTGGGAATTGGACCAAGAGGAGTCACCTTCAAACACTATGTAATACATTATTGTAACAGCTATCAAATTTTCAACTTATAATACTTTCTGCAGTAGCTTCTTAAGAAGGTTATCTCTTGTATATCTCTCATTTTGATTTTTCTTTATGTTTTCTATATTGCGTAAGTGGCTATAGAAAGTAGAAACAGACATGACAGTTGACCCTTCCACTACAGTCCTTATTGACAAAACTATTTTTCATCATGTTGGTCTGGTGGCATTAGTATGGTGCTTCATAGAGAGTTAGGTTTTATTGTTTTACCTTGACTATTAAATATAACAATTTTTCATTTATTCTTTATCCTTTTATTCTGAAATACGATACTGATCTGTTAAATTTTTTATTCAATTAAGTTTCTTTATTTAATTTTAAAATTATGTAAATTTAATTTTTTTTCATTTTTATTTAACTAGAATCCCAAGCTTTCATTTTTCTATCCAAAATTTATAAAAATAAGATGAATTGATTAGATTTTTTATAACTTTTTTCCTCAAAATTTATCAAAAAAAAAAAAATTTAAAATAAGTTCTTTTGGTTCGATTGTCCTATAATTTTTTTCAACCTCAATTAGATCTTTTAATTTTTTAAAATAGGTTTAATTAGGTACTGAACTGCTGATAATCAATTTTGTATGAATCATTAACATTATTCAATCATAAAGAGACAACATAGAATTCTATCCTTAACGTCAATTTTGGGCTGATTTTTAAATTAAATATAAATTAATTATTTAATTAGAAAAAGGTGTAAAATTGAAACTATTTAGCAAAATGGGGTAGCCAAACACGCCCAAATGGGGTGTGTCTTTGTCCGTCTCTAATTCCGTCTCTATTTCGGTCTCTAACACTTTTTACACAATATTGGGTTTTTTTAAAAATCTGTCTCTAATTCGGTCTCTAATTCAGTCACCAACACTTTTTTAGAATATTTTTTTTAAAAATTCCGTCTCTAATTTGATCTCTAATTCAGTCGCCAACACTTTTTTTTTACATAATATTATATTTTTTTTAAAATGTGTTGCAACCATTGTGATTTTTTAATTTTTTAAAACTGAAAACGTTTAAAAAAAATTACTTAATTTGGACTAAGTTTTTATTAGTTAATTACTCCATTTTAAATGGCTAGAATTTAAAATGAAGTGTAATTAGCCATTTAAAAATCTTAAAATTTAAAAAGTTTAGTCATTTAAAATGGAGTGTAATTAGCCATTTAAAAATCTTATGTAAGTGGGAAACGAATCGCCAAAAGGCCGTGAACAAGGTTCGAAATGCATTGGTTATTGACTACTGGTCATATGCTCTGGTGTATGCATAGACTAGACTGTACGGACGGATGAAGCAGAATCAATAACGGTGTCGTTTTCTACTTTAAATATTAAGATTAAGCTTATAAAAAATGTGAGTGCATTTAGCATTTGTTAGGTTTTAAATATGATATGCATGTCATTCAGACAGTCATAACTTTTGATAGAAATGTCCGATGGAGGCGTACGATATGTCAAAACGCTCGAAATTATGGGAAGTAATTAAAAAAATAAAAAATAGCATGTAATTCACTAATTAAATAAATAAAAAATTAGAAAAGAAGAAAATTTTTGGAAGTTCGAATCTTAAATCGCAATTTTGAGGCACTTAGAGACCTCTTTTGGGAAAAAAATTTCGGCAAGTCCCCTTACGAACTTGCCAAAGGCTTCTCCTCTCAATTACAAACGCGTGGCTACCGATTTCGCCTCAATCGGACATCCCAGTCAAAATTATGATCTTCCGAAGTTTACGTTCACACCACTCTCCACCTGTGCATGTGCCACGTGTCAACACCAGCTTAAACACGCCCCATTTGGGCGTGTTGTAACACACCCCATTCAGACGTATTTGATTACCCCAAATTGCTAAATAATTTTGAATTTGCACCTTTTTGCTAATTAAATAATTAATTTATATTTAATTTAAAAATCAGCCTCAATTTTGTCTAAATCGTTAATAATATTAAATCACAAGGAATCAACACGTTACAATCACGTTGGATTTCACCATTAACGATTTAGATGAAATTGACATTGAAAATTTAATTGAATCCGAAAAAAATTAGAGGACTAAATTTAATTTAACAAAAAATATCAAATTTTACTCAAAATAAAAACTCAAATCTTTCTCTAATTAAATTTTAATTTCATGCATATAAAATCTTTCTAATTTTATCAAATTTTGACTAAAAATTTTTTGAAATAAATTTTGACTAAACTTTTTAGAATTGATTGTATTTGTAGTTCTATATTTTAACCCATATGTGATTTTCATATTCCAAGTTTTAATTGATCGTATTTGTTTCTCATAATTTGATCTTCTAAATTTTAATTATTCACATTTAATTATGATAATTTCTCAATTATTAAAATTAAGTCTCTCATATCATATATATTTCGTCCAATAACTAGTGGGAATGTAATATTATGGAAATATAACGTTTTTCATTAATATGTATAATTTGGCGTAGGGAAATATGTATAAAGTATTTAAATAAAAATAAAATCTTATAAACTATCACAAAATAAATAAATGAGAAAAGATTATAAAGAAAATAAAAATATTTATATTAAATAATAATATTTATCTATTTTTAGACTCAATAGCACTTATATATTTTAAACAAATAGAAGAATATATATATATATATATATATATATATATATATATATATACATTAAACTAATAAAAAATAAGGGGTTTTATTTTTAAAATTTCGGGATAGTAAGTTTGTCTACTCACTACAAGTTAATTAAATATTTTGGATTGGATTGAGACAAAATAGGTTTGAGCCTAAATTTTATTAGTTCAATTTATCAAGATGAATCCCATTTTGGCACATATAGTAGTACAATTTTTTTTTATAGTTAAAGACACATTCTCTTTAGTAATGGTTTCCAACATAATAATATGATAATTAAATTGCTCCATCAAAGATGAAATATTATTTTAAGAGCAATGCTACATAACTGAAAGAATGGACGGAATTTATAAAAAAATTAATAAAATATTAAATTTGATGATTGAATGAGTATGATTCTTTCTGAGATTTTTGGTGTTCTGGTGTTCTGAACAAACCAAAAAAGTATGTTCTCATAATTATTAAAATAATAATCGTTTTAAAAAAATTTGTTGCAAAACTCATTAATAATCCAAGATTATTTAAAACAATGATAAATAATAGTTAATATTATTCTAAAAAAAATTATTAACAATAATATGAATAAGTAATAATTTATACAAAATCATTCAAAATAAAAATAAAATTATTTAATCTAGCTTGAGACATAGTAGATCGAAAATAGTATTTTAACATTTTTATTTATTTTAAAAGAATTTATTAAAATTGAAAATGTTAAAATTTTATTTGTTATCTAGTATGTCACAAGATAGATTAATTATCTTGATTTTGCTTTAAATGCTGTTGTACGGATTATTAGCTATTCAGGTTTTAATTAGTTAAAATAATTTTGATTGTAAATGGATTATTAATAAGTTTTGCTAAATTATAATATTTAATACTCGTATAGACTAAATAAAAAAATTGGTGTCCCTCTAAATATAAGACTATGAGTAATCGTCTACCTTGATCGTGTTCAAAATTACCACTGTAAATGGGTTATGATAATGATTTGAAAATTAGTACAATTAGGCTAATTCATTTTGACAAGATATTTGTGGAATTGTGGTTGTTCAGCTTTATTTTCTTTAAATAAAATATATCGTACATCATTTAAAATATTTAAACTTACCAAGGAATCTTGAAGCAATGAAATTTAAATGATAATGTCTTGTGAAACTTGAAAGTGGAAAAAATATTACTATCAGTAAATTAGATTCTTCAAAAATCATTTGATAATTTGAGGACTGAGACAATAAAAAAAATTGGACAAAAAATATAAGAAAAAATTAACAATTAATTTTCTGTCTAATATATAGATTTTTAAGAAATTGTTCTCAGTTGGTCGCGATTTTTATTCTATTTGATAGAAAATACTCTTTCTATCCAAGTAAGTGAAAATAATTATGTGCTCCTATACAATTATCTTCATTTCCATAAATTTTAAAACTAATGCTGCCTCCTTTAAAATAAAATAATAAAAATTAATGTTGTCTTGTTATTATTTTAGGATCATGCTGCCTTGCTATTGAATCTTAGATATTATTAGTAAAAGCAAATTACATTCATCCTTTCTGAAGATAGTGTCTATTACACTTTTATCTTTTTTCTAAAATTACATTTTTTTGTGTCCCATGATATGTCACCTTTATTAATAGTGTTAATTTTTTGTGAAATGTCCTAAGAACCCCTATCATTCTTGTGCAATTTATGATCCCAACCTAAGATCACATCAAGTTTTGTCTACAAAAATACCATCAATTCGATCCTCACCTCTCTCGTTAACTTTGTTGTCTTTGTCAACCATAACAACTTGACTGTTCTCGCCTCTTTCGACACCATCTACGACCTCTTCCAATGTTGCGACGACCTCACCAACGACCAAGACTCTCATTGCGTGTCGCATGCAATCACCCATCTTAGGCAACCTTTGCTTCACCTCCTGCGACCGACACGTTGCAACTCCACAACTATTTTGTCAAGTACGAGTGCCACCTTCATCAAAGTCGAGGACATGAAGGTGACCGTATTAGTGGGTCAGGAGATACCAGTGTAATGGATGATAAAAAAAAATAAAAGAGTTTTGTGTATGATAAAAAAATGAGTGTAATAAGTGCTAACATCATATGATACAAATGTACTTTGCTCTAATAATAAATGAATATTTGATTAATACTGATTTTATGCGACATACCATTTCGAATCATATAATTTTTTCTTATTTTCCTTTTAAATTTTAATACATGAAATTTCTAGAAACTCCCTAAAGTAATGCAACTATAACTTATATTTTGTTGCTTGTAAAAAGAAAAGAAGATAACTTATACTTTGTTATAGAATGTATGGATGTATATAATTATTAGATTACATTACATTAAAGATCTGAATCCAAAATAAATTAAATGCTTTGGTAGAGGTTAAACATTTTTTAGTCAAATTGATAAATTATTATCCATGTGTCAATTATACATAGGAAAAAGTAGCAGCGCGTGATAGCATAGTTTATTAATGTGTACAACAAGTCAAAATGTAAACAATTTTTTTCATTGAAATTAACTCTGTAATGTAGCGAGAAGTCTACAATTGTCCCCATGGATCAATAACTCCACATACCCGAGAAACTCGTTTGTCACCCCAAAGTCAATAACATTGACGGAGACAAAATTAAGATTCAAATGAAAGGCTTGTCAATTTAATTTTCGTGTTCCAATCTTCTTTTCCACCCTCCAATCCAACCAATAGTTTCCACTTGAAACAACCAATATATTCTGTAGAAACAAAATAAATTAACCAAAATCATATCTCCGTATACCTTAGATTGCATTGAAACCAATCAAGCATGGGATCTAGAGACAAAGATGGTGAGGAGTCACTTGGTATAGGCCTTCAGGTGATGCTAGCAGCAGCTTTCTCTTTATTTGGTATGATCTTATTAATCATAATCTTCCATTTTTGTGTAAAATATTTCATTAAACGCCAACAAAGGAGAAGCCAAAACAACCTTCTTTATCAAATAAGCTCTCAAATTGCACCAATTGATGTAAGTTCTGTGGAGCCCCGCAACTCTGGCCTTGACCCTTCGATCATAGCCTCTCTGCCTAAACTCTTGTACAAGCAAACGGACCAATTCAAGCAAGGTGAAGTTGTAGAGTGCTCGGTTTGCTTAGGCACTATTGTGGAAGATGCAATCACTAGGGTTCTACCAAATTGTGAGCACATTTTTCATGTTGATTGTGTTGATAAATGGTTTAATTCTAACACCACATGCCCAATTTGCCGCACCGTGGTTGACCCAAAAGTGCAATCAGAACATGGTCATTTAGGTGCCACACGGGTTCACAACCAAGTCCAACCCACAGCACCACCGGCTGAGGGTGGTGTTGAGCTACAAGATGGTAGTGAATTGGAGAGGGTGGGGTGTTCAGGTTTGAGAATAGGATCTTTTCATAGGATGGTTGGTAACAGGGAAAGACCAGGGAGAAGGACTCAGAGCTGTGATGGATCTACCATAGTAGATATAGAAAGGCACTAAATTAAGTAGTGAATAAATTGTTATTTCCTAATTTTCTCCTTTCATTTGGATATATTCCCTAGTTTGCATGAGTATTGGTACGTATGTTTTTGGTTATGGGGGTGTTGGGATTGTTTACGCAACAATCTTCCCTTGTTTGTAAATGCTTTGCATTTCTGTTTATTGATTTAGGAGAGGAATGTTACGTGAAATTTGATTGATTAGTTTAATTTTTATTTTTTTATTATGGTATTGTATTATATTTATTGACAATTAATTTCTGTCGAATAATTTGTTTTATCAATATCTAAGACCTTACTAAGAATTAAATTCAGTTTTAATAGAACTAACAACTTGTTGGTGGATTAATCCAACTTTAACAGTTTGTGGGAGTATAAAGTGTGTGTTTTATTTTATGTACTATAATTTATTCTAAGCTTAGAATTGATATTAGATCATTTTTCACACATTTGGTTTCACATTGAAAAAGAATTTATAATTGATTGAGTCCAAAATTAATTTTAACATGACACAACTGTAAGTAAAAAAGTTATATCAAATTTTATTTCAAAATTAATTTTTCTCAAAATCAATTATGTCAACACCAAAGACACTAATTTACATTTTTTTAACTATTTTCAAAGCATCACATAATCAACATGCAATTTACATTTAAAGAATAACCCAAGACTTGATTTGTTTTGAAAAGTTCTTAAAAAAGGAAAATAATCCTGCTTGTAGTTATAGATTATCATAAGGACAATTCTCCTCTCATAACAATTCTTTTCAGCAATTTTTTAAATTAATTAAGAAATAAGAAAAGAAAAGAGAAACATGTAAGATATAAATGATATGATGGAGATAAATTTGTTTAAAACAAAATTGATGTCAACTTTTTTTTAAGTACAAAACATTACCCATATCTTTGGCTGATAAAAATAAAATAAAAACCCATATCTTCTTTTTTTACAAAATGATATTAACTTCATAAATTAAATGACATCATGATATTTAATAATTGGATTTGGGCTTTTTGTTGCTAGCATAAATGAAAAAGGGTTATTAATTATGATATGATGATGATCTTCATAATGAATAAAGATTTACATCCGTATGACCCATGTGGTTGCATTTCTTTTTGCCAAAGATTTCTCAACTTACATAAATACATCTTGTTCTTAGAATGTATTTCTAGAGAGATTTTATCTTAAATGGGAAAAGCATCATTATAAGGTCAAAATCATTTGCCAAACCTTTCATTTTCTTGTAATTTAAATGATGGTTTTAATTTGTGGCAGACTAGCAGATACATCTAGTATGGATTTTAAAGATGCAATATTTTAAGGCTGCCAGGTTGGAGACTGCTCATATTTCCTGACAAAATTTTATTCCAAATTTTGTTGGTTGGATAGTTGTTTGCAGGGTAGCTTTTTTCCGTCCACCTGTTATTGCATCCATTAACCATATATAAGAGAAAGATGAAAATAAAGCAAATTAATCCTTGCCTTTAATTTCGCCAAACTAAAGAAGAAAATAAGTTATCTGTAATTTTTTTCTTTAAATTCTTATTTTTCTTTATGTGTCCTATTTAAAAGAAAATTTCAAATTCTTATTTTTCTTTGTGTCCTATTCTAAAGAAAATTGAAGGACTTAAAAATGGACACGGTCGTATATGGACCAGGAGGAAAAAAAAGGTTATAACTTATGACTCTGTATCAATGTTGTGAAAATTGAGATCTCACACTACACGGTATGAGGAGAGGAAATGAAAATTTTAAGCCAAAAAAGGTTATAACACAAATTGCAGGATCTCCATACACACAAAGATATGCATGTGATTAAAATGACTTAGATAAGAAAAACATCTTATAAGTTATAACATTTAATTAAACTTAAATTTAAAATATCAACTTGTCACTTGTTACAATGATATTTGGTTCATATCTCTTCAAGAATGAAAAAAATGCGATGGAGCGAGAATATCACATTCATAAAAATGGTCAATTAAGTTTTTTCATAAATATTAATCGCTGAAAAAATTAATGCATACTTCACACCAATATCTTAAAAAAACCCTTAAACTTGAAATTCATATTCATACATTTATGTCATAATTAATAAATACAAAAGAACTCACAATTGGTCACAAAATACAAAACATAATTAACTCCTAATCAGCTAGCATAAAATAAAATTGGAATATAATGAAGACAAATATTATTTTTATTAGATGTTTTATTATGAAATAAAATAAAATTTCAGTAATAAAAAAATAAAATTTTTCATATGATGATCTGAAAAATAGATAAAATAATATGAATTATAATTTTGTTTATTTTATATCATCTTCCTTTCAAATTAAGGTTCACAAACTAAGACCATATAAAGGTAGAACATACTGATAAAAACTTATGATTTTATGCAGGAAAAAATACACATAGAAGCATAACACAAACTGTGACCATATAGACGTAGGAAACATATTATTAAATAGTGGAGAACTTACGATGGAAGAATTGGGCAAGAGCCAAGCATATAAATAAATGCAAGACGACAAAGGAGTCTAGCTCAATTAATTAAATATTATTATAAATCTTGACATTATTTTTTGATTTCTTTGAAAAAAAATGCAACAAACAGATAATATATTACATTGATTGAGTAGAGTGTGTGGATTGTTGTGAACCCTTGTTACTGTTTTTATTTTTAATTCTTATAAAAAAATGCAAGAAACATAGAACTATATCACATGAGAATAATAACCGTTTAAGGGTCTTAGTTCCAGATGAAACATATATAAAGAAAAAACCAACGAAGAAGATAAAAAAAAAAACAGAAAAAAAAACCCTCGAGATGAAGAAAAGTTGTACAAGAATGATCGACTACACAAAATTTTCACTATCTGTGAAGTGGTTTGGGCAAAAAAATATGAATTTCTTATTGAAATTTAGCCCAGAAACTTGTCTATAGAAAATCACCATGGATCATAACGCTTGATCTTTAACGTGGAAGATCAGAAATCAATGCAATCCTAGACGACCCACGACGATCTTGCTTGAGATTCAGCATGATTTTTAGGTAAAAAGAATTGCAACGTCGTGCAATTATGAGATCTTCCTTGCAATTTTCACAACCATGTTGTGGACTGCATTTTTAGAAAACAAAAGAGAAATGATATTTAATACAACAAATTATACACAAAATGTAATGATAAATGTTGATGTAAATATCGATAGTTGGAATTATAATAAAATATATGTAGTAATTTAGTTAGTGCAATATACATTGTAAATGTTTATTTTTATATAACTAAACTTTATAATAAATAAATATTTTTAAATATCTAAATTATATTTTAGATTTACCATAAATATCGTTGATTATGGTTCTATTTTTTTACTATTAGATAGTTTCTCTTAAAAAAAATTGAAATTTAATTTATTCATAGAGATGAAAATGATAATTTGAAATATATAAATAGTTAAAAAAAATCAAAACATTTTTTGTCATGTGAACATATATCATATTTTGAAGAAGATGATTTATTCACAAAGTCACTAGATATTTTATACCAATAATACTAATAAAAATAAAATATTTTTTTTTAAAATCAAAATAAAACATGAAAACCATCATCAAAGAAGATCATATCTAAAACAACACTCAACAATTTTTTCGAGCATGAGTGTATATAAAAATATATTTAAATATTTATTGACATATTTATTAACATATATTTATTAAATTTTAAACTAAATAATTAATAATACATTAAAAATAAAACAAGATAAAAAAATTCATCCATAAATTATAAAATCTGACTTTAATACTCGTGTAAGTTACAGATAAATGACACTAAGTTAGTTTTATTTAAAATTAAGAAGTATATTTGAAAAGAATAAAAAAAATTTAAATGTAAGAGATTAGGATAAAAACATGTGGCTTGACAATCCTAAAAAGGCTGCTGTTTAAGAAAAACTCCAAAAAATACTGTTATTAAAGAATGACTCCTAAAACCGGTTTTTTTTCCCAATATACACCCATTTGCTTACTTTATTTCCCAATATACACCCATTTTGTAAAATTTTCCAAAAATACACCTCTTTTTGGTGTAAGTGAGAAGTCTGGATTTGTATACCCGACTTCTCATTGTGCAATTGAATTTTTTTTTTTTAATAAAAAAAAAAAGTGGGTTACGTTGGGAAGTCGGGATTTCATCACCCGACTTCCGTACATGTTTTTATTTTTTTTATATTTATTAATGTTTTCTATTTTATTAAATTATGATTTTTTAAAATTAAAAAATTAAAAAATAAATATGATTATTTTTTATTATTTAAATGTTTTTTATTGTTTTTTTAACTTAGGATTTTTTAATTTATTTAATTTAAAAAAAGGAAAAAGTGATAAAAAATAAGTAGATTAAAAATAAAAAAACCCAGAGTTATAAAAAAAATAAAAATAAAGTAGATATATAATTATCATATATCAATTATATTATATGATAAAATTTAAACAGCCAAAAATAAAAAAAATGAAACATACAAAATGACATACATACATAAAATACATAAAAAAAAAGATTTTTTCAAAAACAATACTATGAAGGTATGTTAGGACAATTTATTCTGTTATGTCTTTGTTGTCGGCAAATTCCACATTTTTTCCTGGAATCCCGTTCAATTTCTTCGTCCATTTCGATGGGTATGCGATTTGATACCAGACGACCCTTTGCACTTCTTCTTTTCGTTGGATCAGGACCCCATTGATCTCCTTCATATTCTTGCCACATTGATTCGTGTGACAATAAACCAAATGAGTTGTCATAGATGTGCAAAATTTTCTGCAAAGTAAATAGCAATGACACATAATTTATGTGATTGACATTGACAGATTTACAGGCAGTCATGACTTGAGAACATGGTAGGTGTTTAGCCTGATATTCACCACAATCACAATTTTGGGATTGTAACATAACCCTTTGAAACAAATATTAAAAAAATTTGATGTAATGCAAGGTTTCAAAATTTGATGTAGGTTTCAAACTTTTAAAAAAATCATAATTTAAATTACTCAAGGATATTTTTTTATCACTTTTTCCTTTTTTTAAATTAAATAAATTAAAAAATCCTAAGTTAAAAAAACAATAAAAAACATTTAAAAAATAAAAAATAATCATATTTATTTTTTAATTTTTTTATTTAAAAAAATCATAATTTAATAAAATAGAAAACATTAATAAATATAAAAAAAAATAAAAACATGTGCAGAAGTTGGGTGATGAAATCCCAACTTTCCAACGTAACCCAATTTTTTTTTTATAATAAAAAAAAAACTCAATTGCACAGTGAGAAGTCGGATATACAAACCCAGACTTCTCACTTACATCAAAAAGAGGTGTATTTTGGGAAAATTTTACAAAATGGGTGTATATTGGAAAATAAAGTAGGCAAATGGGTGTATATTGGAAAAAAAAACCCTAAAACCCCTCTGTTTAAGATTATTTTAAAAAAAAATCTAGAGAGAAAATATATTAAGTGATTCTTAAGATCTTAATTATTAATATTATAATTAATGTTTATCATTTATATTTTACGTATAAAATATATTTTTCAATGAACCAAATCTAGAAAGATATTAGTAACATATTTTTTAATATATTGTATTCCACATAAAATTTATTAATTGGTTAACTGAATTCTATCAAATAAAAAACAAAACTCATAGAATTTAAGAAACAAATTGTAATGATAACTGTTGGTTTAAATATTGATATTTTTTTTACAATAAAAATATTGATAGTTGAAATTATAATAAAATATATGCGTATATGAAATATTTCAAGTGATTGTTAAGATTTTAGGTTTTTAACTATTAACTTTATCATCAATGATTATTGTTTATACTTTATTTTGAAAATATATTTTTTATTGAATAAAATTTTGAAAAATACTAGTAGATTTTTTATTATATTTTTTCCACATAACTTTTTTTATTTAGTTACGTGAATTACAGAATTTAGAAAATAGATAAGTATTTATTTAAATATCGATTAGTTGAAATTATAATAAAATACATGCACATATAAAATATATAATTGTTTATTAAGAATTAAGATCTTAGCTTTTAACTTTCTAATAAATTGTTATTACTTATACTTTATATTTTAAAATATTGTATTAAACAAAAACTGAAACCCATAATTTAAGAAACAAAATGTAATAATAACTATTTATTTAATAAAATATATGCTCTTATAGAATATATCAAGTGATTGTTAAGATCTTAACTATTAACTTTCTAATCAATGATTATTGTTTATACTTTTTCTTCTGAAATATATTTGTTCAATGAGCCAAATCTAGAAAGATATTAGTAACATTTTTCAATATATTTTTTCTACATAACTTTTATTATTTAATTATGTGGAATCTATTAAATAAAACGAAACTCGCAGAATTTAATTTAGGATATAATATGAAATAATAATAACTGTTGACTTAAATATCCATAGTTAACATTGAAATTGAAATTAAAATAAAATTATGTATATATATTTGTGAAAATAAATTTATGCACATATAATATTTATTGACTGATTCTTAAGATCTTAGCTATTAACTTTCAAAAAGAAACTATTAAAATTCTAATCAATTATTATTATTTATACTTCATCTTCTAAAATATATTTTTTAATGAGCCAAATCTAGATAGATATTAGGTACATATTTTAAAAAATATTGTTTTCCACATATGTAGAAAGTTACTATTTGGTTACTTGAATTCTATTAAACAAAAAGGAAACTCCATGAATTTAGCACTGATATTAGATGAAAGTCACTCGATAAAAAAGTAGTCAGAAACAGTTTATTGTTAGCATAGATATCTTTATAATTTATTTAATCTAATATAACACAACTTATGTCTCTAAAATAAAAAAGTAACAACTGATGCCAATTTTTTTTATAAGATTAGATCAGTTCTAAAATTTTAATCAGTATAGTAAACAATTATTTTATCCAAGACTCCAAGTAATCTTGTACCGAAAAAAAGTGATTTTAGTTGTTCTATTTAAAAGAAACTCAATGAATTTAGAGCTAATATTAGATGAAATTCACTAGATAAAAAAAGGTATATGTCGGACAGAGTTTATTGTTAACATAGATATATCTTTGTAAATTGATTTAATCTATGATGCTAATTTTTTTGCCAGATTAGATCAGTTTTTAAATTTCAAATTGCTTTATTTTTGAATAGCCTCCAAAATCATTAGATAGATTAGAGTAAGGTGGGTTAATCTTTATTTTGATCAAATTTTATATGTTTAGATTATTTTTAAAATCATGATAAAATCAATTACGATGCAAAAGAAGTCATAGTGAAATTGAAGTACATAAGAATAATTTGTACTTCTACAAAATAAATTCTACTTGTATTTTGATTAATTTACCCTCACATCAATACTCTCATGCATATGTTTATTAGTTATTTATTATTTAAAAATATAATTAAATTTATAAAAAATTTAGTTAAAAGTCTTGCTATATTTATTTAATTTTGAATGCATTTTTTCTAATTTATCTTCACACTCATATCCTTAAAGATGACACAAATCATTCTAAAATAAAATAAAATATTTTTTATTCTCTTTTATAACACTCCTATTGTCTTACTAATATAATTTCAATGTTTTATAAGGGATGTGGTACTATTTTAAATGTTAGCATATTATACACATATTGACTTATATTTAATTATGTCTATTTAATTTTAATTATATATATAACTAATTATAAAAAATTATATATTAAAATCTATTTTAGTCATTATATCCTCAAAATTAATTTTGATTTAAAGTATTTAAATAATATTTTCTTATAAAATCACTTTATGGATATCTGTTATCTAAATAAAAATCTTCGTGAATCCAAACACGTACCGTAAACAATTATTTTATCCCAAAAAGAAGTGATTTTGGTTGTTGGCAAACATACTTAGCCGAGAATAAAACAAAACTATGAGCGACGAAAAAGGAAACAAGTACTATACTTCTCCATAATATTCTAAGAGCATGGTCCACGAAAAGTACTATATATTGCATGCAACAGCTGGCTGTCGAAAATGCATGTTTCTGGTTTAAAATAGCACGGATTAACTTCAGTGAAGAATCTTTGAAAACTCAATTAGTTTTTCCGTGAAGAGAAATTAAGCAAAGTGAGGGAGAAAAACACGGGCGTGAAAACCGAGAAGGCAAGAAAGAAAGATTTGATGAATGCTTGGATTTTCTCGCTTTGAAAACCCCTCATGTTTGTTGTCAGATTTGTTTTTCTCGGGCATTGAAAAGGGTCTGAGAAAATCCCGGGAACACCTTCTAGATATCACTCTTTAAGATTTTCCTAAGCTGAAGACACGGTTCACTCTTAATAATTGTTTCACCAAGGTAGTATGCGTATTTTCCTCTATTATACTCGTGAGATTTTCTTTCCGTGTAACAGGCTTATTTGTTTTTTAATGAATATTTTTTGTTGCCCCTTTTGGATTATACTTTGTGATCCTTGCATGGATAGTTTGGATTTGTTTTGAATTCTCTCAACTCTCGATTGTGTTTAAATATACTTGGATTGGTTTGGATCTTTGGATTTGCATGGCTGAAACTGCAGTGTGACATATTCCGAACAAAAGAAGAATATGTGCAGCAATACTTGCAATAGTGCTTGTGGATGTGAGACTGGTGGGAATGTTGTTAGTAATATTTGGAGTTCTGGCTTGAAGAAGCAAACAAAACGTCCAAGAGTGCCAAAAAGAGGACCCGGAGTGGCTGAACTCGAGAAGATCTTGAGAGAGCAAGAAACCATAGACTTAACTGACAACAAGGGAAATCTAGAAGGATTTTCATCTTTTGTTTCCCATCATTCCAATTCCAATTCTTATCCTTCTTCCTCTATGAAATTTCATCCCCCACAGCCTCCAACTTCACCAAAAAAGACTGTACCTTCTTCTTCCTCTATGTCAAGCAATTTTCCTACTAATGTTCCTTCAGCCCCAATATATGATCATTTAGGTCCCACTACACCACCAACCATAACATCTATCTATGGTAACTGTGGATCACTAGACAAAAACGGTGGATCTGGTCTGGTTTCTCCTGAAAAAGAATTGTTCCCTTTGAATCTCAATTCATGTAAGCCTAAGTTGAACATGAATGAACCAATCGATGTAAATCGGTGTGACTTTGCCAATTCTCCAACTAGGAATTTGTTCAATGAGACTAATTCCATTTGTCCTTATCCTGCAACTATTCAGAAGATAAACAACAATCAGTACTCTTCTTCCACGGTAAATTGTTTATGACATATCTTATAATTGAGTGACTAGGTCCAAATGAAAAGATCCATTGCTTGTGTTATATATTTGTATATGAAATTCTCATTGGATGACATGATATTTAAATGTAGGCAAAACAATTCCGTGGGACCCCAACTTCCTCAGGATCATTGTCAATAGGACTTCACAGTCATTATCCAGAGCTTCCTTCAAACCAAAGTTCGTGTAATTACAATTACATGTCTAGAGTCCCAGAAGAACATAAAGTAATTCTTCTAATTATATTTATCACATTTTTGTTCTATCTAGGACAGGCAACATTTACAATAAATTTTAACAACACAATTAAGTAATTTAGCTTCAATTTTTGTTTGTAGTTGATTATGCTTGTGTTGTTTTACACTTTCTGATGCAAGTTTAACGTCAATTCTTCTCCCACAGTGGATTGGGCGTTGAACGTGGGTGAACATCACTCAAATCACGCTATATTTGGTTGTTTATAAAGTACTTTGGATGGTCTCAATAAGCAATTTGAGGAGAAATTGATACAAATTTGTATTTGGTAGTTGATGGTACTGTGGTCTAATTTGATCGACAAATTGCTAAACTTTAATTACATGTTGTTCAAGCAAAATACAAAATTTTCACAACTCTGTAAAGCAGAATTTTTTGTCATAAGAAACAACTCATTTACTTATGATAAACACTGTTTAATAATAATCAAGTTGTTTACCTTTTCACTTCATGAGACATGCCCCCGTTGGTCATTATGTATGAAACTCAGTTTTCAACTGGGACTTAACATGTAACAATGACGCAAAGTGAAGAATTTCTCCCTTCAAAGTAAATGGAATCAGAATATTGCACACTTTTATGCTGACAACCAATATGTGCTGTAGATGGTTGGCATGAAGCGATCTCACTCTTCAGTATTGGAAAACTCTCTGATTCCACCATCAAACTTTCACGTTCTTCCAAGTTTTTCTCACTACAATAGAGCACACCAATCATCCATAAATGATAGTCATGGTGCAAGTAGTTTCAATTCCACAAAGGAGTGCTACAAGTAATAATCACTTTTTCATCACTAAAATTTTCCTAAATTCTCAGCTTATGGTTGCTTATAGTGTTACCAAATTCTGTCTTTCAAAGGGATGCCAAATGGGGTAGCACTCTGGAGCTCAGTAACACAAGGTTCAATTCTGACATCACAGTGCCTGGTCATGCAAATTTCCCACCATTTGTTGCTCCTGAGGTTCCTTCACCTCCTATGCATTTGTTTCCTGGTGTTATTTCCAAGGGAAATGTGCTCCCTAGCCAAGTTAATGACGTAAGTTGCAAGCTATTCTAGAGGGTTGAATATTCTTTACTCTTTCGTTTGTCTAGCAGAATATATTTGTTTCTTGTTTTTATAAATTTATAGGGAAAAATGGACTCATACAAACATTCAGAATCAAGTGAATCAAATCGTAAGCCTTTCTATAACTTCCTAGAAGTGGAGGACTCAGAGGTATCAGAGACCACGCGTGGCGCAAATCGTGGGGGACGTGAAGCAGGAAGAGTTGGCATTGATCTCAACTTGAAGCTCTGAGTTTGTAGCTAGGTCTGATGAGTATGCAGTGGTTTTTCACTTTGAAATCCAACAGTGGTAGCAAGTAAAGAAAAGGAATATTTTCCTGGTGTTGGTTGAAGCAGAAATAATCCTGGATATGCATGCTTTGCATAGGTTTTTCATTAGATAGATGGGTTTTGTTGGTTGGGAGAGTATGTATACTCTTTGATTTATGAAAATCAAGAGATGCTACTTTGCATGGGATTTTCATTTAACTTATTTCAGTTGTTTAGGCTTTTGATGTTACAGTCCTTTAGGTTATGTTTGATGCTATTGTAACCATGGGCTTAAAAAGGTAATTTAAAATTGATGTTGAGAAAGGCTCATAATTAAATACCTTTTGTGACACTTATTTATTTTATCAAAGTAAGTAAGTGTACTGGCGCTTGTCAATAAAAAAGGAAATTCAAACGTTTGTTCTTGAAATTCAATTTAACAATATATCACCACTTGTCCTAAGATCCACTTTTCTTGCAGTGCACCGTGTTTGCGGTTCGCAGAATGTTGGCAGTCCATTAAAAGTTGTTAGTAGTGATATTTGAGTACTTTGTGATGGTTTAAAAATTGCAGTAAATTTTAAGATTAATGAGGTTGCTTTAAATCGTGAATAATTGTTCATTATTTTTTTACAAAAATAGTGACATCTAATTTTTGAGAATCTGTTTTTGAGGCATGTGGAACTAACCAATGTTTTAATTAAAAGGTAAAAATTGAAATACTTATTACATATAATTATAGAAAAAAATAAGAATTAAAATAAAGACATAAAACTATTTTATATGTCATTATGACAAATATTTGTTATAAAAATTCAAACTTTGCAAGTATTTTGTCGTTATTTTTTAAATGAAAATAATGACGTATTTATAAAAGTAAAATCTTATATTTTTTGAAAAGAAAATCTTATATTTTTTTACTATAATTGAAACATGAAATATGAAAAAGGTAATTATTTTTACTATAATGATGTAAATACTTGTTCCTTTGATATAAATACTAAAAATTATTAATTCAAATGGTTTAAATTTATAATTTTTATTCATATCTAATATAAAATTTGTATATATAATTTAAATATTAAATGAATAAATATATACACTAAAATTAGAAATAAAAATAGATAAGAAATATAAATGGAACATACAAATTTTTTGCATGAAGTATAAAATTATATGTTAAGAGATTAGAATATTTTTAAAACAATGATATTTAGAAATAAAATAGTTTAAAAATTTGATTAAAAATGGTACATAGTGATCATAATGAGGACATTATTTCTTTAGATAATAATTGAATTTTACATACTATTTCAAAAGTATTGGTATAGAATATATATAATGAAAAATTGATCATTCAACAATACCTTATTGAACGAATAAAAATATATTTAATAAACAATTTACTCATGTGATTTTAAAAATAAAATAAAAAATTGTATCATTACACACAAAGATTTATAACAATATATAATTTTACAACATTAGTTGAAAAATGCTATAAAAAAAATTAGTTGAAAAAATATTACTTTATCATTGAAGAGAAAGAAGATAATATATATCCTTTATCAGGAAATGATTGAAACAATTTTTATTTGAATTTTGATTTAGTTAAAGTTCATGATTCTGTTGCCAAAATTGACGATGAACTTGATGTTTGGCATTAAAAATTTAATCACATCAATTGAAGTTATTAAAGTTCATACAAGATAAATTTGAGATGACAAATCTTGACAAAAGTTAAATTAAATGACTATGATGATTGTGATTTAAGTAAAAAAAATTGATGGTCAACTTCAACTTGTCGCTTCATATATCAAGTTTGAAGATCATGATGTTAAAGCCTAACATTTCATAACAAATCTCAAGGAGTGTTAGAGTCATGAGATTTTGCCTTATTCAAATTTTGAATAAGTTTTAGATTATTTTTTTGTTACTGATGCATATTTTATCTTTTATATTTTGTTTCAATTAATTTAATTTTAAATAAATCTGATGGTTCATTAGATTGTTTAAAATTTTTTAATTAATTATAAGCCTATACATAGATATTCTCTTTTATGAATTTCCATGATAATTTTCCTCCAATTTTAATCTCTCTCTTTTTTCTGCCAGTTCCAATATTTTTATATTTTACTTTACAAAATATGTCCATCACATTTAAAGAAAAAAGCACTACATATTTCAAACGCCATAGTCCACGATTGCCTTCAAAGATTAATTACAAACAAGAAAACATTCAAGAGTAAGCAATTTTTCAATAAAAACAAATATTTTCGCTCCTTATCCTTAAACAATAATTAACAAACTATAAAGAAATTGAGACAACAACAGCCGTGAGGACTACAGAGGATAAAAAAAGACTTCCATTAGCCTCTAGAAAGTATGCAATTTACATACAAGTACCGAGAGTCCTAACACCACTGGTTAATCTGCTCTACTTGAACTGAAATTTGACATATTAACAATTTCTTTGCTTCGCCTCAGACACAGTTAATTAGCCTACGGCAAATCAGCGAAGAAGATGATTAGATTGCTGTAGCTGATAGAAGGGAGGAGCAGCCTCCAATAGCCATGAGGTATCTATGGTTATGACGTTACGCATGTATTGCTGATCAGTTGATACAAGACAATTGTAAATAACCCACTTTGGATTTACTCTGCAAAAGAACACAACTTTAGGTAAACATTATCAAAGTATATCATTGTGATCCCCCCAGAAAAAAAGGAAGGAAAAAGATACAAAAGTCACAAGTTCAGACACCGGAAGAGACTACAGGATTTCTGTTTAAATATTCCAGGTTACTCAATCTTCTAAAGCAAAAATAGTAGTGCACATAATACATAACTTTCACAAACTCAGTTTGTACTAACCTGAATAGCACTGACGATGGATGAATATAAACTTCCTGTGATCCTCTTAACGTCTTATACATCCCGTTATGACTGTATGCCTTTTAACAAGGTACATAAACAGATAAAATTTAACTGAGTCAAATTATTTGCTTTACCACAAAATTTGTGGCAAAAAATGGTAATATACATGAAAAATGAAAGAGAAACTCAGGCATTTTAGTGTGTCAAGAAGTATCTCACCTCTAGATGGCACGCATTAGCAATAAAGCCAGCAGTGACTGCTTTTTTGACCACCTGGAAAAGTATAAGATTTAAATATACACCTAATAACTTAGCCCCATTTTAAAGAACATGTCCAACTTATTTGGACTTATGACACAAGCACTCGTGTATGCATTTGGAAGCGCTTATGAAAATAACCAATGATATGTCCATAAGTTGTTTTTTTAGCTTATTTCAATAAGCTCTCCACAATAGATTATGGAAACAACATATAGCTTATATAAAAACAGTTTAACCCTATTTTCCCTTAAAACAAAAATAAGATCTTAATTAAGTTGTTTATCCAAACTGGCCATAAAATCAAGGAACTGAAAGTGAAATCATGTAGTAGGGTGAAAAACCAAAGAATGGGACAGGATCAATAAAATAACAACTACACTAGTGCAGAGCTTTCCATAACTGACTAATTAAGGAACGTTACATGGTCACTCTGTAATTGTACCAATTATCAAAAGAAGATCACTTTTATGAATTAAAAAATACTTCATACATCATATTGCTACAGATAAACAATTGTATTACACACTGGAAGAGGACTTTAATGAAGAATCATCGGATGTTTCACACATAAATAATGTAGAGGAAATTATGGTTATAAATAGAAAAGGTGTGTGAGAAAAACATGAACTAACGTACATCCGCAGCAGCAGATCTCAATTTTGCTTCGTCTGATTCCTCTTGTATCCCTCTCCCTGAGATCCAGATAGACTGTATACATAGATAATTTGAAATTAAGGTCAACTGCTCTATACATTAATGTTCAACTATACATTTGTGATGATATACTGATAGAGTTCATTTAATATTTCCCAATGACAGCATGAAATTGATTCTAACACAATTTTATTAAAATTGGTATCCTAAACAATTAGTTATGAGTTATGACAATGGCAAAAAGATTTACTTGGGCGGAAAGAACAGCAGCAATGGTGATTATCTCCTCTGAACACCCAAGTTGACTGGAAGCTATTATCATTTTTGAGACCATCGGATCCTGGCAAATGTAGTGATAGTGGTTGTATTAGTAGTGGTAAAAATTATGAAAGCAATCATGACACATGCAAGTGATGGAAGCAGCAATAGTAGTGATGGCAACAGTAGCAACGGTTGTGGTGGCAGCAATGATGGTACATTGTAGCAACAATGGTGGCAACAATTGTGGTAGGTGGTGGAGCAAAAAAGTTGTGTAGTAGCAAGGTGAAAGGTGGAAATTTTCTCTATCCTATCCTACTTGTTCCCAACCTAGCTCCCCCCTCTGGATAATTTTTGAACTAATGAACATGATAGGATAGGCAAATAGGATAAGGTTATCCTAGCTTGTCATCTCACCAAACAATAGATTAAAATATAGGATATGATGGCTTATTCTGTCCTATTTTTTTTTTTATCCTGACCACCAAATGACTCTATCTATCTAGTGTACTTAGACTAACCCTAGGCTCATGGTGAATAAAACAAGTCTTTATAATTCTACAAATAGACATGAAGCATTTAACAAATGAATCAAACATGATTTTTGTGGTAAGAGAAATTTGCAAGTGGAATCTCTGCAACTTGAAATCCAGTTGGTGAAGTCAGCTTAGCATCATCATCCAAGACCCCAAGTGAGTAGAGAATTTCTAGTGCTCGGATCATTGCTTCAGCAGACGGAGATGATGGCCAGTCAAAGCACAAGATATTATCAATCCCCAAGGCCTTTAACTGGAAATAATCAGAAAAAGTGTCAGGTAATTAATTTTAGGATTGATCATTAACTTGATCTACACACACACTATTCCAGCAAACAATATTCCCACAATATGGAATGATATCAGTAATATCAGAAAAGGTAGAGGTGATAATTGGACAATCCATCTCATTAAAACACTATACTACTAAGCTTTTCTTTTGTGGATAAAAAGGAGAAATTTTATTAGAGAGAGGTGATGCACAACTAAGGGGCAGAGGCTAAAGAATGCAACAAAGTTGTTCAACACCTTCCATATTAGAAGAGAAAACCACCTTAAAATTAACCATTAGCACAGTAACAGACAGAAGTAATAAAAATAATCTTATGCATAACATATGTAGGGGAGTAGTGATATGCAAGTTTGTGGTACTGTAACAAGGAATTCTGTTCATGACCTCTTAGAATTCTTCTCTTTACGTGACTTCGACATATAGGATTTTGATCATGAAGTTAAAAATACCAGACCATAAAAAAGAGATAGTAAATACCAGGCCAGGAAAAAAAAATAAAGGCACACCGAATTCATTGCAAGAAAAGAGTTGATAAAATGAATTGTCATAAACGCTGAAGTTTCAAATGCAACTTCATCTTTACCTCTGTGGTTAATCTTGATGAATTTTTTAATTAAAATTATCATATATGGGGAACAAATACTCTTTAATTATTATTTATTAAATTCAAACAATTTTATGATAAATCAAAATAGCAATGATGCAACTTTTCATTAGTCGTCATTCTATTGATCCGAAAAATATCATCCCAGTCAAAAAGTTCCATGCCAGGAGAAAAATAAATAACAGATAATGGTGGTAACACTATAAAAATATAGTGAAGCCAAGAAGATTGGATTCTTGGGGAAAGATTCAGCTTGGATAATCAGCCAGGGGATCACAAGTATGTTGGACTTTGCAAATAAATCTGTTTTATCCTTTATTGAAGGTACTTTAGGAATCAAAACCAGTAGGTTTAGCTTCTCATTTCCAGGAAATTTCCAATGTGAACATGCTGAAACAGCAGGCACTAAACCAGGATCAGATGCATTATGAGCTTATGTTCACAAAGCCCTTTACCTGGGAACTGTGGATGGTTACGGCCTTACAGGTGCCATTTTGATTTACACAATGTTAGCAGTTTGGTACCTTGAGAGAATCCAATCCTGAGTTTCATGGCAATTGGAAGAGCCAGATCAGCACAGCTCTTTGGTTTAGCTTCTCCTCTCTGTTCTTTGCTCATAGTGAGTATCAATCTCAGAATTCCTAGCATTTTTTATTTTAAATAGAATTATGCAAAGCAGGAAAACTGGTTAAAGAAATTTTCCTGAATGAAAAATGTGAATTAAACTCGAGTAATAAGGATTTTTCATCATGCAGGGGAAAAAATGAATAGCAACTTAACTCGTATGGTGATGGTCGCATGGCTCTTGCTAATTCTGATCCTAACTTCATGCTACACTGCTAGTCTTTCCTCAATGCTCACAGTTAAACAACTGCAACCAAATGTCACAGACATTCAGTGGTTGAAGAGGAACAACATGAAAATTGGTTGTGATGGTGACTCATTTGTCAGGTCGTTCCTAGAGAAAGTTGAAAAGTTCAAGCCTGAGAACATCATAAATGTTACTAATGAATACAAGAACGATGATGCATTTAAAAATAACAGAACAGCAGCTGCCTTTCTTGAACTCCCATATGAAAAAGTGTTCATAAGTGAATACTGCAACAGATACACTGGTTCCACTCCCAGAACCAGATTTGGAGGACTGGGCTTTATAAGTGATAATATAATTTGTCATATTTTTATTTATCATCAAAATGTATATAGAGGAATAATGGAAAAAGATTTAGTCATATTAATGCCCTTCGCCAAAATATATATAGAGGAATAGTGGAATATATTAAAATGGAAAAAACTGGTAGAGAGCGCTTTTTCTTTGAAGTGAACAAATAAGGGAGTATTTATCTTGGATGTGTAGTGGGTTATGATCAGGATAGACTGCAAATTAAATTAAGGATTGATACACTCTTGGATTCTTACTTTAGATATAAGTTCACTAAGATAACAGAATTATGTTTGGAAGGATAACCCATTGCTTGGATTGTATAAAACAGGATAGAATGGAATGGATAAATGGAACATAATGAAATGCATTATATTCCATCCAAAATCTCTCTTTTCCTTCCCTCCAAATTTGGGTCTATGGGATGGAAGTTCCATCATAAAATATCATTCTTCTCCACCAATCATTAGATATATCTAAAAGCTTTGGTCATACGTTAAACAAATTCAAATCCATAGTGTGTTTGTGCGGTTTTTCTTTTATGTTTGGGCTATAATTTTCAATCTCAAGAATGTTAGGGAATCAGACAATTTTCCAATAGATTTTGTTGAAAGAGTATTACTAATTACTCTTTCAGTTATGACAAAGAATTTTGAAATAATTTAACGCAGATGTTCCAGAAAGGCTAGCCAGTGGCCAGAGACGAGTCAAAAGCTATATTACATCTCTCAGAAAAAGCAGAGCTGAAGAGATTGGAAGAGAAGTGGTTGATAACCTCACAAGCATGCTCCAACGTGAGCTCCGACAATACGGAAAGTTTGAAGTTGAGAAGTTTATGGATTCTATATGTTACCTCAGGTGCCACTTCCACCATTTGTGTGCTACTATCAACCATCCTGTCTCTAGTAAAACCTGTCACCAATGTCAAGCAGTGTCACCAGAAGGCAATGACACACCAAGTGATCATAATGTGTGGGAAAAGGTGATTATGCAAAGCAGATTTTTAACAAAAAGATCAATAATTCAAGTGAGGCACACGAACAGGTTGTAACTGATTGTTCTTTGCGATGGGATCGTGTGAGCATGACCGATTCCCCGGAGCGTCAGCAGGAAATGGCTTCTCCAGTACCCGGAATTTTAATGCTCCCTTTTTCTCCACCACCAGAGGTTCAGATGACTACTCATGATTTAGGAATAACCAACACTTCAAAGTAGTTGCATTACCAGACACTTCTTTTGGTGTACCTTAAGATCTCAGGTAGCTTACCAGACACTGCCAATCAACCTTTTGTGAAGTTTATAGCCTTTTCAAGAATAACATCATCTGTAGTTGGCTCTTTAACTCTTCCAATGTGCTTAAACAGAACCGTTAAAGAAATTGGCAACTATTCTATCTTAAGCTACAAAAAATGTAGCCCTAGTTACAAATGTCTGCAAATATATAGAACATACATACGATCAAATACTGAATTATGTATTCGTGTTATACAAACATACTGAATAAGATTTTGCGTGACTACAACTCTATTACATATTCCCACAATTATTCTCATTTTGATTTAGAAATACTCTGTATGAACTCATTTGTTCAAATAATATTCTCAACTTACTTAATTTTAAGAACCAACATAAGCAATTGTATCGAAATTGTTCTTGTTCACTTCCAACTTACATATGTGGTCAAGTTTAATTTCATCAGAATTAAGATTATAATCATAACTTTAAACTATAACTTTCTTTAAAAACAAACTTTAAACTATAACTTTAGTTTCATAAGTTAAATAGATTTTTTTAAAAATAAACAAGGGGCGAACTTATTAATAAAGATTAGTCCAAATGGTAAGAAATGAATTGTGTAAATATTTATAGAAGATTTTTTTTAATTATTATTTTATTAAGAACTTAATCTGAAGGAATTTTTTTATCAAAGAATAAACTCAAATTTATTAAGAATAAAAAAAATATTTTAGCATATTATTATGAGAAAATTGTAACAGATGAAGACAAAAGAATGTTAAAAACAAATACACGGAAGACGGAATTAGAAAAGGGAGAAAAATATTTAAACATATGAGAAAACACAACGAATCACGATAAAGATAAATAAAAGATGCAATTGCAATTGGTGTCGCCGTGTAGGGTTCCACGTGTAGGAGGAGCAGTGGTAGTGGGAGGCATACATAGAATTGGGACCTTGACCTCCACTGTCAGTGTTAGAAGAAGAAGAAGAAGAAAAGCAGTGACTACTGCAATGCGAGCGGTGGTTCAGCGCGTGGCCTCTGCCTCCGTCGAGGTCGAAGGCCGCATCGTCTCCCAGATTGGCCCCGGCCTTCTCGTCCTCGTCGGAATCCACGACTCCGATTCCGACGTCGACGCCGATTACATGTCATCTCCATCTCATTACCCCCTTTCAATCCAATTTCAACTTCTCATTAGTCATTAGTCATCTTATTTTACTTTTTTAACAGATGCCGAAAGGTCCTGAACATGAGGCTGTTCCCAAATGAAAATACGGGCAAAGCGTGGGACCACAGTGTGATGCAGAAAAATTATCAAGTCTTATTGGGTCAGTAAGTGATTATTCGCATTTTTCAATCTTAATTATATATATAGGATGCAAAAATTATAATTTATTTTTATTATTGTGTGATTTTAACAGTGAGTCAGTTTACGTTGTATGGATTCCTGAAGGGTAACAAACCGGATTTTCACGTTGCCATGGCGCCTCAGAGAGCCAAGCCATTCTATGCCTCTTTAGTTGACAGGTTTAGGAACACCTATAACTCTGATGCAATCAAAGGTATGTTATGTTTTCTATCTTTTAACTTTCATTTCTCTTCTCTATAATAAATACAGTAAATTCATTATCATAAAAATAAATACAGTAAATTAAACTGAGATTGAATTGTGTAATATTTTTCAAATAATCAAAGAGGTGAGTGCAATGTACAATAGATGTTAGAGTAAGGGTCCCATCATTTGAGCGGAAAAAAGGGAAATAAACTGTAAAATGAGGAAAGATTCACATTTTTACATTTCCCTTTAATATAGAATTTTCATCTAAATTCACTTTTATTCTACCCTAATGATTTGTAAACAAGAGAGGTTAGTGTAGGGATAAAAAAGGAAGACTATAGGGAGAACTTAACGAAACTAAGAGGAGATAATGTAATTTTCTATAAGAAATGTGATATTTTTATTGTTAGTTTAAATAATTTTACATTGTTAACCCATGCAAAATATTTGTTGAAATAAATTTTAAGAAGTTATTACAAAAGTAAGCAAACTTTTCATACATGATAACATGTATTGGATAACATAAATCTTTTTATAGTTTCCGAGCATGTATTATTTACCCTATTTTATTTTTGTTTTATCTCATCTCTGAGTAATAAATTGAAATAGCTATGCATTTTTTCCATTCATGTATTTAAAGAAACAGCTTCTAACTTTGACGTCGTGTACGAACATGGATCACGATCCTCTGCAGTTCTTTTTAATCTGCATGGATCGCAACCATTACTTTTACTTACATAAAATTTGAATAAAAAAGAATGAATGGTATAAGATTAAACCGAACCCCATGCAGTTATTTTTCCAACTGCGGGGGATCCGTATTAGTACGTAGTTAGATTGGCGTGTTGAATTGTTGATCACGTTTTCCTCTGCAAAAATTCAGGTTATTTATGAATCTTCTATCAAATCTGTTCTCTTCTCTCTCTTCCCTGACAAAGCAGAGTTATATGGTATGTACTATGTAAGGACTAATATTAACAGGTTGTGTATTGTGGTCAACGAAGAGTCAAAGGCAAATGCCAGTGCTGTATTTTCATGCACTCTTATCAATTTATTGTTAATTCAAAAATGTGTTTAACATGCAATGTCCAATGCGTGCAT
This sequence comes from Glycine latifolia, assembly GCA_013407115.1. Taxonomy (NCBI): domain Eukaryota; kingdom Viridiplantae; phylum Streptophyta; class Magnoliopsida; order Fabales; family Fabaceae; genus Glycine; species Glycine latifolia. The sequence continues at coordinate 6,840,915 of CM023955.1, read as the reverse complement.
TCATTCTTATCGACTTTGTAACAACATAAAAACTACGTATTCTACTGCTAAGAGATTTCTCGTTATGTAAAGATAAGGAGGAGGAATATTGTACGCAGTCTTATTTTTGTATATGCAAAGAGGTTGTTTCCGGATTTGAACTCATGACCAACAAATCACCAAAGACACAACTTTACTGTTGTGACAGAGCTCATCCTCGACATTGTAACAACATAATCTTGAAAATACCTAAGATCATGTAACTTTTCAATTTGTTTTCCATGGCCTTGGAAATAATTAGTTGCTCTATGAGATTTGTCAATACTGATTTCCTTCAAGGAGTTTTAGTTGAATTTGTTGCTTTGTACTGATTCATTTTAATTCTGCTGGTCCCTACTCTTAAGCTCCTTTCAATTTCTTATGCAGACGGTGTATTTGGAGCAATGATGAAGGTAAAGTTATGCCCTTCAATCCCTGTGCAGGGTGCCTTTATTGCGTGACAATTTCTAATGCTGCCTATGTTAACACTAAACAATCCTCAAACTTTTGATGGAGAGCAGGTAAATTTGGTTAATGATGGACCAGTTACCATGCAGCTTGATTCAAATTCACCAAAGTGAGTTGATGATACTTAATTTTGAATGAGAAATGCTGGTCTTTTTCTGTTATAAGAATATCATTAACAATTCATATCATTCAGGAATACAGTTGATGCAGCAGAATCTTGATCAGTGGTTGATCTGGCTTGATGAAATTGAGCTTGAATACTGGCTCTTCCGTCAGAAAGACCAAATGCAAGACATTCATATTATGTGTTATTCATTCTAGTTGAAGTTCTTTCTCCCCCAATGTAGTGACTAGTGCCCCACTTTATAGTTCAAAGAATGCCTTAGATTGACCTGTTCGTTCTGCCATAGTTCATATGGGAATAGAGTTTGGAACCCTTTTGGACAAAAGAAAGCTAATACCGGATGACTAGTAATCCGGGTTACCCCTATTCAAGGTCTAGTGCCCATATGCCAAGTTATATTTAACTGGTTCCATCCAATATTGTTAAATAACTATTATAATGTCACCATCATGCTATAACATGCCGTTTTTTTATTCCTCTGCATAAGCAATTTGTGAAGGGAGGACGGACAGCGCAATTGGCTGCAATGGCATGTTTATATGATGGGATTTTGGCCTTCTGCCATATTCCACCATCTACCATTGATAACCTTGGTTCCACCAATATAGCTGTTGAAGGTTCCACTCCCTTCTTCCTAATATCTATTGTAGACCTGAACTTGAAACAAGATTTTGGGTTCTTTCTACTCTCCATGGATGATTTTATCGTATGAATAATGTTACATCTTTCTAAAAATCTCCTTATAAATATTTCTACTATTTTAAAGAAGGTATTAAATGAAAAATAAATATATGTAATGTTTTGAAAATATAAAATACATCCAATATTAGGAGGATTAGTAAGGTGTTTTTAAAAAGATTTAGAATTATTATTGTATTCTTCCTTCAAAAAGAATTATTATTGTATTCTTAAAAAATAACAAAATTAAGCATTTTTTTTAAAAATAAATAACTGAATTAAACATCTATTAATTGGATAGTAAAACTTGAATTAAAGTCACAAACAATCCAAAATAAGGAAATTAAAACTATAACTAAGCCTTATTTTTATTTATCAAAATGGACAAAAAAAGGACAAAAAAATTGATAAAATAAAATAAATGGAACCATGGATTTATAATTATAAAAGATTTATTTTGTACTAGCTCTCACGGTGTTCAACATTTTTTGTTGTCATTAATCATGAGTTGGGTACACCTCGACGGGGAGGGAAAATGTAACCCAGCAAGGGAACAATTTATATTTTCATAATGGCATTCGTCATATTTTGTTTAGAAACAATTGGATACGGTAATCGCTTAATTGGAGACTTCTTTTGTACATGAATTTTTGGACAAACATTTCACAATTATTAGTGAGAAATTATATTTATATAAGTTTTTACTCAAAAGAATTGTACAGAAGAAAAAAAAAGAGAGAGAAATATGTAATAAGATAATTCAGATGATGAAAATAAAAAAGTAATATTATAAAAAAAAGTACGATATATATAAAATTTCAAGGCCAAAACAAATAAATCATCATGATAAAATACGCGAATTAAGTGGCGCAAATTGTTCTAGCTTAACTTGACAGACTTAGATTCTCAACAATCCTACAGTTCCCCCCTACTGCTCATACAGTAACATATTATCCTTTCATAATTAAACATATAAATATATTTTCTATACCCCTACTTTTAATAACTATTAGATTAAAATCTAATTCTCGAAATGACTATTGCAGAGTCAACATAACTGCAGACAATTCATACACTCACATAACTCTAGTGACTAGTGAGTCCTCAAGCTAGCACGAATGTAGGGTGGCAAGGAGGGATCCTGACCTCTGGTCCCTCAACTTTTCATGTATATACATTTATTTTTAAGATTATTAATATAAAATTGTATAAATTATTTGTTTATATTATAATTATAATAATAATTAAAGTTAATTAGTGTAAAGCTAGTTATTTTTGTTGTTATTATTATAATGATTTAAGTGATAACTAATATAAAAATTGTGTAAAATAAGTTGTGTTGGTTGTTATTATAATAATGATTAAGATTATTATTATTTAAAATAAAAATATTTTCATTTTACGTGAAAAAATAGTTAATAATTTTTAAAAATTATTATATTCATTAAAAGTTAAACATTTAAATAATTAAAAAAAAATCAACTCTTTAATAGGTTTCCCTCCTAAGATCAACTCACCTAGGAATTTTATTAAAGAAAAAAAAGGTAACACCCTCAGCAAATCTTCACTGCCTTGCAAAGTCACTTTTCAATGAAATACTATAGACAGGGACACCACATCCAATTAATATTGGCAAATCAATTTGTGTCTGTACAAATGCTCTTGCAGACAGTGGGAAGTGGCTCAGCAAACTTAGAATAATTTGGTCTCTCTGAGCTGGAGAGTGTGTAGGCTGGTGTACTTTTTGAGGGACCCTCTGCACAGCCCTTCCATGTGAACCTGTTCTACCCGATAAGAAAATAAGAGCTACGGAATCAGCTCATGTTTGGTGCAACCTGTTAGAATTGTGACACAACGTCTTTAATGCTTCTCTACTTTCTTTTCATAATCTCTGGTGGGTGGGACATGCTTCTTTTATATCCATGGCTATTTGTTTAAACTTTAAAGGAAGTGACAAACTCCTTTATGCAAAATGGTTTGTTCCCCCTTTCTATTTGAATTTGACGTTCTTCTTACTTTCATTCATTCATGTGTCTGTTTCTTCTTTAGGCCAATTCTTAATCCTCAATCTTTTGTACTTTCGTAGGAGGATTTTGTCTATAAATTTTGAGGCATAAGACAAAATATTGAGAAATTTAATGTAATATTGATTATCAACTTTGTATTTTTTTAACTTTTTCAACTGTAAAATTATTTATTACAAATTTTAATTACAATATAATTTATATATTTAAAATTATTTTAGTTATATTTATATAGAATAAACATTTATCATGTACTGTGCTAAAATACTAGTATGTTTAATTTTTTGAAAAACTTCTTTTAGAATTAGCAACCATTATGTGTATAGCTAATAATATTCTATAAGTGCATACATTTGAAAAAAAAAACTTTTATACAGTTAATATTTTTATTAGAGTGTTAACTTTTTCTTTTAGTTAACACTTCTTTAAATTCTTTAATAATTTTGATATAGTATAATGTTTTAGATTCAAATAAAAAACTAAAAATAGTTTTATATTGAAAAAAATTGTCAAAATGTTGTCTGAATAAAAGAAATAAATTGATATATTATGTATTAAAATATTCAATACAAAAATATTCCGTTGCAATAAATTAAAATTTGAAATAAAGATATTAAATTGTATATAGACAGAATAAAATAACTATTAAACATTGTCTGTTGCAATCTAGCTACAAACCTACACCATGTACATTCTTACATCATCCGATTACATTCTCAATTAATTATTATTTTCAGTAACTAATTATTAGGATATTAGAACAAAACACATACTTTCAACTTAAATACTATATTGTTAAACATAATAGGACTTGTACTCTTACACTTTGTTTGGCTTGTGTGTGATATTGCATATCTCCGTGGCCTTGTAGTAAAAACATTTTCTTAGAAGAAAACTTATACTGTACATCCAGGGTTTTAAAACTCAAACCAACTCGACTGATCTGATCATTCGAAGTGTGATTCGATGGTTGGATTGGGTTGAATCATAAATTCGATCGGTTATGTTTTTGATTCGAAACGATCCGAATTGATTTGATTGAATTTGTGATCGAATGGTAATCTGTTGACCCAAACTGGATCATTTATCTTTCTTTTTTTAGTTTTTTTTTCATCTTGTTTTATTTTAATTTTTATTTTTATTTTGAGTTAAACTGATTTTTTCATTCATTGTTGAATATTTTTTAGGTCGTAATTGCATTTTTTGTCGACTTAAATTGATTTAAAAGTGATCGCAATTGTGATTAAATTACAGGTGAAATTGTGATACCAAATATTTTTTAAAAATATGATTTAAAAATTTGGATTAATTTTTTATATTTTATAATGATATAGTCATGTTTCATTTTAATCACCATCTTCATTTATACTTCATTCATTTTATTTTTTTTCGTCACCGAACGTTTTTCAATTCCAAATTTCACGTCACTCCTAGTAATGCCCCTCACATTACACCTAAATTCCACTCACTCACAACTCACAAAATAAAAATCTTGTTTCATCCTTTCACACCAAAAAAACCAAACCATTGTTGTTACACCCCGTTCCAGCCCAAACACCACCACCACTCCTAACACCTCTTCAAATTATGCCCCTACCCTAATAACTCAATATTTCTTCAATCTTTATATTACTTTCAAGCTTCAACCAATTCCTCAACAGTGTTCAAGAAAAATTGATTTAGAAGCCTTTAAAATGTTGACTAGAGCAAATTGTCCTACGTGTGTGAATAGAACTACAAAAAGCTTCAGTGATGCATAAAAGTCAGTTGTTGAATCTTATATTCTGAAAAAGCTGCTACCATTATAGCCACCTTTTTTTTGGTGGAGAACATCCACCTTCAAGTGTAATCCAGTAGTTAAAGTAATAAACAAGCTGTAAGTGTTGACTATATGTAAGTTAGCTAATAGAGATCGATATATAAATTGAGTACAGGAGCGTACAATAAAAGTCAGTCCATCACTCAATACATAGTGTTCATTTCTCTTAAAAAGAAAAATGAATCACGTTATATTATAAAAGCAAGTAAACGACCACGACTAAAGTTCCTTAGAAAAAATTATTACAATAATATTATGTTTCCTCTATTGGAAGGAGATGACTAACATAAAATAATCTATTGTGATTTATGAAAAGCTACTTTGCTACCATCCCCGTTGCCGGGACTTAAACCCGGGCCTTTCGGGTGAGAGCCGAATTTCCTGACCAACTATACTACAACGGATTTCTGATATTGAAGTAGATAGTAAAATGAAACTAATACTTTATCTTGACAATTAGCACTCACTCTTCTCTTGTCAGACAAAAAACCAATAACTTGATTTCACTTTCTCAGCTTCTGGACTTTTATTATAAGTAATATCTATTTTTATTTTTGAATATACGTATTACCTAAACCCATATCACTAATTCAATATTGGAGATTTACTTGAACTTTAGCACTTAAATGTAAAATGCGGTGTTCTTTGTATTTTATTGAAACAATAAAACAAGTGTTAAAATGTATGTTCGTGTCTAATTCAATCATACAAAATTAAATTTATAAGTGAGAATCTTCTCACTTATATATTATATCTAACATTATTTTTAGTCAATATGAAATTTTAATATATTATTTTTTATTCACGACTAATTACTCATCACACTTAGAAATTTTAATACTCCTCTTTGTCTCGTCACAGTTAAGGTGAACTAGATGTGATCACTTACAAGTCTTATTTTGTATGATTGAATTAAATAGAAACACACATTTTAACACTTATTTTTTGTGCCTAATTATTTTTAACTTTTTCTTTTGCCTTGTTGCTTAAGATATTGATTATAAGGTGCATAAGTTACACAATAGAAAGCTCGTTTAAAAGAACATGTAAATTCAACTCAATTGTGATCACATCTAGTCCATCTTAATTATGACAGATATGGAATAAAAAGGAATGTGTTGAAGTTTCACATTATGGCAAGTAATCATGGATTAAAAAATAACATTAAAGTCTCACATTTTTTAAAAATAGTGTCAAAATATAATATATAAATAAAGAGATTCTCACTTACACTAATTTGATTTTGAATGATTGAATTAGTTACAAACATATATTCTAACAGTTATTTACAACTTTTTAAAATTTATCACTTAGCATAATGACATACTTGTATAAATGTTTACACAATGTGAAAATAATATCATGTCCGTAGATTTAGTTTTGACTTGTTTCAATAAATTTTTTATAATAGTTTCTAAGAACTTGTAACTTATATGAAAACAATTTAATATAATTTCTCTTAGATTATAATTTTTGTTGATATATATATATATAATTGGACATGCACTTGAAAAAACAACAATCGAAAAGCATGTGTATAGCATTCGAGAACAACTTTTAATGGGTAACCGATAGCATTGATTGCAGGCGGCAGGAGGTAGTCAGTGCTCTTCACTTTGAGTGAGGCCTCCATAACATGACTTGCAACAATCTTTTATTTGGTTCTATGCTTCATTTTTCTATGCAAAAATAATTGGAAGGAACGTGCAACGAGCCACCAATGCAAATGTTAAATCGAAGAACGGATAAATTTGAGTAAAAATGCAACACAGAAATTGTGAACATGCAGCAAGATAAATGAGCAACGATTGAAGTAATAAGATTGAAAAACAATGTTAAAATGATGAACTGGTAACTTGGCTTTTATTTCTTTTACCACTTAATAAACTTGTGTTTTTTTTTTTTAATTTTGATCATTCAAATATAAGAAAGTATTCTCATTTGATATATATACTCCCTGTAATTATACCATTTTAGATTGTTAGCCAAGAGAATCTTTTAAAGCTTAAAACAAAAGTTTTGTACAAGTTATTATATATAATATATAGAGTGATTAGCAACAGCATTTTGGAGACAACTTTCTGTGAGTGGCCGGCAAAAGGAGACAAATAAAATGTGCTATAACCTATGATTATGTTTTTTTTTTTTAAATTTTGTTTTACCTGTCTTTGATTTCTAGATGAAATTTAGAGATATTTTTACAAGTTTTTATTTTTTAGATTAATTATAAAATTAATTTTTTATTTATAACTTAGTCACATTTAAAGTTTATCATTTTTCTTCGATAGTATATTTTATGAAAATTGAATATAAAATTTCCTTACAAACTTAATATTTATTATTGACTGAATTGCACTCATTGAATTATGTTTATGTATTGTTGTTTTTAAGGTTTAAAAAATATTGTGCACCTCTTTCATGTTATTGTTTACTATTTCAATATATGGATTGAAAATAATGAATAAAATTGACAAGCAGGTAGAATATCCTCACAAACTATTCAACAATCTAGTATAAGTATCTTGGATGGTTATTGTACTATTCAACAAACTTTTTAAGAAATTTTTTTGGCATTTTCTTAATTTTATAAACAATCAATATACATAAATTAAATGCATAATAAACTTATCATGATTAATTGTTAACATTCTTCGAAACGTATGCGCTCTATTGCAGTCTCTTTATTTAAAATTCGAAATATTAAGAGGTTAAGAATATTGATAACACTTTATACCATCAAATTCTAACAGAAAAAAAATACCAGTAAATAAAATCGTGCAGTAGAATTTCATAAACAAAATAATCTAGAGTCCATTATTGTCGTACAGAGTGAACCAAACCCAAACTCCACCAATGCACATGAGATATTTGCAAGAAGTCTCAATCAGGGTTACATTTGGAGTAAAGGAACTACAATTCACGGCTCGGGGTTCTTCTTTTTCCAATTAAAGTGGAGGCCAGGCCAGGGATAGTAGTAGTTTTAAACTTTAAATGTTGTAATTAATTTAGGGAACCGTTTTATAAATGCTCCAGCAACCGCTTACCACATAGGATCCTTACGTGATTTATTTAAATGATGGTGCATGGGATTATTGAATACACATAGTAGTTAAAGTTCTCACTTGGGTAAAAGGGACTTCATTCAGTTCTGGTTTCTGAACTCCTCTGTGTTCCTTAGTGAGGCTAATGGAACAACACTTAATGGTGAAAATGATACTAACACTGGCAATGGCCATGATGATGATGATGCCATGGTATTCACTTGCTGTGGACATTGATCAAGTGAGGCAAGTGGCGGCTAAGCATAACGTGTCTTGCATCCTAGTTTTTGGAGACTCAAGTGTTGATTCTGGGAACAACAATGCCCTTCACACCACTATGAAAAGCAACTTTCCTCCCTATGGGAGAGACTACTTTGACAGCCGCCCAACAGGAAGGTTTAGTAATGGGAGACTTGCCACAGACTTCGTCGGTAAAAAAAATAAATTAAACCCCCCTTTTCCTTTATTTTCATCACTTTCCTATTGCTTGAATTAATTATACTAAAAAGCTTACGTTATTAGGAGAACTAAAAGAATTTGTTTTAGAAATGCTTACAACAGAATAGGCCAAGCCTTTACCGTGTAAAGTAACTTTGCATGGTTATGGTTATCTAATCCTAAATTATAATATACAGCAAGTTTAAAAAATAATTAGGTTAAAAGTTATATTAATTATGATTTTCGATTGATTAATTGTGTTTTTTTTTTTACATGATCATTAAACTTTAAAAGACCTTATTAATTTAAATATTGATTAAGAAATTAAAAAAAATCGTAAAAATTTAAAAACAATATAAAAAAATTATGAATTACGTATTTTAATAAAATAAAAATCTTCTTTTAGAAAGACTGGTCAGCATTTACCAACTTTAAATTTATTAATAAGCACTGATAGAAGAAAAAAAGGAATTGAAGTAAAACAAATTATTTTCTGTATATATGAAAATTAACTTATACTTCTCAGTTTTCCTTGAAGGAATTCTTAACGAATATTTTTTTTAAGAAATTAAGCCTAACGTATTTTGAAGATGAGTTTAGATTATACTTTGAATCATTCCACCTGATCAAATATCATATATACTTTTAAAAATGTATAACTTTTTTAAATAACTAAATTATTAAATAATGTTTGTCTAACATGATATTTATATTCATATTGATATTATTTATTTAAAAATTATTAAGTAAATATCTTAATTATAGTTGTATATATATTTTTAATTCTATGATTTAACTATATGTAATGTTAAGATCAATATATAAAGTCAGCAAGTTGAATTGATCTCGTCTTGTTCCATGTGCTTGGGTTAGGTTCACGTTAAAAAAATTAATCCTATAAAAAATTTGAGTAAAATCGAAACACAATTAAACATGCCCCACAAACACCTAAAAGACTTTTTAAAAGTTGACATATTTTTAAATTTTATTTTCTTCCTTTGTAAACGTGTTTAAAAAACCTTAGGTGTTTTAATCAATGGTCACCTAACTGATCTGTAAGGTACGAAATATGTATAGGGGTACTCTCAAGTGAAAAGTCTCTCGCTGAAATTTTTACGAAAAAAAAAAAAAAAACCTTAAGGGAGGGTGTAAATTAGTACAAGTCTCTCCATAATTACCTCAGAAAGATAGAACATGTGGACAAGATCCGAAAAATTGTGGTTATAAAAATGATCTAAATACCGACTTACCTACCTTACCTTGAATTCAACTTTTCATTAAAAGAACGGAGAGGACAAGGATAGAATTTTAGATTACTTGTCATAAAGGCTTCCATACTAGCTAGTACTATGTCAAAAACACAGACCATTATTAGATGAAGAGATATCTAATGTATTATTAATGTGGTACGGTGTTGCTGATGTATATAAAATCATAAAAGAAGATGGAGCATGTATACCTTGATTTTTATTATAAACATCCACTAAACACTTTTATTTTTCTTTATCTCTCACTTTTTATTATATTATATTCATATTTATACTTTTCTCTTATTTTTTTTCCACTCTCTGTAAAAGTGTCAAATAACACAGAATGTCCATACATCATTATTCTTCTATATATGCAACACATAAAATCATTCAATAGCTTAAGACCTAACTCTGTTCTGTTAAATGGAACTAAGCATTAACCTAAAAAGAGGACGTGATCAGCTACTTTTGGTAGGACTAGTACAATAATGATATCATCTCACGAACAGCATGAGTTTCGAAAAAAATATGCTTCAGTATTTATCACATCACATGTTTCTATGTTAGTTTTCTTCTCATGTTAGAAGAAGCCTATCTTCTATTGCATTGCATGCATGTAAACTGAGTATGAGTATTTCCAAACACATGTTGCAGCTGAAGCATTGGGGTACAGAAAAGCGATTCCACCTTTTCTTGACCCAAATTTGAAGCCGGAAGATCTGCAATATGGTGTTAGTTTTGCATCAGCAGCCACAGGTTTTGATGACTATACTGCTGAAGTTTCGGTACATACATTCGATGACCCTTTGATTTGCAATGTACATAATTCAATATTTGAAATAATTATATTTGTGACTAGAGTGTAATACCTATGCCCAAAGTGTAAAACAGTTTTATAATATCATTTAATCATAAATCATAATCAATTATTTTAAGATAATTATTTTAAAATTCTATAAATTTATAAGTAGATTATGATTGAATAATGGTGTAAAAAAATTATAATTACATAAAATTTTTCTCTTGTGACTAATTGGGGTTTATTTTTTATGCAACAGAATGTTTTGTCTGTTTCCAAACAGATAGAGTATTTTGCTCATTATAAGATCCACTTGAAAAGTGCGGTGGGTGAAGAAAGGGCAGAATTGATTACGAGAAATGCGTTGTATATAATTAGTATGGGTACCAATGACTTTCTGCAGAACTATTTCTTGGAACCTACTCGCCCTAAGCAATTCAGCTTGCTTGAATTTGAGAATTTCTTGCTCTCCCGCTTCTCTAAGGACGTCGAGGTTCCTTCTTTCACCACCTTAACTCAATTACTACATTCGCGTGTTAGTTTTTAGTTGAAAAGTATGGTGGCCAATATTAGTACTGTGTCTCGTAAATTATCTATAAGAATAACATATAAAATGATGTAAATAGACATGTTGTATTTTTTAATTTTATTTTATGGATAACTTTTTGGATAATTATATTTTTTATTTAAAAATCAATTGTTTTAATTGCATTTTTTTAGTTTTAATCATTATATTGTATCTTAAAACATTTCAAATCAAGTTTAAAATAGCATATGCCTGTATTTATCAAACACTACTAATTTCAGTATAAAAAACTGAAACACTACTAATATTGGCCACCATACTTTTCAACTAAAAACTAACTGTTCGCCGAAGTCGTTGCTTTTCTAGTATTCTTTGGCAAGAAAATGAAAATTTGATTCCGTTGACATTAATACTCTCTCCTACTTTTTTCGGTACAATACTTTACAGCTTTGCATTTAATTTTGTTGGTACAAGGATTATATTTTCTTGCATTGGAATGGGCCTTTATGTCGGGAGGCCAAGGCCCAAGGTTGATAGCTCCCGGCCTACTGAAAATAACACCAACAATAAAGTGCTATTAATCACACGAGATCTTCTTCTTCTTCTTCTTCTTCTTCTTCTTCTTCTTCTTCTATAGCTATAGTTTATAAGTGAAATGGAATATTAGAAAATTAAGATATAATTTTAATATAAATAAATTATAGTATTTTTTAATTAATCTACGAGTCACTACTACTTTTAACTAAAGACCCTTTGGAAATGGAACATATATATGAAGTATGACTGAATGTAATTTGGTGGCTACAGGCAATGCATAGACTGGGTGCCAGGAGGTTGATCATTGTAGGAGTCCTACCTCTGGGATGCATTCCACTTATCAAGACAATTAGGAACGTGGAAGGCTGTGATAAAAGTTTAAACAGCGTTGCTTACTCATTCAATGCAAAATTATTACAGCAATTAGACAACTTAAAGATAAAGCTGGGCTTAAACACTGCTTTGGTTGATGTTTATGGTATGATCCAACGTGCGGTCACCAACCCTAAAAAATACGGTTAGTATACCCTTTTTTTTTGTTGTTGTTGACTTTTACTATACCATGTTTACTACGCCTTTAGCAGGTGTCTTTTGTTGTTGTTGAAGTTAATTACTTTTATCATAACTTTTGTGACACGTGAATAATGTTATGTTATTTACGGTCAACTGTTTGCAACAAAGGAAAAAGGTTTTCTTATACTATTCTATGTTAAGACTCAATAATTATCTAATTTATCAAAATTAAAAAATTGTTTATTTAATTTATAATAATAAATTTATTCTAAATTTATATACTTTTTCAAAAAAAAATATCATTGTTACTAATATTTTTCTTTTCTAAATGTATGTTAATATAATATCTCTCTTATTTAATTAGGATTATGTTTAGCCTAAAAACAATTAATGCTTGAGATAATATAGATTTAATCTTATACAAAGAAAAAAATAATTTAAAAATAGAATTTTATAAATAGGAATGGAGATAGTATTAATTAATAGATATATAAAATTTCATTAATTTATAGGGTGTGTTAGTTTAAACTTGAAAGAATCTTTAATTGGCTCTTGACATAGTTTTCTAGAAGGCCAGTGCTCAACAAAATGCTTCTGATTATGATCAATGAAAGCAGAGAAAAAGTTTATTATAAACTACTTCTACGACCTATAAAATGTTTCTTTTTTTTTTCATTTAACTGAAACATGGACATGATCAATTTTTTTATGTTCCTCATTTGGGTTGATGACAGGTTTTGTCGATGGTTCAAAAGGATGTGTTGGGACTGGGACAGTAGAATATGGAGATTCATGCAAAGGGGTGGATACTTGTTCAGATCCAAACAAATATGTATTCTGGGATGCTGTTCATCCAACGCAAGGGATGTACAAGATAATAGCTGATGAGGCCACTGAATCTTTTATTAATAACTTCTTTTGATAGCGCCACCAATTTAATATATGATGCCTGTATGTCAAAATTTCTTTGTATCAATGTGGAAAAAGACTCCCTGTAGTTTCAAATAATATAAACAGTAGGATTTGAATCTGCAGGCTTTGCACAACTGATTTTACAATCAAATTTTGTTAAATTAAATTTGAGATATATTTATTATTTGATACGATATTTTCGTTTTAGAACTACAAATACTATCATAATCCTATGAATATAATCAATACATTAACTTCTGAAACCATGTAACACACACACACAAGTCAAAGATCTACAACTCTAAATCCACAAATTACAAGTCATCAGATTGATTTTGGAATATGATTATAGGGAGTGGATGATACCTTTCTGAAGCATTATTCTTTGTCTAACAAACCTGTGAATTGCGATCTTCCAATTTTCAGTTCATCCTATATATGCTCCCTAATTTGATGTCAAAAGTTGGTAGAAATTAATTATTATAAGGTACTTATGTACTATCACATATCCATTGTCCAAACCAATTTCAATGTTGCAAGTATTTAAGTTTTTTTCTGAGAGAATTAATAATACACGATTACATGATGCTATATATACTTATAAGATTAGTTGAAACTTGGGATCACGCATGTTGGTTCTAGACTGCTTAATACTATTTGGATAGTGTTGTCAATAACTGTAAGAGGATTGTGTGTCCTACATCCAGGGGCGGGACAAATTTTCTGGGGGCCCTGTTTAATATTTCCCTTTATTAGAAAATGGGGCTCTCAATTGGCAATTTAAAAATAAATGACTCATTTAAATAAGAAAAATACTTTGTTCAATAAATATTACCAAAATGTATTGAAGTTTGAAGGTTTTTTTTTGAAGAGAGTAAAAAGTGAAATAAGGAAGGAGGAGAGAGAAAAAAATTGGGTGTGTCTCAGGAAATGTAAATGTAGTAAAAATTGTTGTTGATAGGAATTGAACCTTGAACCCCTTGGTTATTAAAAATAGACATTACCATCTCCTCTAATTTTTAATATTAAATATATGTTGCAGTAATTAATATTTGAGGCCCCTTATTGTTTGGGACCCTGTGCGGTTGGACCCCTTGAATGGGCCCAGAACCGGCCCTGCCTACATCCTCCAATTCCCTGAATTTTGTTCCTAGAACGGCTAATAGAGCTCATAAGATTATTGTTTGGTTTATGTTCCTGGTGGTCCTCATTCTTAGTTGTTGTGGGCTTGCGCGATAATCATGAAATTAATGCAGATCGTTGATTTCGTTGGAAAATCTTACATTGTCAATTTCAATTATTAGAGTGCTAGCTGTTTGTATAAACTTCACTTAATGCCAACTCATTTTAAGATGAAATCTAGCATGTTATTTGAGCCTATAACTTATTGTGGAGGGAGAAGGGCCCTTCACTGGGGAAGAAGAAGAAGAAATACATTGAATTAGGGACCCCATAATTGATAAGAAGAAAACGAAGGAATGTATCTATAGGAACTTATTCTAGTTATTGACAATGAAATCAATGGTGGACAGGCTAGCCAAGAAGATGTTGTGGTATGTCTTTTGTGTTGGGTGAATTGAATCCCAGAATACATACTTTGATGGATCAAGGCACACCTTTGAAAGCTTATTACACAAAATTGATGCTTCAATGTACCCACTTCCACAACAGCCACTATTAACCTCATCAAAACCTAACACATACAAACAAAAGAAAAATGTCAGGGGATCGATAAACTATTTTGTAATATTTCTTTTGAAGAAAAATTGTTATCTCAAGCAAGTAATAAATTTTTTTATAAACCAAATCTTTTTGACGCTTGAATCATATCGGCTATGGGTTTATATATGTCAACATAATAGATCTTAGCATCTGAAGTAGACATATTGAGCTGCAATTGCATTCCGTGTAATTCACGTTGAAGGAGTAGATTGTAATCTCTTGCAATGGAGGAATATTTGTCAATACAATCACGCTGGAAAAGGGCATTAGGGGAATTCAAGGTGATCATGAACGGTAGGCATCCCATTGGAGGTATTCCAGTTATTGCAATTTTTCGAGCACCTTCGACCAACAAATCCTGAACAATTTTTTATTTTACCAGTTAGTTTCACTTCGTTTGGGAATCCTCATTGTGTAGTATGAAAATTAATTGAAATTGTATGATGCAACAGGCGAATAGACAACATAATAGTATACTGAAGTGATTTGAGACTAACTTATATACTCATGTATACATATAACATAGAAGGGTAGGAGGTCAAATGCAGGAGACAAAGGATTCCACTTGAGCTCTTTTTTTTTCTTTGCAATGATCTTTAATTCAGTTAACTTCTTTCTTCGATTTTAAGGCACTATGTAACCTTGTGTAAAATTTCTAAAAGCCTAATGACAGCTCCTACTTTGTAACGTACACAAACCCGAATGAATGTGGCCAGGGCTACCATTCAAATTCAAGCCCTTCTAGAATTCAGCAAAGTTCTTAGTTAGGTTTAGTTATCGATAAAACCAATCAATATGCTATATCAATAATTTGATAATAAAAAAAATTCAAACCCTTCTAACATAAATATTGTAAATTTATAATGAGAAATGAAAACTATTAATAACATCGATTTAGTTATAGTAAAAAAATTAACAGCTCATACTAAAAGGTTTCTTCAAGTAAATCATGTGTTGTAGTATTAATTGGGAGGGACATCGGTAGATGGGACAGAACTGCATGTCTGCATCAATTGAAAAGGAACATACTTCTCCCATATTGCTGAAATAAATTTGACCCAAAAAGTAGGAGCATGGTTTTGAACATACTTTTTGGGATTAGGTATATACACCAAAACTCTCAATCATGTCTAGATTGTTACTCCATTATACACTTTGTTAAGCCCCGCACTTGATCCGTTTATAAATAAAATATTTTTATAATGATTTTGATCATCTTGATTGTTTGAATTAACCTTCATGGTGAATTTTGATACTTATTTTATGTATTAAATCTCACTAACTAATGTTGTAAGGATATTAATTAAAAAATTGGTGCATTTTATTAAACACTTTAATTATACTTAAAAATATTTAACATTTTTAAATAAATATTTTTTAATAAATTCAAGACCTCAATTTATACCAGAGGTCGAGAAAGTTATATAGGACCCAATTTAATTAAAGGCAAGACAGTTATTTTCTTCTTAGGCTCTCATGGCAGCCATAGATGTTATAAAAATGGAAAAATAATACAAGATACATGACAGGCCACGTCATTGCTTGTGGTCCAGTTAATTACTAGTATTACCATTTTAATACTACTTGCATTTCTACAGATCATACCATTCATGTATATTGTATAGGTCTCCAGACTTAATTCAGTTCCAAGGTAAGTGAATAATCTTGGTAATAAATGGATTGCCACTGTGTTTGGTTTATTTGAACGAAGAACGATGTTTAAAAAAGTACTATTTTATATTGGTAAAAAAAAAGTATTTTAGGAAATATGTTAATTAAGGTATATGTTAGAATTAAGAAATATATTAGTTATTGTTCTAATTTTAAAAAACTAATTTTCTCTATCTTTCATATTTATTAATTTCTTCAAAGATATACATTAGTTAATTGCTAATGGTAAAAGCATAAAAAAAATTATTGATTATAATTGTAAAATCACATCAAATAAAAATGTTGACCAAAACTTTAAATTATAAAACATAGAGTTTAATTTAGTTATATTATCAGTCCAAGTATTTTTAACTTATTAATTAATTAAAAATTATTACAAATATAATTTTTAAAGTGATTATTATCATAAAGATTAATAAACATATAACACTCCATGATGGATGTATAGGATAATAATATTTTATAATATTATTAGCATATTTTAATACATTTGAATTAAATTAAAAAATGTGATTAAGAATGTAATATGTTTTTATATGGACACCCAATATTATAAGCAATAATTAATACTCTTTATTTTTCCAAAAAAAATAATACTCTTTATTTCTCTTATCATCACTTCAATTATTATCACATTATATTACGGCACATATTTATTGTTTCTTTTTCTTCTACTATATTCTCTCTTAATTAGTATCCACACGTCAATTGGTGTCCACTAAACATTTTTCAATGTCAAAAGGGACGTTGTATGTTTGTACAATATCTAACCAAAAATTAATACGACCTTTACGACGGTGCCAACCACTAAAGGATATCCACACTTCTATATATGTATAGTTTTACTGTCATATTTCCATATTCTTGGCACAGCAAGCAATTTGTTTCACGGCGCTTTTTGTTGTTATTGAAGTGGAATTAATTTGGTTTCAGGTTTTGAGGGGTTGAGTTTGAGTCTAATAGTTTTCATATCTACCCTCAACCATCTTCAATATTGTCCCCATCTTCATTATTGGCATCCATTCAATTGTCCGAGTGTCTTCTTTTTTATTCCTCTCTTTCTACATGTTGCAGTGTGCTTTTGTTTATTAATAACAGTTTCATTGATAAAAGTAGGTTGTTGAATATCCCTTTTTCATTGGGCATTTTAAAATGTAGAAATCCCAATTCAGTTGGCCAAAATAAACTATGGAGAATGTTTGTAATACAAGATGATTAAGTAAATAGGGTTTCCCGTTACGATAAATTAATGACAATAATGTGGAAACGAAAGTCAATAAGATATCGGTTTTGTTTGGGTATTATTTTTTATACATAATTTGTTAGGGTATTATAAATTAACAACAATCATATATAGTTTAGAAAAGCTTTCTATGCATTTCATAGAAATGATCGATAAACTCCATAGAAATGTGGGAGAAGCAATGAAGGAAATTTACCACATAAAAAATTGAAACATACCAAAAGTACCACATAAAAAATTGAAACATACCAAAAGTCACACTGCTTTGTTGATTAGGGACTTAGGATATTTGGTAGGATTAAAAGCAAGCATTCAATAATACTTTAGACAAAATTTAGATATTTTTTCTTGAAGTACTTTTAGTATAATTCTTCAATCGTTATTAAAGTTTTACTTCAGGAATCCATGTAATAAATTGTTGACATAAATGTAATTTTACTCCTTTATTTTTTTTCAATTTATAATTTTGGTCATTCTCTTTTAAAATGGAGATATTTGGTTTCTCTTTTAAAATGGAGATATTTGGTTTATCTATTTTAAAAAAATCGGTGATTTTTATCTTTATATTTTAAAATAAAGAGAACTTTGGTTTTATTATTTTAAAAAATTCAAAATTTTGATTCTGTATTTTAAAAAAAATTACAATTTTGATATAATCTTCAATTTTATTTATGTTCTATTTCTTACATTATAATTAATTAAATTATTTTTTATAATACCTTAAATAAATATGTTAAGTCTTCAACTGGATCAAAATAAAAGAAATAAAATTTAGATAAAACTGAGAATTTGATTAAAATTAAAAATTTATAAAATAAGAAGCCAAATATTTTTATTTTGAAATGTAAGACTGAAATTATAAATTTTTTCAAATAGATAAATTAAATATTTCTATTTTAAAATAAATGATAAAAATCACGGATTCAACAAAACAGGAGAAACAAAATGACATTTAACCCTACATATTTTACATTAAAATTCAGTCAAGCTAAAACCCCAATTGTAATTAAAAAGCAATATTAAAAACACCTGAGAAACAAAAAATACGAGTAGTTTTCACATCAATTTATTTTGATATTCCATTTTTATATCATTAAAATAACTCTTCTCTTCTCTTTCGTCTCCTTAACAATTATCGATTGAAGGAGGTGTAAGGCATTTGATGTCAACCAACATTTAAAAAAATAATAATAATTGGCGATTGAGTAACGAGGATATATTCCATCTTTTCATTTTCCACATTTTGTACGAGATATTTCCATTTAATAATAAAAAATAATTTAAATATATTTTAAAATAACTATTACAAAGATATATATTAATAATCCTATACTCCTATTATACATCCCAATTTATGATTAAATAACAATTTGTCTTGAGGAATGGTTTTATGGAAACTTCTTGCTTTGGTGTTCTTTAAAAATTAAGTCTTATTTAATTAATTGGAATACCATATAGGTAAATTAATAGTTATTTAATGTACGATGACATTGAATTTATAGCCACGCGCGAAAAAAGATTCAAACATAAATATTAAATGCTAGCTAGCATGAAAGCTAAAATGTAAAACAAAAATAATTAACTTGAAGAAGATATAACTTGGGAATAATTGAAGCAAACCTGTATAATTTCTTTCACGTGCTGGATTAAGAACTGTTGGTACGCCAGTATACTGTAGCTCTTTCTTCGTACTGGAAGAGCAAAATAATTAAGAACGAAGTCATTCGTACCGGCACTGATGAAGAACACTGCATTCTTCACATGATTTTCAATTCTTCGCTTTCCCAATGCATCCTCCATTCTCTTTCTGCATTCTCTGAAATACTCCAACTGTTTTTCTATTGGAATTACGTTCTGAAATAAATAGAAAATTCACATTAAATTGTATACATCAGTTTGATCTCCACTTTGGTAAATCATGGGAAAAGGTAATACACTTTTGAGGAATGCTCTGTATTTTTTTTTATTGAATTATATCATTTATGATATCTATACTGCATTGAGCTGTTCATAAATCTTTATTCGATACTTTTTTTAGACAAACTTTTTATTATTAATTAAAATTTGTTAAATATTACAACCTTCTTCGACATAATAAACAGAATCATAATATTTAAACATTTCATCTTTTTAAGCATCCCATCAATATTTTTATTTATTTATTTTATCTATTTCTTCTAATTCCATCATGATATCACTTATATCATATTTATAATATCTCTTAATCACTAGGTGTAAAATAACATATTGGGTGTTGAAATATATTTTTTGTAGTAAATATGACTAGATGCATAAAGTAGGAGAAAACTAATGGTGAAACAGACTATTTTTGGAGCAGCACTACAACACAACAAAGAAATTAAGATAGAAAGTAATTGAGTGGAATACAGCCACGCTTGGTGTAAGTGGGTCAAAGCCAGAACCAGCAGAGGCAAAACTAACTCCTGTCATCAGCTCCTCAATTCTGAGGTTTGGGTCCAAATAAGGTGGAAGAACATCTTTCTTGAGACCTACGTATGAAGCTGCAGTACATTTTACACACATCACAAAGTTACTCAATGTAAGGTTAAGTTTATATACATATCAAAGCAAGCAAGCTTAATTGATATTTACCAATGTAATCAGTGGCAAGCCTCCCATTTGTAAATCTCCCTGTAGGAACTTGGTTGGGAAAGTCCCTTCCGTACGGTGGAAAATTGCTCGTAAAAAGTGTCTTTATGTAGTTGTTGTTTCCTGGGTCTACCGTGGAGTCTCCAAACACATAAAAGCCTGAAACCTTTTTGTTTGAAGCTTCAACTTTGGCTATGAAACAGATGAAGCATAGAATGATGAAAATCTGCATAAGAGAAAGAAACAAGTGGGTATCAGAAGTCCCCATGCCAACTGAATGAGGTTCAAAATGAGAATCAAGTTGGCTGAAGATGTTTTTGGATTTTGAAGTATGAACTTTGGACTTGGAACGTACAGTGAGATGACTGGCTCTTAATTTATGGAGTTATTATAGTTCGAGTACACAACTGGACAAAGGCTAATTTTCATGATGTTTTATCTATAACTTCTTAAATATTTAGTGTTGGCTTATTTAGTTGGGAAATTGAATCAAACATTTCCTTCTATTAATGTCACAACTTCTTAGCTACCCATGTTATTATAATATCATATACGGATAATAACGTGGAGCCAGATCACACGTGGCTTGAAATTTGAATAAAATATAATATATAGTCTGTCAAATGGACGATTTGAACAATATTTAGATACTATTAATTAATCATGTTTTTCGATAAGTGAAAGGAAAATGATGCAACACACTATCAACTGTTTTTATTTCGATCAGAAATACATAACCGGATTTTGAAAAGCATCAACTTACGTGTCACAAAATATATATATATCCCATATACGGTTTTGCATGCTATTCATTTTCATCAAAGCTAGCTTACAGCATAAACATCAAATGATAGTTCAAATAAAGCAGATATAAAAGCATAGCCAATGTAATGTAGTTGTCATAAACAACACGATCACATATATAGCGCTTCAAGTATCCACCCAAATACACTTGCGTGCACTGTTGCGCATATAACGTGATTATAGTAACATTTTTCTTTTATTGAGAAAAGGTCATGATTCAACTTTCCCTTTTTATATACTTAGGTCAATTTTTTAGCTATACTGCAACTATTTTAAATAAAAATACCACTAGACTGATAAGTGTCATATATGTGGCTTTCACTACCTGTTTGCACTTTTTGATAGTATTAATTATTCATACAAACTTATTTGTCTTATTATCTTACACGTGTGTATCGCATACACACACATATATATATATATATATATATATATATATATATATATATATATATA
>CM023955.1:6785973-6819162 GCA_013407115.1 Glycine latifolia | reverse complement strand
CCCCCTTTTCACTAATCAATGCTGTTTGTATCGGATCGACATCAATGGTCAATACTATTCACATTTCACAATACTATTTTCTGAATGTATGACCATGTCATGTTCTAAAAAAAAGAATGTGTGACCATGTCATATAATTAATTAGGTAATAGGTAGTTCTGTTTAGATTTTAAAAAAGTATATTAAATAGTACAAATGTAATTTTGTAAAACAACTCAAAACAAAAAAAAAAACGTGTATATATATCTGTACACATTCCAACAGCATATTGACATCTTTCATATTTTTCTATATTTATCTTTTTATTATATCATGTACATCTATAAACTCTAATATTAAATATACATCAAATAGTCTCCAAAAAAAAAAGTAAGCCTATATATGTTGGCATAACGCATGTACAAGATGACATGTGATGCTCTCAGCAGGGACTTGTTACTCCTGTAAGTTATCCTTTGTAATTCTTTTTTTTTAGTGTGTTTATCTTTTCTCTTTTAGGTTATACTCCATTTGCATTTATTTAAATAAAATATATTGTAAAATAATGGTGGTACATAAGATGTAAAATTATTAGAGACAAAGAGAAGTGGAAATATATGGTGGTGATGGGGGGGTGGGGGGATACAAAGGAGAAAAAAAAAAAGAATTTGCCTTCTTTGTTTTCCTATACGCGTCCAAACTTCAATAAGGATACCGTTTAGCCAACAACTCATGCATGCCGGAAAACTTATAAGAAAAGACATGCATGAAAATTTATAAGAATATATATATATATATATATATATATATATAGAGAGAGAGAGAGAGAGAGAGAGAGAGAGAGAGAGAGAGAGTAGGCATTGAAAGAGAGACGTGTGTTTAAAAACAAAAAAAAAAAGACCTAATTTTTTTTAAGAATAAATAAATTATTTTACAACATCATTTTACTTTTTATTTGTATGGTAAATATCAAATATGTTTTATATTTTTTACTAGAGGTGGCATAATAGGATACTCAAGTAATTTGGGCATCTAAAATAAAGCTCAAATAAGGTGTTAAACCTGTGTCTTTGCAATTATAAATACGGTATTCTAACCATCTAAACTGCTCTAACCATCTAAATTATAAGCCATTTATGTTAAAAATTAATTAATGTCATTATATATAATATTAAATTTTTTTAATGCATATTTAATACTCATGTAAATTTATATAATAAAATTTATAACACTATTTATGTTAGATGTATTGAAAATTTGTCTAGTATAAGAAGAATTACCCTTAGGATTTTTAGCGAGTTTTGTAGATTAAGTTCGCATTGAAAAGTTATCGGATCGGACTAAAAACGCTCACAATTATTTTGGACTCAAATTTAATGTCCAAGGCTTATATTTCTTCAAGCGGATTCAGGCAAGCTCAACTAGCAAGCCAGTTCAACTCATTTTGCCACCCTTATTCAAAATATTAAGTATATTTACATTTTCATTTCATAATTTTTTATAAATTAATAAAGAAGATTTGAAGGAGAATATAATATTATTCACGTTTTTATTCCTTTGCACTGATGTCTTTTTTTGTTTGGGATTGCCTCATAGTATCGTTTTCCATTGAGTAACGTACAAAGGGCCGATACACAAAACAAACCCAGCCCAAGAACATTATAAGTGTAGTCCGTAGGGATAGGCATTTCTATGTCAAAACTCAAAACCACGCAGTCTGGAATATGCTAAAGTCAATGCTACGAAAAATAGTGAATAGTAAGGCTGACTCAAATGCACTGGTTGACCCATTTGAATTTCTTTCACCAACCAAACACAAAAATTTGCAATACACGACCTGCGCCGCTTGGTGCATCGAATCAAGAGCCTAGCGCCGCATTTGCATACACCAAAAATTTGCTTAAGTGCTAAGAAGCCTCTTAGCCCTCCGGTTGTGGCGTTGTAGATATCATTTTTTTAAGGCCCAACCGTGTGCATAGTTTCGTGTTTTTTTAATCAACCTTACATTAATCCATCACTTCCTTAATCAAACTCACTATTCTTTCGCCCCAAGAAATTCTCATTGTGGATTCTTCACGCCACCTTGTGTTGATTTCGAATGGGTTCATAGTAGATTGGTAGTGTTGTATATCCGCTTGGTTTTACCTTTCAAAGTCAAATAAATTAAGCTTAAACAAAAAATACTTCTACTAATGGACATGAGAAGTGAAGTAAACCTCATGAACAACCGGGAGGAAAAAGTCATGAAATGACCCACTAGTGAGATTTTAGATCCAGAAATTTTGCCAAGAGGAAGGGTTTAATAAATTTTATTATATCTAGAATTTGACTCATTTGGATGAAAATAAATAAGATAAGTCCAAACATTAAAGCTCTATCTTTTAGTTTTTAAGGTAACTTAATTTGTTGATTTACGTGATCCATACGTCAAAAATAATTTAATAATATCTGATTTTGTCATCAAAATTTTGTCATATATAATAAAATGGTAGGTTGTTTAACTGTCTTTTCATACCTTTACTTTTTTCCCTGACACTCAAGTAATTTTCAGCAAATTATGTCATGATTTTCATACAAGGACTATTATTACTTGCTACATTGAGCCTGGTAACAATTTTCGTTTAACTTTGTTTAACTTGCATCCCCTGTAAATTAAATTTGGGAATCGGTTTTGGTTTGACTTACTAAACATTAAATTAGTTCTACCAAACTTATAATGGTTCCAAACTTCAATAAAAAAGCAACAAAGTCCACCCATGCCAGCTTTCAAATGCTTCTGCCTCTCTGTTTCGTAATGTTTGATCCATGAATTTAAGGAACGTATTCCAATACAACGCACAAAGTATACAAAATCAGCATGGGATGAAGTCCCAAATGATTGAACAAGTACACAAGTCAAGAAGGAAGCAATAAAAAAAATGTAACCCATTTTTATTAAACGTGTCATGGTGTTGAAAATCCTGAAATCCTCCGTAAACATAGCTGGTAAGTGCATTAATGCATAAGTTTCCAATTGTGTTTCCATTCATTTATCATATTAAAGCAAATCTGATGAGCTGTCAAATAGCCTTTCACATTGCATGTCTAGTTTTATATAAGACTCAATCTCACTTATTCACCCTTCATTCCCAAAATGGATATTCATAGTAATCATGGTGCAACTTCTGAAGGGATTCTTGAGAATGTGTGGGCCAAAATTATGAGCAGTGATAGAGCAGATGGAAGAAAAGGTGATGCAGCAGAATGTTCTAACTCTTGGGAAGAACTTCCTAACCTTGATGGAAGAGAAGGGTCCATGGAAATTCTACAAAGGCTTCCAAGTTTAGGGAGGTGGATATCAATGGGAGCTGATTTCTGGGAAGAAGTTTTAGATGGTATTATTCTACCTAACACAAGCAATACAGAAGATTCTAGAAACAATAACAACTTGGAAATCGGAAGTGCTAATGAAACTCATAACAAGGTGGAAGATGCTGTGAGAATAGAGAAGGCAGTTACAAAACACTACAGGGGAGTTAGGAGGCGGCCATGGGGTAAATATGCTGCAGAGATTAGAGACTCATCAAAGAAAGGTGCTAGAGTTTGGCTTGGAACATTTGACACTGCTGAAGAAGCAGCTTTGGCTTATGACAAGGCTGCTTTGAGGATTAGAGGTCCAAAGGCATACCTTAACTTCCCACTTGAGAGGGTTGCAAATGCTTTAGCATGTGACCACAAAGCTGGAACTCATCTTGCTTGCGTCTGCATAGGGAACAAAGAAAAATTGGTCAACTCCAGGAAGAGAGCATCAAGGGAAAGGGAAGTATTTGATGATATCATGAATGAACAACCTGCAACAAAAAAGTTGGAATGCATCGTAGAAAATGAACTAGGTGCTTTTGTATTTCATGACCTAGGAAGTGATTACTTGGACAGTTTACTGTCTTCTTTTTGACAGAATACTCACAATTAATTACAATAGTTTACTAGTCTTTAAGGTGGTCATGTATAGAAATATTGTAGCCATTTGTCACATATTTTGCATATCTTTTGCTATTTTTGTCATCAAACTGCTAAGTTAATGATTTGGCAGGAAAAAAAATGTCTAAAAAGATCATGATTCATGTGTACCATTTCAGAAAACTGAGTTTTGACATTTATGTTCCATTTCTTATTAGCTCATATATTTTCTAAATTATTTTCAAGGTCCAGTAAGGAATAAAAGAGCGTGAAACTGTAAACTAATGTGGTTATTTGCTTATTATAAGCAAATCTAACTAATGATATCATTCATAAAACATCTTTCATTTAATTATAATTTTACTTTCAAGAAATCTATTTTATTCATAATATCAAGTTTTAATAAAAGACATTTTAGAAATAATCTCATTTTTTACTTAAAATTAATAAAATTAGATGATTAATTAACTTTTTTAATATATTTAAAAATAGTTATTTTAAAGTTATATATGATTACAAAAGTAATACTAACTAATGGGGTTGCATTTTTTTTTTGGAATATTTAGGTAGGGCTGTAGTCTTGTTACAAAATATCGTATGGAATATCAGATGCGGTGATGTGATGACAGATGTCGGGTTTTGGTAGCTCATGTGCATAAATCTGGAAGATTTAATTCGGGTAGAGGTTTTAAGTTTTGCTGTAGGGTTTTGCACTGGCTGGTGTATTCATGTATGTTTTTTTGGAGAACCACATCTTGTGGTAGACCCAATTCTTATTAATAATATCTCTTTTTTCTGAATGAATAATATCTTTCTTTTGCCTCTTCAAAAAAAATTATTAATTACTATTAATTGTCAAACTGAATTAAATCTGTGCTGGTCATTGAGTAGTTTTTCAAATATTATAAAGTAGTCCTTAAACTTTGCTCAAATATGCTGTCAAAGAAAACTGTAATCAAATATATCATAATATATTAAAAATTACTTAAAATATTTGAATTATTTCATAAAAAAGACGGAAAAAAATGGAAATACTGATTTCAAATCCCGCGTATCTTTAGGATTGGACTGTTCAAGGCCAAGGCCTGTGCAAGCGTTGAGTTAGACTGGTATCAAGACCATTGGACCACAAAGCATGGCCCCATTTCTATATAACCTGTTTAGTTTTTCCTGATCTCGGTGCAAAGACACAGACACAAAAGTTGAGCCATTATCTTACAAAAGTATCTCTTGCAAAAGTTGAGAAGATTGTTCTTTCTATATAATTCATTAATTAATTTCTGCTTTGGTTGTAAAGCTATTTGAACTTTTTTAACTCGTTACGTTGAGACTTTAATTCTGCATGAATCATCCGCCAGGCCAATAATACACTTTTTTTTTAAAAGCAATAATGCACTTTTTGTTTCTAATATATTTTTTATTATTAATTAAAATATATTGTAAACTATAAAATCATACTCGTTAAATAAGATGTAAGAGCTTAAAAAAATTATAAATTTTAGTCAATAATAAAAAAGCATTTAAAAAATGTATTGTTAGCATTCCTTTCTTTCTTTTTTTCATTTTGATTTTTTCTTATTTTAGGGTGACCTTGTTACGAGGGAGCTCTCTCCTAGCTAAGAGCCTGAAATGCGAAGAAAGACATGAGAATAATAGTAATGATGTTATTTCCTCTAACAGTTGGGTGAAAAAAATTGTCAATATCACTGATGAATTTTTGGGGACCATACAAGTTGCTCCGAGTTAGGCCAATGTTGTTTTGCTTTAATCAATTTGTCTATATGTCAATCACGGCACATATCACCGATTCATCCAATATTAATGTGGTATAACTTCTCTTTTTCTTTTCTTTTCTTTTTAAAGGTGATATTTATAATAAGTCTTATAAAGAGTAAAAACAAAATGAGATTAAAGAATGAGAAAAGGGTATACCTCAAAAAAAATTAGAAAAGGGAGGAACCCATTATTAGAAACGAACCTTACACTTCATGTTTCATAGATTAATAAACTAAAATGATTAGAATCAAACCAATACTTTTATATTGTCTTTTAAGTAGAATAAATTTTTAATATTGTTTTAATTAAGTATTTTGGGAGATATTTAGAATGAAAGGATAAAATTGATCATAATATAAGAATTATTTCTGCTCATAATTGGATATCTTAATTTTTTTAGCATTCTAATTATATTTATTTTTATTATAATAAGAGTATTAACAACATATTTTCTAAAATACTCCTACTAATATATACACTCAATATTTTTCAAATACACAACTTAGAAAGTCAGAATTTGTCTCCTTATTTTCTTGATTAGATATTTACAATATCATTTTCCTTCTTTTATTATTTGAAAGTACATTTCACACACTACTCCTGGAGTTAGCCAAATTAAATAAAAAAAAAAACAATCATCTCAAATTACTATAATTTAATTTGTTTCGGTTACCAACATTTGAACCCGGATTGTTACGAATTTGTCTTCCAATAATTATCGTGATCTTTATTTGTATGTTTTTATTTTTTTAATCATTTATTTCTTCTAATCTATCTTTTTTTATTTCTAATTAAATTTTAATATTTTTTTAAAATTGTTAATGATTAAAAATAATCTTATATCAAAATTTAAATTATTATAATTCTAAAGTATAAATAATATGTTCAAAATTATTTATTTATTATGAATTTTAATTATAAAATAAGTTACATATTAAAAATATTTATTATAAATTTTAATTATATAAAAATAAATATTTAATGTATACAATGAATATGTTAAAATTTTAGTATTCGAATAAACTTAAAAATAGATTTTAATCTTTATTTTTTTTGTTAACAAATCAAAATTTGAGGAGAGAAATTTGGTCAATTTGAACAAATTAAGGGAGGGGGAAATACAATTCAAACTTCAAAGCACGAGCTTGACAAGGACAAATGGAAAACAATTTTTTCCGTGACTGATGATAAGTTAGATAATACTAATGATTTTCATTTTTGCAATGTAATCCAATATTGACTTTATATTTAATACTACTATTCTTAATTAATGCATACTTGATGTGACATGACATTCATCCTTAACAAACAATAGTTCTGAAATTGTTCTTTAGAGAAACATAATACTGCAGTTTCATTATAGCTTAAACATGGCTTTTAATTTCATAAGCCATTCAGAAAAGGAGCACTCTTATGAGTAGTGTCTTGGTGATCCTATGGTCACTTTTCCCATTACTTCAAACAATACTCATAGTAGCCTATCTTTATAAACAGATTATAGGGACCCATATAACAGACATAAAAACAAAGAACGCATAATTAATTAACACTAAACCAAGGGGGAAAGCAAGAAGAAAAATCAGCAACCATTACAATTTTAACCCATTCTTGAACATGGTATCACATTAAATTAATTAATTTTTGGTGTCCTGATGGACAAACAGATACAAATAATTATAATAATTATAACAAACCAACCCAATTGCGAAAAAAAAAAGATTTCTAGAACTAATTGTTGAACCCCATTTAGCTAACCTGTGCTACTTGTGCAGCTTTCTGACTGATTCCTATTTAGCTGAGGGGAATTGTTGGTGCAAGAGCTACCAGCACTGGAATCAGAAACATCATCGTGATTGTTACCATTAGTATTATTGAAAGATAACTCTGTTGCAGCAACAATATCAGCAGGGAAATTGAGCAAAGCCTTGGAGCCCCTCATCTTGAACGCGGCTCGGTCATAAGCCATGGCAGCCTCTTCAGCGGTTTGGAAGGTGCCGAGCCATATTCTGGCGCCGTGGCGCGCCGAGTCGCGAATCTCAGCGGCGTATTTTCCCCATGGGCGGCGCCGAACTCCTCTGTAGTGCTTCTTTGTTATGTTTCTGGTGGGCTCAAGGCCCAACTGAGGTTGGTGAAGCCTCTGAGGGAGAAATGTGTTGGTGAGAGCATTGGCTTCGTTGAGGACTTGGTATATGACCATGTCCTGTGGGTCGTTCTCGTTGAAGGGTAACAACTCTGTTTGTGTTTGGGAATGGGAAAATAGAACCGTGCTTTCTTCTTCCTCGTAGGTTTTGTTGCTTCCCATGTTTCTTTCTTCTTCTCAGGGTCGGTCTGTCTCTCTTTGGTTTTTGAAGGAAGGGCAAGTTGGCAAGCTGTGTCAAGTGGTTTTGGACTTGGCATAAATCTATGGAATGGTGGGGCCATAGGCATAGAATATTTTGTGGCAGAGAGGAGAGGTTTTTGGGACACCCACGGAGGAGTCGACTCACCTTCCCTATTTGTTGTTTGGTGGGCTTCGTTTTGGATTGCCCTCACTTTTCCTTCATAATTACAATATTGCACTTCATGCTTCATAAAAGTCTAAGCATGTTTTCTGAAAAATAGTTTTATTTTGTAAGTTCTTATAAAAGTAATTTTAATTAATTAACTCCTTTTGACAAAACTTGATCACGTTATGCCTGTTTGAAGTGTTCTTTCGGAAACTGCAAACGAAAATTGGAGAAGCATGTTCTTTATTATTTTTGCTGTGGAGATGCATGTATTTTGTGTTATCCTACTTATAAACACGCTTCAAGTGTGTTTAACTTGGTTTTAGAAAATTAATCCTGGTCTATAATTGATTTTTAAATTTATTTTTACATATTTAGTTTTATATTCTAAAAGATTTTAAAATTGATTTTGAGTCTATATTTAATTATGAGTTTAAACAATTTTGAATTTTTTTTGCATTAGATCATAAAAGTTATATTAAGTTTTACTTTTAATTTAATTTTATAATGAAAATACCCAAGTAAATCACATCACTTCTAAATTAATTTTAATTAAATTCATTTTATAAAATTAATTTTATTTAAAATTATTTAGATCAATACTCATCCAAACACGTACTAAACAAAATAACCTACAATTAGTTTTGGTGTTGATATGATTTTGCAAACATGTATATGATGCCAACAAGATAGAGAACTATCCAAAGAATATAAATTTCTAGAAACACTCCATAAATTGAAGGTTTCAATGATAATGTCTAAAACCAATCTTCTATAAAAAGATATGACCAAGAGAATCATGACTGAATTATTTAACAAGGACAAGGATGGAGGAAAATACAAGAAGCTTTAGAGCACCTTAAAGATTGTAATAGAGTTCGCTTAGCGCGAATATCGCTCATAGGGCAATTCCTTTCATAACTTTCGTAATTTTCTTAGTTTTCATAATTTTCGTATTGTTGTAATTTAGTAATTTATTATTTGTGCAATGAGCTTTAATGTGAACTTAAATAGACCCAAACTATGCGTTTTTAGGTTTTATTATAAGCTTAACTCTATAAGTACTCAGGCATTGCTAGTTTTGAATAATTTTTTATTTAATAAAATTAAGTATTTGCTTTAATTGAGAGCTTAGTCTCTTCTTGGTTCTTGACTGAACCCAAATTGATTCTTATTAATAAACTTTCATTTGTATCGAATCTCCCTCAACTTATCATTTCAACACGGATCGTGACGTTATTTATTAACATCTCATTTATCTTTCTCACTTTTTATTTGTAAGTTATACTATCTATCATTAGTATCTTGAAATTGGTCTCTAAAAACGATCTAATCTAAGCATTCATGTCTTGATAGTTATCACAACATGCTACTTAAATATATGTTAAATGAAATACAATAGATATGTTATCACATATCATAATTTATATAACATTATTTTACATCTATCTTTCTCTTCCATTTATAATTTATTACATTTTAAATTCAAATTTATATCAAAAGTTGTTGAGACAATTAGTTTAACATTTGAATTCTTTAATCAAGATCTAGGGTTTAATATTTGACTTAAACATAAAATGATAATTAAAAGTACCATTTTACCCCAAAAATAGACCAATTAAGTATGAGGGAATTAAAATATCCTGATTATACAAAAAAAAATTCAAATTTCTCTCTCTTTTCTCTCAGCACAATGAAACACTAATTTGACATTATCATAAGCTAGTTTAATCTTGAAGTTAGAATATATGAAAAGTAGTTGCTATATTTCAAAATTGTTAGTTAATTTCATATCAAAATTTGACAAAACTCAATCAATTTAATTTCTATTATTACAAAGAGATAAATTTAGTCATTTTTATTTAATTATTATTGCCAACAAATTTTGTATCTAACTAATAAAATGAGGCGTTAAATTAACTAATAATTACTGACTTTAAGAATTAAATTGTTTGACAATAGTTAACACTAGAAATTAAATTTACCTTTCCTCTAGTTTTCCGTAACATGAATCACGCTAGATAATAATAATAACAGGAAGAAATATTGCACACACCTATAGTGTGTGTACTTGCTTCAATAGTTCAATACAAGAGTGAAGTAACACCTATTAAAAAGGACAAATAGTTTGTTTCGATATTTCATAACTGTTAACAGACTTAGCATATATGTCAAGTACAAGTATATATAGTGGTTTTTTTATGTTATTTTGAATTAAATTGTCACTTTTTAATGTATTGATTTTTAAGTAATAAACATAATAAGTTACATATAGATGAATTTTTTTTCTAAAATTTCCAACCAAGTATATACTTATTGATAAATTAATCTCCAACAAATATTACTAACTGATAAATTAGTGCATAAAAATGTATATTTTCATCGTACTCACGCAGCATTCTTGCTGCATTGCTCTGGTTGCGTTGCTTTTGGCTGCATTCTCACAAGCGACCATTAGACAGAAGCACAACTGGCCGTGGGAAGGATATGCGTTGTGTTCGCATTCTGGTCTTGGGTGGTAGGGATGGCATCGCATTCTGGTTGTGTAGCAAACCTCCGCATTCTCGCAAGTGGTCACTGAAGGAAGTACAATCGACGCCAAAAATAGTGTGTGTCGCGACAACAGGGAGAGAAGAGTGGGGGTATGATAAGGTGGGTGGGGTTGACTTTAAAAAAAGAAAATGTCCAAGAAAGAAATTTTGTAGTGTTTTACACTTTTTTATTTTAATGAATTTAGTTTGTAGTTATTTACTTTTCTTGACACGTAGATCAATTTGAGTCAGGTAAGTTATGGTCATTAATATAGACGAAATGATTTTAATTGTTGGACCAAATTATTGTAAAATTTGATATTTATGGACAAAATAGGTAATTTTTATAGTACAAGAATAAAATTGTAGCCAATATAAACTAAAACAACTAAATTGGTGATTTTCCCTTTAATTGATGATTAAGATTAGAATGTTAAAAGATTTTCTTAATAGTAACAAAAAAAAATAGACAAATTAATAAAGACCGAATTATTTTTAAAGTTATATTAAATTTAGATTAATTTAAAATAGGTTGAATAAACTTATTTAGGAGAGTAAAGTTCACCTAACTTTTCAATTAAAAAAGATTGTAAAAATGTAAATGAAAAATATCACAACAAAATTGGGAGGGGCTAAGTTCGCAATTAGTGGGGAAAGCTATGGCAAAAGCAAGGGCAACGACAGCTCAACATATTCCAAATTCATTCACATTTGCTAATGACGTCATCAGGGCCGTCATTTTCTCTTATGATGACGTAAGCTATCTGGGTGTTTGGAATAATTCATTGTATATGAAGTCACCATCCGGTGAGAGCCGATGTGGATAAAACTGGTGGGTCCCTCGGTTACTAGAAGTCTTGTACCAGTCTTTGTTTCTGACTTTTCACCTACTTTCGTGTTTATTTTTTAAAAAAATTATCGATTTTTTAAAATGGATTGTTTTTTTTTTAAAGACTTGTCATAAGTTGTCCATTGTTTTTTAAATAAAATGAATTGTTTGGTGCCCGTTACATCTTTGACTTTTAAAGACTTTTATTTAGAAGATATTTTATTTAAAAATTAATTTATGACATTTTTTATTATTATTGCATAAAATAACATGTTACAGTGGCCACCCAGTCAAAACATTCTTCTCTATTATTTTTAATCTTTCTCATGCCAAAAAGAAGAAAGAGGTGTTGTGTTAATATTGGAGGTTCTGAAATCAAAATATAAGTGGACACATATGATGTTTGAAGAATTGAGACTAGAGGGTTGCCACAGCAATTTCACGTGGTTTGAAAACTTGACCAAAGAAAAATGAACATTTTACATTTAACTCATTTCATGTTTGTTTCTTTTCATGTTGTTGGGTGTTTATGGGCAGTATCGAGAGAAAGACAAAACGAAGTTGGATATTGAATGTCCTCGATCTGTTGATAATAAAAATCTTAAAAGCCTTTTCTCTTTCTAAATGCAACAATTCAAAGTTGGGTTCTAACTTCTAATTGTAGTTCTTCAAAGTTTGACGAGGAACCTAAAAAAAAAAATATTCCAGTCTTTTTTTTTTATACTTTTTTTTAGGGTAGTGGGGGCAGTGGCCACGGGGGAAGACTGAAGAAAGATAGTAGTTTGCTACTTTGCTTACTGAATAGAGGGTTTTTTTTCTTTTTCCCCATCTTAATTGTTTCTAGACGGAAATGTACAAAAGCATTTAAAATTGTCAAATCATTGTATTCACTGTTTTGGACAATTTTGGAGCCAGGTCAGAAACCAAATAATAGGTTGTTGAAGTCAATTGAAAACCTCAAACTTAGATATTCAATTACTTTAATCTTGGAATTATAAAAAAATTATCGCTATATTTATAAATTGTTAGTTAATTTTATAATAAAAATTGACATAATCAATCAATTTAACTTCTTTTATTAGAAGAGATATAGTTAGTCATTGATTATTTTTTTGTCAACAGATTTTGCTCTGACAAACAAAATGTGGATTAATTAACTAATAAAAAAATTACCAAAAAGCAATGGCCAGTTCGATGCAATAGAAGATTACTGACAGCAATTGGGTTTAAATTATGTTGTATTGATACTACACCAAAAATAAGGGCATGAACTAGGACTATAAAAATCGAACAAACATAAAATATCGCCGTCTTTTTATAATATTTATTGCAGTCATTTTTATAATATACTTAATTGTAAATAGTGACTGGGAAAAGGAAAAATAATTAACCGAGAAAACAACTTTCTTCAATAATGATAAGTTGACACTGGGTTAGGATTAAGTTCACGTTTATTTTATTTTTTTCACTCCTGATAACAATGGTCATCTGCCAAACTTTACACTCGATCTTGACTGCAGTTAGTTGCTATAAAACAATCAAATATAACAGAAAATTATTATAAGTGTCTAGAAAAAGAGTTATGATTTTTGACACAAATTTCCTAAACATTAAATTCACAACACTAAACCTAAAAAAAAAAAAAAAAAACCACCACTTGTTATCTCTCCTTTCCTTTCAATTAAATGTCCCATAAAAAAGTGTGTCAAAAATTATTTATCCTATACGAAATATTATAGGATTACTTGTTCGTAAAATTTATCTGATGAATGGTGAATATCCTAAAATTCCTTGGATGTTCTACACCGACTGGCCTTCATTTTGTGCGTGATTTAGTGGCTAAAGATGTCATCTCCGTAACTTACTTCGACAGGTAATGCCATAATGGATTTGTAACCTTACACAGTGCACAATTTCAATTCTAATGATTTTCTATCTGTTATGTTACCAATTTGAATCTTCATATTTCTAGACAGAATAACAGGATCTTAAAGATCATGTGCCATCAATTGTAACTGATTATCTATTACTATCTATGTTAACATATACGCATTTCTACTGATAAAATAAAAACGTATCTCTTAAGTCTCAAGTTTCTTGAATAAAAGGACAATCATCCACTTCTAAATTTCTGTACACCAGTAGTTAATTTAATTAATTCTTTTTCACTGCAAAATCAACCTAGCTAGTGGCCAGTGTTGGAAAAGAGGGGTTATAGAGAAGAAGAAAACATAAGTTTTCATAGACATATACAACCTTAGCAAATAATATAATTTTTTTATAATGATGATGCATTTGTAATATACTCTATAAACATTTTCCTCCTCCATCGAATTTAGATCTTCTATATTGTTTTCTTCACTACTCAAGAGGTTTTCGTCTAAAATGAAATTAAAGTGGAAAAAAAATACTGAGAAAAACAAAGTCTGTGACATTGAGCTCTTCATCTACGCATAAAAATTA
Source organism: Glycine latifolia (assembly GCA_013407115.1). Taxonomy (NCBI): domain Eukaryota; kingdom Viridiplantae; phylum Streptophyta; class Magnoliopsida; order Fabales; family Fabaceae; genus Glycine; species Glycine latifolia. The sequence goes on along the minus strand of CM023955.1, from coordinate 6,805,159 downwards.
AGTTACTTTCTAATTGTATATGAACTGAAGAAGTTACAAAGACATGCATATATACAAATTCCAAATAAGTAAAACTTTAAAGAAAACTCAACAGTTTTGGTACTTTTGTTTTTGGTTCTAAGGCTTCGGCATGCCTTCCAAGCAAAAAGAAATGGAAATAAAAATTAGGGGTTGCTATTGACCCCAACCACATTGTTTTTGATCCCCTACCAACATTCTTAAATTCTAAAAATATCTTTTCCCACAATACACCACAAAAACACAATTAAGCTAGTAGTAGTAAAAGTGAAAAAAACTTTGTGTAATGGAATCACGATTTTATTGTGTAATGTATAATAGAATTATGATTTCGTTATACTATTTCTTCCACCTCACTAGTTCAATGAGAGTGCATTTCATTGTGTGACTAGATGTAGGAAAAAAATAAATAATAAAATCACAATTTTATTGTGTGAATGAGGTCGAAAGTATAACGGAAGTATCACTCCATTATACATTTTCTTATGAAAAAAAAACACAATGAAAAGTATGACTTCATTGCATGAATTATTACAGGAAGAAATTACAATTTTATTATGTTACAATTTAGTAACACAATGAAATATTGATTATATTAATTTGCTAGAAAGGGTGGGGTAGGTGCAATATGAGAGGAAAGAAGCAAACATTTTGATATTTGCCCATTCATAATAGGGGCCGAAAGCAAAATTTCAAAGGAACTACTATCAATTCCCAAAAAAAAAGTTGAGCAATATGAGAGGAAAGAAGCAAATGAACATTTTGATATTTGCCCATTCATAATAGGGGCCGAAAGCAATTTCAAAGGAATTACTATTAATTCCCAAAAAAATTTGAACCTAATATGCTGGCCCATAAACTTAAGCCATTAACCCATAGCTCATACCCAATGTACAATGAAGAAGGCAAAAGAACCAGCCTTATCACAAGGAGGGTTGAATTCGCATACAAAGAGTAGTCTCCGGCTTCTTCTTTGTTCTTTCTTTCTTTTTCTTTTTTTCACAAAACCAAAGCATATACACAATTATAGAATTATTTGAAGATGTCAACATGTATCGATTGCAATCGTTTTACCTTCAATTTTTACACTTGTGAATTTGGTTTACTGTTTCCAAATTAGTTCTTTTTTTATCTGAATTATTTTCCTAGTAATTAACTAGTGATGACAAAAACAGAGTATAGCCAGTGATTAAATTTAATTAATTAAGCATTACACTTATAAAGTCTATCTCAATGTCCATTCTTAAAGATTTAATCTCTCACACGCCATGAAAAAGTAGATCTAATTCCTTGAGAACTTGCCAATAAAACCTTCAACTTGGCCATGGTTACAACTTACTTACAAGAGATACTAAAAAAACTATAAGATAAATTCCACCTAATTCTTTCTAGTAGTATTTGCCACTTCCAATGCCATTCCATATTGCTTAATGCAAAAACTTTATAAGTTATTTTATATTTACCATTGTGTTGGGAAGTAAGGAGCTTGTTGCTATATTATATGGAAGGAATAAGGTAATAAATCATAAATGATGATTTATAATTTGATGAAAATATAAAATTAATTTAAGATTATATTAAATAAGATATTTTAACTAGTTTTATTAGTTAAAAAATTTGTTTAATTTTTTTGAACATTAATTTTTTTGAACATTTTCTTTGTAATTTTTAGCTTTTTAAAATGCTAATTTCTAATTTTTTTATATTTTATTCTCGTTTATTCTTGAGATTTTTTAAATTTTTTTATTATCCTTTTTAAATAAATAAATATATTTATATTATGTCATTTTACACATTTCAACTATTTTAATAATTAATTTTATCAAACACTTATTAATTGATGTTCTCAATAAGATATTAAATTTTATCATCTAATAAATATTATTGTATTAAAAAATTTAATAATATATCTCAATAAGTCTCTGTGCAGCTTTTTGTAAAATTGTTCATAACAAATGCTTATTGTATTTTCTATTCAAAACTCTCCTGAGGATGAGAAGAGAACTGAACACCCTCAGCCCAAAACATAGTGGGACACAACTGAATACTTCAAAATTCAAATTAGGCCTCCGTCTCTGTGCAGCGTCCACGAAATGAATCGCCTTCTTCTAGTTTGTCATCCTCTACTAACTCTATCCAAGCTACCACCACTATCACCCTTTTCCCAAACCTATTATTATTCATACACACCGACACGGTAATTTCCTCTATATCTGTTTCTTCGCTTTCTATCATTGTTCCCTTCATTCACTGATTTCACTCTGTTGCATTTAGAATAAATTCTCATATTTATAAGATTAAGGACGCTCCTGGAGTCTCTTGGCTTCGCACAAGCGCTGCATTTTGCACTACCAACAAAGGTGCGTCTACCTACAACATCTTTCACGGTAGGCGTTTGATAAAACTTGTTCCTACTGTCAATTTTTTTTCTTTCTTTCTATTTTAGAGTTGTCATCTAAGAAGTGTGTACCGTGCAATACAAAGGACTTGCTGGCCATGACTGAGGATGCAGCACGCACTCTGCTTCCACAGGTTTATGTTAACTTTAAAATAATCAACTCAGATGTTTTAAATCCCGGATAGCAGCGAGTACTGACCGCCCCAAAAACACTATAGCGGGATAGCAGAATGGCAGCTATTTTTAAATCTTTTTTGTAGTTTAAATAATGTATACTATATATGTGTACACATTCTCAAAAATGATTAAAATTAACCAAAATTAATTACATTTATATGCTCAGAAGGCTCTTTTTGAAGCAATACATAGCTCTGCTCACGGCCCTTATTATTCAGCCCGCTATATGGTTTGCTATGACCGCCACAGTAAACCACTCTGCTACGGCAGCCCCTGTTGCGGATAGGGGTGGCTTGGCTGCTATAGTGCACTATTTAAACCCTTATTCAACTTATGTCTATTTAAGAATCGGTGTTTTTGCTATTAACATTAAGTGATCAGATTGCCCAGTGGAGTTTGGTAAACGAGGGTGGTGTGTTGAAATTGAGGAGATCATGGAAAGTAAAGACTTTTACCAAAGGATTGGAATTTTTCAGGATAATAGCTGATCTTGCTGATGCGGAAGGTATTATTTTCTGCTTCTGTTTCTACTTCTTTCACCCCCACCCCCCCTATCTATTGATGTTATGGGAAAAATAGAAAGTATAACAAAGATGTTTATAATGTAGGTCATCATCCTGATCTTCACCTTGTTGGCTGGAATAATGTTACTATAGAGATTTGTACACATTCTGTAGGTATGAATATTTCATTATTCAAATTATTTAAACATGGTTTTATCAGAAGATTATGTTTTAGCCAAAATTGATCTATAATGAAATGAAAAGCTGTTTATGGGCTTAAACAAGCCCCCAGGTCTTGTTTTTTCAGTAACTGTATGCCATGCTCTTCATTCTTTTGACTTTATAGCAGCCAAGAGTGACCCTTCTCTCTTCATCCTATACAGCTCTACATTCGTGACATTCATTTTATGTTGACAACATTGTAACTGGAAGTTCCAGTTTAGAAATCTGTCAACTTATATTGCAGCTTCATTCCAAATTTGCATTAAAATACCTTGGACCTCTATACTACTTCGGTATTGAGGTCATTCCTACGTCTATGGATTGTCTCCTACTATTGCAGACCAAATACATTTGTGAATTGCTTCAAAGAGATAATATGGCTGATTCTAAGCCCCTGCCTACACCAACGGTTCCTGGTCTATAGCTACTAGCTTAGGGTGTTGGGTATGACTCATACTTTGCCTTCAGAAGATAAGTCGCTCGCAGACCACTCCCCGGTGAGCTGGCGGGGGGTCCGAGGGAGCTGCCCCAGCGGGGTGTAGGAGAATATAGAGAAAAGCTGGACGTAACTCACATTGGGTAAACCAGGATAAACATTGTGTGTTATTTTTCTTTCCCTTTCTCACTTTTTATTTTTCTCGATTGTTGTGTGATTGTTCGGTACCAACATTGTGTACAAATGCAGTGCCTGATCCTTCTCTTTACTGGTCTATTGTTGATCTCTCCAAAATGTTACTATCACTTGACCTAGCTTATCCTTCTCTATTAGCTTAATCAAGTATGCCAATTCATGCATTATCCTCAAGAGCATCATCGGAAAGATGTAAAGCACTTAAGCACATATTATGGTATCTTCAAGGAACTGCTTCATATGGTGTCCAGATTGATTCCATTTTATTTGTCATTATGCACCCATGTATCAAATTAAGTTCAATATATAGTATATTTTAGCCCATATAGTTAAGGGATAGACAAAAAAAATACAAGGGTTTTGATGTTACTGTTTAGTTTCTCTGGAAAGTCGAAGAATTTTATTTTGTACCTGTTTGGAGAGAAAAGAAAAACTGCAAGCTCCTTGGCTTTTATAGAGATTGTCTGGATTTTAAAGTTTGGGCACAAACTATTTATTTTGGGGGGAGTGGGGTGAATTCAAGCTGTGTATTACATCATTTACATGGGTCCCTCCAGCAGCCTCCACCCGCCATATTCACATCACTTGGTATTGTGGTACTGCTAGGAACAGTAGTGCAGAAGAGGAATGATCGTCTTAGGTTTCAGATTATGATTGACTGGATAGAAATTACGAAGAATAAATACTCTCTCTCTCTCTCTGGGTATGTGTGTGTTAAATCTTTTAATTAAGTAGGTTATTAGTTAATCAGTCATTTTGTTGGTCCACACCATAGCTATTGCATTTTCTTCTCAGTTGTTTATTTTAAAAGAAAAAAAAATGGGCTTAGCTACATAAACCTTATTTGCATCTGTCTCAAAAAAAAAAATATTGCATCTGTAATATTAGTAGCATGTATAGTATTCTTTTTAGTGGTATAAGTTAACCAACAATATTTCATGATTCACGGTGAATCGCTGGCTGAGTCTAGCTTGGACAGCATCATTGCTTCTTTCCAAATGTGTTTAACTTCGTCCCAAGTTCCCCCTTCGTTGGTATTTAATGTTATTTTTCTTGATTTTTTTACATCATACTTCATTTGTTTATAGCCACATATGGGCATTAACTGAAGTAATCCATGTTTTTGTAGGTGGGCTAACGCAGAATGACTTCATTCTAGCTGCTAAGATCGATGAGCTTAATTTGCATGACTTGCTAAGACAGAAGGCTTCTGACTGAATTATCAAACAGGAAATTGAAGAAATCCAAGTGTTAGTAAGGTTTTTCCTTTTCCTTTATAACTAGGCCATGAACCATCCTTCTAATGATTTGGAAGCTCTAGTTCGATCTATTAATTTTCTTCTACCATCATCTGAGATTTCAATAACATCCAACATTAGCATGAAATCTACATAATGGTAATTGTCAGAGAACCATTAATGAGGATGGTTAAGACAAGGACCAAAGTAAAGTATTCCAAGCTTCTGTTGGGCATGAACTCATAAACAAATGTTTCTCTTTTTGCTGAATGCAACAGCCAAGAAGCTTTACATGATTGGTGCTGAAATTTGGCTATTAACTGAACTTCAGTTTTGAACCTCCTGCAGCCCTTGCTCAGAGTTCTTGGAAAGCCTCTTAACAGTGATCTCTGTCCCATTGGCAAGTACACTTTGTTTGGATTATAGAGAATGTGAACAATATAATACTATTTTGTAAAATAATCATGTCAGTAACACGGTTTCAAAGCCATCTTCTCCCACTTTGTTGTGTCTATAAGAGCCATTAGTGGCATAAAATATGGTTGATTAATCAATTACTGGAATGGCAATGTCTTCCATCTCCCTTCTGTGAATGTATTCCTTCTCACAGATTATTTTCAATATCTCTGGAAATTTTTTTACTGGGAATGATTAAAAATATATCAGAATTCCAAGCATTAGGGAATTCTCATCAGCAGTGGGATAAGTACCTAGACTGATTAGGTTACCTGGGTAGATTAGGTTTTCCAAGTCTCTCAATAGGCACATTTGAAGCTTATTGTGAGGTTCGTCTTGGAATCTAAGAAACTGGTTTTATATGTGGTTGGTGACTGTTTGAACTCCAGTAAGGAATTGAAGTGTTTTTTTTTTTTATCGGCAAACATTAGTTTGTTAGTTTTGTTAAAAATATCAGTTGAGAGAATTTGAACCCACAACCTCCCCTTCTACTTTCTCCCTTCACCTTTCTCCAACCACTGGACTAACCTTATATCCTTGAGGTGTTTTGTTGACCTCACTGGGGTTCCAGTTGCTAGTACTTTTATGGGTCTAGGTTTTATCCCACTCCACTGCTGACGAGAATTACCTCCAAATTCTTTGGATGCATGGAACTGTTTATGCTAATTATGCTGTGCATAGGTGTGTTCTTTTGCTTGTATTTGAGCTAAGGTTTGATGACTGTGTCACTGAGAAGGTTGAGGCTTTTTTTGTACGATCAAGCAGCCACATGTGTCGGTTTGTGCAGATTTGAAGTTGGCCTTGAAAGGGAGTAATCATATAATGGAGAGTGGAGGGATTGGGGTTAAAATAGCACACGGTGTGCATGAAACATTTAATTGTGAATATGTTGATAAGTGAAGTAACTAAAATGGGAAACATGCTTTCAAGATATAGGTGGATCATGCCATCCCTTCCTCCAATCCCCTAGACAGAAAGGGGATTATGAATAAGTTGTAGACGGTTTGGTTGAAGACGGTGAGCCTCTAATTCTTAAGCCCTAATACATTAGTTTTGAGAGGGTATGATCATTGAATAGGCGTGGTAAGTCTTTTAACATGCCATAGAAGTTCATCAGAGTTTCTTAAGTTCGTATCAAACTTTTGGACTCTCCGTTCTCTAATGTGAACAAGTTGACATGTTATTAATCATGAGTAAAGAATCACTTCATTCTACGGAGAAATCCTCCCAGTGGTTACGAGAGTGGAGAGACCCCTTCCTCTCATAACTAGTTTTCACTATGGGTTTGTTCTATTTCCAGTACCAAAACTGTCAACTTAATTACTAAATTCAGTATGGTAGCATTTATTTTAATTTGTTTTTGTAGGTTTTATCTCCGTGCTCCATCATATACTTCCTTATTTTTAACACTCCTACAACCTGGGATTGGGGCTAAGAGGCGTGGCCGTGTGGGCTGAGGAACAGAACACAACTTGTGTAAATATTAATCATGGAATTTTTCGTGATGTCTTGATCAAATAATTTGTTATTTTGTTGTATTCGAATAAAATTTTATAAATAATTAGCAATTGAACCCATCTTAAACCAATCTGGCTTCAGGGGCAAAAGGTGATCAACCGTATATCTTATTATTCATATTGGATTAAGTGTTATTCAATTGAGTTTATGTAGTATTTTATTTTATCACGTCATTCAATTTTTAACTTTTAATTTAAGTAGGAAAAACTTTTTTATGCCGGTAGTTAAAAAAAATTACCGCCTAGTTATAAGAATTAATGAAGTTCATATTCAAATGATAATAATAATAATAATATACTTGTAATAATATATTTAATTTAATTATATATTACATGTTGCCTCCGCTATTTAGGCAGCCCTTGTGCAGATCAATGGTTTATCCTTTTCAGATTCGAACATTTTGGAATTAAAAACTTGTTTCTTCTCGGCAACGCCTTTTGTTCCCCTTAAGCCATTTTCTTTCTTCCTTTCATTAGTGTTTCGAGCTGTACTAATCAATAACTCCAAGGATTTCTAATAAAATAGGGTAGGAAAATTTAGCAAGTTGCTATTGGTTGTCAAATCATTGAAGGTCAATGATCCTTGAAGCAAATTAAATGCTAATTGGAAAGATGGCCAAGGAATTCCACCTAGTGTAGTTGTTTATAACCGAAGGCTTTGATAATAAAAACCTAATCCTCCACAACTTCTTAATTAGGACTCCTAGAAAGGAACAACTTAAATATGAAGTTCCATAAGGAGTACCTGGACTTGATATTGGTCCCTTCCGGGTTGCTGATCATGTTTGCTTATCACCTTTTCCTGCTTTACAAATATGTCATTCAACCTCACACTACAGTCATGGGATTTGAGAACAATGACAAAAGAATTTGGGTTGAAAGAATTATGCAGGCAAGTATAATATCCTTATGATCCTTTTATTTGATTGAAAACCCCTTTTAATTATTTTCCTTGTTTTTAACATTGGTAATGACCGGGCAGACAAAACGGATGTTAGCACAGCTCTGTCTGTTATTCAATCCAACACTACAACTGCTACATTCTTGGCCTCAGTCTCTTTAACTCTTTGTTCCCTTATTGGGGCTTGGATTGCCAATAGATCCAACATTTTCTTCCAGAGTCAATTAATATACGGTGACACTAGTCCAAGCACTATTTCCATCAAGTACATTTGTCTTCTAACCAGCTTCCTCGTTGCTTTCTCATGCTTTGTTCAATCAGCAAGGCACTTTGTTCATGCAAACTATTTGATAAGCACCCCAGATAGTTTTATCCCAGTGAGTAGTGTGGAAATAGCAGTCATAAGGGGAGGTGATTTTTGGTCACTTGGTCTTCGTGCCCTCTATTTTGCTCTTGATTTGCTGCTTTGGTTCTTTGGGCCAATACCCATGTTTATTTGTTCAGTGGTTATGGTGCTGGTCCTCTATTATCTTGATTCCAATTCAAGGCCTTTGCATTCTAATCAGTATCGGGGAAAGCAGTTTCAGATGGCAAAGAGAGGAGGCTTTAATTTGTGAAGAAATATTTAAGCTAGCAAGGAACAAAGAATGGTTGATAATGAAGCAAAAATTCAATTTGATGTATGAATGCAATTGAGCTTCAGAGTAATGATAAATATACACCCTTTTTCTTGGTATTATGTGGGTGGAAAGAAAAAAAAACAAAGAGAAAATAATAAATGTGACAAATGATAACGATTAAAAATAGAGTGATAATCGATGTAAATTTGTATACACATAAATCTAATATTATATTTAGCAAAAAAAAAGGGGGAAAAGAGACTGGAATTATGTTATAGATTGTATAACTATAATCCTACAATACCAAATGCTAAATAGTTCTAAATCATATTTTAAAAACCAATGGAGAATATCTAAGATGAGTGTAATTTATATGTACACAAATTTATATTGACTATCAATCGGAAATATAATATGATTCTTAAGATAATTAGACTAAAAACTAACCAACTCATCATGTATACCAATTAACAATATAAAGCTCTTTTATACTATTTGTATACGTACAATTTATTCTATACACAATTCAAATTCAAAAGATATATGTTAACCTGAAGTACAAGAAGGAATGTGCAAGCATGCTAGGTTGTATCAAAATTGGTTGGTTTACCTAATCAGATGGTTATCCAACATTAATTGGTGAGGATAGAAATAGATTGCTACTCAAGCAAATTTTACACAAAAACTTACGAATTCAACAATAATTTCACATCTTTTTAAGGACTTTATCTAATTATTATCCTCGATTTTAACGAATATGAGCAATTACGATTTTTTTTCCAAAAAAAAAATGCCAATCAGAGAGTTGAATAGCAAGGAATACTTTTCTTACAAGCAAAGCTTTGCTTTTGACTTATAATTTGCAAATGACAAAAGCGTGGCAGATGAATCTAAAGTCCTGAATGCCACATTTATGTCTAATTACCTAATTGCTTTTGGCATAAGTGAGTGATTTGCTTGCATGGAATTGGATAAGAAGGCTAAAATCATAAAAATAAATATGCAAATAGTGTAACTTTTCTCTCATATTCCATAGTTGAGATTAGCGACCAATCTAAAGGAGTGGCTTAGTGTGTATGGCAAAAGGGAGTAGAAACAGATTAGCGTGTCTGTTGTTGCGTCTTACCGTCTAACTCAATGACGGTGTAATTAATTAATTATAATAAGCTTAAGTTAGTTATATTTATTAAATCTAAACTATGATTTATTTGAGTTTACTTAATTAGAAAGCTGAGGCTTTAAGCTGTTAAAATCTTTTTTAACTTTATTAAGTCGACTTATTTAAGTGAATAATAATAATAATAACAATAATAATAATAATAATGGTGATAAATTGATAATGATGAATATATCTATAATAATATAATTATTATTGTATTAAATTTATATTATAATGTATTGAAATGAATTATATATTTGGTACTCTATTTAAATACTTAAGTTTGTTAACCTACACATAATTTTAGGTCATTAGTTTATTTGTAACTTTTTTTACCTATTTAAGAGATTTCACTATTAAATAGATTTTTAGGCTATGTTGAACTTTTAAAGATCTTATATCTGATAAAAAAAAAAAAAACATGAGATTTAGATTAGAAAAGTAGATCAGGCCCAAACTTTATAAAGTCTAACCAAATGTTATGCTTTAAAATAACACGTATGGTTAGTATTGTCTCACAAATATTAGTTTGAATAGTCGCGTATAAAAATGTTGACATAAGTGATTTGATATTTAGATTTTTTAATTAAAGTTTAGAGTTTAAATCTTTACTTAGGCATAGAATTGTAATTAGAAGCATTATTCTACTCCAAAAATGTGTCAACCTAATAGAAGGAAGACTTGTTGAATACCAAATAACAAGCCTCCTGATTTCACACCAAAAAAAAATTACATTAAACTTACATGCATTATTGTATTAGTTATTTTTTTCAATTTTTACCGCCAAATCAATTAAACATCTACATGGTCATTACATCAACTATTAAATAATTTAAGTGGAAAATTAGTTTATCAAAAATTTAAAATGATCAATATTTATTATTGTAAGAGAAGTAAAGTATAGTGACACAACAATAATAAATTTGACAGCACAATATATTGAATTTAGTGATGAAATAAATTTTCCCCGACCAAATTTTATGGTCACAACTTTTCAAAATAATAAGAGAAAAAATATAATATATAATAAATTTATTGACTTTTATGATAATTATATTAAAAATTATATCAACAAAAAGATTTATGATTAGACAATAATATAAAATTACTTTACACTAATAATACACATCATCGAACTCATAATTAAAAGTATTTATTTGTGTCATTATAAATATAGATAAATCCTATCCTAGTTGGATTATATAACCCATACCAAAATAAATTAGACCTATATATTATCAGGTTTCTTTGGGGTCTAAGAATGGGTTTTAATCCAAAAAAATTGTCCTTATCAAAATTTAAAGTTAAGTAAAAAACAAGTATAATTCATCTTACAAACATCTACGTCCATTTAAAGTCAAGGTAATTTATAACTTTAAAACTTTAAAGTAGTAACTCATATATATATATATATATATATAAGAATTTCAAAAAAGAAATTAAAAAATTACAACTTTTAAATATATTTATGATTTTTTTGAATATATTTTATAAATAAAAGAATTAAATAACATAATTTCTGAATGCCAAAATATAAAAAATACAGTGAAGTCAACCTCATATAATAATTACGTATTTCTTATACCCCAAACTGTCAAAAGCCAGCTAGTGCCTAGTCATTATGGGCCTTGTCCCTATTCTGCAGTTCAAATGTCAACTCACAGGGTTTGACAGGTTGGGCTAAATACATGGACCATGCAAATGAGTAATGTAATATTGACCTGCTTTTCCAAGTAACCGGATTAATACTATATTTGATTCAGCTTAAACTTAACCAAAAAATAACCACGTATGCTCTTTTAAAAATTACTATCCCATAAAATTAACAAAAATAAGTGATAATTTTCTAAAATAAATCCAGTCAAACACACGTTATCTGAAGGATTTGAGTTCTGTTGAATTCCAGTATATTCATTTTTGTTGGTCAGAGTATTCTCAACAAACCTTTTTTATCATCTTCATGAAAAAAGTCGTTATCACTCTAAAATAATTTTGTTAAAAAGGAGTTTATGGATAAGAACAAACATGCATTTGGTATAGTGACTCCAGCCATTTTTTTTTCATGTTTAAACATTGAGATGTTTTGGTGTCTAAAATTTTTCTTGTTTAACACGATGTTCAGATACCGAGTCATGTATAACAATTTTCCTTTCGTACCTAAATGTCTTCTTAAAAATGAATGATAACATGCACGAGTAGAAGATAGCTTATTCATTAATTAAAGGATATAATTATTTTCGAATATTCGTTTTGTCTTAAGATTAACAATTCTTTACTAACTATAGACATAACTGATATAAGATTTTTTACATATTTAATGTACATTATCTAGGAGGAAGAGAATGCGTAAGATATGGTGATGATACTCTTTATATTTAGAAAAAATATCACGTACTTCATTTATAAGCTAGTGAGCCAGCCTATGAACATATATAGCCCCTATTCAGACATGCGTGTGACGTAGACTACTCAAGTTCCACAAACACAAATTAATAATTACAATTCTGATGACTGCAAAAGCTCAACGAGTCCATTGAAAACGACATATTCTGTTCCTCGGAAAATTTTAACAACATAACAATACAAGTGCCACTGCGAGGGGGACCAGCACCACAAACCAATCGGGAGAAAAACTGAGATTCGAGGATGGGGCAAAAGAAAGAAAAGAAATGCAACAACGTCGTATGATAAAAAAATTTATACGGTTAAGCTATGAATCAATCCATGAGTTCACAAAATTCAAGCAGCAAAATGGACTTAACAACATAATTAAAATTCCCCATAAGACATATATCTGTTTGTAACTTCACAAAAATTTTATCAGCAATTTTTTTTTCTTAATTTTATTGGCCAAGATCAATTGTACATCGCAGACCACCTCATGTGAAGTTTGTGCAGAAAAAATAATGCACGTTTATACAAAAAATAATAATCGTTATCTGATTTGACGCAGTACTTTACAAAACGGAAATTGGATTATTTTTTCAATCTCGATCAATTTTATCCTCCATTCCTTTTCATCGGCACCCCCATATCACTATAAATTTATGAGTGTGTTCAATTTAAAGAAAGGAAATAGAGTAAATAAAAGTAAAAGAGAGATAATTTAAAAAGAGATAAAAAAAATATAAATGAAGTGATATGTTTTATTATTTGGTTTAAGAGAAATAGGGTAGAAAAAAAAATTTGTGTAAAAAAAATCAATTTTTAAAGTTTAAGATAATTTTTGTGAAGACAGAATTTGCAAAGTTAACTCTCTTTTAAATCTTTCGACCCTCAATTTCGTCCGTGGAAACGAACACAACCTAAATTCTTATCTACCCCCAAATTTGAAAATGAGTGAAATGTACTATAAAATGAAATGAAATTTATAACTTTTACACTTTATTTTAAATTAAAATTTTTCATTTCATTCTAATCTATCAAACACATTCTAACAAAAGGATACAGATACACTCATTCTCTTCATCATCATTAATTTGAATGGAACTCAAGTATCTTTAACAAGTCTAAAGTTCAAGTCTTATAAATAGAAAATAAAAGTAATTAAGAAAAAAGATTCTACTAAATATGTTCAATTAGTTTCTTATAATGAAAATTACTCACCAACAAAATTTATGATTATATTTACATCAATAACATAATGATGCAAATTAAAAAAGATACACTCACCTTGTTTAGTTGAAAAATCTATTTAACTATCAAGTTATTTCATAAAATTAAGGCAGGTAATATATGTTTTCTTAGAGAAAGGTTATATGTTGAGTGATATTTTTGTTTACCTTATTGATTTATTAAAATAACTCATAAACTTACTTATTAACGACTAAGGTTGATCGGCTTAGTGGTAGGATTGAGATTGATGTATATGGAGATTTAGATTTGATTCTTAGTACTATCATTGTAAAAATAAAATAAAAAACTTACTTATCATCGCGATCCCATAAATAAAATTAAAGAAGTGTAATTTGGAAGAGAGATGTGCATAGTTAATAAATAAGTAAAAAAAATAAATAATATAGATTTAAGAATAAAAATAGGTTTTAATAAGTTAATTTTAAAAATATAAGATATTGAGATTTTAGATGAAAAATAGTATATAAAAAACTAGAAGTACTTAATTTAATTTGATAAAAAAAAAGATATTAAAATAATAACATAAAAATCAAATTGAATAATGATTTAGTTTTTGAAATAAGTATTAAATAAATAAATAAATTATGTTTCTTAAGAAAAATAAAGTAAAATAAAAACTATCTTTAAGGTTAAGATGGAAAGTTCAATTTATAATATAAATAAATACATAAATTTATTAATTAATGGATACTATGCACTACATATTCTCCATAAAATTCTCAGTGAAAAAGAAAAAAATAGGTAGATTTTTGTTGACTCTATAAGGACATTGTCACACACTGTACATTAGTCAGAGATTCCAAAACTTGTTTAGAAATAGTATTTGCCCTTTGTAAATCATGTTTTTACAAATGAAGAGAAGAGAAAGATAAAGCATTTCCAAGTGCTGTCTCTACTCAACACAGGAACGAAACTGGGATTTTTTTTGCACAAAAAAAAATGCTGATTTTTCTTAAATTTTAACTGAATTATGTGAAGGAATTTTCTTATTTAAAAAGTTAATTCACTCTCTTTAAAAGAAGTTTGTTTTGATTTTAATCACTTCTTCTAAAAAGAGAGATAAATGTATAATTTATTATAATTATTTGACAACTACTATTCTTTAGGACAAATAGCTACAAACATAATTATTTATTAAAAAAATACGTAAAATACAAAATCATGATACTAGTGTAGTACTATGATCTAATTACTTTTATTTTTTCTTACATCAAATTATCGTGGTAATAAATACCATACAGAAAATTTCAAATCTTAATTACTTCTGATTCCCGACAACAGGAGTCCCACCTATGCCGCTAGACCCCAAGCTGGGCCTTTGCATTGCAGTGTACTTCACTCCATTTTCCTTATTTGAATTCATGGTTCTTTGGGTTAGATAGAAGAAAAATAAAGAAGGAAATAAAAATAAAAATTTGAATTAGAAAAAAAATTAAAGAAAGAAAAAATTTAAAATTTTGTTTATAGAAATCAACTGATCTTTGTATTTTTCTCATCTTTTTTTTCAATCAAATAGAAAAAATTATTTCAGAAATCATATTTTTTTCTTTTCTCCTATTAAACAAATCACCAATCTTCAAAGATATCAACATCAACATCAACATCACCTTTAATCCAAATTAATTAGGGTCGGTGATAGATGAATTCAATGATAAATAGAACATAAGACAAACGAGAGAAAAAAAAATCTAAAATAAATGAAGGGTGGAAGGAAGAAGGGATAAAAGAGGAGGAAAATGACTAAAACAAAGAAACGACTAGAACATAAAACTACTAATGAATTTAACCTTCCACCAAACTTATTATTTTTTTCCACTCCATCCTAAGGCACTGTCCGCCAATCTATATGTCACTTCATTAGGTTTTGTTTCATAACATTTTCTTAGGTAAATTTCGATCGACCTCTACTTTTCTTTATATCGAGCTCTTAGTAACAAACTATTATTCTTACGGGAGCATTCAGTGATATATTTTATTAATACTTTAACTATTTTTCACATACACTCTATTCCTTTTTGGAGCAGACATTTATGAAAAAAATATAACAGTCAAATAAAGAAATAAAAAAACCGTATATAATGAACCTCCTACTATTAGAATACTAGTAATCAATTTTAAACAGTGAATCTAACGATAATACCAAATATTTTTAATTTCTCTTAATAAATTAATGAAATCAAATAGTTATTTAAAAAATAAAATAAATCAAATTCACACTAACAACTTCATACACACTAATGTTTTGCATGAAATAAAATAGAGGGGAAAATATGAATAAATAAACAAAATAAGAAAAAATATATATTATGTAGATGGATAGAAATAAAAAATGAATTAAAAAAATTATCTCTACTTGTCTAGATTAATAAAAAATAAAGTTAAAAGAAATAAATAAATTATACAAAAATATTTTTGCATTGACTACAAATATTTTTATATTTACTTAATATAAAATTATTTTTTATTGCATTTATAGATTTTAAAAAGTTAAGTAAAAAATTTAAAAAGATAAATGTCATTTTTCTTCTCTTTTATTTTAATTTGGAGAAAAATAAAACTCCCTTTTCCTATTTTTCTCTCAAACAAACGGTGGAAATTAACTATTTTTAAATTATCTCTTTTCTCTTATCAAACAGATAATAACAGTATCCCTTTATTTGTTACAACTGAAAAATAGAAGAAATTTTGAGTGGAATAAAAACTTTGGAATATAGATCCCTTTTGTCATTTGGTTTATTTGATAACATGAGATGAAAAAAAGTTTTAGTTGGGTGTCAATAATTTTGGTTTCCCCAAATTCGAAGAAAAATAATAAAAAGAAGACTTTTTCTTCTCTAATGACTTGATTAATATTTTTTATCTTATTTCTCTTTTCTTTTTAAAATGTTTAAATCAATATAGGTAAATTTTTCTTTTCATTTTTTATGCATCCAAAACAATTTATTTTAATTTTTCTTATTAAATAACTTAAAAGTTGTTCCATTTCTATTTTTTTCTTCTACTTTCTCTTTTCATCTTCTTTTTTAAACCAAACATACAATTAAATATATGTTTGTTTCACAGTTTAGATACACATCCAATTACACATTGGAAGCCTAGGTGTTGGTTGTATTAAAAATTGATAAAAGTGATGCCTTATATATTTTAATTAAGTAATATAAAATTCAAATTTTAATTAATCTTTAGATATATAATAAATTATGTTAAAAACATCTATTTGATATATATTTATAATTTTTGATAAAAATTAATCATAATTTTCTATAAAAATTATTTCATACCAATATCATTTAAAAAAAAGCAACATAAAATAGGATAAAAGAGCACCAATGTGAAGCTGTATAAAGCAGAGGATTCAGTGTCACGTAGCACAAAAAAAAAATTCATCCTTATGGGGGTCTTTAGATTCCAGGTGTCACATTCCCGTATAGAGAGAGAAAGAGTGGGTGGGTCTCTTGCACCAATCGTGACTGTCCAATTCAAACCCACTTTACGGTAGCCAACAAAGACCGGTCTAGTTCATTTTGGTAACCCTCCAGCGGGACCCACCTTATTCAAACTCCCAAAATGCCGAAAATAACCTCTCTCTCTCTCACCGTTGGAGCGCATGCATAAGACATGGATGACATGACTAAAGTACGATGAAAGGGGTGAGAGAGAGAAAAGATAGACACACCCGCGTAAAAGTTGAGGGTTTCTGTACCCCCAACCTTGCAACTCTTTCTAAACTCTCTGTCCCTTTCCATCATACCCTTCCTTTCTCTTCACACCGCAGCATGTAGCGCGTGAGGTTCACGTGCCTCTCAAATTGCTGGGTGGAGCCCTTCCAGGTGGTGGGCCTAAGGCCCTGTTTGGGTAGGATAAGAAAATGAAGTAGATTTTGAATGTTATATTATGGTCTAGGAGTGGTTGGGAACCATATATATAAGGAGAATGACAGTATATATAGAGTGTGGGGTTTGGTTGGGTGATGTGTAGTAATATCATGCAGCTTGCAGCCTTGCCTTGATGGATGACCAAGTGGGGTTCGGGGTGTTTGCATTTGGATGATGTATGTAATGTAGGTGACTTTGGTTATCATGATGAGGGGGGGCAATATATATGGCATGCACATATGCATTGTAACATCCTCAAAGATAAATTATATTATAAGTTGTAATTATGATTTAATTATGGAAGTAGGATGAGTGTTGGATACAAGAGGAATAAGATAAATTTTATTTGAACATAAGCTACCTAAACTTGAATCAATCAAAAGTTCATGAAACAATCCAAAGTCTTTCACGTACAACAGCCATGCAAATATGCTTGGCTAAGTGAATATTTGGTCAACCAAAGTCAAGGTGAAGTCCATAAGCTGTCCAAGATTCTTGAACATTCTTCTTATGACTATTCATGTGACATTAGGGGGAACAAATAAACAAAATCAAGTCTTAAACAGCCTTCCACGTGCACATGCCATTAATGGAGGGAATATTTGTAATAGTGATTAGATAAGGAAAATCTAGATATTTTCTCCTAACTAAGTTTCTTTCTAACTAAATTCATTTCCATCCTAACTAAATCAATTAGTATAAATAGATTACAACATCACAAAATTCTGCACGTAAAACTTAAACCTCTACGCTCACTTTCACGTTCATTTGCCTTCGATTTCACATCTTGCTTTCATAATCATAACCACTCTTAAAATATTCTACATATCTATTATCTCATTTTCTTCTATCCAAATCATTTTAAGACTTTCTTCAAGATCTCAAAGGAGGACATCTACCTATTCAGTCAACTACAAACCCAACTCACTTGAGATAGGCTAGGCTTCAATCCTTAGTTAGGAATTCATTTGAACTAATTTACATGCTTAAATGTACAAAATTATGGCTATTATTTAGGCTGGAATTTCATGTCAATTGAAGGTTATTTAATGATGTGAAAATGTTGATTTAAACCATAGGATAGGTGATGGTTTATAAGTTGAAGTATTAGTAATGTTTGGAAGTATATTTGGTGATCTTTGGAGGTGATTTTGATGATATTTAAACTTTTTTTATTATTTTGAATTGCAACCCGGACACAACCCGGCCTTAACCATTCAGTTATACCAACCCGGACATAACTATTCAGCTATACCAACCCAGACATAACCATTCAGCTATACTAACCCGGCCTTAACCATTTAGCTATACCAACCCGGACACAACCATTCAGCTATACCAACCCGGACACAACTCGACCACATCTATTCAGCTATGCCAACCCGGCCACAATCATCCAGGCTACAACCATCCTGGCCATCCCGGCTAAAAAAAAATTTAAATTAAATTAAATTAAATTAAACTTAAATTAAATTAATCATAAAAATATATTATGGTTTATTAGTTAGATTACTAACTTGATTTTTCTGTAGCTTGAAGATAATTAATTATCATGCCTGAGTTGGTATGATTTTATTTGTATAAGGTATGATATCCTAACCATATTTTTGGTACATATGATGTTATGTTGGAATTTGATGTGATGATTCGAGTTTCCAAGTCTAGTACGAGATTTGTGAAATCGGACCTATGATACTACATCTATAATAAAGATGTAGAGAGATCAGGTGCTAATACATGGAAATTCATGCATGATTAGCGTAAGATGGCCGCAACATTCCTACATACTGTACATATGTAGAGACCATGTGCACCTGTGACCATTTCATTTCATG
>CM023955.1:6701703-6785873 GCA_013407115.1 Glycine latifolia | reverse complement strand
AATAAAGATGTAGAGAGATCAGGTGCTAATACATGGAAATTCATGCATGATTAGCGTAAGACGGTCGCAACATTCCTACATACTGTACATATGTAGAGGTCATGTGCACCTGTGACCATTTCATTTCATGCATTCATATAGTTGCATAATTATTTTATGGATTAATTGGAATATATTGATTTACTAACGTACTAACGTGCTTGATGGTTTAAATTTTGCCTACTGAGAAATTTATTTCTCACTAGATTTATCCCATGTTTCATTTTAGATGGCATCGATCATCATGTTCTTTGATGCACTAGACATAACATGGTATATAAATGAGGATAGAAATTACTATGTTATAACTATGCAGTCCGTCTTGTGTGTCCACATCTACTTTGGAATTCACTTTCCCGTTTCTGTTTTTAGTGAAGCGTTTAATCCACACGACCCCTTCTTGCAATTTGCTCATGTGTATCCGAACCCGGCCACAGATCCAATAATTGTGCTCAGTGAAGAGGATAGCACTAGAGAACATGTTTGAAAAGGAATATGGGTTATGTATTTTGTAAATAAATAACAATGTTTGAAGAACTATGATATTATGATGTAATATAGAAATGAAATGTAATGAAATATGATATATATATATATATATATATATATATATATATATATATATAATTTCTTTTTGTTCTTACCTCAAATACGTTTAAGAAATGTTATAATACGTTACACACATTCAGTGGCGGAGCTAGAAATTTTTTTGAGGGGGGGCGAACATAAAAAAAATTATATCATAAATAAAAGTACTTGAAGATAATACAAATTTAATATACAAAAAGATGCAAACCACAAACCACAGAAAGACAAATTGCAAATAGGGTGGGTTGATGAATAAACTGACAAAGTCCAGTGAGTCTTAATAAAATAATTCATAATTTAAAATCAAACTCAAAGTAATAATATGGAGATAAGAGATAAAGAAGACACAATCAGTTTTAGCGTGAAAAACTCAATTGGATAAAAAATCACAACGTCCAAATTGGATAATCAATCCAATGGACAACTCCACTATGATAATAAATAAGTACCTTTAAATTCTAATAGAGAGTTAAGAATCAGACTTGTCAAACGCTTCTATATGATCTCATAACAATTCTCTTAATGATGCAAATATAAACTCTTTAAAGCTCTAATATTATTTGGAATGGAATGCATACTATCAACACAAAAATATGTTTCTATTTATATTAATTTAAGCATACGATTTTAACCAATTTTTGAAATGCAATCCTAAAAATATTTTATCATATTATGCAATGCGATCTTAAATATATTTTATATTATACAATACAATCTTAAAAATATTTTATATTATGCAATACAATCTTAAAAATATTCTATCATATTTTTGAATACAATATTAAAAAATATTCTATACTATATTTGAATGCAATCTTAAAAAATATTTTATCTTATTATGTAATGTAATCTTAAAGATTTCTATTATATTATGCAATGCAATCTCAAAAATATTTTATCCTATTGTTTAATGTAATATTAAAAAATATTATATCATTATATTATGCAATGCAACATTTTGTTATTGTCAAATTATTTTTTTTAATTTTTAATATATATATATATATATATATATATATATATATAAAATTTATATTAATAAAATTTTAGGGGGGGCGGTGGCCCACCTTAGCCCCCCCTGTCTCCGCCCCTGCACACATTAGATTATTTAATAAATTTAAACTTAATAAAAAAATAAATATAATATATAAAAAATTTTAGATTATTCGAGAATGTGTGTGAACTTTTTGACATATGATAATGAGTTGATTGAATTTACCATTTGAAATGATTCTTATTTACATTTAAAAGTTACGAATGAAGCCATGATACAATCATAAAGTTTACTTTCATAATTTATTAATTATAGATTCAAATCTAAAAACAGTTTTTTTCATATATATATATATATATATAAAGATAAAACTACAATAATATCTATTTTTCTTATTTTCGCATATGAGAATCCTAGCAATTAAGATATGTAATTTTTTATAAAAGTAACGAAGTACGTAGGTCTTAAAACTCTAGACTTTTTTTATGACTTTAAACTTTAAAGTTTTTTTTCCATGAAGGTTTGTTTGTTAACAAATAACTCATAACTTGTAAGTCTTAAGTCTTCATTTTTTTATAATAATAAGATAAACTTTGGTTGTTTTTTTTTATGCAAGACACATTTCCTCATTTGGTGATAATTTCGAAATTTTCATATCGAATAAAATTAATGTTATGAAAAATAATATTGAAAAACTATAAATATTTACTACTTTCCCCCCTTCATAATTAAAAAAATAATAATATTGGTTATGAAAATCATATACTGATGAACAAATTCAAATTCAATCCTTATGAAAAATAAACAAATAACCCAACTAATTAATGGTTGGTAGGGAACTGTTTTCTTGAATAATTTGATCAATAATGGAATAGAAGGGCCGATGTTGATGTTTCAAATGAATCTTTCTTTTATACCCAAAATCAATTCTCATGCTCCTTTCTTTTATACCTTAGTAAAGTCAAACAAAAAGTAAACTTTTAAAAATATCAATTTATTGGAGTTCATACTATTTACAGTGTGACATAATCAACATAGAGAAAAGTACCCTGTCCTAAGGAATAATCATGCGTACTTTTTCTTAAAAAAATTGTCATTCATACTTTCCTAGACATGTATAATTGATAGGATGTTAATGATTCATTTTCATCTTTATAACTGGAATTGGTCCAAAAATTTTAATTGATTTATATTGTAAAATTAAATTAATATGTTGATAATTGATTCAGAACACATAATTCCGGCCTAATTTAATATCCTATATTTTTAAAGAAGTATACATTTTAAAATTATATATTAATATTAAGAAATTTTAACTTAATAAATACTTACTATATATTATATTATCTTACATGAATATAAATTAATAATATATATATATATATATATATATATATATATATATATATATATATATATATATATATAAATGAAGCATTTTCCGACTTACAGATATTAAATAATAAAATTTAAAAAAATTGCTCTCACAAAAGAAAATATCCAATCATACTACAGACTAAACATCTGCTAATCTTACAATTATTTATACTACACTCACTCGTATTATTGTTTGTTAAACTATTCTAGGTTTTTAACAAGTCGTTTTTCTTACATAGTGGATATGTCACTAAAGCACGGCCTAGTAGCTACTAAGAAACAAACCAAAAAAATACAGCCCACTAGAGCAATCCAACTTACTAAATTAATTGGCTGTGTGGATCTAAGTTGCAGATATGGAACTATTTTCACAAGTTTCACTATAAAATGGAGAATGAATTTGAAAATAAAATAAAAAACTAAAATCAATTACTTATTTTAATTTAAAAGTGTTTTAAATTTAATTCTGTTTGAACTAAACAAAATGTATATTTAAAAATTAAATGCAGAATCATTGCAAAAATTACTTAGTTTGATTTTTTGAACTGGCTTGATCCAAACTAATATTAACGGACACTGGTTAGGTAAGAAAAGGGTTATTATCTCTTACATAATTGAGTCTAATAGTTGAGGATAGGGAAATCTAGAAACGATAGAGCACATAATTAAGTTATTAACCTGAGGAGGAAGCAACGCGTATGGAACAATGGAACATAGCTATCTCTACTTTTGTCACCTTCCCAGTGCATTATTTTGCACCACCACCACCACCTATAGAGGAGCGTGGAGTAGAAGGGGTTTGAAGTTTCCAGATTGGAAGAGTATAAATGAGAGACAAGTATTTAAAAAGTACTAGTGTATGAGTATTATTACTCTTTCACATTTGGATAAAGTGAAAGGCCATGGATTAACCGGATAGGCAGTAAGTGGTAACCCGTTTTGTCCGGGTTATCCAAGGGCTGCCTCTATTCTGCTGTGCTTGTGTTGTGCCTGTGGGGTTGGCTTGGTTTTGTTTTGGCTTCTTCGCAATTGATGGTCACCTTCTGATAAAGACTTTACCCTTTTCAGTATTCCCACTTCTATGGTAGGGTATATGTGAGTTGGTTTGACTTAAATTTGATGAAATTTGTGGTTTAATTCAATTAAAATTGAATGCGTTTATTTGAGTTAGTTTTTAAAGAAAAATATTTAAAATTCAAACCCAAATCAAATATGTTAGTAAATGATTTTTAATTTTTATTATATTTTCTAAAATCTAATATTTTTATAAGTAAAGATTTTTATTAAATAAAATATTAAATATGTTATTTATAATTATTATGCATAATCAAACAGTGAAATAGAAGATCAGGAAAACAAATATTATTATTATCATCAAACATAATTTAAAAATTGAAATATAATAAATAAGTTGAAGAATCACATCTATGACAATATTTGAAAATTGAGTGAAATTGTAAGAATTAAAAATAAAAGAGATGATTTCATTAAGTATGATGATGATGATTTTAAAATTTAAAATATATATTATATAAAAAATAAAAATAAAAATTTAATATAAATTAACAAATCAACAAATTAGATTAACAAATCAATACGTCTATATATTAAAATTTGTGATCTTAATTTATAACTCAACGCATTTGAATAAGATAAATCAAATTTGATCCATTAAAAAGAATATCCAAACCATACTATATGTGTTGTTTGGATTAATTTGGATTTACAGACGTGAACACTCTAATCACACCAACTACACTCAGTAACCAATTTATGGATTTGCCCTCTCATTTCTATTCCTCTAAGAGAAAGGACCCAAATACTCAAGGACATTATGATAAATTTGCCAAATACCGTCCAGAGCAGCCATCCATGCAACTCAATTTATCTCCTTAGATCGCTTTGGTTCTCTAGTGTTTGGTTGAATTTATACCAAAGAAACTATACAATTATTTATTCGAAAATAATACATCAATTAAATTTGCTCTTTCACATTACCTGTGACGTCTCGAAATTCTACCAAGAACAAATATACATAACCATTAGATACTCATGTCGTATATGACACTAGAGAAAGAGGGAGAGATGAGAGAGAAAAAGAGTTTACGTATATATGGTAATTGATATTTCCTTCGATATTTATTATAAGTAAAAAATACGTATTTCATATTTATTAAAAATTTTAATTTTATTAAATTGTGTTATTTTAATTAAAAATAAATTTTAAAAAATTATTTTTTATTGAAATTTGATATCAAACAAAAAAATCTTAGATCTTATTAAATGAAGATAATCTCATCAAATAAGACATAAGCTAGTTGAGATTTGATTATATATTAGACAAAGAATTAAAAGACTTTTATTTCATATAACTTGTGTTGCTAAATTTTTTTATGACATAAGCTTTAGTAACACGAAGTATATTACATGTGTAGGAGTGACCATTACTTATTGCGATGATCATCGCTTGAAAATCCAAGAGTGATAATTTGTGTCTAAAAAAAAAGAAAGAGTATATATATTTAAATTAGTGTTTGCTATCTGTATATTCCAATAACCACTTAATTGTATGATGTAGATATTAGATATGTGTAATCATCTCTATCCATAGATCATTTTCTTCTGTCTCTCCCTTTTATTCCTTTTTCACCACATAACGGAAACATTCCTTGCTAACTTATACAATGTTGACAAAAATGTAACGCGTGTAGTTGAAGAAATCTTAATAACACAACACTTGGATACGATTTTCAATTTCTTTCTTGATCAATAATTCCATCCAACAGTCATCCCAAGTGACTTCTTTGAATCTAAAGGGCTATTATCCTATTAGTGAGTAATATTATGTGTAACAGATTCTTCGATCAAATATCATGTAGGAAATTCTTTAACTAAATGTCCCGCAGAAAATTCTTTAATATGCTGATATGCATGATCGACCTTTGAAGTTTCAGGCATATCACGAAGGGCTTGATTAATAATATTTAAGTGACATTGTGATATTATAGTTTTTTATGAAATGAAAAATCATGTTGATAAGTAATACTTCCTTAGACTCATATATAAAAAAAAATAGTATAAGTAAATATAACTAATTTTGTTATATTTAATATTATCATTCCCAAAATACTTTTCATTTGATCCAAATTTTATTTTCAATGATTTCCTTTTATTTATGACAGTAAATTTCAATAGGATATTTTAAAAATAATTTTACTTTTTATCTGAGATTTTAGAAAAATTAAATGATATTAACTGAATTTTTAATTAATATATAATTAGTTAATTTTAGTTATATATAATTCCAGTATAAGAAAAGAAATTCTGTCTCGATTTATTTATTACTGAGGAAGTAGCTTAGTAAAGAGAAAATAAAGAACTTTTCTTCGCAGGCAGACATCAACGAAGGTGAAAGTATGAGACTAATGATTAAACTAATACAGTAGTGTATATATATATAATATTAAAAGCAACAAATAACTCCAAACTCGCAAAGAGTGGCCTCAAAAGACTTTATGATCTAGGCTACAAAGCATAAAGCTGTTCATTAATTTACCGGTTGCATAATTGGTTAGCCAAAGTGATCTGGATTTGTCATTACTTTTTGTCCAAGAAAACAGCTAATAATGATGATAGGACCCTAATGGTAAAGTCAAAACTTGGGTAGGCAAAGTAATTGGCCGTTTCTAAAGCGAAAAGATGAATGCTTAAAACCATTATGCAACTTTCTATATAAAACCCCCTTTGTCTCTTACTTGTCTTTGTTTTTTGGTTAATTGTCAACATTAACCACCAAAGCCTGCCAAATAGGAGTAATTATAAGGTGCACCTATAATCATTCAGCCTCAACAGGAAGCAAGAAAAATACTTATTCAGTTATTCTACACCAATGGGATCTGAATGTTATTTACCAAATGAGTTTCACTGACATTATATTCATAGGTGATATTTTATCAGATATTTTTTTATTTGTAAATCTTTTTTTTATATACCTATTTTTAAATGCATTTTAAAATTCGTTTTGCCTTTATAAATGCATCTTGAAATAATTTTTTTCCATCTTTATCACTCGTACATATTTTAATTTAATTTAATTCATATACACTGATAATATTATTTTAACGTTATTACTTAAATATAAATTGTCATATGATAAAAATAAAGATGATTATTTTTGTAATATTTAGTTTAAAAACATATTTAAAATAATTTTTAGTTGATTAATAATATATTTTTATTTATTAGTATTTTAAAATTAAATTAAAAATATTTTCTAATTATTTATAGATCGTCATTGAATATAAATTTGGTCTAAATAAAACTAGACTGTATATTTTAAGTAATATCTCTTTAACTAATGTTACGTATTTCATAAATATAAAAAAAAGTGATTAAGAGACAATTAAAAATGATTCATCAGGGATCAACAAAACCACTAGGTCGAAATAAATGTCCCATATCATAGCATATATTGGGAGAAACACTTCCAATTCCTATCAAATATATTAGATGTGATAATAGAAACCCACTTAAAAGATCATCAGATATGTTTGAACCGTAAACATATTCACCTAAATTACAACTGTTCAAAAGTTTTAGGAGCCACGAAAGATTTCTTAAGAGACTTATCTACCAAACAAGATAAATGAAGTCACCAAACCCATAGTTTTAGAGAAGAGGAGGTGGAAGTTCGTTTCTTATCCTTTCTTGTTCTTAACCAGTCGTGCTAACACGTGTCTGTTATCATTTTTGCATATGGCATAATGGGGGAAAAAATGGTGCAATACTGGTATTTTGGCTTTTGAAATCCATACATTTTAACAATGTATACTAAAGTGATTGGAGAATCTGCGTAGACAAGGAATTATATGGTGGTCAACAAACAAAAACTGGAGAAAAGTCATATGGGAAGTGAGATCTAGTGAAGCAAGCAAGTTGTAACATAACAGGATGATTGTGATGATGAAGATTGAAACCTTGGTTTAGGAGAAGGAAGGAAAGGGAAGAGCATCAATCAGAGAGGGATAGCTGTGAGATTTGGCGAAGTAGAAGGGGACAGAATAGACATCCGCCCGGAAATACAGGGATACCGTACAGACTTAAATACCTTTTATTCAGTTTATGATATTTTTTTTTGGTTTTTAACCTCACAAAGTGAGGCACTACCACTACTACAGTCTTTGTTCTTGTAGCCTTGTTCGTACCTCTCTCTCTTTCTGCCACACATCACACCCAACAGTCTTAGCATTCAGCAACTCTGCACCACTGCTCCTGCTTCAGCTCTCAGACTAGCAAAAGGGCCCAAAGCACAAATAAAATAAAACAAGAGGGGATACAAAGCTCCCATTTTTATATGTCTCCAACTTAAATCTCACTGAAAGCTTGATTTGATGCTACCCCAAAATACACACCCTCTCTCCCTCAGTCATAACATAAAGTAAAAAAGAAAAGAACCCCGAAAAAGAAACAAAAGCAAAAAAAAAAAAAAAAGTTATAGCAGAGAGAGTGATAACTCATATTATAGGGTACTGAGAGAAAGAGAGAGGACAGAGAAAGAGGCTCTCTTTCTTTTTGGAGTATTGGGTCACAGCCTCTTTTAGCAATGCCAAAGTTACTCAACACCTCACGCTCTCTGAAAATGCTGCAGGCATGAAACCGCTCATTCCAACCTTCACCTCCTTTTTCCAAACCTCTCCTTCACTTGTTAGATTTGTTCACATTGCAAAGGGAACTTTGTTGCTATGGGGTTAATCGATCTGAACACCACGGAGGATGATGAAGCTGCCCTATTATCTGCTTCTTCTTCTGCTTCATCTTCTTCTTCTCATTCGGGGATAAGCACTTCTGCTTCAACCTTGGTTGTTTCTCCTCCTCCTCCTGTCTGTTTGGAACTGTGGCACGCGTGTGCGGGCCCTTTGATCTCTCTGCCTAAGAAAGGAAGTGTTGTTGTTTACTTGCCACAGGGACACTTTGAGCATGTTCAGGATTTTCCGGTCACTGCTGTTGATATCCCACCCCATGTGTTCTGTCGTGTTCTTGATGTCAAGCTCCATGTAAGAGTGTTCTTCCCTTTTTTTCGTTTCCTCGGACAAAACAACACCAATGTGTCGGCTCAGGATTTTCTCTTTTTCTCTTAAATTTAGTTCCTTTATGGGGTTTTGTATCTGTGCTTTTTGTTATGTCTGCGTGCTGAGAAAATTAATGTTTCCTTGTCAAGTTTAAACAATTTATGAATGAATGAATGAAGAAACGAGCACCTCCCCCCATTTTTTTCCTAGTTCTGGTTCTTTTGGATTATTCATGTGTAAAAGGGAATATGGGGTGGTCTGTTTTGGACTTTACATGAAATTTTAATGCGATGTGGTTGTGCTTTTTCTAAGCAGGCAGAGGAAGGGAGTGATGAAGTGTATTGCCAAGTGTTGTTGGTACCTGAAAGTGAGGTGAGGCTTATCTATGGTGTTAATTTTACTTTGGTTCAGTTTGGGTTGGGGGGAAGATTGCAGAAAGATATATCAACCTATCTATGTCTTAAGGGTCAGATAAAATTTGACTAAACGGACTAGTTATAACGGATTTGTTTGATTGAGCAGAGTGTCATGACTCTGGAAACCAAAGGAGACCAAAAATAGGCTGTAGTTAACTCAGTTTTGTTTTCTTTCTATATCCATGTTACTCGTCCTTTCCACATGTTATCTGGGAGAAATAGATGCACAGAAAACTCTCTTATTGTTATTTTTTACTGTAGGAATGAAATGGAGAGGAAAAGGGGGGTGTTAAGTGATGAAGGGTGTCTTTATTAGCTTATTTTAGTTTTAACTTGCTATAACTTGGACTTGATTATAGCAAGTGGAGCAACGCTTGCGGGAAGGGGAAATTGTTGCGGATGGGGAAGAGGAGGATACTGAAGCTATGGTGAAGTCAACCACTCCCCATATGTTCTGCAAGACTCTCACAGCTTCAGACACCAGCACTCATGGTGGATTCTCAGTGCCCCGTCGAGCAGCTGAAGATTGCTTTCCTCCCCTGGTAAGAATGAATTATGATGCATTGATTTCTCGTCAGAGGAATTGTGTTCTAGTGTTTTGCTGTCTGTTCTAATTTGCTTTATCCTATCTTTGACATGCTAAATTCAAGCCTGATCTTGTAGATGCTTTGAAATGTGTCTATGTCCATGATATCAAGCTCTTGGAAGTATGCTTTGGATATTTTTGGTAGTATTTTTAATTTATAGTCCAATGTTACTTTTAGGATTACAGTCAACAAAGACCTTCACAAGAGCTTGTGGCAAAGGATCTTCATGGCCTGGAATGGAGGTTTCGTCATATATATAGGGGTATTTCGCTTGCCAACATTAACATTAACATACTAGTACATAGCCAATTGAATACTTGGAGTTTTTATTTTTGGGCTTTATGTGAATGAGCAGGCCAACCACGGAGGCATTTGCTCACAACTGGGTGGAGTGCATTTGTGAACAAAAAGAAGCTTGTTTCTGGAGATGCTGTGTTGTTTCTTAGGTAACATTGCCTGAATTCTAATCTAATATGAATATGAATTATTGAATTAGTATTCCTAACTACCACTAACATTTTATAATTTAAATCAGGGGTGATGATGGAGAACTGAGATTAGGGATTCGCAGGGCAGCTCAGTTGAAATGGGCTGGTTCCTTTGCAGTTCCCTCTGTTCAGCAATTGAATCCTGCAACTCTCATGGATGTTGTTAATGCATTATCTACAAGATGTGCATTTAGTGTTTGCTATAATCCAAGGTATTCTTCTCTTTATTCACTTGTACCTTGCCCAGGAGTTATTGAAGGAAATCTGTTAACGCAGTTCCTGTTTACAATTATTATGGAGTTTTTTCTGTTTGTATAAGATGGGGATGGGGATACTGAATTCTGAAACATGTTTAGTAATTATGTCTAATTGAAAATTTCCCATTTCACCTCAGCTCTTCTATTTTAAGGTGCTAGACAGGAGATTTGGTTTAATAGAAGAAAACAAACTGCATTGAAGTACCTAGTTCCTTCCCATTAGTAATTGAATATTTTAATGATTTTTAAAATTTCCATTTTCTCTGTAGGCTTTGTCTGTTTTAATAAGATTTGAGTTATAGTATAGACAAAAAAAAACTCAAGCTAACAGTTCACCAATTACCATGGTATGTGATTGCAGTCTTGTATTTCACTGTTCCTTTGTAGGTTCAGCTCTTCGGAATTCATCATACCTGTTCACAAATTCTTAAAGAGCCTTGACTGTTCTTATTCAGTGGGAATGAGGTTCAGGATGCGTTTTGAAACTGAAGATGCGGCAGAGCGAAGGTTAGTCAATTATCATGCTTGTTCCTGCTACATATTGATTACCTATCAATAACTTATCTGGGTCTAACTTCTATTCGCAGATTCTCTGGATTAATTGCTGGAATTAGTGATGTTGATCCTGTTAGATGGCCTGGATCAAAATGGAGATGTCTACTGGTATTGCAGCTTTGGGTCATTCTAACTTAAGATTGTTAATTCTACTCGAGTTTCATGCACATTTTTGTTTTGTATGTCAACTTAAACTACAAAAAATTTGATTGTATTCATTCATAATGGATGCAGCGGTTCCTATATGTCACTACCCTATTGTTTATTATGATTTATTCTGAGATGTCATTTCTATAGTACGATATAATTGAGTTTAGCCATATGTTCTTTATCATTTTTACAGGTAAGGTGGGATGAAATTGATGCTGCTAGGCACAATAGGGTTTCCCCATGGGAAATTGAGCCATCTGGTTCTGCTTCAAATTCCAGTAACTTGATGGCAGCTGGTTTGAAGAGGACCAGGATTGAAATGACTTCAGCAAAGCTGGAATTTCCCACTCCTAGTAAGCCACTAAACCTATGTTTTTAAAAGAGAAATGTTTTTGAGCCACGCTTTCCCATTCAATAATATTGATAACTTCATTAATTTGTTACTCATGCATGACAGATGGGATTCAAACATCAGACTTTGGGGAATCGTTAAGGTTCCGGAAGGTCTTGCAAGGTCAAGAAATTTTGGGTGTTAATACTCCCCCCTTTGATGGTATTAATACTCAGAGTCCCCGGTTATATGAGTTAGGGAGGTGCTATCCTGGTTCAAACTGTTCTGGGATTCCTCCAACAGGAAATAACATCATAATGCCGCATCCGGCATCTGATTTTTCCTGCAATGGCATAGGCTTTAGTGAATCTTTCCGGTTCCAGAAGGTCTTGCAAGGTCAAGAAATTCTTCCAAGCCAACCATATGGAAGAGCCTTATCTATTGAGGAGGCTCGAGCATATGGTCGCTATGGATTTTATGATGGCTATAAGTTGCTTAACTCCAGAAATGGATGGTGTGCACAGATGCATGACAATGCTTCACATTTGCATGCATCTGTTACACCTGTGCAAGTGTCATCTCCATCATCTGTGTTAATGTTCCAGCAAGCAGTTAATCCAGTTTCAAACTGTGATTATAACAATAATAAACGTAATAAGGAAATGGAGGGTAGAGTCCATTACCATGGCTTATACACATCTGAAATGAAAGGTAGAACATTTGCATCTTCCCCATCTGACGAACTTATTTTCTCTAGGCGAGCTCCGGAGGGTGCTAGTTCTATAGGTATGTTTGATGTTCATAATCAGTTGGGTAGTTCACAGTCACATGAATCAGTGTCAGCATTGAGAAGCAGTCAAGAGTTGGTTTCCTCATGTAAAAGTAGTTGCAGACTCTTTGGTTTTTCATTGACTGAGGACACACATGTTGCAAATGAAGAGGCATCAGCCTCTACCATCACTTTACCGTTGAGTTCTGGACCTTCCTTTACTAGACTTGTTGAAGATGAGTTCCATCCTGGCCATTCGCTTCCGAGTAAGGCAGTTGGAAGTAACTGCACCAAGGTAAGTGATCTATTTATCCTGTCCTTGACATGCAGGGTGTAATTGTTCAATTCATGGTTCAC
The DNA here is from genome assembly GCA_013407115.1 of Glycine latifolia. Taxonomy (NCBI): domain Eukaryota; kingdom Viridiplantae; phylum Streptophyta; class Magnoliopsida; order Fabales; family Fabaceae; genus Glycine; species Glycine latifolia. Next base: position 6,772,897 of record CM023955.1, on the reverse strand, counting down.
ACTGATTGTGGATAAATTCTTCCTATTGTTTGTAGGGTGTATTGCAGTTTTGAGCTTAGAATCATGATGTGTGCTGGCTATATGACACTGGAATGAGATAAGCTGAAGAACGGGTCCATAGCTGGTTATGTGCTTTGCTATAATATCTTTTGGATTTAAGTGAGGAAAATTGTTATTATTTGTGCCATATCTGTTGGCTATGACCAAGTTGAAGTTCTTGTGTATTAATGGTTTGCTCATGGGAAATATAACCTGTAAAAGATGCATACTCGAAGTAAAAACTAATGTTGTAATCCTATGCATATTTATCCTCCATTTGGCATGTCTAAAGTTGAATGTATTTGTTAGACGCAAGAAGTAAAAATTTCAATGGAAAGGCCATCGACCCATCTTGAGGATCTCGAAACACTATAGCTTATAGGGAGAACGGTCTTCAACTGAACTCTTTGGTGATTTCTGGACACTGAAGTGGTTAGTATTCAACTGACACTGATTAGTTCGTTTTTTTCTCTTAAAAACTATTCCTCCCAAGTCCTAATATAATACATTGACTGGACTTTAAGTTTGATTGTATAAATGAGTGAAACTCAAGTAATATATAGGAAAAATGTTGATTTGATTTGAGAATTTCCTGTTTTTTTGTCTTCATGTGTTGAACAAATGAAAAAATTGACTTCTGCAAGATAAGGTCTTACAGGGCTTGTTCAAGTCCTCACTCCTAGTCCTAATTTTAGAGTGAGGTAACTAGGTAAGTGTTCTTTTAGTTACATTTCCCAACCTTAAAGTTTATGAACCGAAAAAGAGGAGAAAGTGAACGTAGCAATTCTGGTAAAAAACAGTGAAGCAGCGCAACATTTCTAATTGCCTATCATATCGTACATGTAATTAATGTAACCATAAGCTGAATGGTGTCCTATTAAGATGACATGCATAACTTTCGGTTGGGACTTGGGACCATGTGTCATAAATGTTGCAGTGATACCCCCTTCCCTTTTTCTTTTCTCATGTATTTTTACTTCTTTAGAAGCAGGAGACAAGTATAGTGATTAAAATAAGAGATATAGAGATAAAAATATATGAATTTTAAAATATAGTTAAAAAACTGAAAAAGGATAACAATTTTTTTGGGTCAAAATAAAAAAAAAAACACGTACAGCTTTTGAAGTGAAGTTTTGAGGGCTGTTACTTTTTGCACTCCGTACGTGCTGGATAAAATTTGTAAGGTGTAAGAAGTAACCTTCAAATTTTGAGCTAAAGGAAAAATGAACGGCCTGCTAGGCCCAGGTCCTCTCTTCCCTCCACCTTTATTTTGTTTTATTGGCCCATGATTGTAACATAAATAAAATAAAGAATAATTTTGATCCTTTATAATTCCTAATCACGATTTTGGTCTCGATATTTTTATTTTAGCAAATTTGGTTTTCATGTTTTAAAAAAATTACAATTATGTTTAGATCTTTTAATTTTGCATACATTTTTTAATATTTTAATTAGTTAAATTATTTTTATGATATATTGAGTTTTAAAAAAATTACAATTTTGTTTCGATCTTTTAATTTTGCATATATTTTGTAATAATTTAATTATTTAAATTATTTTTATGATATATTGAGTGAATATGTTAAGTTTAGGATTCAATTAAATTAAAATAAAAGGAAAAAAATATATACAACATTGAAGATTAAATCAAAATTACAAAAAAATTTAAATCAAGGAGACCAAAATTGCAAAAATAAAAATAAGAAAACTAAAATCATAGATTAAGAATTGTAGAAAAAATAAAATTACAATTTAGCCTAAAGTAAATATGACAATTTTTTATTTAAAAAAGAACAAGTCTAGGAACACGTAGTTTAATGGTGTGAATTTTGTGTTTGACTAAATGGTGCGAGTTTTGATAATTTCAATTCATAAAAAAATAGAAATTTTGCAAGTACTTTATTTCTAATTTAAATTCAATACTGTTAGAAAATTAATTGTCTCCTAGAAATAAATGGTTAAGATAAAGTAAAAATTACCATAATAAAGTTAAGTTGCAATATTATACGAATGTAGAATGAATTTAACCTGAATTTCATATTGATCCAGAATATGCTGATCATAGACAGTAGTGAAGAATTTTTGGAGCTTTACGTTCAAGTTATCCCATTTGTCTTAGTTATATGTTTTTCTTTTTAATCAGAAATATCTAATATTTCTTATTTGACATTCAATTAATTGACCAGCTCATTTTGGGATAAACTGGTTATATGATTTTTCATTCCTAAAAAAGATGGGTGTGTTGACAAGTAATAAAGCCACTAATTATACTCCTGTGGTTGATTATTTTTATGTACCTTTTACTCTTCCGTAATTTTAATTTGTTGGATTACGCGTCTATTTACTCTTCTAATTTCAATTGTTTTTGGTTAGTCTAATATTTTATGCCGTGGCTGAGTACACGTCATACCTCTGGCACAACATGTGAGAAATTGGCTAGTCATGCCTTGATAACACAGAAATTACTGTTTCCATATTAGACGACTATAAATATACTAGAAGGACACACATAATATCTATTTACTTTAGCATAGTTGAGGAATACGATGGGTAATGTTTCAGAGACAACTTTAGAGAACACACCAACATGGACTGTGGCAACAGTTTGCTTCATAATGATAATCATCTCCATTCTTATTGAGCATTTGCTCCATATATTGGCCAGGGAATATATAATATTGTTTCTTGCGCATTTCAACTTTTTCTTCAAGGCACAAGGATCATGAATTCATGCTTCTTTGAGCTTTACCTATGCCAAGCATATAATAAAGGGTATATATGATCTAATTAATTCTTTAATTTCGTGTACTTCAGTATTTCAAAAGGAAAAGGAGGAAGTCCCTCACTGAGGCTCTTGAAAAGATTAAAACAGGTAAGCTTAATTTCCAGATCACATGCATGAAACTTAAGAGAGAAATGAGTTGGTATTAACTTTAATTTCTTTGACTCTTTAAGATAAACAAAGTGATATTTGCCTATTTACCGTGTAGAATTGATGCTTCTGGGTTTCACATCTCTGTTGCTAACGGTGAGCGAAAAATCAATTGCAAATATTTGCATTCCAAAGGGTTTAGGTGAAATTCTTATTCCCTGTGCAAGCATAACTTTTGACGATGCCAAGGAAGAAACAAAATGTGCAGAGCATGTATGCAAATATCTAAAGCATATATGTGTGTCAAGTGTGTGTGTGTGTGCATGTGTATCATCAAATTGGAGGTTGGCTTTCTAGTTTTCTACTTGATGATGGAACTTCAGTTGGAAACTTAATTCAGAGAAAGGCACTCGAGTTAGAACATGCATATATGCATCACATAAGACATGGTCATGGGAAGAGAAAACAAGGGAGCCAAGTTTGAGTACTTTTGTAAATATAAATTTTTTAGGAGTCCTAATTATTAACAATAATCATGAGTGAAACCTATAACCAACAGTAAAATGTGTTTTAAAAAGAAGTATATGATAAAATATGTCGGTGACATATTTCACATTTGAATGTTTCAACGGGGAAAAGTATCATTATTGCGAGGGAAGGTGTCAGAGAGCTGCAATATTTGATCTTTTATCTGGCTGTGTGTCATGTTGTTTCCTGCATCCTCACCTTTGGTCTTGGAATGGCGAAGGTGACTAATCTTTCTTTCAACATTTCCTTTTTCTCCCTTCCCTTTACTTCTATAGCGCAAGTTGAGGGTTTAATTAAAGCTAGGAATTAATCTATAATAAGACCACACATTTAATACAAACGTGACCTAAGTTTCTTTCTGAGTCAATTCCTCACAATTAAGGGGATGTTGGACTTGTGTTTGACAAACTCACCTTTAGTTTGTGACCGTCCTTGGAAGCATATGCAGATGAGGCTTTCGGAATCTTGGGAAGGAGAAACTAGAACATCGGAATAGCAGTTTGCATATGGTAAGTCTTGGCTATCTATCTCATTTCCTATAGAGTTCTCCTTATTTTGGTTATGATTTGTCAAAAAAGAACTCTAAATCATGACATAATACACTATATAACATAACAAAGCAAATAAATAGCTTATACAATTCCATGATTTCAACATTTGTGGCGCTAGCTGTTTACACTATATTTTGTATTCGAACTTTGAATTTACTACAGTGAGATAGCAACCCGTGGACAAACGTACGCTACAGGGATATATGTTACCTTTTTGTGATAAGGAAGGGTCATTGGGGTGCATTTATTTTCCTTCGTTCTCCTATTTATATGGTTTCTTGTTCTATCCACTTCAAACTTTACCACAGGAGAGGTATGCCTTATACCATAACCTGTATTAATAATATGTTTTCTTTGGCTGGTAAAAAAGAAAAACGCACCCACTCTATTCAAATACTTTTTTTGGCTTATGTCCATTTTAGTAAATATTTCAAAATTTTCTTCTTTTGGAAAAAAAGAAGATATTTCAAATTTTATACCATTGATACCTCAAAAATAAAATCGTGTGGTTGTGCATAGTTATGAAGGGTAGAGACGAGTAAATGGCATCATCTTTAAGCTGATAAAAAAATAGCATTATCTTTAAATGTTTTCTCTTTATCGTTTTATCTAACAAATTAACCAGCCAACTAACGTAGATTGGGAAAGATTTATTATTTTACGGGGTAAACCAATTTTTTTATGTTTATCTTGTTTTAGTATGGAAAAATCCACCTACTTGAATCCCACATTTTATTTAAAAAAATCAAGTCTAATATTATTCAAACCAAGGACTTGGAGTATATGTTAAGAGAAGTACCCATTTAATATCCAATGTCTTGAAAAAATTGCTTTCAAAAATTGGTAACTGTAAACCAAATCAAAAAATAACCGCTAACTTATTGTGGCATATATAGAAAAGAAAAATTAACCTGCTATAAAATTACAACCTTTCAAGCGTTTATTGTTATGCAAAATATCCATAATGATGAGTAATAGCTCTTCCTTTCTAATTTTCTAATATAATTAAGTGAATTCATACTTACTATTACCTCCTACTCTTTTTTAAGAGGTGTTTCGACTTTCAATATTCCAGCATCCAGTTCTTTTTCCATTATTTTTAATCATTTTTAACCATAGCGTGAGATCTTCATGGATGCAATGATTGTTCATTTGTTAAAGTTTAAGAATCAATTTCATTTATTCATGACACGCATAAAATTTGCGACTGAAATTAATTTAGCTAGGCACATAATTTAATCACATACAAAGTAATTTTATTAAAATGATTTTATAAAACTTTAAAAGGAACCATGATATTAAGACTAAAATAGGATGTTACTGTGAAAAATAAAAATATATAGTTTTTTTTTGTCTTTACATTATTTTTATAAAATAAAAACCATTTATTTTCATAATTTATTAACACTATCTGTATAGAGCATAACTTCAAAGCATATTTATATTCTTTAAAATACAAAAAATCAGGAAACTTCATTAATTTCATTACTTGACTTGGATCTGTAGATCCACGGAGGTTTCAGCTCACTGGTCAGACACCATTTGGAAAGCGGCATCTTAACTATTGGAGTAACAATTCTGTAATGTATTGGCCAGTAAGTTGACTAGCTAAGTTCAAATTTCTATTTTTTTAGGGAACCAAGTTCAATTGTTGGAGTGTATTTTGTTTTTATCTTTACCCTTTTAATTTGCCCAGGTCTGTCTTGTTAGACAATTTTATAGATCTGTCCCCAAGGTTGATTACTTCACTCTTAGACATTGATTCATCATGGTAATGCAAGATTTTCAATAAACTAGTTTGGGTTCATATCATGACTTACTATTGGAATTATTGGGTGAAATATCTAATTATTGCATTTTGTTGTTATACATTAACCTAGGCCCATTTTTCAGAAGAAAGTAACTTTGATTTCCAAAAATATATAGAACGGGCTCTGGAGAAAGATTATGGAGTTGCCGTGGGATTAAGGTACTAATTAACTACCTACCATGACTTCAATAAAAACGCGACTGAATCCTAACATTTATCAGAAATATAATTGTATTTTGTGAGCATATTGTTGCAGCTGGTGGATTTGGATCTTCTCTGTACTTTACATATTCTTTAATGCAAATGGTAAGTATTAAACTACTATATAATTATGATAAAGGAAGATTCCATGATACAAATAAATGAGCTATGAAACAACTAATTACTTTTTTATTTTCTCCCCTTTTTTTCTGCAGCATTCTACAGCCATTTCTGGCTGCCTTTTATTCCGCTAATGGTAAGAATAGCTTAGTATGTAACCTTTTTTTTTTAGTCATGGTACTTTTGTCATACATGGGATATAATATTAATAGGTGATATTTGGTTTTATGCTGTGCATGCAGGTGCTTTAATTGGTGGGAACAAAGCTACAAGGCATAATAACAGATATGTATTTGGATATTGATGACAAATAATCCCATATGATCAAAGGAACTTTGCTTGTGATTGAGGCCTAGTGACCACTTTTTCTGGTTTGGATGGCCAAGCTGCTACTTCATCTTATTAACTTCATATTGTTTCAGGTTATTCTTTAACACCGTACAATTCTTGATTCTTATACTTGGAAAACATGTATTTAAACTCATATTAGAGTATTTTGCCTCATGCAGAATTCCTTTCAACTAGCATTTTTCACATGGACTTTGGTAAGTTCCCCGTTTTATTCGCTTGGAAAACAACAATAATAAAAAAATTGGCAAATATTTGTTCTCAAAAGATTTTTTAATATAAAAAAACCAGATCGAAAATAAAGAAAATGAAGAGAGAATGTATTAAAGTAGAAGGAAAATACTGTATAGCCCAGAGCCTTTTTTTTTCTTCCACAATGAGTTAGAATTTGAGTTGAGTATTGATCATTGGATAAATAATTGGTAGTTACTATTCTATTAATTTATCTAACAAAGTCACAATTACCTTAGCTGTGCAAATTTAATTAAAATAGGAAAAAAAATAGAGGAGAAGATAGCAAAAACAAATGGAGGATATGAACATTTTTATTCTTTGTTTCGATAACAAATATAACATATTGTTTTATGTGAAGTACAGATCCGATTCGGCATCAGATCATGCTTTCATCAAGAAACTTGGAGGTTCCATTATTAAGAGACAAGCTTAATTTCAGGAAATTTAAAATTGAAGGAAATTAAAATGTATTAATTTAAAATTTTGAACTTTCAAAATTTTTTGTTTAGATAAACTAATTTAAATTCTTTAAATTTCAATTTTTTGTTTGAATAAAACAGTTTAAATTTTTATATATTTTGAAATCTTTATTTAAATTAAATTTTTTTTCTCCAATTACATTTTAAAAATATAAATGGTCATATAAATAAAAAGTTTTATTTTTATAATAATTGTTTTAAATATATATATATATATATATATATATATTTGTCCAATTATATTTTAAAAATATAAATTTAGAATTAAAGCATACAAAACAATTCCAAAACAATTCCAACAAGAAAAACTAAAACAAAAGAAAGCATATATAAATCACCTCCTCACATTTTATCATCATTAATGTCATTAAAATATAAAATTGAGAATAGTTTAACCATATATTTTTAGTTATAATATTAAATAATTAAATTTTATTATTTAAAATAAAGTTTTTATTTTCAAAATTATTTTATTTTGAATATATATTTTCTGAATTTATATTTTAAAAATATAAAATTTATATAGACCATATATAATATTTATAATTAAACCATAAAAATAAAACTAGCTACCATGAAAGCAAGTGAGTAAGCAAGCCTCTTTAAAAGCCGCTTTGAAAGCCACCTAGAATTTTAGAATTACTACATTTGAGAGGAAATTTAGAATTCTAAAACTTTTAGTTAAAAATAAATTCCATTTTAAAATGTAAAAAATTTAAACTTTGAGTATTCAAACAGATTATTTAGGAGAGGAGAATTTTAAATCCTCTATATAATTACTTTTTTATTTTAATTCCCTCGTCCGAATAGATTATTTAAAGCACTTATGCGAAATTTGGTTTGGTTTTCAAATCTCAACTGTGAATTGAATTGAATCTTATGGTTTGAAGAAAACAAAAACAAACATAAAACAATGAATTTCAGTTTTGAATAGTTGTGGTTTTTGGTCATTTTTAATTTTTATTTTGGCTTTCAAAATTAAAAGAAAATAACTAGAATATAATTGAATTTCAAAGTCTATACATTTCTCTTTAGGCTTTATGATTGACGTTATTTTATTGGGTTATTACCATTTGATGATGAATTTTAAATTTTTATCTAAAAGGGAATAAATCTTAACATGTGTTACTATTTTTAATTTAGAAGTTGTAACACTAGTTACAACTTGTATATTTTTAATTTTTTAAACTAAAATAAATAAACATACAATTTCAGTATAATTATTTTTTAAAATATACAATTTTAAAGTTGTAACCAATTTTTTAATTGAAGTCATAATATTTTTATATAAGTTCAGTTAAATTTTTAATTATTTTTTGCAAAAACAAAAAAATTTACAATTTCAAAGTCTTAATATTTTTACATTTTTGAAGTCATCACTTTTTAAAAAAAATATTGGTAAAATTTGTTTTTTAATTTTTTTAAATAATAAATATTTTTTAATTATTTATTTAATAAATAAATATAAAAAATATAGAAAATTTATTAAATAAAATAATATATTAAAAATCAAAATATATCAAAAATTAAGAAATAGTAAATTGATTGATATGGTTTATTTAATATTTTCTAAATTTTTTATATGATTTTATTTGATAATTTCTTAATTTTTGGTATATTTAATTTTAATATATTATTTTCTTGAATATATTTTATATATTATTGTACATTTATTTATTAAATAATTAAATTAAAAAATTATTTATAATTTAAAATAAAAATAAATTAAAAAAATTTAACTGAAGTCGTAAAAAATATTACGACTTCAGTTGAAAAAGTAAAAAAAAATGTCTATGCATTTGATGTCCTGTATTTTAAAAAATTATTATACTCATAGTTATTATTTCAAATTCTTTCATTTTTAATATTTTTAAAATCTTTGTAATTCTCTAAAAAATCCAGATCAGGATAGGAGAAGGGCTGATGGTGGGCATTTGGAAAAGTCAGGCCGATCGGGTGTTTTCATTCCAACGACAGTACTGAGGAAGAATAAAACAAAGTGAGAGACCAAAGGGCAAAGAAAAATGTCGAGTTGATCAGGCTGGATGATTGGGAGATGCAAAACGAAATTCGAATTTGACCGAAAAAGAAGCAACGCTATAAATATCATGACCACTAAAGTTTTCAGATTTTTTTATGATTTTAATTTAAAAAATTAAAAAATACACAAATCATAATCTATATTATAATTTCTATATCAAAAGTTATAACACTTATTATAATTTATTCTTTGTTGAGAAAAAAATTTCACCTTCAATGATAATAAAAAAATACTCCCTTCCCATCGTAAAACCTATGTTGAATTGACAATTCAATTGATATATATATATATATATATATATATAGTGAAAAAGACGTGAAAATATTGTACAGACAAAAGAAGGACATTATTGGTGATATAATATATAGAATTATAGATGGTGTTTGATTTATCAGCTTCGCTTTCAGGTAGTAAAATATTAAATATATAATGGGAGACTTTCGTCACTGGATACGTCATCAACCGCAATTAAAATGACGTGCATAAAATGTGGAGAATATATACGGGTAGGGTGAGAAAAGATCCTTCTCTCATAACTAAAAAATAATCAATTCTATTTTATATAAGGATTTAAAATGTTAATTCATTTTATTTTTATCTAGTTGGCAGATTGATATTTCAAAATTAAAATATTAAAAAAATATTATAAATATATTTTAATTAATTTTATCTTTTATAATATTAAATAATAAATATTTATTAAAAAAATTAATGTATTATTTTAAATTTTGAATAATAAATTATTTATTAAAAATAAACTAATCAAAATTTAATAAATATATATAAAGTTACAAAATAAATACTAAAATTATTTTGTAATATAAAAACAAATTGACAGATTAGTCCGTGTTATTTTTCTCTCAATTTTTTAGTAGATCAAAATGAAATTGGTTGAAACGTGTTAAAAATCCCAATTTGATACGGAAAAAAAATTGATCAAAATGGATTGTACGAACGGGTTTAATTTGTTTTGCCATCCCTATATGGAGGATGATTTGTGTGCGCCACCGATTGGTGCATATTTTAGTGATTACTCAATACCCATTTAAAAAACCATTGGAAAGTCAAATTTTGCGTACAAAGGAAATTTGCAATAATATGGATATTGGATTGTGTGGCCCCTTTGGAGATTCTTTATAAAACTATGGTGGTCGAGGGTAGCCTAGGTTGATCAATACATGGTTTTAACTTTACATGGGGCGAAAGTGATTGAATGGAGAAGATAAGTGACAAATGATGAAATCCATAGACTATTTTATTTGTTTCCACGCTTTTGCTGGCTAAAGACTTGGAAAGCATATAACGGTTGTCTAGCAAGAAATTCAATCAACTAGTTAGCAAGGACTTATCAACAACAGTGATAATAGGAGCATCCATTGTGCAACCTAGCATTTCAGAGTGCAACAGTCAAAAGGTTTTTTTCTTGGTGAATAGTTTTTGATACATACATAAACCATACACTTGGAGGTTCCAGTATTAAGAGCCAAACTTAATTTTCATCATTAAAAAGTGAAGTGATTTGGTTTAAATATTCACATTCCCTCTCACCAATTTTAATCAATTCTAATAATGATCATAATATGGCAACCTAAACGGCATATAGATCATTCAAAACTCCTGAAGTGAACTCAGTTTTATCATTAATAAATCACATTTGAAACATCATAAGATGAAAGAAGTTCGGAAATTTTCAAGACAGAGATGGCATGTATGTATTCAAGTGTCAGACATAGAGTACAAAAAAGGGCCATAAGCTGCTCTGAAAAGTTAGAATAATCTTGCACACATTATAGTTTGAATCATTTAATGATAAATTAGTTTTTTTAATTTATCGGCTTTTATATACTTACAATTTTACTTTTTCATCTAATAAATATGAAGATATTCGATTCCATATATATATACATACAGAAAGTATTAAGTGATATTTTTTTTTGTTAAGAAATAAAAAATATAAATATCTGAATCATATAACTACATGTAAATATTCACCAATGTGAATAGTCAAAATTAAAAATTATTAATTACATAACTACTTCAAAAAAATCATATACATTTTCTTTTAAATTTAACTATTCAAATAGAACCTATAGCTATAGCTACTAATAGTTCTTATTTTTTTTTACAATCATATTTTTGAATATTATTTTTTATTTAACCTCTTTTTTTCATGTACATTTTTTTAGTGGTATTTAATTTTCATCATCTCTTTTAGTTTATTTTTATTTAAAAAAATGTAAAGAGGCACATAATTTCTTCCAGTATGTATAAAGGGGTCAAGCTTGGTGTCGTCACGCCAGGCGTGTAACATGCCCACAATGTAGTAGTAGAATCTACTTTAGACTAAATAGATATTTGACTTGACATTGCTTCCAATTCCCTTGTTATCTTATCTTTTTGGTGCGTGGGGTATTCGATGTTTATTACGAAAGAAGAAAATATATTTGCTTGTAATTTTTATGTCTGAAAAATTATAAATCATGAGAAAAAATTGTGCTTACTTGGATTCTGATACTGTACCCTGCCAGCTTCTTTTGCCGCTGCTCTTTTTTATTTTATTGTAAAAATTATAAATATTTTCATATTATTTAATTAATTAAGTTAGACCCTTAGTCTAATTAATACTCTTTGTTCCCCCCAAAAAAAGAAAAAAGGGATATCACTCTTCATGCTTAAACGGACAAGCTAGGAAACTAAAGTTTGATAAACAAAAATAATCAGAGTTATAAAAATTAAGCTATTCCTTGTTTGATAAAGAGAAAATACAAAGGAGAGAAAAAAAATAGAAAGAAAATAAATTAGGTTAGATTATAAAATAAAAGACTATTGAAAAATAGAATAGTTTGTCAAAATAGACTCAAATCTATTGGCTAATCTAACCCACGATGGATTCGGATTGGGTCCAGGAAGAAGAAATTTTTGTAATTAGTTGAAAATTTGATTTGATCCGTTAAACTTGTGCCGAATTGAATTGATCCACCTAACTTATCTAGAAAATAATCTGTTAGTATTTTATAATATTTTTTAAGACTTTACAGTATTTTATTTATTTAACTAAAAACAAAGTAAAACTCACCTAAAGTATATTTTTAATATTTTTAATATTTTGTAATATTGTTTAACATTATTTTATTTAGTGTTTTATTCAAGATTATTTTTAGAATTTTTGTTATTATAATTCTAGACTTATGGTTTGTGATAACATGTCTTGTTGTGGTGTGTGGATTGTAAAAAAATTAATTTAATTAATATTTTCAAATTTATTTTTCTAAAAAAATAATTTTTTTTTGATTTTTTTTAAAAGTATTTTTATTTTATTTTATGTGAATTGGTGGACCAACCTCTTTAATCCACGATGAGTAATAGATCCGATTTAATCAATTTTAAGTAAGTCAAGTTGAGTTTATATTTTTAAAAGATAGATGGAGATGAATTGAAACCACCCATTTTATCGGCTCTAACAACAAACCACAAATCAAGTTTAAGTGTTGAATTAAATAAAAAAAGATTCAACTTATTTAGGAAAAATCTCGATAGACCTAACCTATATTCATCCTTAACTTGCCTGTCAAACAATTTACCCCAAATCTGCTCCACCAGTCCTTCCTAACCTTATTAGAGTCTCACCCTGGCAAGTGGCAATACAAAGACCCTGAAACTCTGTTGACAAAGACACGCGATTACATGAAAGGAAAAACAAGAATTATCTCATTTTTTAAATTTTGAAGAAATGAATTTTGTTGTTAAAGACGATCGAATTAATTAACACACCCGGCCTTAATTAGCACAAATAATTTTGTAATTTTACTTACTAGTTAGATTCTCGGCAACACTGTTTTTGTTTTACTTCATTTTAAACCCAGACTCATAAACGACATTAAAATGTATATACATTGAATGGGACAACGTGAAGAGAGAGAGAGAGATATACATTGTATGAATAAACTACAAAACATCACGTCAAATTTTGGATTAAAAAAAACACTAATGACAGAACAAGATACTACTTAATAAAATATTTATATGATATCGGGTATCATTTCATTTTATCATACGATTTAGTTAATCATATTTTTATTGGGTATTTAGTTCAATGTCAGAAAGTCTTCAAATGATAATTTGATCGAAGATTTTCATTTTCCAATTAAGTTCCAACATAACATGTTTATAAGGCTGTACAAACTTTCTGTTTGTGCAGGCAGTATAGAGAAAAATCTCAACCAAACAAAATGAGGCTACAACTAACTAATACATCCGTATGCAGAGCGTGAAATTTATACTACACTGTCATTTTTTTGCTAAGTACATTATATTTGAAGTTCATCAACGGAAGAAAGGTGGGGAAAATTACAGTAACATTAATGAAGTTTATGTTGAAGTCCAAAGGAGAGTGACATATGCCTGCTTAGATAACACGGTGTTATAATTCAGTGACCCCATAACGTGTTAGAATTCATAAATGTTTGGTGAATGCCAAATGAATCTTATCGTCAAGTTCAACCGTGTGAGACCATTTTAGTATTTTTTTTGTATTAAAAGAATAAAGAAGCTCAAGGAAAACGTGTAGTGGAGTGGAACCACCCACACACACTAGACCCAGTTTTCTAAAAACGACAGCTCCAGAACACGTGGACGGCGGTGATCTCTCTGGTTCTCGCAACCACGTGGCCAGCGAATGCAGTTCATGCGAATGGATAACGACGTAATCGGAGCGTTGTCGTTTTGCTGCACCGTCCTTCACTGTGAGTAGAACAAGATTTGTCACCTGTACTAGCGGTGAACTCTGCCTCTGGCCGGTCCAGGTGACCGCTGTTTATGCTTTCACCCCTTTTTTTTTTTTTTATAAAAATAAATATTTTACTAAACTAGACAAAATAACAATGTTAAATCACCATACATGTCACTTATATATGCTTTTATAATCATCTCTATTACTACCACCATGAGACAGTGTCTAACTGTTTTTTATATTGTTCAAATAATTTTTTAAAAAAAAGTTAGTAAGACAATTGGTAAAAATAATTATAGAATCAAACAATAAATTATGAATATAATTATAAAAATAAATAAATATGTATAAAAACATGTACACTAAAATATTTGATTTCCTTTTATTCTGACCAAGATATAATGGATAAAAATCACCTATCCAACTAACTCATTACTAGATAACCTCTTTCAATTATAAATATATGGGTACACTATACACGTCATGTAAAGAGATATTTAAATTACATAGACTCTAATAATTGTGTTTGGATAAAAAATTTTAATTGAAAAAAATAATTTATCAGAGAATTTAAAATTTTTAATTTAAAATTTATTGTTTGGATATTTTTATATGAAGAATTTAAATTTTTAGAATTTTAAAATAGAATTTTAAACAACTAAAAATGTGTAATTTGAATTTCCTTTTAAAATGTAAGAAATTGAAATTCTTTTTTTCTATAAAAACTCTAACCGCATTACTCTTTACTCTGTCTCCATCATCAATGAGTACTCCGACCTTCGTTACTCTCATGATACCCACTTCAAGCGTTTCTTCGTGCATAATGTTTAAAATTTTTAAAATGAAGAAATTCAATTTCTTTATTCAAACACAAAATTTTAAAAATGAAGAAATTTAATTTATTTATTCAAATACAAAATTTTAAAAATAAAAAAATTTTAATTTCTTTGAATTTTAAATTCCCTATGAAATTTTAAAATACTTCATTTAGCCATTTAAGTTTTGGAATTTCTTTTACAGGCATCCACCACCGTCCGATATATGTTCAATTATACTCATAATCTTATTACTCTAATGAACAGTTACTCAAATGTCGCATTCTCTGCACGTGAAGACTTCATCAACGTTTATACGACTTCACTCTATTTTTTTGAAGGATTATACGACTTAATTCACTGAGTAGCTAGAGGGGTGGGGTAGCAATATATTGGACCAGAACATAACTCATAAATACAAGCAAATTGAAGAGAGAGAATTACTAATAGCAATTTTGAATTGAAAGCTTTGATTTTTAATACATATCCTATTAATAAAAGAGATAAATATGTCTTTAATATAAAAAATAAATTTTTATAAAAAAATATTTAAGATCTGTATAATATTAAAAAATAATTTCTTTTTTCTTTCACAAAATAAAATTTACCATTAAAAAAATAAAAAAATCTTAAATAACATTATAAAATCTATAAAAAAATAATTTAAAATTTTAATTTTAAATGTATCACTAAATATACTCTAAATAATAATAACTTGCGTGTGCAAGTAAGTTAGCTGGCTCACGTTTAAAATATATATTTTTTTACTATGATATGTTAGTGAAATAATGGGTCAAAACATTACACTAGAGGGGAGCATCTCAGCTCAGCATTTCATGGATGTAACTTCCGGGAATGTGTTGACCGCGTCGGTGAGGCAATACCGCGTCAGCAACAACAACGGTGACGTACAATTGAGTAACTGGCGTTGACGTTACAGTTCCCACTCTTCCCCATTATTTATATTGGCACCTCTACCCTCCACTAATCCTCCCCTCCCCCACACTCGTCTTTCTCTCTCCACCATGCACCAAGCCATTCCCTACAGAACCTCCATTCCGACCGGAACATGTGACCTGCCACACGCCGGAGGAATCAAAGAATCCAACGGCGCCGATCCAGCCAACGTTGCCGCAATGGTTTCGGAGAACGCAGTGGTAATCATTGGGAAACGGGGGTGTTGCATGTGCCACGTGGTCAAAAGGTTGTTGCAAGGTCTGGGAGTGAACCCTCCCGTGTACGAGGTCGACCAGGACCACGAAGCCACCGTTGCTCGCCACCTGTCCCCGCAGGGCGCCGAAACGGTGCAGTTTCCGGCGGTGTTCCTCGCCGGCAAGTTGTTCGGAGGGTTGGAAAGAGTTATGACAACTCATATCTCAGGTGAATTGATTCCCATCTTGAAGGATGCGGGTGCTTTGTGGCTCTGACTCTCACTTTAGCTACCTCCATCTTTTCTACATCTGCTCTTTCTTTCTTTTTTTTTTAACCTAATTTCTCGAGTGGGGAATTAATTATATAAAGCGAAATTAATTTTCTTAGGTTCAATTCCCTCCTTTTTTGTGTTTTACTTTTCTATTCCTGCGTCTCTTAGCTGGGCAAGATGAGAAACTGCGTTGTTAATAACTCCGTTGTGCTGAAAAGCCTGGAAGAGAGATTTTGTACATTTTGTTTCAATTAGTTGATGTCGACGTACAAGTTCATCAATTGGATCTCAAGAATTTACTGCAAAACGATCTCTAATTATGCTTCTAGTAATGTTTTTCTTTTCTCGATTAATTGTAAAGGGAAATTAAACTAGACGGAATTAGTGTAATCAACAGGTAAAACATGTGTTGTGTTTTTTTATAATGATGGTACTGAGATTTGAATCGTAGGTTTCATACAAATTATTCAACTCTCCTATGTTGATCTTATGTGATTTGTTAAAATTTAGACAAATTACACATATATTTTTTGATATTAAAAAAAATTATATATATCTCCTTTCTTTTTGAAAAATAAACACATATTTTTCTTAAAATTTTTAAAAATTGTATATCTCTCATGAAATTTAAAGAAATTACACACGTTTTTTTTTAATTTATACAAATTTTCTAAATATTTTCTAAGTATTTAATAATAGCAAGTATGTTAACAATTTTGATTAAAAAATAAGCTAAAACAGTAATTTAAAAATGTTGAAAAACTTAATATTTTCTACAACAATATATATAAATATATAATTCAAATGTACTCAAATCTAACTTTAGGAAAAAATTTTGTAAGTAAAAAAATAGATAAATTTTGCCATAATGATGAATTTCTAATATTTTTATATTTATGAATGCGAAAAATATATTTTAATTTTTTTTTTAATTAAAATTGTCAATGTGCATGATTTGTTAATGTCAAATGTTTAAGCGATGTTTAAAGGTTTGTGCAAGTTTTAAACATAAAAGTGTTAAATTTTCTTAAACTCAAAGAAAACATGTATAAATTACTTTAAAATTTATTAGAAATCATCTATCTTTTTTAATTTCATCTCTAAATCACGAGAAAAACATTGAATAAAAAGTGAGACAAAAAATATGAGTGATTTTTAACAATTTTCACAATTATGAAATAATGTTTGGCCAACATTAAATAAAAAGTGAGACGTATAAAAATGAGTGTGGCTAACATTCTTGTGTAAATGTAATTGTGAAATTGGAAATAATGTGTTTTTTTTCTTCACAATTTTCACATTAAATAAAAACAAAAGTGAGATATACAAAAATGAGTGTGTCTAGCATTCTTGTGTAAATGTAATTGTGAAATTATAAATAATGTGTTTTTTCTCTCTCTTTCTTTTAATAATTTTTGGGATGCAATATGTTTCAATTAATTGACGAGGACAACAAGTTCATCTTTGATCTAAATCGGTTGGAAAACGTCTCCTCTAACGGTGAGGTGAGTTTCACGGTGTAGTTGTTAGAAACAGTTGCATAGAAGAAAACCAGACTAAGTCAACCATACCCACAATTGCATAGAAAATACACAAGATCCCTTGTTTTTTGTTTTCTATTTTTATTTTCAGTGGCAGGGAAGGGTGATATTTGGTTTTTCTAACTACTGTACCATTGCCTTTAAAAAAATAACTACTGTACGATTGGGAAAAATCACTTTAAAAACTATTATTTTTAACCAAAAATTTATAGTTAATTAGCAATGTATGAACGAATATCTTTTTCAGAGAACTACGAAAATTGGAGAAAAATTTATAATATGTAAATTAGGAAAGGATACGTGAATTATTAAGGGATTCTAGTAAAATTGGTTAAACAGCTTATATTTAATAGTAGAGTTTGACTGCACCTTTTTGAATAAAAAATATGTCAATTAATAGATTATATTAGCTAATTTTAAGTTTATGATGAAAATCACTGTTTCCAAAAAATTGTGTACACGAAGTATTCCTCTCTTTTGAATCAATGACTTTTTTTATTCAGTTTTTCTATTTGTTTTCTTTTTGGTGGAACAGCCATGCATTGTTTAAAATGGTAAAAGTCTAAAAATATAAATAATTGGCATGTGAAGCACATCATCAATAGGAATAGAGATGTTAACCTAGTTAAAATTTCTGTCCCTATAGTGATGTTCAATCACGCCTCCTTTTGATTAAAAGGAAAAAAGAAAAGAGAAATCTAATATAAAGATCGACAACTATTTAGCAGTATTAGACAATATATTTATCTTATGTAAATATTATTATGGCTTGTTTTTGTCACATTCAAACCTTATTTTGTATTGAATAAATTTCTTTTAGCTTAAAAAATCAAACATATGTTTAAAAAGAATACTAATTATGAAATTATTTGGAAAAAAAATAAGGAAATAACTTATATTTCTCTCTTTATTTTATAATTGTTTCATAAATTTTATTTTCATGCATGATCGTGAAAGTGACGTACGACAAGGTTTTCCTCAAACACGAAGGCAAGTGTAACATTGAGTTTTGAGATGTAATCCAAACTTCGCCACAAGTTATGAAAAAAAAAAGATTAAGAAAAAATGGTCTTTGTGAACATAAGCACGGTGATGATGATCTCACATGCATGCACACCGACAACGGAGTTCCTATGAGAGCAAGCACATCTATGAGGCTCCTCATTGCCCTATGGTGCAAACAAAGATGGTGGTTGCTCAATGGTGCCAATATAGTTGTTAGATGTGCAAAATAAGGCCGCATATGGTAGTGATGAATTGCAGTGTAATTATAAGGGTTACAGTGCAAGAGAAGGTTTTCCAATGTGGCAAAAAGGGTTTTAATACCTTCTTTGTTTGCTTTCTATTGTGACTTTCTTATTTTATTGTAGCAACCGTGATTGTCAGAGGAGTGATGAGAATCAAGGGATGAAAGCACACACTCAAGCACCTTAAGGATCCTTTGCAAATTCCAAGTGGATCTATTACAAGAGCAGGGACAAAGAGATTCAAGGAAACATTAAAATGGATTTGTTCAAGATCTTTGGCCCAACCATAATCCTGTCTAATTTAAATTTGAGTTTAAACACATGTTTACATTAATTTGGGCTAAAGATGGATCTATAAAAGGAGTTTTGGGCTAAAATCACTCAAATTGAGGTTCTTGGACTATCAACTATACTTGGATTGATTGAAATGATGCCCAATTATGTTATTTATTTTGGATGAATGTAATTCAAGTGCTTGTGGATTCAAAGATTCTAAATCTTCTTGTTCCACATCATTTTGTTATGAGAGTTTTTGTCTTAAAATCAGGTTATGTCCTATACTTTTCTTTTTTCATGTTGTTTCTTTGGTCTTTTTTCTTGTTTGTTGATCTTCTTTATTTTTAAGTTTTTCTTGTCTATCTTCTTATTTAAAAAGTAAAAAAGAGTGAAAAAAAGAAAACTAGAAAATAGCAAAAGAAAAAAAGTGAAAAAATAGTACGAAAATAAAAAAAGAAGAAGAAACTTTGCTGGTTTTAAAGTATTTACAAATCATTGTCTCAAGTTCTAGTCATTATTTATTCAGTTCTTTTCTATACCTCCTTTTTCTACCGTCTTTTGTCCCTAGTCCTTACTACAAGTTAGTGTGATTAATGATTAATTAGATGTTAAGGTAAAATGACTTTGTGGTCCTGGCGGGGATAACACCTTAAAGGAACCATCAGAACAGTACAGGGCCAACATGGTCTTTTCAAAGTTTCCCTCCGTAAGTTTAAACTCTCAATTCGTGTTTCCCCGGTTTTCAACACAAGATAGGGAACCAGAAGAACTAGAAGAAGAAGATAAAGTATTTCAATTTCAATCGAGGAAGGGACAACAACCCCGATGCCTCACCGGAGGCGACGCCTTCTTCGTCGTCAGTGACTGGTCCGGCGAGGCCAATTCGCCTTGTCTATTGTGACGAGAATGGACAGTTCCGCATGGACCCCGTAGCCGTCGCCACGCTCCAGCTCGTCAAGGAACCCGTCGGCGTGCTCTCTGTGTGCGGCCGTGCTCGCCAGGGCAAGAGTTTCATTCTGAATCAGGTGAATTTTCAATTGAAGTCAATGCATGTTTTTTCCTTTGGAGTTTAGGGTTTAATAACTTTTAATTTAGTCATAGGCATTGTAGTATTGTACATTAGGATTGTGGAAGTGCGTTCCGTGCTGTTCGAGGCACTGAATACGTTTATTGGATACAGTTTTTAACGCATGGATAGTGATTCAGAGATGTAATTTTAAGTTAATCACCTTTTTTTTAGATTGGGGATCGTTTTTGTCTACCTAATGAAATGCAGTACGTAGTGGATGTGTCTGTGCTTTGTAGATTGTTATTGCCTATTGTTGTAGCCTATTATGGTGTGGAAGAGAAAAAGTTGGGAACTGTTTTTTCATGTCAGTTAAGCTCTTTGACATTGAGGATAAAGTGAAGAATAGTGATGGTTTTTATACAATTGGTTTTTTGAGTTTATGCTGCTATTCTGCCTGTTGCTGTC
Source organism: Glycine latifolia (assembly GCA_013407115.1). Lineage (NCBI taxonomy): Eukaryota > Viridiplantae > Streptophyta > Magnoliopsida > Fabales > Fabaceae > Glycine > Glycine latifolia. Next base: position 6,752,169 of record CM023955.1, on the reverse strand, counting down.
ATGAATGACATAAGATCAAGGAAATAAACCTCTTGTCAAACCATTTTAGTGTTGCCTTTAAGTAAATATTTTGCCTCTCTGAAAAAGTTATTAGCTCTAATGCTTGTTTGTTTTTTAATCGGTATGACATATGACTTTTCTTCTGGCATTGCTTTCCCCTCCCCTCCTTCTTGGATATGTTTATTAGAGTGAAATGCAACGAAAGAAACTAGCTAGTAATAGAGGGAAAGTGTGAGAAAGTAGAAGAAAATATTGGAGAGAATTTGGGAATGAAATGTGTTTGATCTTATTAATCTGAAAAGTTGTCCATATATCATACAATGTTCTTATTTGTACATCTGAGAGATTAACTTGCTCTATTACACAATCTGACATGTCAGCTACAGTTGGCACGCCAACCAACTTTCTAATTAACAAGCCAAATAGTATGCTAATTGCCATTTTTCATGACCATTTTGAGTAACTACTTTGTGCACAGAATCCACAGATTACTCTAACAGTCTTGTGATAAGATTAATTGAGACTGTGTTCTCATTACCCTAATCTTTATTGCAGCTTTGGGGAGGACTAGTGGATTTCAAGTAGCATCAACACATCGACCATGTACCAAAGGGCTATGGTTGTGGAGTGCACCATTGAAGAGGACTGCCCTTGATGGAACAGAGTACAATCTCCTCCTATTAGACAGTGAAGGAATAGATGCTTATAATCAAACGGTTAGCTTTCTTCTATTTTATGTCTGTTTGGTGTTCTAATCACCTTGGATTTTGGATATTGATGCTAACTACTATAGTAATACCATACTACTTTCTGTATTTAGTTTCTTGTGTATATGTGTCAGCCCATTTCCAACCGTTGTAATGTCCTTTTCCTCTTTTTTTATTCAATGTACCGGGAACATACAGCACCCAGATCTTCTCATTAGCTGTCCTTTTGTCTAGCAAGTTCATTTACAACCAGGTTGGGGAAGCTTATGGAAGCCTATATTTAGGCATAATTGAGTGTGCTTTTACTTCTATTATTTGATTTTGAACAGTGACCAGTTTGTGGGTCCACTACTGAACATACAAATTAATTCCCTCTTCTCTCTTGTCTAGATGGGTGGTATCGATGAGGCTGCCCTTGATTGACTTTCTCTTGTCACTCAGATGACAAAGCACATTCGTGTTAAAGCATCTGGAGGAAGGAGTTCTGCATCTGAACTGGGACAGTTTTCCCCTGTTTTTGTTTGGCTTCTAACAGTATGATGTTTACAAACCTTTTGTGAATGTTCCATCACATATTTTGGGAAACTTGAAATTCTTATTTTTTGATTTTGTGCTTTGAGCTTTTGATGGTACCTTAGCTTACTTCTGATGTCTAGTTTCAGTCTTTGCCTTATTTGTCTTTCCTCTTGCTGGCAGGACTTCTATTTGGACCTTGTAGAAAATAACAGAAAAATAACACCCTGTGACTATCTGGAAATTGCTTTGAGGCCTGTCCAAGGGAGTGGAAAAGATAAAGTTTCTAAAAACGAGGTATCATTCTACTTCCTATTTTAGTTCTTTATTTTTTCACCAGAAACTAATATTATCAATTCTCTAGGCTTATCCGTCTGATCATGATCCTTAAATAAATTGGAAATTCTTTACTTTGATGAATTTATTGAATGCCAGAGAATAGGAGTAATTTTCCTCCATGGTTTCCCCCTGTACAAAGGGTTTCCTCTTTCTTACTGACTTCTAATTCTCTTAATGAAATGCTGGAGTGAAAATGCACTAAGCAAGACATATATTTAATTAGTTATATATGTTTCAGAATTTATTACATTTAAGAGTAAATATAAATGGAATTCCCTAAGTACACAATACAAGCACTATGCATGAATCTGAACATTCATGAACCCTTGACTTTATTGCAGCAATTCCCAATGGATAAAAGAACCGTTTCCAACACCTTCCATCCTCAATATTTATTTAACTGATATGTTCTAACTGCCTGCTGTCCTGCTCTAACTGTTCTAACTGTCCCTAATTTACAGTTCTAACTGCCTCTAATTACTTTTCCTGTCCCTTCTCTCCTGTGCTAAGAACTTGAAAACTGGGAGTCCTTACAAATACAGACCATACTTGGTTTTTGCTACATCACAAAATACATGAAATAATATGGGAATAAAATAATCAGATAGAGATGCATTAGGGACAAAACTTAGGGGTTGTTTTATAATTATTTTTGTGGTTATTTTACAATGAAAACACAGCAGGTGTAACAAGTATTACACATTTTATATTTTCATTGCTGAACTATTACACTTGTGTTTTCATTGGAAAATATCACCGAAAGTACCTCTAGAACGTCACTGTCTTGTTCATGAATTTATCAGGAAGGTCAATCTAGTATTGCCCTGTCTACTTTCCATCTACTGAAATCCTTTGGTGACTTATTTTATTGTAGCACTTGCTCTCATTATAGTTGTGCACTATATTTTAAACCAAATCCATTTTGTAAGCTTTTATAGCATTATTAGCATATAGCAAATGATGAACTTGGTTTATTCTACGAAGTTGATAATTTTCTGACAATATCAATCATTAGATTCGAGATTCCATTCGGGCTTCATTCCCAGATTGGGAATGCAGCGCTCTTGTGCGACCTCTGAACAATGAAAATGATCTACAGCGACTTGATCAGATTTCCGTTGGTGACTTGCCGGCTACCATATTCTTTTGTCATTCATTTTGCTGTCTCTTGTGACTTGAAATTTTTATCTTCAATGTGCAGTTGGAAAAATTGCGGCCTGAATTTCGATCTGGTCTAGATGCTCTGACGAAGTTTGTTTTTGAGAGAGCAAAGCCAAAACAAGTTAGGGCAACTATGATGACAGGTCCTGTGTTGATTGGAATCACCGAGTCTTATCTGGATGCTCTCAATCATGGTGCTGCGCCTACAATTTCTTCCTCATGACAGGTCAGTATGTCCATCATTAAATCAAGGCTGCATGTGAGAATGGAATGTGTATAACACATGTCTTCTTTAATGTTATTAAACCATGTTTCTAATTTTGGCCATACGTGGCAATAACTAATATAATGTATATGTTTTCAGAAACATTAGTGGCTCATTGTATACTATGATTATTTTAAAGCTTTGGCCCTGGAATTCAAGAGCCTGGTCTCTCCCACCCAAAACTAGTTTTCACCAACTAACTTCCCCTATCATTTCCTGCCTCTATTTATATCAGCCTAACCAATTACCTATTCATACGGCCAACTCTCAACTGACAAGGCCTGAGTAACAGGGGCTATCCTAACACAATGATTATTTATATAGCTTGTACATGTGAAATAATATTCGTTATTTTCACAACCACCAAAAATTCATTTGAAAGTGGAAAGTTCTTCTGCTGTTGATATTAAAAATCATGAAATTTTCTTCACATAAATTGTGTACTTTTTTTAATGTGAATGAGTTCTTTTTTTTTGGCTTGTGAACTTATTCCTATGAGGATTCCGTATGTGCTTCTTACCATGCAATAGGATTCACTAATGGACTTAAAATATAAGTTGGGACAGAAAATGTTTCAAGCTTAAATTCCTTAGTTTTGGTTTGCGTTTATTGTTGTTGAGTGTTGACTTGCAGAGTATTGAAGAAACTGAGTGTTGTACAGCATATGATTCTGCTGCCGAGATTTATAGGTCCTCTTTTGACCGTACTAAGCTGCCTGAGGAGGTAAGTTATTCAAATTGAATGTTGATTATATATTTCTTTTTCTTTCCTTTTCTAATTACAATGCTTGTAGGTTGCTTTGAGGGAAGCACATGAAAAAGCAGTTCGAATTTCGATGGTGGCTTTTACTGCTAGTGCTGTAGGGGTTGGTTCAAACAGAGCAAAATATGAAGGCACGCTGCAGAAATTCCTCAAAAAGGCATTTGAGGTATTGAATATTCAGAATTATTTGAGTGCAATTAACTGTTTAAACTTTTCTTTTGAGTCAGGTATCTTACAAACCCAACAATTTAGTCTGAGATTTTGGATAGAGAGATGAGAAAACAGAACAGAGAAAAAGCAAGAACATTTCTGTAATGTGTACAGAATGGAAAACAGAATAAAAGAGAGAATTCACCTTCCAAGGGTTTCCCCTTATACAACTGTGCTTCTACTTAGTTCCTCAAATGCTAATAATTCAGAATGAAACCTCTTCTATTCTGTCCTATTATTTTAGCTAAGCCCTTATTCATGCAATGCTAACCACAATCAATTTTGTAGCTACGATTAATCATGCAACTATTTTTAGTAACTGCTCCAATTGCTTTGCATCATCTTTCTTTTATTCTTCTATAATTCTTTTCTTTGTCTTGGGTTATATCAGTTCCATCTCCTTGAAGTTCAACCTTTTCCTAAAGGTGGAAATTGGGGATTCTCCCCTATATGAATTTTTTTTATTGTCATCTTTGCATATAATGCTTTTCCCACTTGAGTTGGGATAATCTCCCTGTTATCGTGTACTTGTTCATCTTCTAGACTTCTACCAGCACCAAGATTGTAATCGTCATACTTTTTTTTTGGGCATTTGTACCTGGGACTAAATGGCTGGCTACATGGAAAGCATGTCCCTTCTTCCTGTCTTTTGTTATACTCTTGATAAGGAAGCTTTTGGTGCTTCTGTGTTTCTCTTGGGAATGTGATAGTGGTGGTGGACTATTTTTCTGACTGATCCGATGCTCTATGTCCTTGCACAACCCTGTCTGAATTGTATGTTGGGCCCAAGGTATTCCTGACTGGGCCTAAAGATGCCTGTCTCTGAGTAAGTTTGGGTAAAATCCCATGGGGCAGCCCAAATTGACTGCATTTGAGTTACCATTATTGTCTTCCTGCACTAGATTAATGCTTGAACGAATGAAATGGAGACTTTGAGAATTCTTTAGTACACAGCTCTTCTTCAGCTGTGAAGTTAATTGTTTTTTGAGTATGCTGTTTGTCATTGTCCTCCCTTTCAATGCTAATACCGTCTTTCTTTATTCATATATTCTATAGTTGCCAAAATCCTTCAACATTGTCCTTGTTCTTTTGTATTTTGCCTCATTTTAGTCCAGAGAGCATAACTACACTCTGCCTGCTGGTTGTCTTTCTCAGGAAATCCACTGAGCTATCTAATGCTTCTAATCTCTTCCATTTATTCCTTGGTAAGAGATCTGTATGCGAGTTCACATTGTTGCGAGCTGAACACCTAAGTCTAATATTTTAGGGAAAGGTACAGTGGAACAGAAAAAGAGAAAAAGAAAGAACACTTTTATGATGTAGATTAAATGACTAACAGAAAAAAGGCAAGGGTTTCCCTCCAACAAAGACTTTCCCTTTTTACAACTGAGCTACTGCTTCGTTCCTCAATGTTAGCAATTCTGAGTGAATCGTCCTCTACATCTTCTAACTATTTCAGCTACCCTTGTTCCTACAACTCCTACAGTCCAACCACCTACTAGTCCTGTAAATATTGCTAATTTGTCTCATCTTTATTTCTACTGTCTTGAATCTTATTAAGCTGTCTTTTGTGTGTGTGTGTGGGGGGGGGGGGGGGGGGGGGGGTTGGGTAACAAAATTTTTCCCATTATTGGGGTTTTTCACCCCCGTTTTTCATTTGCCTTAAAAAAAAAAAAAAACTACGTACCTCAATGCCCAGAGGCTCCACGCTATGCGCAGGTAAAGGGGAGAGATATTGTACGTAGCCTTACCCTTACATATGCAAAGAGGCTGTTTCCGGATTCGAATCCATGACCAACAAGTCACCAAGACACAACTTTACCGCTGTGCCAGGGTTCGCCCTCTATCATTTGCTTATAATGCTAAAAAATTCATCTGTCTTCTGTAGGCAGCATATTGGGCATGTTTAAGCTTCTTCTTTTTTCTTAAAGCACTTTTTTTAAAATAAAAAAAAGCTTTTTTCATTTTTTTGATGTGTTTGTCTAAACTGCTTTAGCAAAAAATTGCTTTTTTTCCTACAACTCCAGCAGTCTAACCACCTACTAGTCCTGTAAATATAGCTAATTTGTCTCATCTTTATTTCTACTGTCTTGAATCTTATTAAGATCTCTTTTTTGTGTGTGGAGGGAAGGGGGGTAGGGGTTGGGTAACAAATTTTCCCCCATTATTGCGGACTGTACACCCCTGTTATCGTTTGCTTATAATGCTAAAAAATTCATCTGTCTTCTGTAGGCAGCATATTGGGCATGTTTAAGCTTCTTTTTTTTACTTAAAGCACTTTTTTTAAAAAATAAAATAAGTTTTTCTGTTTTTTTGATGTGTTTGTCTAAACTGCTTTAGCAGAAAATTGCTTTTTTTAAGAAGCAACTCCTATCTCTTAAAAAGTCACTTTTTTTAGAATCACTTTTTTTAAGTTTAAACAAACTGACTCATAATATATAAACCAGGATAATTGATCACTACTCTCTAGTTTTGTTGAGAGAATAATTTAGCTTCTCTAATTTAGAGAAGTTTTAATCTCTTTAAACTCATAAGCTACTTGGGCAAATCTTCTTGCAAAATTGTAGCATGCTGCAGCTGCTCATTATTGGAATAGTTTTGAAGGATTTAGTGGGAGCCTGGCAGGGTTTCTGCTACTTTGCAATTAGAACCTTGAAGTAAATATGGTTGGTGCTACATAGGATCGCTTGTGTGGTTTCTGTTCTAAATCATATAGGGTGGATAAAGTTTTACTTTGGCTATAGAATCCCGTTCTTAGTAGTCCTTCTGTTTCTATTTTAATCTGTAGAATTTGGAAACCAAGCAGTGGCTCAGTTTTGAAGAAGAGACATTTAGAAGGAGAATTCTCTCCTTTCCTGTCAATGAATCACCCAATCAAATTAGATTTCTACTTTCTTGTAAGTCTGTGAGACTGACAGTTTCGTTTAGATTTATTTCCTTTTTTTCTTATTTTCAAGCATCATGTGGTGCTTACTGCTTCTGTTAAAAATTTAAAGAATTATTAAAATGAATTCTCATTTTTGACTTTTGACTAACCTAACTTGACTATAATTCTTACACTAGTTATTTTTAATGGGTGTGCCTATTTTTCTGTTTGGGGAGTGGGCTAATATTGTATGTCATGCTTCTAATTTGTTGACTCTGGACAGGATTATAAGAAGAATGCGTATATGGAAGCTGATCTACAATGCTCTAATGCCATACAGTCTATGGAAAGGAGGCTAAGGACGGCTTGTAATGCTTCCGATTCAAAGATAGATAATGTTGCCAAGGTAATTGTTTGGCTAGCTGCAAATTTTCATGTTTGTAGGGTGGCTTTATTGAAGTGACAAACTGACTTGTTGATTATGTATATCTTGTGCAGGTTCTTGATGCTCTTTTATGTGAATATGAAAAATCCATTCAAGCTCCAGGGAAGTGGCAAAAACTTGCTGTCTTCTTACAACAAAGGTTTGTCTTCAGATATTGTTTTCAATTGTTTCTTTTCTTTTAAAATTGACTTTTAATAGTTTACTTGTTGGTGATACTAGTTTTGAAGGACCAGCACTAGACCTGACCAGGAGACTGATAAATAAAGTTGAATCTGACAAGAGTTCTCTCAGTTTAAATTATCGATTGATTGAAGATAAGATGGCCCTGCTTAGTAAGCAGCTGGAAACCAGTGAAAGTGAAAAGTATGAGTATATTAAATGCTATGAGGATGCCATCAATGATAAGAAGCAGCTAACTGATGAATATATGAATCGGGAAATCTTTTTTTATTTGGAGCGCGGGTTTTTCTAGTCTAAGTATATCTTATTTTTATCACGAATTATTTTCCGCATAACTGATCTGCGTAGCTGTCGCTTGCTGGATGAGAGATATTCTAGTTTATCAAAAACATTGGATTCTACCAAGCAAGAATGCATGGATTGGAAAAGAAAATATGAACAAGTTTTATCAAGGCATAATTCTAAGGAAGGCCAAGTCCGAAATAGCAGCCCTCAAGTCACGTAGTAGTGCTGCTGAAGCAAGGTTGGCTGCAGCTAGGGAGCTATCTCAGTCTTCTCGGGAGGAGGCTGAAGAGCAGAAGCGGGAGTATGACATTGCTGTTACAGAAGCAAAAGCTGCTCTAGAGAAGGCAGCAATTGTGCAGGAGTACACAAACAAGCAAACACAATTGAAGGAAGATGCTTTAAGAGAGGAGTTTTCTGGTACTTCGGCTGAAAAGGTAAAGCTCTCTGATGTTCCTGCTCTGCGCTTTTGCAAATCTCTGGTTGCCTAGAATAGTGTTGCATAAAGTTCAATGTGACACAAAGATAAGCTTATTAATGTTGTATATGATGAATGGGATGGAGAATGGAGTTCTTATTCATTTCTCCTTGTTGATCTATACAGGAAGATAAAATAAAGGAGAAAACTGCCAAAATTGAGCATGCTCAGCAGTGTTTATCAACTTTGAAATTGGAATTGAAGGTAAGATTCATGCCGCGGCTAAGATAATTCAAGAGAACTGTTTTATATACTCTTTTGCTTTCACTTCCACCTTCATATCTTTTTTATATGGTTAGTCAGATGGACTATTTGTCCCACAGAGCACTTCAAGGGCTCTCAGTAAGACAAGATTTATCTTGTGCATGTTTGTAATGAATTACGTTTTTTTATTTGATACTCCGACCTATCCCTTCCACCCCCTTGCACCCCCACAAATAAAAAAAGAAATAAAAAAAACAAACTAATGGTTGGAGTTGAGAATATTAGGAATTATCAACTTGATTGTGTGAAGTGCCATGGTTGGTGTTTTAACTGAGTAGATGTACACCAGAGAAACACTTTTGATACCTGAAGTCAATTTGGATACTTTTGCAATTGATTTTTGTTGTATTGTCTATTATACACATGTTGACTTTTCGGTTTTAAATACCATATCTGACGCTAGAAATGTGTGCAAACTGCTGAGTCAAAAATAAGAAATTTTGAATCAGAGATATCACACTGAGGCTTGAAATTAAAAAGTTGACCGAGATATTGAAAATTGAAAATGCCATGGCTCAGTCATATGAGAAGGATGTGATGGTAATTCAACAGGAGATTAACCATCTAAAGGAGAAGTACAACACCGAGGGTGCATAAAATTTGAGAAAGTTCAGGACAGATGTCAAAATGCTGAAAAAGAAGCTGTAAGGGGTACTGAAGTAGCTGACAAAGCTAGGGCTGAAGCCGACTTGGCTCAGAAGGAGAAGGAAGAGCGAGATGCAGAGGCTTGCAATGGAGAGACTGGCACATATTGAGAGGGCTGAGAGGAAAATTGAAAATTTGGAGAGGAAGAAAGATAATTTGGAAGATGAATGGCAAAGAGTGAGGGATTCAGAGAAAGATGCACTTGTTAGGGTTTCAACACTAGAGGAAAAGGTGGAACAGAGAGAGAAGGATATAGATTCACTTTTGGAGAAAGATGGAACACAGGCGAAATAGCACACAGATTCTTGATCAACTTTTGGAAACAGAACGTGAAGCATGTGCTCAGGCAAATAGCAGGGCTGACTCTCTCTCTCCAGTTACAGTCTGCACAAGCAAAAATTGATTCTCTACATCAAGAGCTGACCAAGTTTCGACTGAATGAAACAATATTGGACAGTGAGCTAAAAACTGCCTCTCGTGGAAAGCGTTTGAGGGTAGATGATGATATAGGTGTAGAATCTGTTAAGGACATGGATTCGAGCCCTAGAATCTTAAGGGGAACTAAGAGATCTAATAGTACATCTAATCCACTTAAGTTTACACGTCTGGAAGATGTTGGTTCCATTGGGGGTGATGAAGAAGACTATAGTAAACAAACTAACGAGGATGACTATAAAAAATTTACAATTCAGAAGCTCAAGCACGAGCTGACAAAACATAACTACGGTGATCAGCTGCTTGAGTTGAAGAATCCCAACAAGAAAGCTATCACTGCTCCGTACGAGAAATGTGTTCTTCAGAAGTCATAGGCATAACAGTTCTGTAAAGACTTATACCAGAACGAAGCATGTAATCATGTCAACCAGTAGAGGCCTCTAACATGGGTGTGGGCCATACAAATTTCGTTTATGCCATGGTGGAACATCTTGACCAAAGTGTTTTGTTAATTCGATTTTTCAGTTTGAGTGCTTCATTATACTGTATGTGTTTAGTTGGCTTGCTAGTAATAACATCTGGTTGGCAGAAGAGATGATGGGCTGATCTTTATTTGTTAAATTAAATTAAATGCTGAGTTAGTTGTATTGAGTAGGTTTTCTATAGTTGTATTCGGTGTTTATTTGTAAGTTAGCGCTACTAACTATGGATATTAAATTAGTTTTGAACCATATAATTTAGATTAGTGTTTTGGTTGAGCATCCCTTTTGTTCCTGAAGAACGGATTAAAAAGGTGAGCAGTCACCGACAGATAAAATTGTATACATGATGGGCCTCCTTTTGCAAAGACTTTTGGATGCATGTCTACGTGACAAAGTACCATCATATGAATGGAGGGTACCTGTCCTACATTACATTTGTATGTGGTGTTTCATGCGGTAACTTATGTGCGTGGTTTCTTCACAGTAAGCAACTTCCATTGGACAAGCTCCCGAAGTAGCAATTGCAAAGAGTCTAGCCAAAACTACAATATTAAAAAAAGAAGAACCGTACGCAACAAGTTTCATTCCTTTCTACCACTATGCCAGATTAGGAAGTCTTAACTAAGTTGAAAAGTATTCATATTAAGAATTTAAAATTGTAACAATCGACATTGTTAGTTTTCATACATGTTTACAACTTATAGTCAACTAACTTTACTCATAAAGAAAATCGAGGACAGCCCATAAGGAGAGAATCTTTAAGGATGTTATTTAGACCGGATATTAACAGATAATGTTAGAGGTGATTCGTGTAATTTATTGTCAAGTGCAAAAAAGTTACACATTGTGTCATCTAATTATAATTTCATTCTTATACTATTATAAATTTAGTGACTTTCATAATAATTATCTTAAAAAGTATATCAATAATAATTTTTGTTTAATTGACACTATTTTTTTACACCTACAGTGTATAGTTATTAAATCTAAAAACTAATGTAAGAAAAAAGTAATATTAAATTGACAATGTATATCCAGTCAGAAAAGCGATGAGGACATGCTTATAATAAGTTTGTTGGATTAACATTCAAATTAAGAAAGAGAAATTATGTTTGCATAATAAAAATAGATAGACACAAAAATAAATTCAAATAATAATACTTTAAAAAAAATATTACGTAAAATTTATTGTATAAGTAATATAATTCGTTAAGAAATTTTTTTAGTTTTTTGAAGAACATTAAGAAAACCTTTAACTTCTGCAATGAAATGATTTCTTTTGCCCCTTAGTTTGTAATTATTTAATTTGTATAGATTGATTTCGTTAGACGTACACGTACGTAGTAACGTAGGGGATAACCGATAATGGATCTGATCCTTGACTTGAGGCAGGCGCTTTCCAATTTCTGGTATTCAAAGTTCCACATTTTCTTGTCGCGTACGCTTTTGGTACTTGAACTTAGTCAATAAGTTAGTGGATAACATTTCTATTAAGATATTAACGGTATAAATTCTTAACTAGAAGCTTGTGGAGAAAGAAAAAAAGCAGGTTCTAATTAGAAATAAAATACAGTTAATTAAGATTTCTCACAATATAAATATAGGTTTTTTATACTATTATTTAATTACATATTATCATATAAACTTGTTAGTTTTTATCAACTTATTTTAAAGTCATACAATGGTTTTTATAGGTTAATTATATGATTTTTTTATAGCATTATCTTGAGTAATAATAAAGCAACTAAAAAAAAGGAAAGAAACAATAAAATTCTTTCACAATAAACATGGAGAAACTATGGTTTTAAACTGTGCTAAACAACTGCAATTGCGACTCCAATATTATTGTTGTAGTGGTGTCCGCAATCGCATTTGTACGTAATGAAATCATATCGAAACCGCGACGAAACCTTAACAACTTTCTATTCCATTTTTTGTCAAGAAAAGATTAAGATTCTAATTTTAATATCTTCTATTCTAACTTTCAATTGTCAATAGTTGAATGGGTATATCATATGAGATATTGGAAATTTCAAATCTTAAAATAAAGACTTAAATATATGTTTAATTCTTTAAATTTGAATAATTATTTTTTTTATCCTTCAAAATCAAAATTATTTTTATTAGTGATTTAAATTTTTGAAAAATATTTATTTCCTCTTTATTCTTTATATTTATGGTTTCATAATTTGTGATTATTTTAAAATTTAAAATACATATTTTTAATTTAATTTAAAAAAATAATTTTTAACGATTTTAAATCATCAAAATATTTGACTCATGGATTGGTGGTATTTTTTTTTTACATATTGACGATTTTAAATAAGAAAAATAAACACATAAAAATTGAATTGTGACAATTTTTTATATATTTTAAAGAATTTAAAATGTCACAAATCATTTATAAAGAAACTAAATTAAAAATAAAAATATTCTGGTGGTGAGACACCATCCAAAATTATGATACTATTAACACAAAGAAATAAATGAATAAAAAAAACTTTTCAAAAATTTGAGATACTAATATTTTTTTTTGAAAGACTAAAAAAATAATTACTTAAATTTAAAGGACTAACATATTTAAGTATAAAATAAATAAAAAGTTATGTTATCTTATATAAAAAAAGATGTATCAATAATTAAAATAATTATAAAATTCTTTTTTATATTAAGTGGACAAACATATAATAATTTTACTTCATAGCAGCTGCAATCCGCATCACTAATTGGAAAGAGGGAGAAAAACTACAAGGAACTGCAATTTAGAACCATAAATAAGATAGATCTACTATCTTCACGTTATTTTACAATCGACCTTTCAAAGAAAAAGAAGGTTCTATTGCATCAACGGCAAAGGAAAGAGGGGGGAAAACTACAAGGGACAAACTTCCCAGCAAATTAAGTTGCTGACATGCATAATATAATAATAATGAAACATCTCAGCAATTTTTTAAGGATTGATCAGGGGGTGGAAAACTCAATTCTAAACAAAACACAGTATATAGACTGACATTGTTCTGGAGAGTAGTCAATAAACGATAACCCTACTACTATTGTAATATCCATAAACAAATTACGAATATACATGTACCCTAAAATTAAAATCAAACTACAGTACCGCAAATATATATACCTAACTTGCTTGTCTTTCAACTTCAACCAGGGTCAATTATGGGAAATTAAGTCCACCATGCCTGCACCATATTGATCTCAATAAGGAAGCCAACTTAGTTTTCCAACCCTTGAAATTCCTTCATTCTAATCCCAAATATAAATACTGTTACGTACTGATCAATTAGTAAAGGAAACAATATGGAGAACATGTATATGCAAATCATTGTCATTGCTGCTCTACCTAGAAGCTCTTCCCATTGTTACTTTCAAATCTTGCTTTCTTTGCATCCATTGTTAAGCGAATATAAGAGCCATCAACTTGAACAACCGAGCCGGGAATAATTAGTTGTGAGGAACTTTCCTTATTATGACTCATATGGACGTGATCATAATCTATGTAAGGAGCATTGTAGCAATCCAAAAGAGTTGCAGTAGTTTTAGGTATTAATGATGTATTAATGTTGTCTTGGCCACTTCCATCATTCAACATTTTTTCGTACGAATCCTTTATGATAATGGGATTGCCACATTGTCTAGGTTGTGTCTGATAGAAGACCTTTGAAACAACTAATTCTCCATCTCTCTCTTCTTCAGTACTGCCAAGATGGTATTGATGCATCACCCAATTAGTTTTCTCAGGCTTCTTTTGCCTTCCATAGTTGGTGTAGAGTACTAGTATTTTCTTAAAACCTTTTACTGCACCACCAGCTGCTGCAAAAACTGCTCTAGTTTTTCCCGTTTTGTGCCATCTTGTTTCACTTCCTTCATCATCAGTATGAACCTTTCTTCTTTTCCTCGTTCCAGTTGTGTATGCTTTTGAGGGCCTGTGAAAGAAGTGGCGGATCTGTCCATCTTTGCTAACACCTGCATTGTTTCATTGAACAATTTCTCATATCTCTCGCATTGCATCATCTAGGTATCATACTTTCATTTCTCTCTCTCTCTACATCTCTCTTCATTCCACCAATTCCACATCCCACAATGGATGCCAGAAAAAAGTTACCCTTTTTAATTTGTGAATGATGTTTGGGAATTGAATCTCATAAAAAAGTGGGTATTATCCAGTAGGAAAAATTTAAACATATATATATATATATTGTGAAGTGTATTTAGACCAAAAGAAGAGAGATAAAAACAAAAAAAGAAAAGATAAGGAGAAGAAAAATAGATATAATAAATGATATGTTAGTAAAAAAAGAGAGATAAAATTAAAGAAAATTTGATGCAAATGAAATATAAGAGAAAATGAGTGTATATTTATAAAAGTTGAATCCAGTAAGAAATTGAGAAAGCTCCCCACTAAGAGTAAAAAGCCAGCAACCTCATTTTTCTTTTGTTGATACAATTAACCAACAACAGTCCTCTATTTGGTATCATGTTGAAATATGACATAAAATAAAATAAAATTATTGCTGAAAATTAAGGGATGACAATTACATTTCTCTTGCTACATGGCTAATGGAAGATAAGATGCCACTTTTGATCAGTTTGGTAGTCATTGCTAACTTAAGAACTTTCTTGCAACATAATTGAACAAGAAGTTGGTTATATAAAAGAGCTGCGTGCTTCTCCCATGTGCAAGAACTTTCTTTGAACATATCATCTTAAGAATGACACATACAAGGAGTAATGGACTGAAAGTTTTCTTTGCTACGTTACAATTGCAAGAACGACGAATGAAGAAATGCATGATTGTTTAGACTTGTAATTTTATTTTTATTTCAGGTTATCCGTTTATTTTTATCCCCAATTTCACATACTAGCTAGAATTTCTAGCTCATATTAAAATCTTTAGTATCTCTAAAAATATGAAGAAAATTTAATGTTAAACCCAAAACATTTTATGATATGTTAATTTTTGAGATCTCGTTTTACATAGAGTGCATAAAATGTTCTGCTGTCATTTTCAAATTTGAACCGCCTTATGATTAGAGATCCTTTTCAAAGAGAAAAAATCATTTCATTGCTAAAACAATTAATTTCATGCATGCGGTATCGTGCACATCAAGACGTGTCTCCCAATAAATGAGAATTTCAATGATGTGTATATGCAATAAGTATTCTAAAACACGAAACTATACTAATTATTAGACAAAAAATAATTATAATAAAATAAATTAAGTAAAACATGAAGCACCTGGTAGCTTTTCTGGGTGTGTATAACATATCCCATTTTCGCCTTCAAGCGTTGGTATGAACTCATCAATAAGGGGATGGAGCTTGCATGCATCAGACGCCACTTTTGCCTCCAAATGTTCTAATATTTCTTGGTCATTTGGGTCAAACTTCACTCCAGCTGGTAACCCCGGCAAGTCATGGATTCCACCCTAATATTTCACCACGCACGTACAACGCAAACTAATTAATGATTGGTCCATATATAAACAAAAGTAACTACTTAAAAAAGAGAAAAGCACAAACATATATAGGTTAAGGAAACATAAATTTATGTAGGGATTAGAAACCTATATTTACATAATAAGTACCTGATCTTTGAATTCAATGTTATGGCCGCACGAGGGGCATCTTATGGTTCTAATTTCTTCGGTGAGCTTTATGTCATCAGTAACATCAGTGTTAGGGGTAATAGTTATTGTTGGCGTGATTGATTCAATAACCCTATCCTCATCAGAGTCATTGCACCATGTCATCTTTTTGTGTTAATTTCCTATGCACTTGCACATATATGTATATATCTCAAAACAAAATCCTTTTTCTTCCAAACCCTCCTACAATAGCAGCTCCTCCCTAATAAAATACAAAAAAAAAAAAAAAAATTGAGATGAAAAGGGGTGAAGAAAGGTAAAGCTAGTAGCTTTGTCTCTTTGGGGACTCGTTTATTCCGAATCAACTTCTCTATTTGCTGAAAGAGAGAGAATTTAATCGTACCAGGGTGCCACTTTTCCTTCTTCTGTATGTGTTTATGCTAAGATTCAATGATTGAGCTGTGCTTGATTTCCCTAACTGCTGGCTGGGTCTTGTTCAGAGAGAGAGAGAGAGAGAGAGAGGATATAAAAAAAGGTAAGAAATAAAGGGTTGGTCTAGATATAGGGAAGGTTGCTTGGAGGTCACGTTTGGCTTCGCTCGCGTATATACGCTTTTACCACGGAATAAGTGCGTCCTAGCTATTTAGGAAGACTTTTTTCGGATACAACAACTAATTGCACCTGACCTAATTAAGTAATTAATTAAAAGGGCATCGTTATTATACATGTATTAATATTAAAACTTTAGTAGCAAAAGGAAAGATAGCACAATTATAATTAATTATTATATATAATCCGAGTTAAAAAGATGGGGAAAAAGGTGGTGGTAGCAAAGAGTGGAGACAGGGCAACCTGATTCTTCTTAAGACGTTTCACCACTCTAGAGTACATATGTGTTTTGCGCGTGTTGGGAGTTCATTAGCTGCAGCATCAAATTTGAGTGCAGTTAAAGATATGTGAAAATTCATACACATCAGAAGAGACATGTACATACGAACCAATCAAGAATGTAACCTGAGGAATACATTTGTTTATGTAATTAACTTTCATAGAAATTCATATTTAACTCTTTCAAATGTTGAAATGCATGAGTTAATTGTAATTTAAGAGAGAAGTTGCATTTATTTTCGTAAGTTTATTCCTGTTACTCGCCTTTTTCACGTAGATTCCATGTTTAGTCAATATCTCTCGCTCCCCTTTATTAACACCCATACCAAACAATTATTCCACGTATATTGTCCTCTGAACATGCACGACCAAAATATGTTCAAAATTTCACGCTGAACATGTTACAATATTCAGAGAATTTCGTAAAGAATTTTGTTTACCATGGTCTTAAACACAATAATTAAAGATTGAAAAAGACAATACATTTAATATTAATAAGGAATTGTTACATTTTGCATCGAAGTGGTTTCATTTCATGGTGTTACCACTTATTTTCACATGTGGAGGGAGACATGCAACCCTCGTTGAATTAGGATCAGTTGCCCTTTAAATGCTCCATTTTTTGCATTTACATACTTTTGAACGTGTTTATGCTAGTATATCTCAATTAGCCTAGGCTAGAGGCACAAATTTCAGCATCTTACTATTTTCCATTAAACAAGAGATATGATTATGGTATGGTACAGTACAAGACACTTGCTGCCAAAGTCATTGACGTTTAGACGTTGGGTTGTCAATTTGCATTGAATTGTATAAATCGATTTGGAACAATATAAGTATCATCTGGTTTCGATGTCGACTTCATAGTATGAAAAATAGACACGGACACAGAAGAGCATAGCCATTTATTATGTTTTTCCACGTGGCATCCGCCGACACGTTTTTGTGAGCTTCTCAAAGAAAACACGCAAGAGAAACTTAGGCATTAAGCTTCTTGTTGTTTTTTTTGGACGAGGAGGATGTTTTCCGCAGAATACCGTATAGTATACGCACCAGGGATTGGGAACGAGTGACTACGAATATTTTGAGCTTTTGATTCTCAGTGGGGTTAGATTAAGTTTACTGAAAAGAATATAACTAATTTGATTAAGCGTAAGTTGTCGAGTTCGCCTTTTTATTTTTAAATTTATGAAATAAAATATTTTAAAATAAAATCATTTAGATAAAAAAATCGTAAAGTTATATATTTATATGAATTTGTTGATATGTTCTTGATTATTTTTAGAATGACTATTTTAACAAGTTATAACTTTTATTAGATTATTGTAGTTTAATAGGTGGTTTCAAAAGTTATCTTTTTATCGGTAGGGATTGAATGAATTTACCATAATTCACGTATTTTATTTAATTAATTGAACTAAACTTCCTTAACTCAAAAACTATAAATATGTAATTGTATTAACATAGTTATTATTAAAGAAAAGGGATACAAGTTAGTAAATCCAATAAAGATTTGCTAACACGTACTCATTTTTTGGGAAAGAGTAATATTTTAGCAACTTATAACTTTAATTTTCTAATGTAATAAAAACTAAAAAGGTATAGTTCGCTAAGACATTATTTCTTAAACAAAACAAATGAGTGTAAGTTAGCAACTCTTATATTTTATATATTTAATTTAATTTTTCAAAAAATATAAAAAAGGAGAAAAAGTGAAAAAGAAAAAAGTTAAGATACTTAAAGATTAGACATGAGAGTACTTCACCATCTAATACATGATATGTTTTATAGAGTTATTAAAATGGACTAGTTCGACCCATTTTGACTCATTCTATAAATGGATTAATATTGTTCGACTCACTTAAGGCTGAATCTTGAAATAATTGGTTTGATCTAATCCATCACGGGTTAGTAGATTAAATGGGTTGATTTACCAATTCACTTAAAATTGAAAAAATTAATTTAAAATAAAAAGAAAAGAAATTCAACAAAAATTTATTTTTTAGAAAAATAAATTTAAATAAATTAGAAAAATACTAGTGAATTTAAATCTTCCCCTATTCACATCATACTTACAACAAGACATATTATCACAAGTTAGAACTATAATAACAATATGACAAACTTAGTCTAAAATAAAATATTTTTGAACAAGACACTAAATAAGAAAATTGAAGTCTAGAATTTTGAAGTTTTAAATAATATTGCAAAATACTAAAAGTCTATAACTTTGAAGTTTTAAAATAATATTACAAAATATTAAAACAATAAATTAAGAAAATTCTATAAATTTAGAAGAATAAACTCTAATTATCATCAACGGTACAAAAAGCACGCAATTACTTGCATTTAAGTTTTGTCCCCAGCAAAATATTTAATTTGAGTAACTGGATCTGCGTTGCACCACCCTACCGCATGGCCCAAACAGATACCCAAAGCCCAAAACCTTGAGTGTCGTTCCAATCTTTGCCGGCATTTTCTTTCTATGGCCCATATGCATATGGATCACACGGATTGACTCTATAGGAATTATCAATCCGTATTTACTATATGTAAGGATATTTTTTATTTTTCTCTCACTGTTAGGTGTATGAAAAAATATGTTGGACGTAGGAAGAAAATTCTATCTTTGAGGTGTGGAAGACACAATTGCTAAAAAGGTTGGCCCATGGCTCCATTTAACCGAAGTAGATGCATGTGGGAAGCAACCGGCTAATGATTTTTTTTTATAAATCCCTTTCTATTGTTTATTTTGTACCAAAAGGCTCAAGTACGTGGAAATTATTGTTATTATTGTTATTATTTTTATAATAGTCATGTTGAAATTTTGTACATATTATTCAAATTTTTACTATTTGGCCGACCTTAGTAGTTCTATGAGTGAAAATTCTTTCACTTGGGAAAAGATTTATCCTATAATGGGATACATACATCTAGATGTGCATGTGTATTTGTTCACAAAACTGTATGTAAATAGATATTATTTAGCTTATTTCATACCCTCACTTATCTAATTTATTAATTTTAAAATAGAAGATTACCTTTATAATTTTATAATCGCAACTCACAAATTTTATTTTAATAACTTCATCTTTGATGTGAAAATTAAAAATTCTAACATTTTACTGTTGTGGTCAAGTATCTTTATCATTGTAATTGTAGTGCAATATTATTGTTTCTTTGTTGGTCAATTCTGTAAAAAAAAAAATTGTTGGTCAAGAAGTATCCTTAGTCAACTATATAATAGCTTTAATTTCATAATTATGATATTCAATACTACCAACATTTTTGTTTAATTAATAAGAGTAATTGGTTGAGAAATGTCTGGTATGAGCAGGTACCTATAAGATTCAATGATGAAATATGAGTACTTTATGTTATAAACAATTTTGTTCAACCCAAAAATATTTACAAAATGATGAAGTTAATTATTTTATCAAAAAATTTATTTATACATGAACCTCAATTAAAATCTTACTTAGAGAGAATCAAACATATAAAATATAAAATTCACGTAATAAATTGACACCAGTTGTATACTTTTAATTGAGGTCCTAAAAAAAAGTTTGTTATTGATATTGAACTATTGAAATAGTAAACACAAATATGTAATACAAATAATACGTAAGATGATATTAATATTGTCTATTTGAATTGGTTAAATCGGTTAAACTGCAAAGTTACAATCTATTTTTTTTATAAAGATCACAAGTATTCAATAATCACTAAGATAGTAATAAAAAATTTCTTCCAAATATTTTATTTCAAGACTCCAATGTGAGACTACTAATTGTTTTAAATTTTTTTTATAAGGGCTGTTACAAAGCTTTGTATAAACTTAAAAACGACATTTAAGTTCTCAAAATATAAAACTCTGTATCACAAGCTGGAAAAAATAGGTACATAACTAACTACATATACACACATTAAAAGATGATGGAAACAAAGAGTGAAAAATAAAAATGAGAGATAATTGAGAAGGTCACTTTCATTAGCAAAAGATCCCCATGCCACACGGAACCAGAGGTTAATATTCACCGTCCTAACGACAACGGCACCGTCCCACCTTTCTCTTTCAAAATTCCCCACCAAAAATGATTCTCTGACTCCTTAGCCTGTCACAACATTGGGGATAAGCCATAAGGCCCCTCCCTCATCAAAAACCCACCAATTTTCTTACCAATTACTGCCATCCGATGAATTTCAATCTCACCTAACTTACCTCACTAATATGATAAGAGTCATAAGACAGTTTTTTTTTCTTGGTAATTGGTCAGACCCCATTTTTTTGGTACAAAATTGGAAGGCAATTTGCTCAATCAAATTGACTTTTGAGTACATCATCATGAAGATCAGAGACACACTTCCGTTTCTACGTTGTTCAAAATGGTTGCCACTTGAGCCATCGAAGGCCTACATTTGCGTGAATTACCAACACATGCTGAAGCAACTTTGGCTAATCTAACCAAAGGCTTCATGTCCGAAGGAATCACCAACCTAGGATCCAAAAGTTCACTAAAACTCGTTTCCCTTATCAAAGGCAAAGCCCACTTCACCAACATTCCTCCCTCACACCCTTTCCCACTTAAAAGCTCCAACAAAACCACCCCTAACCCATAAACATCACTTTCCTTGGTAGCTACACCACCACCCCTTCTTTCACTCCAATACTCATCATCCACATACCCCACTATCCCCCTCTTTTCCACAGGTGCCAAAAAGTTAAGTCCATAATCACAAATCCTAGCACAAAAGTTAACATCAATTAGAATATTAGAGGACTTAACACACCCATGTACTATGTTTGGTGCCACAACTTCATGCAGGTATTGAAGCCCTCTAGCTGCTCCAGCTGCAATCCTGAACCTCTTGTTCCAATCCAAAAGCGAAGCCCCATCTTGGTTTTGGTGCAAGTAGAAGTCCAAGCTTGCCATGTGCACAAACTCCATCAAAACAACTCTCTCACCGGGTGCTTCTGAGAACCCTGTGATTGGAACCACGTTGGGGTGTTGAGCCAAGGAGAGCCACTTCAACACGGATGAGAAACCAAACCCTGCATTGCTCAACACAAGAAAGGGGTGAATACGCTTCACGGCTACAAGTTGTTGTTCTTCTTTCTCTAGTGTCCCTGCATACACGGTTCCTAAGCGACCCTGGCCAATGATTCTCCTGTGGTTGAAGCCATCTGTGGCAGCATCGATTTCCATCAAGGGGTATGCACGAGCACAAAGCTTCACGGGAAGTGTTTCTTCGGATTCAACGGGCTTCTTCCTGCAAGCAAGGAAGAGGATGATGGCAAGAACGATGACAGATATGGATAGAGTGATCATGACCAGATCATAAGCTATATGCTCAACATGGTTCATTTTTTACTGTTGTGATCTTTTAAATTGATTGCTTGATTGAATTGCTTTGGCTAGTGATGGGTTATTGGATGGTTTGTCAAAGAGGTGTGTGGAAAGAAGGTTATATATATACATGTGAGTACGATGGGGAGATATCAAACACAGTTGGAAGATAAGTTGAAAATGAAAAAAGAGGGCATAAGCTTGACAAAACGGGTGGATGGATGGATAGATTGGTCAGATTAGTTATGGTAGTTGATAGCTGGCACCTCTACCTCTATATATTACTTGACAAATTGTATTTGTATCCTAAGACTTTTATTAATAAGTGTTTTTAGGATATTAATTAAGAAATTTTAAAAAATATTTATTATATAAATTATAGAAGAACCTAAAAAGATTATGAATAATATAATTTTTTATCTCTCAATAAAAATATTTTTACTTTGAATTTCTTAATCAATGATATAGAGAATTTGGATGGTTTTTATGTAAAAATTATTTAGTTGTATGTAAGAAAGAAGAGAGAGAGAAGATAGTTAATGAAATAGAGAAACATAAAAAAAAAAATACAACTAAAAATGTATCGTATATTAATGAATATAATCTAATTATGTTTATATGAGAAAGTGTTAAAATGATATGTTGAAGTAAATGACTACCGATATCCATATTTGTACTCTAACACAACTAATGCTTTTAGCACACATACATTCTTAACTTGTAAAGGGTAACATAAACATGCACTTATGTTTACATTTAATTGAAAGGTTGTTTAACACATTATTATCCTCGCAACTAACCAAAAAATATCTCTCACATTAATTAAAATGCTAGTGTATCTATAAAATTAGAGAATTTGTTACATTGCTGTCTCTTGCATTCCGTAATAATTTAAAGTAACCCTTGGTTTATTAAATAATAATGGAGTCATTGATCTATTCTTATTTTTGTTAGATACATCCACTGACTATGGACTCCTCGTTTGTGCTGAGGTGGGATGGCTGCATGATCACATTTTAAATTATATCATAGTACTGATCTAAAAGCATTTTGGTTGCCCTAATAGTAGTAGTATTTTTAGCTTATATACCAATTGTTTGTGTACACGTAATCAGTAATGTTGATTGTTGATGGGACAATATCCATGGGTTCTGTAGTGCTTTTAAATTAGACTATTTCCACCAAAATTTGCTCATTGTGTAGAAGTCTATATTTTCCTCCTTTCTTTTACATTTTGTCTTGGAGTGCGTATTATTTATGTAACATTTTGTGTACCAACTTCATTATTCCGTATGCAATTTAGTGTTAGATATGTAGCAAATATCTTGATTTTAAGATTTGATTTTTACTAAAAGAGGTTAAAAAAATCTTCATAAAAAATGAATTCTTATAAAAGAATTCTTCATATATGCACATTATTAAAAAAAAAATTTCTCTCTCTTTAAGATCTCAAAATAAGATCTATCAATAAAGAAAAAAATGATAAAAATCTTTAATTTTACGTGACATTATAGAATCCACTAAAAAATGATTTAAGATATTAATTTAATATATACTACTAAAATTATTCTATCTAAAGACACCTTAGGGAGTTACCCATTTCCATATACTTGTTCTTTGAGTCAGTCTTACGAAAATGCTTAGAATCTTTATTATTGTAATCTTTATAATAAGATATTATTATAATTTTAAATTGAACATTTTAAACTAAAAATTAGATAAATTAATGTCATTTTCAAGGAAACAAAAATACTATTAGAAATTAAGTATTTTTTTTCGATATATGAAATTTTAGAAAATAATACTTTATTTAATTGTATAAAAGTAGATGTAAATAAATTAGTTTAAGGCTATAAGCGATCAATACTTGGAGAAAAAGACAAAATTGTAATATTAATAATTCTAAAAGTAACTAATTTTGAGTGTTCTTAAAAAATCTACAAATTGATTTCAATGATAAAGATACTTATGTTTCAAGAATAAGAATTCTATTTTACTGTCCAAAAAATCTATTAGAATCAAATATTATTTTTTTATATTTAATTGAGAAATTTATAAATTCAAAAATTATTAAATGACTTAAATACTATATATGCACTATACCAAAAAGAAAAAAAAAACTATATACCAATGAAGAAAATCTCAACTCTCTTTCAAATTCAATAGTAATAATAATTGAAGCAAATCATAATAACAATAACAACAAGAAGAGCCTTATTTAAAATGCATAATTGAAACTGATAATAGAATAACAATAATAAGAGGAGGAACCATCTCTGTTTCCTATCAATTGAATTGATGGAAATGAGCAGAGAACATTGCGAACTGCGCTGGAATCTGCAATAGCCAAAACCAAGTAATTTCCCGCCATAAACATAGCTATACGGCTACAGGCTACTAATGGAAACCACAAAAATGCATGAGAAAATAGTATTGGGGCCCTTGTTCTCTTCATGATGATGCTGGGCTTGGCTCCTAGCTCTGAGAAGGCCCACCAATTAATGCCACGAGATATAATAAATCTTTTATGATGCTTCTTCACCTTATTATTTTTATTTGTAATATATCAGACAACTAAGGATCTGATTGCTGGATTTGGTGGAAGGATATGTTGAGTGTTCTTATAGAAAGAAAGAAAGAAGTGCTAGTATTGCTCAAGTAACTATCATACATCATGGTCTATTTTGAAAAGCAAAAATCCGACGTCTTCAATTATAAAGTACATGATGATATGGTCATATATGTATAATCAAAGTTCAAGGATGAATCTCTAGTGTGCAACACATCCTGCCCAATTCTGAAAGGAAGGAACCTCTGATTCATGCTCCTATCTTATTACTGTGATATAATTAAGATAAAACTCAAATCGTGGTGTAAGAGCTAAAAGGGCTTGCCTTCGGCTTCATGTATCCCGTTTCTTCCATGACAGCTAAAGAATCTTCATATGATACGCCACCAGTGTTGACACCCCCAACTGTAGATATTATCAGATTCCCCCTTAACCATATTTTAACGATCCAATAATATATTGTCCCGTGGAAACATGAAGAATGGAGGCCCGAAAACTTGTGAATAAGGATAACATTTTGCAAGAAATTATATTTGTACTATAAATTATATAACAAAATATACAACTAGGAGAGAAAGAGAGAAATGGAAGACAAATTTAAATTTAAAATGTAATAAATGATAAAGTGAAGAAAAAAATAAATACAAAATATAATATTATATAAATTATTGTACGTACTTAAAAAACTTTATTCTAGAGCTATAAGGTTTTTGAATTGAGGTCATTAATCACAATCGCAGCAGCAATACTAATACTAAGGTTTTGGAAGTCTTCACAGTAAGATATGTCTCGTGATTAATAGAAAAATATGACTTTTAAAATATACCTTTTATTGTTTAATGGAGACAATATGTATAAAAGAACATATTAAAAGTGTCATCGGTTAGAGTGAAAATTTTACATCTATTATATGATCAATGCAGATCCCACCAATGTAAAATGTGAGACTTTCTTACATCAGGTCTTAAACTAATATGAAAAATACTTTCTACATTAATATATTACCTCAAGCTTTACAAAACTCTTATTAGTATGATAGTAACTACGATGCTTGCATAAGAATTAAGAAATGTAAACCTTTGTATTCAACATATTGAACCAAACCTTTCCCTCCATAAGTTGGTCTAGGACAATCTCTGCAAATACTCCTGCAAACTTAGTCCCTTGACGTGCCAATATTTTTTACAACAAACCTAAATGGTCGTCCCACTACTGACACTAGTGACAAGAGGTCACTTTCATCATAACACTGTATACTAGGACTAGGAAAATGCATGTGAATCAAGGTTCTATTAATCGTTAAATTTGACAAAATGAAATTTGGGACCCTTTTCTAACTACAAGTTAGTTGAAAGGAAAAAAAAAATCCCAACCCCCCTACCTATGACTTGTCTCCATCTTTAGCCAAATCAAATTTAACAAATGTAGAAATCATTTTCCACATCGACTACATCAATTCCCTCCCATCGATCTCACACAGTAATAAAATCCCATAAGCATCATTATCATAAATGCCCTTTCATGATAGACATAACTTATATAACATATTGTCATCAGTATAACATCAAGGCTTTAGCCTATCTCCATCCACGAATTCTATCTTGAGCAAATTACTCCCAACATGATCCTTTTTGTGGTAAAAGATGTTGCGAAATTGGTAACCTATTATGGAAGCAACCTATACGATGGTTGGTCCATTTTCATCTAGCGGCTTTAATGAACGAGGGTGATTCAAGGGGTATAGCTCTTTCTCTCAAGGCATGACATTTTTTTCACCTAGGTTAAAAAACTTAAACACTCACAAAAAATATTACACGGGTTTAAATATTTTGTTTGAAATACTTTTAACTTTATGTTTCTGTTAAATTTAAAAACCCTTAATATCTGTTGGGTTTTAATAGGGTGGTAACAAGTTATATTTGATTGGATTAGTTTGGGTAATTAAGGTTTATTTTTTTAAAGACAATTAGAATCAAACTAATCCAATTAAGATCAGATTAGTTTTGTTCAGGTTATCCGGTTGTAATAAAAAACATATTAATTTTTTTTTCTTCAAATTTTTATCTCTACTCAATAAATATTTTATATAAATATTGAATTTTATGTTAATGCAAGCTGAAAATATATTTTTAATAACTAATTAATTATCTATTATATGAAAAAAAAATACTTATTTACTGTATGTGTATCACTAATTTCTGTTTCCAATTTAAGACATTTGGTAACACTAAATAAAATCATTAAAAAAAGAAAGAAAACAGAAAATTTGAAGAAAGATTAAGTTCTAAAGTCTAAAACGTATTAATGTTAAAAGTTTTTTTTTCTTCTTATCAATCTAGAATTTAGAAGCACTTGATTGAATTTTTAGATGAGACACTAACACTTCTGTCAACATGAATTTAAACATTTAATCTATTTTATTTAATTGACTGAAGATCGACAACGATTTCCAAATTAAAAAGACGATATATATTAATTAAAAGAACAACACTAACCATCCAACTTCTTTCCATTCCGATATAGATCGACGTTACTTTTGTTGTGAAAATTATATACAAGAACTTCATTATATCAACAGAATTCCCGTAAAATCATGTCATTGGATAAATTCTTGTAGCATGATTAGTGACATTGATACATCCTACATTAATTATTTCAAGAGTCATGCATGACTCAACTTATGCACAACCAAATTAATTCACAAAAAAACCATTTTACTTTAAGCAGTGAAAATTTAAAAATATTACTACTAATCTAACAAAAAATGAAAAAAAAAAAAGAAGAAGAAGAAGAAGGAAGATGATCGTGAACCCAAGGAAGCCCAAAGGTACCAACAAAAAAAAAAAAGCAGAGAAAATAACAAGAAGAGAAAAACAAAGTCGTATAATATTCATAATATAACCCATAGATCCTCTTTCACTCTCTTCGCAGTTCGCATCCCCAGTCCCAATAATTAAAAAATAAATAAAAAGAAGAAAAGGAAAGAGAAAGAAAGAAAAGAAGCGCAGAGGCAGAGCGATTACTTCCACTTCGTCTGTAAAACCCTAATATCTTCGATCCTTTATTATTTATTTTCCTGTTTCTCTCTCTAAAACCCAACTTACTCTCTCAAGAACCATCAGATCTCGATCCTCCCCTCTCCCTGCAAGATCCAGTGGTGGTTCGGATTGCGCAGTAGGGTTTGGTCTAGGGTTGGTCAAGGTTGGCGAGTATTTGGGTGAAGTAAATGGCGGATTCGAGTGGTGCGAGCGTGGTGTTGCTGCGGTGGCGTTGATAGGGTTACAGTGCGGTGGCGATTAATGTTGTCTTCTATTTTAATTTTGATTTGAATGCTGTACTCCCACTGACATTACATATATGTCATTGGTTTCTCTCTTTTTTGGTTATCAGATAATTGTTCCTTTTGATTAAGTTGAAAGACTTGAGGACTTCTAAAGATGTTGGCCCTTCATCCTGCAAAAAAGTTATCATTTAATCGATCAATTAGTAATGGCGATTTGGTTATTGTTTATGAAAGGCATGACAGCATGAAGGCTGTAACAGTGTGTGAGGGTTCAGTCCTGCAAAATCGTTTTGGTGTTTTTAAGCATTCAGACTGGATAGGAAAGCCTTTTGGATCTAAAGTATTCAGCTGTAAGGGTGGCTTTGTGTACTTGTTAGCACCCACACCAGAATTGTGGACTCTGGTATTGAACCACAGGACTCAGATTCTCTATATTGCGGATATTAGCTTTGTTATCATGTACTTGGAGATTGTTCCTGGTTGCGTGGTTCTTGAATCTGGAACTGGCAGTGGATCGTTGACTTCTTCGCTTGCAAGGGCAGTTTCTACTTCAGGACACGTCTATACCTTTGATTTCCACGAACAAAGGGCTGCATCAGCTAGGTAACAAACAAGGAAGAAATATTGTGATTTGTATTTGACATAATTAATATGGTGTTTAGTATATTTGTATGTAGTTCTCTCCTGCGTCTTCTGGTTTACTTTTATGGATTTCCACTATCATCCAATTATGTATTGTCAAATCTTTGAAAGAGATTTTACTATCACAACCTATTACTGGAAAGTCCAAACTCTTTAAATGATGTGCTAGTGTATACTTACATGATAGCATAAAAAACAGGACTTTTGATTAGGATGAAATTTAAACTATTGTTTATTATCTTTGCCTCTTGGTTTTATTATTCTTATCAAATTGTGGGCAAGATATCAGGTGATCAGATACTCCGTAATTCAAAATGCTTGTTTCTGTTCTGTATTACTTGATATACTAGTACTCTGCTATGTTCTTAGGTCATGTTAGGATTCCTCAACAGGATTTAGCTTTCTAGGATGTCTGGGGAAAAAATGGATCTAGAAACCAGTTTATAATGTTGCCGTCTACATTACTCTCTTTTTAGTAGGTTATGTAGAATATCAAATCATTCCTATGTCGTATAATTACTTTATTTTTTCTTCTTTGTAGGGCTGATTTTGAGAGGACAGGTCTAAGCAGCTTAGTCACTGTTCAAGTTAGGGACATTCAGGGTGAAGGATTTCCTGATGACTTGACTGGCATGGCTGACTCTGTATTTTTGGATCTACCTCAACCTTGGCTTGCCATCCCTTCAGCTGCAAAAGTATTAAGACATGATGGCACACTGTGCTCTTTCTCTCCTTGTATTGAACAAGTACAACGAACATGTGAAACACTCCGAACCAGCTTCACAGGTAGTTTTTGTGTTTTTCTTCTTTCTGCCCCCTCTTTATTTTCTGATTTTCATTATATGTGCTATTTCTTTCTCTTTGATGTAATATATATGCAACTTGCATTAGACTGAGAGAATTCCCTTGTAAATTTTTGCCTGTGTAAAAAGATATAAGGACATTTGAGGTACTCTTACGCATGTATGAAGTTCGGGAAGAGAAAATGCAAAGCTTATGTGGGGATGGCGATGGTTCTGTTCCTAGCAAGAGGAAACAATGCTCTGGTGGAAGCTATGTCCTAGGCAGCAGTCCTTCTATTTCTTCTGTCATGGCTAGACCTTGTGGTGAAGCTCGAGGACACACGGGCTATTTGACATTTGCAAGAGTTAAATCACTCTCATGAAGAGTGCTATCATATCCATCACATTCGTGAATCTCCTTTCAATTTGAGCCTCATGCCGTAGGTTGTTTTCGTTTGTTACAATACAGCATGCCTATGATTCATACCTTGCTACAAGAAGCAAGGCCTGCCTCTTTTTTGCAGATTAGTAATCATTGATATATATTGTGGTGCTTCATATTATTTACAAATATTTAGAGGGATCAAGTTTCTTAACCTGTTTGCATTGCTTCAACAAAATGGTAAGAGGTCTCTGTCATTATTGATTTATTTTCTGACTCCCATTGCGTTAAGAATTTCATGTTTGGCCATTGTCTTCTATAGTTTTATACATTATGCTGAAAGTAAAAAACTGAACACTTTGAAATTCCCTTTTTAAGATAACACTTTCCATTGAAATTTTGAATTTGCAGAAATAGGAATAGCGGCCAGAATGTTGTGATATTTACAGTTAAACGTTTAATTTATTTATTTTTATATCTTTTTAGGGTAAACAACCGCCAAAATCTTTGTACAACCGCCAAGAGGATCGTTCAATTTTTTGTTCTCTCAAAATGCATTCAATCTTGGAAGCATTGAAGATTTGATGCATATTACTTCATTCCTTGGTTCTTTTCTTAAAAGAAAAAAAATTATTTGTGCAGCTCTTAATCCTAATTTTGGTCTTTTTACTTTAATAGTGTATTTTGGTTAAAAACTTAAAGATGGGGAGAAGATAACGGGGATTTTTAATAGAAGGGAAGAGTGACAAGGGAATAAGAAAAGATTCTCTTTTTCAATTCAAGAGAAGGGAAGGAGAGTGGAAATTCTCTTATTTGGTTTGGAAGGGAAAGGAGAAAATTTGTGATATGTTATTTTGCCTTTATTAATATCATTGGAAGGGATGGGAATTAAAATAAGATTTTAGAGTAATTAAGTTAGCGCAATTTAAAATTATCAATATTTTGTCTTCATTTTTAATCAATATTGGCAGTGAGGCAAAAAAAGAGAAGTTTTAATTCCCTCTAATGTTTTTTAATTAAACTAAGTAAAAAATAAAATAAAATCTTCCTCCGTTTCCTTAAAACCAAACACAATGATAAAATTGTGACATCCATTTCATTTAAACCGAACACAACGGAAATTAAACTGGCTTACAAGTTAGAACGATAAACGATTCCTAGAAACGGGAGGGAGGTTTTAGGTCCGAGGTGGTTCAGACTAAACGAAGTTTACTTGCCAACTCAAGAAGTCTATGTGCAGTTTGGACCCAAAAAAAAGAAAGTTCAATGTGCAGTGTGCTAATTTGATTCCAGAGAGATTACATAAATTGATCACTTTCGCTAGCCGGTTGTTGGTCTTAGTATCAGTAAAACATTATCTTGGTCATGGACAAACTTTCTGCGTGTTTGGTTACGTTATAACAGAAGCTACCATGGATAACTTCTGCAATGGTTCTACGTGTTTAAAGTGATTTAGTTTAAAATTATTGACTATATAATTATATCCTTACAAACATTTAATATATTAGAGGACGTTTGGTAGAAAGATTTTTTCGTATGCAAGAATCATGATTCCTAAAAACATATAAAGTATGTTTGGTTGATTTCAATATGTTTATTGGGAATAAAAAATCATATAAAATATATCACTAAAACTTTTATTCACTCAGAAAAGTTAATTATCTATCTCCCTCCTCAAAAATGTTTTTTTCAGGAAAGTGAGCTAAAATTGATTTTCGTGAATCATAATTTCCTAATAATCTTTTTTTTATTAATTGCATATCAAACATGAAAATTCATAGTTTTTCAACCTAAGATTTCTGAGAAAGTAAAAACTTTAAATCTAACAAATGCCTCTTTAATGTAATATGTGCTTACTCTTTGCAATAAGAAATTATTCTTCTAAAATAAATAAAAAAATATTAAATTATAATGTTTCCCTAATTTTTTAAATCCACGATTTTGATCTCTTGATTTTTAATCATAACATTGATCTCCTAATTTTCACAAATTGGTGATTTTGGTTTATCTATTAGATTATTAACTAATAATTATGATTAATATAGTTAATAAATTAAATTTTACCAAATTAATTATAAATAAATTAAAATCATTAATTATTAAAAACCTTAATTTACAATTAATTCATTAACTCTAGTTATCATAATTATTAGTTAATAATCTAACCAATAATCCAAAATTGTCAATTTCTAAAATTAGGGGACCACATATTACAATTAAAAATTTGAGAAATCAAAATTGTGAATTTAGAAAACTAGAAAAATTATAATTATAATTTAGCCTAAAAGATATTGTATACTTTAGGAATGAGTAGGAAATTGTTGTATAGATGTTGATTCTTCTGAGGATTTTGTGAGAAAACACGTGCATGGACATTCCAAAATCCAAACAGGGATGCAAACATGTATTTTAAAAACCAATAAAATAGATTGAGTGCGTATATCCATGTATTTTATCATCACTGAAGTTATAAATTTTGCATTTTTTATATCCCTCAATTTTGAGGAGTAAAATCGTTTGCAACGAAAAGATATTAATTTAATGGTTGCATGAAAAAAGAGACATTGCACTCGGTTGTATAGGTGCATTACTCCGTTGTGAACAATTTACGACCCATGAAATTGGCTTGGCATTTAGCGCTCATTCATTACGTACACTACAACACAAAGCAGTGGCACGTTTGAGGAGCCATTGAACTAAATGAGCCATAAAAACTGGTGTGATGCATTTGGCAGTAACTACAGAGTAGTAAGCGAAATGCCTGCATACAACAGAAATGCATAATCGGAAAAGCGCAAAAAACTAGTAATACAGCGTCGTATCCCAGTGTTGGTTATTGCAACTACCTTTTAGATTTTACAGACAACTTCAAGTTTAAGGCCAATCTTACAATAATTTCATTACCTTTTCTATACACAATGGAATGGTTGTAAAAAAAAAAAACCAGCAGCCAGAATAAGAAATTAGCCTAGATTTGGAAGATTCCAATGCTGAATTCAGCTAAAAGATCACACTACTATAGTGCACTGCCAATGATATCATTATACACATGGATACCCTTATACGGTCACATGAAATCCCATCATCATTTATCACAGACAGAAGTGAACGCTAGACCACACTAGTAGGCAACACAAATAAGATGGAACCTGCAAAACAAGGCCTGCCTAACTACCTCATTAACTCAACTCCTATAGCTGTACCCAGCACATACGAGACTGAGAGCACTGTGAGAAGTAAATTTTTATGCGGACAATTGTCAAAGCATTTAAGCTGGAACATTCAGAAAATTGCTACTAGCATTCAAGCATGATTTAGATTTAGATTCCCCCAATCTGTTGATCCTTTTTCTATCACGTGATTGAAGTTAACTGAAATTACCATAGGGATCATTTTCTATTACTACTAATTTTACAACTCTGACATTTACCTGACCCATGCCAGAGAAAGGTCACATCTATTTTAACAGTGAGAATATCATTTCTGAATACACACACGTGGTATTTAATGCAGACATGCCAATTTAAATTTAGTAGGGACGCGCCTTGATGTCGACCAACTTTAGAGGGCAAAAAACTGGAACTTCACTCTATTTCAACCCCAAAAAAAATTTCTCTCCCCTTTCTTTAGCCAATTTTTCTGTAAATCAAACCATGAGTGAAATAACACGAGAGGGAATCTGGCTCTGTTAAGTTAAAAGAAAAGCTTAGGACTTTTCCCCTCCCTCTCTGAAGAATCACATAATCCAACCCTTGCAAGAACTTGAACTAAGCAACACTTCCATGATCTGACCCATCGTCATAGTAATAAGGGAACAACTTTCCATCTTTCTTGGCTGATTTCGTTTGGTTCTCTGTGCCCACCTCCTGTAGCATCTTCACCACTCTTCTCATTGCAGGCCGGTTGATTGGAAGAGGACTAGTGCACATGAGGCCAATGTTGAGGACCTTGCAAATTTCTACTTTGAAACAAGAATCAAGCCTCGAGTCGATCACATGGTCAACGCCTTTCTGATCCAAGGTGTTGCATGCCCACATAACCAAGTCTTTTTCCCCAAATTCAGGGTCTATGGGCCTTCTTCCAGTAATCAACTCAAGTATGACAACACCAAAACTGTATATGTCACTCTTCTCATTCACTCTAAGCGTGTATGCATATTCTGCAGAAGGAAAGAATCATGTCAGTTTGGCTCCACAGAGACATGAAAGCTGATAATTATTGCAGAAAACCATTGAAAAGCAGCTAGTAATGCCAAGCAAAAGAAACCATTTGAAGCAAAGCTTAATCAACCGGATAGCATTGGCATTAATTCTATGGGCACAAAAGGATTATCCTTCACAGATTTTCTATATATTACTTAGACACCAAGCTTTACCCATAAAGCTTTCTCAAACTAATCTATAATAAACAGTGATTATGACTTAAGCACAACTAGTACCACAATAAATGTATCTAATAATACTTATCAAAATAAGATCGAACATGAAGAAAAACTGGAAACAAACTACTCGAAATTTCTGCTAACCTGGTGCAATGTACCCACAAGACCCAGCTATGACGGACATGGATTTAGTTCCTTTCCCGGTGGCATCAACTACCTTAGCCACTCCAAAATCTGCCACCCTTGCACCGAAGTCCCCATCCAACACGATGTTGTTAGATTTCACATCTCTATGAACAATTGAAGGAACACAGTCATGATGCAAATAAGAGAGGCCTTCTGCAGCATCAACAGCTATCTTATACCTAGTTGGCCAATCCAACAACCCTCCTTTGCTGCTATGCAGCAAATCTCCCAGACTACCATTTGGCATATACTCATAAACCAATAGCTTGCTGTCCCTAGTGGTGCAGCAACACCACAGCTTGACAATGTTCTTGTGTCTAATTTTGCCCAAAGTATCAACCTCTGCATCAAAAGAACTATCTTGACGAAACTGACACTTCTCAACATCTCCACTGTCTATTTCCTTCTTGACCCCACCCCATATCTTCTTCACAGCAACAGCTTCCCCGCTGGTAAGCACAACCTTGTAAACCTTCCCGGACAACCCACTTCCTATCACATTATCTTCATCGAGGCAATTCAAGATCTCATCTTCGCTAAAACCCAGTTTATGAAACGACATCAATGTCCACTTCGATTTATCAACAGATTTCCCATTATTCTTGAAATTCCTGTACCTAAGGTAGAACCATACCACACCTACCACAAACACTAAAGAGGCAACTATAAAAATAGCTCGCAGAATCCACACAAAACCCTTACTCTTATCATCCCCTTTGCCATCACACAAGCCTTTGAAATCCCCACACAAGCCAGGATTACCCATAAAACTAGCCCTGTACATATCCTTGGCCAGCAGAGGGGGAAGCCTTCCAGAAAGCCTATTATAAGACAAATTGAGCTGATTGAGCTTCAAATTCTGCAACCCAAGAGGAACATTCCCAGAAATTTCATTGTTGGAAAGATCAAGAAAATTTAACACAGACAAACTCCCAAATTCATCAGGAATCTTCCCACCAATCTCATTATTAGCCAAATTCAAGTCATTGAGTTTCTTCCACGATTGAATCCCCTTGAGAAGCTCCCCAGAGAGCTCATTGTTGTGAAGATCAAGAGTCCCAAGCTGCCCAAGATTCACAATACTCCCAGGCAACGACCCATTGAACTTGTTATCACCACCAGAAAACTCTTGGAGATTCTCCAACCACCCAATCTCGTCGGGAATGACACCGGAGAAATTGTTCTTGGACAAAATCAACAACGACAAATTCCTCGCCCCACCAATGGTCCTGGCGATGGGACCACTAAACGAGTTATTCCCCAGTTCAAGCAAATACACATGCGGAAGACCCCACATACCCGCCGGAACCTCGCCAGACAACCGGTTGGTACCCAATCTCACACGCGAAAAGCTCCGACAGCCGCCCAAACTCGCCGGAATCTCCCCGGAGAACTCGTTCTCCAGCATCAGCAACTCCTCCAACTTGCCATGCTCGCAGAGACTCCCCGGAATCGGACCGGAGAAGCGGTTGGCGGAAACGTCAAGCCACTTCAATGGAGCATTCTTCCCCAAATTCTCCGGCAATTTCCCGGCGAGCTTGTTCCCAAACAACCTCAGCTCATAGAGGTTGGGCGAGTCTGCAATACTCAGCGGCAACTCGCCGGTGAAGCGATTCTCGTAGAGGTTAAGACTCTCGAGAGGCAAACGGCACAACTGATCAGGAATGGTCCCACTCAAATGGTTCATGGAAACATCAATGAGCCTCAGCGAAGTGAGGTTGGACATTCCCTTGGGTAACTCACCGGAGAGCGAGTTGTTGTAGAACTCAATCTGCGTGAGAGCGGTGAGGCGAGTGAGCGAACTCGGGATGGAACCGTAGAGGTTGTTGAAGGAGAAGTCTACGACGCGAAGGTTGACGAGGTTCCCGAGGGAGTCCGGGATGGGGCCCACGAGGTTGCAGCCGCTGAGCCAGAGAGTTTCTATGTTAGTGAGGTTGCCGAGGGAGTGAGGAATGGGAGAAGGGAGAAAAGGGTTGAAGGAGAGGTTGAGCGTTTTGAGAGTAGTGATGTTGAAGAGGGAAGGCGGAACGACGTCGTGGAGGAGGTTGAAGACGAGGGAGAGTGTTCGGAGGTTGGGGAAGGTGGAGAAGGAGGGAGGGATGGGGCCGGAGAAGTTGTTGCCGGTGAGGTCGAGGTGGAGGAGGCTGGGGAGGAGGGGGAGGGTGTGGGGGAGGGGGCCGGTGAGGAGGTTCTGGGAGAGGTCGAGGTGGAGGAGGGGGGTGCAAAGAGAGATTTGGAGGGGGAGGGTTTGGTTGATGGAGTTGTTGAAGAGGATGATGGAGGTGAGGTTGGGGAGGCGGCAGAGGAGGGAGGGGGAGAATGGGCCTGCCACGTTGAAGTTCGAGAGGTCCAGTGCCGTCACGGTGCTGTTGCTTGGGCCGCAGGTGACGCCGGCCCAGTTGCATGGGGTGGGATCACGGCTGTTCCACGTCGAGAGGGACGATTCCGGGTCGTCCAGGGATTGCTTCCACTCGTACAGATATAAACCATCTTGGTTCAGCCCAAAAATCAAACACGCTTGTTCCAGAAGGAGCAGGGTGAAGAGGAGGAAGACAGGAACCACTTGCATATGCATATTCAGACCCATTGTTTCTGTCTTGTCTTCGACTCGTCGCAGTGGCTTAACTGATTTTCTTCTTTGATTTGGTTTGCTGTTCTACTGAGCTGGCAACTGCCGAGGGAGGATTTTGGCTCTGACTCTATAAAGACTCCTCAGATTTTATGCTTCACGACAACCTTACTTTCTTCTAATCAGTCTTCATCATCACTATTTTTTAAATAGATAAAACAAAAGGTAACTAAAATTAGATAAATTCCAATAATACCTTATTTTATTAACAATAATGATGTATTTTATTTAACTAGAATTGTTCTTGTATCCTCATATGTCTTAGGATAAAGATGTCTTGTTCAAGAGCATTTAAATGTAAAATATAATTTGTCCTCTAAGATCAAGTATTAGGATTTATATAAGGATGTGTCTTTAATGATCGATCCAATATTCTCGTAAAGGTTTATCATATTTGATTTTATTTGTTGTTTCGAGATCCTTGGCCCTTTATCGTAAGCAATTAAGGTTGTTTAAGGAGTAAGGATTAGATGAGATGCATGATGGGGGTGCTTATCTGGCAACATGAAAGGGTCTGCCTACATCCGAGGAAATCCAATGGCAGAGTGCCAACAGACTAACAGTGGTAAAAATCGACGGAGGAAGTTGAAGGAATACATAGTGTGTGCATAAACATGAAAAGACTAAAGATAAAACAAAGTCATATGTAATAAGACTCAGAAATCAAAAGGCTACAAAAATAATAATGTATAATGTGTTCATGAAAAAAGATCATGTATAATATATCAAAGATTGGAAAGTTTTTTTTCTCTCTCTACTGCCTACAATTCTATCTCTCTACAAGATAAAGACAAGAAAATACAGTGAAACAAACAACAACCGTTTACTTTCATAAAAAGTGGCGCAAAATAGTCACTGTTGTGACTCCATAAAGGAAAAGGCAAATGTTAGTGGAACACTGGAATGTATGTAACAATCAACATGAATTTGGAGTCTGAACCGGTGGGAAAAAGATACATTACCCGTGCCAGTTACAACAAACAACATATCACGATGATTAGTAGACTAAGATCGAATTGCGTAAGCAAAACAAACAACAATGAATGTTGTTGGATGCTATTGCATATTAACTATGAAACGAGTTTATGCAAAATAAAAATTGAATAATGTTTTTTTAAAACATAATTGAGTAATGTTTTAATGACATAAAAATTACATTCAAGTTGTCTAATGGTTTCAACAGGCTACATTTTTGAGAATATATATATGACTGTGTTTGTGACTCTACGTCGTGGTATACATTTATCTAAAAAATGAAAAGTTTTGCATTGATGTCTATATCATCCCAAACAAGCCTCGGCACGAAGTAGTTATTGAGTTCCTTTTATTAATGTCGTGAAAAATGCCGTTTTAGACACGAATAATTTGAAATAAAGTAGTACAGTATATTACTATATTGTTCAAAATTGTTTGTAATCGGCTATTAGGATATCAAAATCAAATACATATGATTGGATGGGTATGGATTTGTTTTTCCATAATATACTAGTGTATATATCATCAAGCAAACTTATAAATTATAGAGTATTTCTTCAACTTGATATATATGGTTAATATAAGTTGCTGTTATCGTTTCGGAACTTTCTAATTAGTACAATAATTACCCAAAATATTTATTCGGTCGGTGATATTGATTTCACAATGCCGAAGGAGCATTAATTATTAATTAATAAAAAAAAAACTTGCGCAAGTGTCAAACAACTCAAAAAACCATTGAAGAATGAAGAGAGACGAGCATAAGCAAGCAATGTGAAGGAGAAGGAGAAGAAACGGTTCATGTTGTGGCAGTTGTACTGTAGCTCTCTGACGGTCACATCTCAGATTCAGAGGACATGCAAATTAAGCGTCATGCAAATAGACACTTTTCAGGTTTCAATGAAACTCCTATTTTGTCAATCTCAGTCAAATGTCGGGAAAACCGTCATTTTCTGGTTTTAACTCCTTGATCTTGATTTGACTGAAGCCATCTTTAATGTAACTTTTAATATATTTATTACAAAAGTTATAAATATTTAATTGTGTAAGTAATTCATTTTTTTTACTTCATAAAAAATTCTAATTAACTACTAATTCATAAAGATTAATAGTATTAGTTCTGTCTTAATTTTACATTTTTTCTAATTTTTTTAAATATTAAGAAGACATTTTTATTAAATATTTTTTTCTTTAATTTAATTATTAGGTTCAATTTGATTTTTTATTTTTAAAAGTTTTAATTAGATCCTTTTCTTTTTAAAAAAATTCAATTAGATTCTTAATTTTTTAAAATGAGTTTAATTTGATCTATTTTTGAAAATGTTTAGAACTTATTAAAGAAAAATAAAACGAAATTAAACCCATTTAAAAATAAAGCTGCATCATTGAATTTTTTTAAAGGACATAATTAAACCTTTTAAAGATAAAGCAACCAAACTGAATTTATTCATTAATTAAATTAAGGGGAAAATAATAATTTAACCTTTATTTTTTTATCTTTTATTAGAATAAAACTTAGTATAAATACCTAAATTCGTCATTGAAAGTGTAATTTGCTGACATATGAGTCCTTAAAAGATGAAAACTAATTTTTTGTCCCTAAATATATAAAATTGTTAATATATTAGTCTTGTCGTTAGTTTAGATCATGAAGTCTAACGTTTATATTGATGTGACAAATAATGATTAAAATATTTTGAAAAAAGATTATTTATCGATGACTTAACAAGATCAATTTATCATTAAAACATCGATGAATTAATTTTTTTTTCCCTCTGTCCTCCCCTTCTCTCCTCTTCACCTTCTTCTCTTTTTCTGTCAAGAAATTGGAAGAAAAGGTTTGTTTGGTTGGTTGTTCACAAAAGGGAAAAGAAAGCATAAAAAGGGTTGGTGTTCCTCAAACTCTTTCAGTCCATCGTGTATTGCCTCCATAGGCTCTTCGACAATCACGTGGTCACGACATCATGCTTCGACAAGGTGACAATCAGTGCATCACTCAGTGGATAAAGTGAAGCCCAGTCTTTGAGCAAAGTGGATGACCGAAAAAGACAACCAATGGTGAATTGTGGGTTGTTTGGATTAGGTATGGCCTGTGGGTGAATGGAGAAGGAGGATGGCTATGGAAAGTTATAAATTTAGTGGAATGTTAAATATGTTATCTCTATGTTCTATATGTTTTATTTTTAGTTTTTTCCCCCTCTTTATCTCTCATCTCCTTCTTTCTCTCTTCTTTTCTTTTTATCTTTTTTCTTTTTTTTTCAATCTTTTCGTAACTATTTTTGAGTTCATCTACCTCGGATTCCAATTAATTTAGGTTAAAGGTGTTATTAATGTTGATGTTAGTATAAGAATAAAAAATTTATATCATTTAACAAAATCTACATAAATTTTACTTAATACTAAAAGTGTGTTGAAAAGAATGTAACACCACCATTCTTCTAATCCAAGATTATTAAACTAGAAAATTTCGCCATTCCTGTCCATACTATTTTCGTGTGCAAGACAGAGTAACATCTATGGCTTTAGTTTGGCAGAATCTAGAAAGGGAAGAGTAGTGATTAGTAATTTTTCTTTTAGCTCTATTAATAATAAGTATGTACACATCGGTTTAGAATTAATATTTGATATGTTCTAAGAATATAGTAAATAGTTTTACCAAGTTTTTTTTACCTGGTTAGCATTTGTTATTTCCTTTTATGTCTTTTGTTAACATGAACAGGAATAATTAGGTCAAGACTGTTTTTGAAGATCAAATGATCAATCAATGCAAGTCACCCGCGGGAAGACAGGATATATAGCTAGCAAACAGTTAACATGGAATGACACTATTTGGAATTCTGGCCACCACTGATCAATGATCATGCTAGCTAGCTGTAGCCAACTAGTAAATTATAAGCTTCAAATATATACCAATAGACTGGCTTCTAGGGTGGACCATTATGGCAAGTGGTTCACACCAAGCACAAATTTTATGAATCCATAGATCAATCTAAAGTTCACATCCTTATTATATACATCCTTCACATATTAATTTTATCTTTTTGTCTTTCTCCTTCTTCGGAGTCCGACAGCTCCCGGCCGGTCACCACCCACCATGGCCATAAATGCCGCCGTCACGCACTAACATGACCAACCCTCCTCCGTTTTCCCCAAATCAAGGCGCCTGTACGCTACAAATCAAAGTTTTCGTTCATTTGTATAGGTACCAAATATACTGTACTGATTTGATAGAGACACTGAAATTTCAAACTCCAAATGCTACAAGAACGATTCTGGCCAAAGAAACAAGAAAGAAAAGCAAGGTTTATTTGCATTATAGGCCACTCATCAACTTCAATTGCATCAATTAATGTTTCCAAATTGAAAAGTATGAAGCTAGTTTATGCTGCATAGTACTGCCTGACAAACTCTTTGGGTTGGTTTGGGGAAGAAGAGGAAGAGGGGAAGAAGGAAGAGGGTTGGTCACGTTGGTGCATGCGTGATGGCAGCCTGTTACAATGGTGGGCGGTGACCGGAGGAGTATGACGATGGTGGATGGTGATGGCCGCCGTAAAGGTGGAGGAGTCGACAGACTCCAGATAGGGATGTAAACTAAAGAGATGAAGTTATTATGTGGAGGGTGTATAATAGAGGCGTGTGTCTTATATTAATCTAAAGACTCATAAAACTTATGCTTGGTGAATAGTGGTCCACCTTATAAGTCCTCTATACTATGATTCCGACAAATATATATTGGGTTTGTTTATGAAAATTATAACGCAACGGTATTTGTCACCAACAAGACTGGATAGTCTAACGTTACCATATTTGTCTTCCCATTATTGTGTATTATTATTACATTTGATACTGCTTGTCGCACACTTTCTGTTGGCACTTAGGAGTGAAACTTCTCGAATCCCTTTTCTCTTTTTGGTTTGGTAGAAAGAACACAAAAACGTATAGCAAGCATAGGTCATGATTTTGTATACGGGGAAGAAGAATAAATTATGACTGAATTGTATAGGGTGTTTTTTTACGCTTTATACAGCATGCTTGTGATATCCAAGCATAAAAGCGTTTACCTTTTATTATATATAAAAAAAAGAGCGTTTACCTTAGACACTACCCTGTCTAGCTAGTTACTTTTGGATTGGCAGATTGTAAAAAAGTAAGTATAGGCTATGATTTTGAATAGTGGGAGGTAGAAGTAGAATAAATTATAATTCTAGTACAAGTGCCTTTTTAGACTTTGTACGGCATGCTTAAAAGCGTTTAACTTTGTCTAGATATTTCCCTTTTAATACGAACAACACGATCCGGTATTCCGGTTGAACATGGAAAAACCAATTCTCAATTTGTAATTACAATTTTTAATTCATCATAATTTAAGGTATAAGGAAAGGTTATTATTTTCTCTTTTTTAGAAACTCTACTTTAAGAATCTAATAACTAAACTTCTCGTATATATGTTCAAAATAGTTGATGAAATTAACAAGAGATTTAAAAATATAATTTACCAAAAAATGATTTGTGATTCTTCTTTTATTTTCTTTGATAATATGAGAAGTCAATGAGATTGTTGATGTCATTATTATATTATTAATTGATGTTAAGGATGTTACTTGACAATAAAAATTAAAACAAAAAATTAAATACATAAATGATTTTTTTAAAATGATCTATTTTATAATATCAAAATATTATTTAAACTTTTTTTTTTATTTTACAGAAGAATTAGGTGAATTAAGTCCTAAGTTTTTATGAATTAGGATATGTCTCAAGACTTAATAAGTATCTATAAAAATTGTTATAAGTTTTTTTTTTTTTTACTTTGGATCATTCTTAAAGATGAAATGATTTCGTTTCTATTATTAATTAAATTCTTCCTAGACACACAAAAAAGTAACTACTTGTTTCTAATAGAGATCAATTTTTCCATCTCTTTAACTCCAAACATTATATTACTTCTATAAACTTATGAAGTGTTGCTTTGATTTTATATAGGTTGTTACTAATAAACAAATTTAAAGTAAATTATGTAATAATATTTGAAAAATAAAAATTCAAATTAAAAATATAAATATATTATCCCTTTTTCGTAACTATCATAATAGTTTTGGTTTTCCAGTGAAATCTCAAAGGACTCCACAAACTTTGTTCCTTAAGCTAGCTAAAATGTTCTGGGCACGAGAAACTTTTAGATGACTTTTGGCATTTTTTCCAGGCCCGAGAGGAATTTCAAACTTGAGCTAGCATGTAGTTATTCATATTTTTGGGATATCTCTTCTTGTGATGGATCTTATCTTCATAACCGATAAATATCTAAATAATGATTAGTGTACTCGGCCAAGATTTCCAAGAGACATTTAAAAAAATGGGCCTAACATATGGAGATACGTTGGTTTAGGACTATGGATATAAGATGTACATGGCTCAGTCTAAAACTAGGAGGGTACAAAAATGAAGTAGACAATGCAGTTTTATCTACTTTTTTAAAAAATATTCTTGTGCTCTACTTTATTTATATTGTGGGTGTGGAATATGTCTAATAACTAAATTTACTCCTTTTCATTAAGCAGGAACATCACCTTATATGTCACAAGTTTTTTAAGTAAAACATTTTC
Source organism: Glycine latifolia (assembly GCA_013407115.1). Taxonomy (NCBI): domain Eukaryota; kingdom Viridiplantae; phylum Streptophyta; class Magnoliopsida; order Fabales; family Fabaceae; genus Glycine; species Glycine latifolia. The sequence goes on along the minus strand of CM023955.1, from coordinate 6,708,867 downwards.
AATTTGTTCAATATCAACATCAACAACATCTTTAACTCAAGTTAATTGGGGTTAGTGATAGATGAACCCAATAATAAATCAAAAATAAAACAAAAGAGAGAAAAAATAAGTTAAAATAAAATAAAAGAAAGATAAAAGGAAAAATGGAGAAAAGAAGAGGAAAAGAACTAAGACAAGAGAAACAAATGGAATATAGAACTACTAATGAGTTTAACCGTTCACCAAATTTATAGGTTTTCTCCACTCCATTCTAAGACATATCGTCCGTCAATCTATATCTCACTCCATTAGGTCTTGTTTCACTACCTTTCCCCAGGTAAGTTTTGGTCGACTTCTACCTCTCTTTGTGTCGAACTCTTGGTAACAAACTCTTGTTCTTATGGGAGCATCCAGTGGCCGTCTCATAACGTGCCCAAACCATCTCAATCTATGCTCCCTCATCTTTTCACATACCGGTACCACTGATACCTTTCGTTGAATATCCTCATTTTTTATCTTATCCTTCTTTGTATATCCACACATCCACTTTAACATCCTCATTTCTGCTATCTCTATTTTATGCTCATGTTGCCTCTATGCTGGCCAGCATTCTGCTCCATATAACATTGTCGGTCTTACAGTTGTTCTATAGAATTTTCCTTTTAGCTTAAGGGGAATTTTGCAGTTACACAAAAATTTCGATGTACTCCGTCATTTCACTCACTCTGCTCTAATTCTATGATTTACATTCTCATTAATCTCACCACCTTTTTGCAACATTGATCCCAAGTATCTAAAAACACATTTCTTGGGTACCCTTAACCAAGTAGATGCACCGTGTCTTGATCACCATCTCTTACCCGCGAAAACTCACACTTCATATACTCCGTCTTGCTCTTGCTTATCGTGAATCTTTAGACTCAAAAGTGTTTCTCCACAGTTCCAATTTCTTATTAACACCGTCTTTGGTCTCATCAATAAACACGATATCATCTACAAAAAGCATACACCACGACACTTCCTCTTGAATATCTTTGGTTAGTTCATCCATCACTAAGGCAAAGAGATAAGGACTAAGAGCTAAACCTTGGTGGACACCTATCGATAGGAAAATGCCTTGATGTTCCATTACAGGCTTTCACACATGTTGTAACCCCATCATACATATCCTTGATATCATTAACATACTTTAATGCTACATTTTTCTTCTCAAGAGTCCACCATAAGACTTCTATTGGGACTCTATCATATGTTTTCTCAAGATCTATGAACACCATATGTAAGTCTTTCTTCTTTTCCTTATATCTTTCCATTAATTGTCTCATCAAGAAAATAGATTCCATGGTACATCTTCTTAGCATAAATCCAAATTGATTTACGGACACCTTGGCCTCCCTCCTTAGGCGATGTTCGATAACTCTCTCTCACAACTTCATAGTATGACTCATAAGCTTGATGCCTCTATAGTTTAAACAATGATGGATATCTCCCTTGTTTTTGTAAATAGGCACAATCATAATTTTCCTCCAAGCATTAGACATTTTATTTGTTTGAAGAATTCTATTAAAAATATTGGTCAACCATTTTATTGTCACATCTCCCAAGCTCCTTCACACTTCAATAGGGACGTCATCATGTCCCAAATCTTTATTATTCTTCATCCTCTTTAAAGTCTCATTAACTTCATGTATATTAATTCTGAGCACAAATATTCTATTCAGATAATAAAAAACGTCCTCCAAATCCACCTCACTCTTGTTGTCATTCCCCTTAAAAAATTTGTTAAAGTAGTTTAGCCATATTTCATTTACATCTTCGTCCCTTACCAAAAGTCTTTGATTTTCATCATTAATATTAATTATCACACACGGTCTATAGTTTAAATTAGTTAATGTTTGAAACTTCTTTTTCAATGCCATTATTAGCATGTTAAACAAGAAGTAGTTCTTGGAACCTATGATTAGCATCTCAATTCGGAGATTATATAGTATTTTAATTCCATTTAATATTAATCAAAGTAATACTCCTGACAATCATGATGATGATAATGATTGTGAAGATAATAATAAAGTCATAATTTTTACTACGACGACAAAGATATAATAACATTTAAAGAAATTATCGCAATCATATATTAATTAAATCAACCATAAAAATTCAATCTCCACGAAACAAATGACAACCTCCTTGTCAAACTCATTAAAAGAATATATTTAGTTGTATAATTTTTATATTAACTTTTAAAATTATATAGTAGTTCAATTATAGAGGAACTTACCATATCCACCCACCTACACACAGACCCTAAACTTTAATTATAAGTAAAAAAATGTCCAATTCATCAGTCATATTCTGACATTCATATACATTTATATACACACAGTTGTCATTATAAAATGATGAAAAATACAGTTCATGCATGGTATAGCAAAAAGAGATCAATTCAAATGCTTCGAATTTCGAAAGTCCACACCCCAAAATCTCCAAAGGAAAAGAAACAGAGAAAAAGTGAAGGTGTTTGTAACAGATGATGTAAGATTTCAATACACAAAATTAAACAAACCAAAAAAAAAAGCTGCATGTATTTTGCCCAAAAGAGATGCGAAAGAAAAAACCTTAATATATTCACTCCTCTATTTTAACTTTATCAACAAAATACACAATAATAGTCTAAATTGTTTTTTTTTTCAATCTAGCTCGTGGTCCAGGCTATGTGGACTATCTAAAGCTCCTTGTCGTCCATGACGACTTAAAATCTGCTTTATATATTCAATTTAGAAATATATAAAATAGAAAAGATAGCAACAGGTTTTTCATCTTGTTTTCTTTGTCGGATGCAAAAGAAAGTGGTCCAACAAACAGAAACCCAACTAAACATTGTCCTGATTCCAAGATGTCAGACACTCTTACTACTATCTTTTATTAGAAAAACAATTATAAGATATTTTAAGCAATACTACCTTTTAGAAGAGTACATAGCAGCCAACTTCACTAATTGTTGTGGATTAGAGGGAACTAAATGTCAGAAAGATTTTTGTCAAATGAATTATAAACAATTAAGTAAATAAATTTAACATCACATTTTAATTTAAAATTTTAAGATTTATATTTATAAATTTTCTTATATATTATTCAATTTTTTCATTCCTAATCAATGTCAACTTCACATTTACATATTTCAATACTAATTCCCTATAAAAAGATCAAGAGCTATATATATGGTGTAGCCCCAGGAAAAAATATGTGGGGCCTAAAATCAAAGCTTTTACACACTTTGAGGCAAGGTTATGGCCCTGATCCATTATATTAAGCTAAAGACACAAAAGTTAGTACAGTAAGTAAAGGAAATGGTGGATCTAACTTCCAACCCATTTGAGCCTGTTCCAGACCACATTCATTATTGTCATCTTATATTTCAAGTCTACTAGCATTACCCCCCATGCAACCATTTCCCCCATTTTTCTCTGCCTAAGTGGTACTTTGAAGCCACTATGGGGAATTCTTTTTTCCCCATTTTGGTGTAGCTTTCTCTTTTTTTGGTACGAAGCCTCTTGTTTCCTACTACTATGCATGATTAGTGAATTAAAGGAGATTTGGGGAAGATCCCTGTGGATGTTTGTTCCTTTGATCTGAATTGTTTAATATAACACATGTTTAAAGCACATTCTTTTTTAGAGGAACCAAGTAGAAAATTAATATATTAGCTGTATATATTCCAAGCATGTACTCTTCTATGTTGTGTTAATAATAAATCATGGTTCATGGGAGGAATAGCTTGCATATTCTATAAACTACCACTATGCCATCAAAATTGAACTCACACCAACCCTTTATTACTTTAGTTTTGTTTCTTTTTTCATGATTCATGATTCCTTCACATATCAAGCATCAATCAATTAGGAATCTTTTTGACTGGTGTGAAATAAAGAAAACAATTTCAAATGGTATAGCTAGATTGGAATTTGCTACACGTTTGAAGCCTTTTTAGTTGACTGAGAGGTGGGGAAGGGAAGGAATATATGATTAGTGATTTAATTAGACGTCTAACTTAATGCACAATTCATATATATATATATATATATATATATATCTTTTTTCCATGTTAAACCAAATATATTTTTCATTTAAGACAATCATAGAGGTATCAAAGCTCTCTAAACTGGTAATGATGTTGATGCCATTTTGATGTCAAAGAGATAGATAGGTCAGGGGTCATGATTTGTTTCATAACGGGAACTGTCTACCTAGTATCAACTTCTAGTAGGGGTGTTCATGGGTACGGGTCATCCGTGAACCCGAATTGATCCGAACCGATCCGAACATTTTGGGTTGGGTCATTTATATATTTGGGTCAAAATCGAACCAAACTGATCAAAACCGTTCATGTATGGGTTGGGTCACGGGTTTAAATTTACAGATCCGTTGACCCGATGATCCAATCCGTGAATCCGTAATAATAATATAAATTTTATTATATATATATATTAAAAATTAAAAAAATAATTTGACAATAAAAAAAAGTGTGGTATTGTAAATGTTTAAGATTGCATCCAAAAATAGCATAGAATATTTTCTAATATTGCATTAAAAATAGGATATAATATTTTTAAGATTGCATTGCATAATATAATAGAATATCTTTAAGATTGCATAGGATAATATGATAGAATATATTTAGGATTGCATTCAAAAATTGGTTAAAATCATATCTTTAAATTAGTATAAATAGAAACATATTTTGGTGTTCATGTATGTATTCCATTCCAAATAATATTAGAGTTTTAGAGAGTTTATGTTTGCATCATTGAGAGAATTGTTGTGAGATCATATAGAAGCGTTTGACAAGTCTGATCCTTCAACTCTCCATCAGGATTTAAAGGTACCTATTTGCTTAAGGAATAAAAGCGTTGGTAACTATTTTATTGTATTCTTCTTCTTGACTTTGGAAAAGGTCGCAGTTGGAAAACTAGGATACCAGTTTTGTCTCTGTTCTTGATGAATTGAGACGTGCGACTTCTGGCTGAGAAACTAGGATACCAGTCTGGCTAGAAAATAAGGATACCAGTCTGTTTCTATTCTTGATGAATTGAGACTAGAGCTTTTTGCTGGAAAACAAGGATATCAGCTGGGATAATTGTTGTGTAAGGGTATACTAGAAAACTAGGATACTAGAAACTCTTGTACACAAAATTATCATAGTGGAGTTGTCAATTGGATTGATTATCCAATTTGGACATCGTGGTTTTTTACCCAATTGAGTTTTTCACGTTAAAATTGATTGTGTCTTCTTTACCTCTTATTTCCATTTTATTGCTTTGAATTTGATTTTAAATTATTAATTATTTTATAAAACTCAATCCACCCCCCTCTTGAGTTCATATGGGACCAACACAATATTCATATGTTATAGAAGTTTTAATAGCAAACTTTTATAATTAAAAAAGTTATCGATTGCTTCCAAAAATTGGACCAAAAATGAAATAATTTTCAATTAAAAAAGTTTTCAATTGACTTAAATTGATCATCCACAGTTTTATATAAATAAATCATAGCACTCAGCTAACTGTTTAGGATCTTGTATTTTAGACATTTGAGTTATGTTCCCTACTTTAAAACTTTAAGTAGCTAAAATCAAAATAATGGAAAATTTGATTAGAACCAAGGTACTAACAGTGTGTTGCTTAGAAATAAGAATTGATTTAAGGTTATGAACTTTTTTTTCATATTTTGTTTACCATGTTTATAATATTAATGAATCATATTTTATTTATTTGTTTGTTTCAGCAAATCTGGTTGCAACAAATTTGGTTATAATAAAGCTTGATTTGTAAGAAATAATTGTGATTCAGACTATTATAGTAAATCTTGTTCAAAAATATTTTTTTAAATTTATATTATAAGTCTATTTTAGAATATTATGTTGATGGTATTAAATAAATCAATTTTACTACTTTCATACATTTGATAATATTGTGTTAATTGTATGAGATATTTGAAAGAATCGTGATATAAAATAGTAGTTATTAAAAAAAATTAAATGGGTAGCCCGGTGATCCGAACCGATCCGAATCGTTGATGAACGGGTTGGGTCCTAAATTTGGCTAAAATTGATCCGAACCGATCCGCAAACACCCCTAACTTCTAGGGTCCAGAAAATGTTGTATTGCAATATTATGTATGTTGTTCATTGCGTCTAATCTTCTATCAAGTGGTATTTGTTGGAAATTTCGAGATGGTAGATATTGGGGAGATTTACATCAATAGATCATGAGTAATCATATAAGTGAATTAGACACCACACCTTAACCCAAAACCTTAATGTCTAAGTTTATGAATCTTCTCATTCACTTATATAGTGCTTAATTTTTCTATTTTTATTCGATGTGAGACCTTCCTTCACATTTGTACTCCAACATTATTGTTTAGCTCTTTAGGAATAATGGGAAATGTATGGAAAGAAGTTCCTCTTCATCACCTCCATCGATAATAGCATTAGCATATATAGGATATATAAGATATGACTGATTGTGCCTTGTGACTACGATATATCGGATTGGGGCTATCTGATTCATCCGTTTGCCCGAGTTGGGTATCTATATGTGCTAGATATATATTACTGTTTCCTCAATAAAGTGAATGTGTGGGGGAAAATAAGTAGACAGATCCAAATTAGCTCTTAAATTACATAAAATTTTATATCATTAAGTATGCATAGCATTGGCCTAAACATAGTCATATAGGGACACCCAGAAAACGATAAATTGGGCAGGCCTATAGTTTTTCCTTCTACCCCAAATAGGCCGATGGACTTTGGAGTGTCACCTGGCATTAAAGGGCACTTAATTAGAGATATAACTTTAAGAAAATATTTATCCAACACTTATTTTTCTCTTAATTTTTTTTATAGTTAATTATATAATTTAGTCTCGCTTAGTAGATTATCAATTTAGTCCCTATATGCAAAAAAAATATTAGGTCAGCCTCGATACCTTTAATGTTTTTGATTTAATCCCTATTGTCTTTATCCATCTTACAATGACAATTGCCTCTCTTATGCATTCTTAATTTTTTTTATTAGTTACGCATTCTTTATTTGGTTTTTATGCATATGACATATTCTTAATTTGATCCATATACATATAACTCATTCTTAATTCAATCTTTCTATAACACTTTCTTAATTTG
>CM023955.1:6641155-6688752 GCA_013407115.1 Glycine latifolia | reverse complement strand
GATCAGAATGTGGTGAATTGCTTCTTTCCAGCACCCTCAACTGAGACTCAGGAAGTCCTCACAGCATTGCCAGTGGGTATTGGCGTTTTGGGCAGCATGTTCTTTGTTGCATTTCCTACACAGCGACATGGAATTGGCTTCCCCCTTTCAACAGATTAATCTTCCAGTTCTGTTTATATTCATCTTTGTTATTGTCACTGATTTCTATAATTGAATTGGATTGATTAATTCTTGTGTTTGGAACAATTTACATATATTCAATTGAAATTTATTATTTAAATCATATATTATTCGTTCAATCTTTAATGTATTTAAACCTGGCTTAAACCTAGCACTATAAGGACTTCTCCGTCAATCCATTCTTTAGAACTTATCAGCATTATCTTGATCACGCAAGCAATATTTTACGCAAAGTCGTTTTTTTTTTTAATGGGGAATTGATTGCTTGAGCAACTTTTCAACGAATTGAATCTTACCTTAAACAACTTGTCTCTCTTTAATAGCCTTTATATCCAATAACAAGGCACCGCTGCTTAATTCAGATTTTAAAGTATACAGCCAGAGAAAACTTGATAGTATGCAGCCCGAACTTCTAAATATTAAGTGGTTATTCAATAAGTCAATGTAGTAGTTTACCCCGAAGTTAGTAATAATGTTAAACTCATCATAAGTGGCTATCTAGTAGCCTGTATTCCCTTTTTTCTAACATATGTGCATAATGTGAATCCAACATCAAACAAAGTTCTAATAAATTAAATCCCTGAGGAGTCAGGCCATATGAATCGCAAACAAATGTTAACACTTGCACTATGAGAACACTAAGGAATACTTAAACTCTTGCTACATTACAGCAACTGACTGAATAAGAAGTTTTCTAGGAATTGACAAAAACTTCAACCACAGGTAATGGGGTTTGACCAAAACAAATTATTTTGCAATCACCCAAGTTTACCTTGCCCAGAAGGCCAGGAGTCCAGGACTATGGAAAATCTTTTCCAACAAACATGTTCCATATTAAAGTTTCAAGAAATGTTGGAGAAGAACCATGGCAGTGTCCCCAAAGAAGAGATAGCAGGTCATGTGAAATATAAAGTCACCCCCAGGGTAAGCTTATTTTTAAATCTTGCACGTAGCATATTTACTTCCTCAGTTTGAAGCTTTAGTTATTACATCACGGAGACACTGATCATCAGAGAACGTCAACCATTTGAGATGAGAAAGTGAGATCATGAATTGGAAAGGCAGCACATGTTCAGTCACTTAAAAAAATAAAAAATGTTAGTTTGGATCTGCAATATGCCAAAATTGAAAGCTACAGATAAAACTATGTTTTCAAGAAAAATTTCTTTTTCTTCAAATTCCATGATGAAAACAATTTAGACAGGAACTAGTAATTATATGAAGTTCCAAAAAAAAAAAAAAGACTACCAGAATTGAATTCCTGTACTTGTGTTATTCAATACACCTAATTTAGAAACCTAAAATTCACTGAAATTCAGTTCCTGAACTTAAGGGGGGTTCTAAAGATACAGCGATTGCCTAAAACGTTTTTCTATCTTTCCACAATATCCAACAATCTCTTCTTTTTCTATTTTTTAATGGTGGAGGCACATGATGATCGAATCATTGCATTTAAAAGATGGCTAAACTATACTAGACATAATTACAGATTCACTTAGCACAAATACCAAACATGCCATTAAAGGGCTCAGCACAAAATTAACCAACACTAAATACAATAATAATTTAATAAGCAAGCTTTCTGCGCATAACAGAATTTCATTAGCAACTAAATAACAACCTTTTACAACAGAAAAAGTCAGGGGACCATGTGATGCCAAAGGTTTTCTCAGTAAGGAGAATGCAATGCATATCTGTAATCTGAGGAACCACAAACTTCAACTTTCAGCTTCAACTAGCTTCTGCCCCAGCTCAACTAGCAATAGCTCAGTGGCTTCTCTAACTTTTTTTGGGTCCCAAAGTCCACCAATTACTACATTCCACACTCCCTCATCTGGAATGCATCCATCTAATACCATCTCATCAATAATTCAAGCAGCTTTGTGCAGGTATCCTCTCCTGCAAAAACATTTGACTAAACAATCAAAAGTGCCAATTTCACCAGAGATGCACCTAGTGCGCATACTAAGATACAACTGAAATGCACGAGGTGGATCAACATTATTACAAAGGCCCGGACTACCATGTTATGCATACTAACATGAAGGCTCCAAATTGCTCGATTTGGTGAGATACCACCAAGAACCATCTCATCAATGAAGTTTGCAGCTTCTTGATAGCTGCCAGCAGCAGAGGCCGGCTATGATTTTCCCATACAACCCTGCATTTGGTTTCAAGCCTTGAATCCTCATCCTGTCAAGAATTTCCACAGCTTCACGAAGCTTTCCTTCTTTACACAGCCCACTGATTAAAGTACTATAAGTGACCATGTTAGGCAAATGGTGCTTTCTGACCATCACTTCTAATAACTCCATTGCTTGAGATGAATGACCACCTTTACATAAACCATCTATCAGAGAATTATAAGTAAAAACATTTGGCTCAATGTCATTTCTTCAAGCAATCCTAATACCTTCATCCAAATTATTAGACTGACACAAGCCATGTATCAACCTAGTATAGGTAAGAACGGAAGCTGAAAAACCTTTCTGCTCCATCTCTTTGAATAGTTCCTTGGCCTCACTGATTTTTCCAAGTCTACACATCCCATTAATCAATGTACCATACGTATATGAATCTGGCTGGCATCGACGGTTGGGCATCTCCTGAAATATCCGTAAAGCAGAATCAACAGTCTCCTTGTTTTTGCAGAGGGCCTTGATCAAAATATTGAGGGAAACAATGCTAGGTGGAGTACCCAGTTCTCTCATCTCCCGGTAAAAACCGATAGCCCCCTTTACATGGTTTTCCTCCACAAAAATATCAAGTATTGTAAGGTAAACCTTTTGAGTTGGCCTAAGCATAAAACCTTCCATCTTGTGGAAAACCCTGATGGCATCAAGTGGCTTATGCACGCGTCCATAACCTCCTGCATATAGTTAAGAATATGTCCTCTGTAACCTTGCAATTTTCTTGCTTCATTCTCTCCAGCATTCCTTCTGCTGGCCTATACTGGTTCACGGCGAGTAACCTAGAGATGCTGTGACCAAAAGTTTTGTGATCATGACGAAATCCATTACTATATTCAGCAGTTGCAGATCAAACATGTTCACAGCCTTGTGCACGTCCTTTTCTGCCTTAATTAACTGCACAACTAGGGAATTTGTGATTTGCTTTGGCCACGTGAACATAGTTTTACTACCCATAATAACTCCAACTCCCATTTATATTATAATAAATACTTAAAAATGATATATGTTTATGAAACTTCCAACGCTATTTCCTCACAATGTTCTTCTGCAATAGGATGCATATGAAGCGAGTCTCACATCCGCGAACAGTGTTAACTAAGATTAAATTGAAATGAAACCATTCAAAAGTAAAATTTAGACAAAAAATTAAGGATAGCATGTTTGAAATATTTTAAACGGAAATATTGCAAGATCTCCGAAAACCCAATAAGGATAGCATGTTAACTTGTTTTTTGGAAGTACAACATCGTTGTCATTAATTGCACCATTGTTGTGAAGAGAGTAGTGAACGAGACTGCAAAACTTGGACCATGCATCACTACGAACTTGCCACTGCTCTATTTATTTTTTTATTTTTTTCTTCGTTTTTTATTGTTGCTGTTCCCGCAGAAAAGTTGTCTTAACCGCTTGTAATGGACTGCCACCATGCGTGGGCTACATTTCTTCCCTTTTGGGCCACTCATAAACGGGCCCTGTTAGGAGGCTGCTATTTCCACCCAAATTTTATTTGTTACTTTTTTCCTAAAAATACCCCTAAAGGAAATGTGTGGAGGGTGCACTCCCTACATCAGAAATACATTTTTGTTGTATATAGTAAATGTATTTTCATTATGTATTTCAAATACATATATGATGAAAACACGTTTTTGTTGTGTAATCAGTAAAAAAAATTGAAAACCGTATTCCAAAGTTAAAAATGATTATTGTTTTGAAATAACCATTTTAAATCACTTTAAAGACACAGTGAATTAAATTAATTTTTTAAAAGATAACTAAATATAATTAGAACCATAAAAAAATTAAAAGTGTATTTCAATCCATTTTTTAATTTTTATAGTAAGTTTCTTCATTTTAGAGTAGCCAAATAAAAAACTATACATGCGAACTAGCTTTCGAGTTTGTAGAAAAATCAATTCATCTTACTCAAATTCCATATATTAAGCTTAGATGACCATCGTATCGTAATAAAATTTATCAAATCGTTTTATTTAAATCATGTCAATCTTCACCATGTGTTGTGTGTTTCTCTATGCTTCAATATTAAAATCATAATAAAATTGAACTACTTGAATCATTAAAGTTATTTTTATACAAAAAAATTGAGTCATTAGTTATGTTAGGGTTATTACCTTAGTCCTGTCCTGTGAACTTTTTTGAAATCAAACGAATTTTGAGAGTTTTTTTTTCATATGCAAAATTCAAACTTAAGTTCTTTTTTTAAGGAAAACCACACATATACTCACTCACTTGTACTAATTATAATTAAAACAATCACTTGTTACTTTTTTTCTTTTTTACCAATATTAAGAATGTCGTTTCTTTTATACCAATATTATTCGAAAAAATGAAAGGAAAAAGTTACAAAATACTATACATTTCTCCAATATTACCTAAGAGGGTAAGGGTACTTTGGAGACAAAAATATATTTAAAATATTTTGTAAACAGAGTTAACACTGTTTGATGTGTAAAGTTAGGGAGGTTTAACGTATGGTGAAAAAAATGTGAGAGTATACGTGTAATTAGTGCAAATTTGATCAGATATTCCTGTTATTTATTCTATAAATAATAACTAATTGCAAGCTGGGAACCTTTGACTTATCGCTCACGTGAATGATTGTAAAACTTTTGTTAGTTGAACCCTTTTCTTCAGTTGACCATTGGTTGAATACTTCCTTTTCTATCAGATATAACTAATTCAACAAATTTCAAGAACTTAGAGACTCCACACACCAACCAACGCCTGTGATATCAAACAGAAACATGTGTGTTGCCAAGGTAAAAACAAATATCAATTGTTGAATTGGTCCCAAATTGCATTGCATTTCAAGAAGGAAAACTATTCAATTTATTAGTATATAATAACTCTACACATCCGAAAAAATGGATCTAATTCATTATTGTAATTAATAATTTAGGTTCCACATTTTAATTACTGTGAATTAACTTTTTTTCTTCTTCTTTCCTGTGGGAAGAAAAAAATGTTTTTCATTTTGGCCAATAGAAGTGAGAAAATGTTTGATGATTGCAGAATCTTGATCTTTGACGATGAGATGAGACCATAGTCTTCAGGCCCAAAGAACACTGTAAGTCCAATGAGAAGCCCACATGCTGATGAGTGTGTGGCAGCCATAGGAACCATAGCGGGGCCCACAACAACACGAACCTTAAACATCGATTCGATCATAGCACGTCGAAGATCCTAAAACACCAAAACAAACACATCTTTTTAAAGAATCAATCCAAGGCACCACTTGAACAAACAAAAACGAACACACAGTAATTCTTATCTCTCCAATTCCCTCACGCCCTTAACCAATTGACCAAAGTTACATTGAAAAGTAAAATATTATTAAAAAAACAAAAAACGAAACCAAAAGAAAATTCAACGAAAGAAAAATCAAACACGAGACAAGAAAGAACCTCGGAATAAAAAGTTCATCCAAAACACACGCACCCACACGCAGAGTCACCAGTGAGAGAAACATTTCGTTTTAGTTAATAAAAAAACACAAAATTTAGAAACATAAGCAAAAGAAAGGAAAAAATGCATCCTTTTTTCTTCGGGTTTGGTTTTGTTTTTTAGCTGGCCCTCCTGTTTGACACGAGCATCAAACGATCACACCGTTCGTTCGTTCGTAAAAACAAAAAAAAGAGAGAAGAAAAACAGATTAAGATTGTTACTCTAATTAATAATTAAAAGAAATTATTATGAAAGGAGTTATAGTAGTCAAGAAGAGCAACTGTTGTAGTTGTTGTTGTTGTTGGGTTATTATTTTTGTTTATCAATTATCACTCTTTTTATTACTATTGTTCTATTATTTGTTCTTTTATTCTTCATCTTCGTTGTTCTTTCTTTCTTTTCAATCTCTCTTATTACACGCTGCTTTTCTTTTTTATCTTTTCAATTTAAATTATCTCGTTTCTATTTATTTATTTTTCATCAGACAGGATAATAATTATGTGCCTTTCCATTCCTTGACTGTCACGGAATTTTTTTGATTTCCAAAGAGAAAAAAGAGATGACAAAAATAAATAAAAACAAAGAAACAGCAAAATCGATTCTATTCGGTTGCCCTAGTTATTATTTTTCCCTTTCCTTCTCTGTGCTGCGTGGTTGGGTTTCTTTTTGTGGCTTCGTTGTGGATTCCTAGGGTTTGAAGGTGGAAAGAGGTTCGATCTCGATCAATGGAGGCCGAGGCAGAGAACAACGACGTGAAGAAGGAAGAAAATAGCAATGAGAACAACAACAACAACAACAACAATGAAAGTAACAGCAAAATTGGGAATTCAAGTGAGGGTCATAGCAAGTCCAAGCGTCAGATGAAGACGCCGTTTCAGCTTGAAACGCTCGAGAAAGCTTATTCTGGTTTGTTATCGTTAACCTTTTTTTTTTTTCTTGTCCAATTTTTAGGCTTTTTATTGTTTACTGTTTTTTTTTTTTCTGTTTTGGGTTTTAGTTGAGAATTACCCGTCGGAGACTATGAGGATGGAGTTGTCGGAGAAGTTGGGGTTGTCGGATCGGCAGTTGCAGATGTGGTTCTGTCACCGGCGGTTGAAGGACAAGAAGGAGTTGCCGTCAAAGAAGCCGCGTAAGGCGGCGGCGTTACCGGATTCTCCGGTGGAAGAGCCCAAGTTGGGGCCTGAAGTGGGCGTAGAATACGGGTCCGGGTCGGGTTCTGGGTCCAGCCCGTTTGCCCGGTCGGAGTTGAGGAATGTGGTGCCTCGGGGGTACTATGAGTCACCACAGACTATAATGGAGCTTAGAGCAATTGCTTGTGTGGAGGCTCAGTTGGGGGAGCCTTTGAGGGAAGATGGACCTATTCTTGGAGTGGAGTTTGATCCGTTGCCACCGGATGCATTTGGGGCACCCATAGGTTTGGTCTTTGATTCTTTGACTTGGTGGATGGTTGTGTACTTGGGATGAATTGAGTGAACTCTATCAATTATGATGGTGTGTTTATTTTATTTGGGGTTTATGGGATATGCAATTCAACTGTTTACTTCCTTTGGTTATTGTCTTTTCATTGTATGTTTCTACTTAGGTATCTATGTATCATGATAATGTTGTTAACTATGGAGTTTCTATTTTTGATATGTATGTGTTTTTTATTTTGTTAAGTGGTAACGGGTAAACTAGTTTCTTGGGTGTTCTGTTTAAGAGTATCATAGGAAGCAGGGACTAAATGTTCTTTTTTAGCCTTGCTTGTCTTCTTTCTGACTGATTTTTCAACCTGAAAGTATTGTTAGAAGCGTTAGAAGCGTTACTTTTATGTTATAACTTATAAGTTTCTGATGATTAATGAGTAAACTCTCATTTTAATATGATGTTGTATCTGCTGATTATTTTAGTCTAACTTTACTAAAACTTCACTTTAGTTTCTATATTTGGGAAACACTATTCACATTGGACCTTACATTTTTATGGACAAGGATTAAGTTGAATTTTGTGTTCCAAATTTTGGAACTAAATTGAAGTTTTAGTGAAGGGACTAAAATGATGAAAGCATATTAGATACTAACAGTGAGGTTTACCAATTAATACTTATTTGTGATGTGTTGCATGTGCCTTGTTTGACTATTCATACTTTTAGTATTTTCTTTTGGTGCAGCTGGTACAGAACAGCAGAAGCGGCCTAGTCTTGCCTATGACAGTAAAATATATGAAAGACACGATGCTAGGGCAAATAAGGTTGGTTTTCGTTATGCTATAACTGCTTAGTGTTTAGGTGTGTAAAATTATGATAGGACTTGGAATATTCTGAAAAGGAAACAATTGTATATTAAAAATGAACAGAAAATCAAAATTCAATACAAACACATCTCTCATCAACCAGAGTTCAAGGCTCCTCTAGTCTCCTCTCAATAAAAACTTTCCTCTAAAAACATGCCGTCCACACCACTCCCTATAATCTTCCTTCTGTGATAAACTTGATACCTCAGCATGCTTCCTTACTTCCTCCCAATTTATCATTCTCTTTCTCTCTTTTTCTTCTCAACTGAGCATGTCTTCCCTCTGCCCATCTATCTTTGCCATAGATCACTGAATCTCAGGCCACTGCTAGTGTGGTGCAGCCTTCTCTTCTGAAAAGAATAGGCCATGTCTGCTCTCTGCCGGTCTGTTTACTTATCATTATACTTGTTACTGTCTCCTGCCAATTTTCTTTCACTTTTGTTATCTACTTGCATGTTTTGCGTAAGATCTATGATTTTTATTGATAATTATGAATATCTCATGAAATTTGGGATTTTTTGGAGAATTATATATTTGACTATGTATATAGTATTAATATTGATTATATATATGTATAACTACGTACCCCATTATCTGGAGGCTCCACGCTATGTGCAAGTAAGGGGGAGGAATATTGTACACAACCTTTCCCTTGCATATGCAAAGAGGCTGTTTCCGGATTCGAACCCATGATCAACAAGTCACCAAGACACAACTTTTCCGGATTATATATATGTATAAACAATCTATAATTTATACCTATCCTATAGCATTTTTGGTGTCAATTGGTAAGCACCGCTATCTAAGATTGATAACCATTATTGAGCTATATGTTAAAAGAAAACCCTTTTTTAATCATGTTTGTGTGATTTAGTTATCAAGATCGGTACCTTTTTAAATGCCTTTCCTTCATGTCAATATATCAATATATATAATGGTATCCCTTTATTTCTTACACTATTTAGTGTGATGCTTTCACCTTTTTCTGAATGGCATACTGGTACCTTCAGCTTGAATTGTGATATTGGGCTTATTATTACTTTAGCGTCTACCATTTATTTGGATTTTATTTGTGTAAAAGGAAAAAAATATTTAATGTAGATGTGTAGACCAGTGTTGTCAAATAGCTCGCATCGCGGGTTCCAGAGAAAACGCAATTGCGATGGTATCGCGTTGTGGAAACTGCCATCGCAACCGCTTTGCTCGTTGCGGCTGCCTTGCTCGCGGATGTTGCATCTCCCTTCAAAAATTGCATAGCATCGAAGTTCTTCCTTCAGCCAAGGCAGAGCGGAGTTGAGGCAAGATTTACGATTTTCGTGAAGATGACTGAAGTTTGGGCTTGCGGGTCTTGGACAACTTGGGCTCATGTGATTTTTAAAGAGTCTGATTAGTTTTGAACCCACATGTGCCTTTTAAAAACATAAGGAGTCAGATTTGTTTTTTTTTTTTTTACTCACGTGACTTTTTAAACATGGAGTCAGTCACTTGGGCTTTCTTATGCTAAAATAGGCCCAACAGTATCATCTTTTATTGCTTAAACTTCTCTATGTACACCCTTCCTCCCAAATCTCAGAACCCTCCAGAGTCCATCTTCTTCTTCTTCAGTCCAGCACCTGTGCTTTTTACTGGTGACACTTTTTTTTTCTTTCTTTTCTTTAATCTTTGTCCTTCTTTTTTAATATTTTTAGCTGTTTTTTTTTAATGTTTCCAACATATTTTGTCTCGAGCAATTTAACTTGAGTTAATATTTCTGTTAATGTTTGTCCAGCTTATTTTTATTTGCAACTTCTATGCAGTTTCCAACATAGCTTAATCTTTTATACAGATTTAATTGTTATACATATTCTATTTCAACTGCTATGCGGCTTCTGCTATTTGCCTGCGATGCTATCTGGTCCGCTATATGCTATAGTGGATTTTTAGCTTTACGTGATTTTCTGTGATCAACTATTGACAAGACTGGTTTATTTTTATTCTAGTCTAGGGTGTATTTTGTCCAATTTTTTCATGCACATATGTAATTTATTGCTGTTTTAATACACTGTATTTCCTCAGTTTAAATAGTTTGAGAAAAACTTGTTTTTATTTATTCATATTTAGATTATATTTATTGTCAAATCTTGCTCTTTGGTTGTTTCATATGATATTTTGATTTTAAACGGGCTACATTTCAGGCAATAGCAAGGATATTCCATGAATACCCTTTTCTTCCAAACCAGTCTGACATTAGATCTGATGTTTATGGACAACTGAACCTACCTCATTTACATGATCCAATGGAGGGTCCTACCAGAACTCCTTTTCCCCTTGGAAATGAACAGCAACCCAGAATTCATACTCCCCAAAGTCATTCTTCTTGTGTTCGCCTTTTGTCTCAACAGCAGGACAAGCAAGTGATTCCATATCCATCTCCTCGAGACAATGATGTTGTACCCAAAAGGGAACCTCACTCAAACATAACCAGCACTGGAATGAACTCCCATCTTACTGATCACTCAATTATTGGACAAGAAAATCCTTATGCTTTACCTGGTGGGCAAGTTTCCCATAATGATGCAGTATTGAGGATGGAGAGGAAACGAAAGGTATTAATTTAATTTTTAATTTTTGCTAAGTATTATTTTATGTTTTTTTTTTTTAACTTTGTATCTATCATTGGGTTCATCTACCACCGACCCCAATTAACTTGGGTTAAAGGTGTTGTTGGTTTTGATTATTTTATGTTATTTTCCTTAGCTATGTCAATACATTTTTTTTTGTGGAGCTTGATATTTATTTTTAACATTATTTATGTAGAGTGATGAAGCCAAAGTTGCAAAGGAAGTTGAAGCCTATGAAATGAGGATGCGAAAAGAGCTTGAGAAACAAGATAACCTCAGACGAAAGGTTGTATTAAAATGAACTTTGCCTACTATCGTGGCACCATACACTGTATAGAGCTTAAATGGAATCCCCTTCTCTTTAGCTAACCCCTCTATTTTCCGTCTCCCTTGTAGAGTGAAGAGCGAATGAGGAAAGAAATGGAAAGACACGATCGTGAAAGAAGGAAGGAAGAAGAGAGGTTGTTGCGTGAGAAACAACGAGAAGAGGAAAGATCAAGGCGTGAGCAAAGACGGGAAATGGAACGAAGGGAAAAGTTTTTGTTGAAAGAACATTTAAGAGTAAGTTTTTTAAAGCCTATTTTTTATAGCCTTCCTTTGGCAAATATATTAAAAAATCTGTGGATTTTTTACGTGCCTGACTCTCCTTTTTGTTGTGGCCTTTCTTAAAAAAGGCTGAGAAAAGGAGGCAAAAAGAAGAGATCCGCAAAGAGAAGGAGGAAGAGAGGAGGAAAGCTGCCCTTGAGAAGGCAAATGCTCGGAGAATAGCTAAAGAATCTATGGAGCTTATCGAGGATGAACAACTGGAATTGATGGAGTTGGCTGCTGCAAGCAAGGGGCTTTCCTCTATTATTCATATTGATCTTGATACTTTGCAAAACCTTGAATCATTTAGGGGTGAGCAATTTATCATTATGTTACTTTTTGTAATGTTACATAATTGGGTTTTATTACTGATACATGTACTGTAGATTCATTGTGTATATTTCCACCCAAGAGTGTAAAGCTGAGAAAACCATTTGCTATGCAACCCTGGATCGACTCAGAACAGAATATTGGCAACCTTCTCATGGTATGTTCTTGCCACTCTTTCATCGTTATATGCTAGTGTGGGTTAATGTTGCTGTGAACCAATTATCTCTTGTTCTGGTACTCCATACTGTCAAAAGTGGGAAGGGGAACTTTACGCTTTCACAGTTTCTGACATTGGTCTATATGTCAGTTGACTCAGTTCATGATTTGAAATGTTAGTTTAATGTTGCTCTTGTCTATCTGTGTATTATAGTGAAGGTTATTTATGTTAAGCTTGCATGTAAGTTAGACTGAGATCATTCTTGTTGTTCTTCATTTGTTTTTTAAGCTTAAATTGAGGATTCTGAATTTAAAGTTCAAAAGCTGTGGTCTATTGCTCTATTTCAGGTTTGGAGATTCTTGATTACTTTTGCTGATGTACTTGATTTATGGCCTTTTACTCTTGATGAGTTTGTACAGGCATTTCACGACTATGTGAGTAAATCTGGCCTCTGCTTTTGATTTTGTGCTGCAGATGAACTGGATTTCTGTGCACTCTTTGCTCATTATGTGTTCAATTCAAAACCATTTGATTGCAGGATTCTAGATTGTTGGGTGAGATTCATGTTGCTCTTCTCAAAGTGATAGTAAAAGACATTGAAGATGTTGCAAGGACACCTTCTACAGGATTAGGGATGAACCAAAACGGTGCTGCTAATCCTGGAGGTGGCCATCCAGAGATTGTGGAAGGAGTAAGTTGAAATATATCTTAGATTTTATCTTTCCTTTTGAGACATACTACTTTTGTCTGACACTGTTGACTCTGACAATGTTTGCTTTATTATGTTTTAGGCATATGCGTGGGGCTTTGACATACGAAATTGGCAGAAGAACTTAAATCAGTTGACATGGCCAGAAATTTTCCGACAGTTAGCACTGTCTGCAGGATTAGGACCACAGCTGAAGAAAAGAAATATTACATGGTCATATGCAATTGATAAAGATGAGGTTCATTTTTCTTTATTTTGTATATTGATGTTCATTCAAATTCTTATGTTAACTGAAAGCTGCCATATCTTGGTGCCATAGGCTGAAACATATTTGTGTTATCATCTCAGTTCACTGGGTCGGTATGAGCTTTTTGTTGCCATTGAATACTTTCACTGAGCAATGAGCATTTATGATTTTGCACACATTTTAAATTAACCATGGATTTTTTTTGTCTTACTTTTCTCTCATTGATTAAGTGGTTCAAAATTTTTATGTAACTGCAGGGAAGAAGTTGCAAAGATATCATTTCTACACTTCGTAATGGTTCAGCGGCTGAAAGTGCTGTGGCCAAAATGCAAGAGAGAGGTCTGTTAGCTCCTCGAAGATCAAGGCACCGGTTAACTCCTGGAACAGTTAAATTTGCAGCTTTTCATGTTCTCTCGCTGGAGGGCAGTAAAGGTTTGACAGTATTAGAGCTTGCAGAAAAAATTCAGGTGAATTGTTTATCTTTGTATCAAGTGCTCTTTTAGAAACGGTCAGCTTTGTTCTTATGTCTCTTTTCCTGTCAGAAATCTGGTCTTCGGGACCTGACGACCAGCAAAACACCCGAAGCATCAATATCTGTTGCTTTGACAAGAGACACTAAATTGTTTGAAAGAATTGCTCCGTCGACTTATTGTGTACGAGATGCATTCAGAAAGAATCCTGCTGATGCTGACTCCATTCTTTCAGAAGCAAGAAAGAAAATTCAGATATTTGAAAATGGGTTTCTAGCTGGTGAAGATGCTGATGATGTGGAAAGAGAAGAGGAGTCAGAAAGTGATGAAGTTGATGAGGATCCTGAAGATGATGATTTAGTAAATCCTTCAAGTGCAAACCAAAATTCTGAATATTATGAGGACACAAACATTTGCTCATCAAATGGAAAAGAAAATTTGGGTCACAACGTAGATCTTATTCAAAATGAGTTTGATACAGATCTACCTTGTTTTCCTAAGAATGGTTCCAACGATGCTGATTGTCCCAGTTCTGTCACCAGACAGCCTGTTGCTCGTGAAGATTTTAATGCTGGCAATCTTGATCAAGATAATATGGAAATTGATGAAAGTAAATCTGGAGAGTCCTGGATTCTAGGGCTTGCTGAAGGAGAATATTCTGATCTCAGTGTAGAGGAGCGTCTAAACGCTCTTGTTGCGTTGGTTGGTGTGGCAAATGAAGGAAATTCAATCCGTGTTGTTCTTGAGGTGAAATTCTTTCCTGTCTAATGTGTTTCTTAAGTTTATTTTTGTTTAGATTTTAAGTTGACATGGCGAGTTTTTTAGGATCGACTGGAATCAGCAAATGCTTTGAAGAAACAAATGTGGGCTGAAGCACTGATAGATAAAGTTCGTCTGAAAGATGATAATATTAGTAAATTAGATTTTCCATCACTTACTGGGAATAAAGTTGAAACATTATACACTTATCCAGCTATGGAGGGTAATCAAAGCCCAATGTTTGACATTAATATTAACAATATTAATAATGAAGCATCACCCAGCACCGCAGAAAACCAAAAAGGAGCTCATGTAGCACAGAGCATGCCTATGGAGAAGTGCTCATCAATTCAAGATTTTGGCTCAGGTACTGGTGCAGATACCACCCCTCAGACTCAGGTAACTGCACAATATTCAAAAAGATCACGTTCGCAGTTGAAATCTTATATTGCCCACATAGCAGAGGAGATGTATGTCTACAGATCTTTACCCCTTGGCCAAGATCGCAGACGTAACCGATATTGGCAGTTTGGTGCTTCTGCTTCAAGCAATGATCCTGGTTCCGGCAGGATATTTGTTGAATATCATGATGGCCAGTGGAGGCTTATTGATTCTGAAGAGGTAAATTGTTTATTCAGTATTTTCTTTAAGCTGATCAACTAAATTGTACCTTGGTTTTGACAGTTTCTTATATTCCAGTGCACGCTTTAATGACATGCATGTAAGGACTTAGGGCACAGCAAGTCTCCTTTTAGAACCCTAAGAGACATTTCCTTAAGTTTAATTTTTTCCATGCTGTAATGACATGCATGTAAGGACTTAATGATCATTAGCAAATGGAATTAATGAGGATAGCCTCTGAAATTTAAACATTTGCCCTTTCCTTTTATTCATGGTAATTCTTTTGTATGTCTTTTTATCAAAGTTTCATTTTTATTTATCCTACCATTACACTGCAGGCCTTTGATGCTCTTTTGACGTCATTGGATTCACGTGGGGTCAGGGAATCTCATTTGCGCTTAATGTTGCTAAAGATTGAAAATTCCTTTAAAGAAAATGTTCGAAAGAGGAATGCATGTTGTGCCAAAAATGGAAGCAAAGGCGAAGTTTCTGTTAAAATTGAAGCTAATGAGACATGTTTTATCCCTGACCACAATGCTGGATCTGCCAGTCCTAGCAGTACCCTTCATGACTTGAATGCTGATCCATCTGAAATTTCATCATCCTTCAAAATTCAGCTTGGGAAAACTGAGAGTGAGAAGAAAGCTGCATTGAGAAGGTATCAAGATTTTCAGAAGTGGTATTGGAAAGAATGCTATAATTCATTGGTTTTATGTGCCATGAAATCTGGGATAAAGAGATGCAAACCTCAGATGGACGTTTGTGATATATGTCTCAATCTTTGTTTTGTTGAAGACTCCCATTGCAATTCCTGCCACCAAACCTTTCCCTCAAATAATGGATTTAATTTTTCTAAACATGCATTTCAATGTCGAGACAAGTTATCCAAAGATAATTGTATTTTGGAATATTCTCTTCCCTTGCGGACAAGATTGCTGAAGGCCCTGTTGGCTTGTATGGAGGTGAGTTAATGGTAACTGTGCTTTCACCTTGAACATTGTTTTCTAGTAAATTTTAAACTGTTATTTTGTGCCCTCTTTTTCTTCCGTTAGTTTGACCATTGAGGAGTATATTGTATTTACATTTTGATTTACAGGTATCTGTTCTATCTGAAGCATTTGGAACAAATTGGACCGATGATGTTAGGAAGCACTGGGGCATAAAGTTGAGCAAATCATCTTCTGTTGAGGAACTTTTGCAGGTTTCGTGCCCTTTCAATTCTTAAAGTTCTAGCTTCCATATCTGTGCATCATGTGCCTCCTCAGACATGTATGAATTAAACAACCCATTTTGCAGATGTTGACCCTATTTGAGAGATCACTACGGCGAGATTTTCTGTCATCAAACTTCTCTACAACAGATGAATTGTTGGGATCAAGCAGCATGTCAGAACGTTCTGTGCAGGCTTCAACTGATCCTGAATCTGTTGCTGTGCTTCCATGGGTTCCACTAACGACTGCAGCTTTGTCTCTCAGGCTTTTTGAGATTGATTCATCTATCAGCTATGTAAAGCTTGAAAGACTTGAGCCTTGTGAGGAGAAAGAAGCAACAGAATACATAGTGAGTCTCATTTTTCCTTTTATAGTAGAGTGCTTTTAGTCTTAAGTAACAGGATTTGATATTATCATGAAAGGTTTGCTACGCATAGGCTGTGCTGCAATTTTTCATTTTTACCTGAAAAAAGATGAGGCTGAGCTATTGTGTCTAATAGACTAGAAGCGGATTGGGTGTTAATCTTTATCTGGAAAATTTTCATGATATTTTTATGTAACATTAATGCATCTAATTTACTTTTTGCAGAAGCTTCCATCAAGATATACTCACATGAAATCTAACAGGGAGGTTGAACCAGCTAAATTTGTCCAATGTGAATTCTCTAAAGATAAATCTGTTCATAAGAAAATTGTACGAAGTGGCAATAAACGTGGCCGAGGGATGAATGAAGGACGGGGTAAAAAGCTGTCTAAAAGAGTGTGCAATTCAAAACGAGATGGTGGTAGTAAGAATGCTAAGGTCACCGACAATCTAAGTCACAAATTAAAACAGCAGGCACGAGGAACACAAGGACAAGGTGCTGGGCGAGGTCGCCGAACAGTAAGGAAGCGGAGAGTGGGAAAGAGAGCTGTTGAAGATTTGTTGCTTGGCCATACGACAGCCAGTCATAGCTCCAAGATTGATAGAGAACCAGTGAGAAACTTGGATGAGGAATGGGATGGAGAAAAGGCGAGTCCCAAGACTCCGGTACACATTGGGGTTGCTGCTGACAATAGTAACAGTGCTGAAGAGGTGGAGTCTGATGATGACAATGCTCAAGCTGTGGAACATGATCAAGGAAACTGGGAGGTAGGTTTTAATGGTGTTCCCCCCAACAGATGGAGTAGGGTTTTGGTTGGAATGAGTGACGAAGATGTGGATGCTTTTGAAGATGATAATGACAATGAGGAGAATGAAGAGGAGGATTCAGAAGCAGATGTTATGAGTGAGGGTTCAGATGGGATCCCAAGTAGGGTAGTAAATGTTGAAGGCTCAGACTCGGCTTTCTCTGAAGATTCTTCTGATTAGAGCATCCATTTTAATTGGTCAATGAAGGGATTTGCACCTGAAGGCTGCATTACATTTTTGATATTGCAGCTTTACAAACACCTGAGCTTCAAGTCATGTCATGGCTTCAAGAGTTTATGGTTGAGTAGATTTAGTGTATATTATCCATGCAAAATGGAGGAGCCTTGTATTTTTAAGAATCTTGAAGCAGAGGGCTTTGTAGCCAACCTCATTTTGTTTTTGTATTTTTTTTAACCTCTCCTTGTAATAGATACTCATTAATTAATAAATTTTTTATTATACCTTATTGGCTGGACTATTTGGAACTGATAAATGATGATTCGCTCTGAAATGTGAAGCAATTAAAAATCAAACCTCAAATATATCAACCATTTTAAGAGGTGCTTAACAGAGGAATTAGCTGTTACGAATTGAACCAAGTAACGCACACTAATACCACACAATTGAAGTACTCTGTCACCCATAATTTAATTATTTTTTTATACCTCAATCTAATATGTTGGATGTTATTTGCGCGAATGATATTTTTAACGCATAACACAAACGACGCAAGTCACATCCATCTAAAAAAAAGTGGAAAAATGAAGCGAAGAATGGGACAAAACCAAAGAGTATTTTATTATACACTAGATACACTCTGCAACGCTTGTCACTCTTATGGTGCCAGAAACTTTTTAACTCTCTGGCTTTCCACTCAGGCACCAACTATGTCTGGGATTTCGACGTTGAATTTGATCCTAAGGTTACCCTTCTTTGAAGGATCTTTGGAAATTGGCATGCCTTCCCCGGTGACCACTTCTTCATAATCTGGATCAGTCACATTCTTTATGACGATGTTCAGACCCCTGCCATCTAGAGTTGTAAGTTGAATGGTGTAGCCTGTTAGAGCTTCAGCTTCTGTAAGTGATATCTTTTGTGTCGCAACCAAATCATTACCATCTCTTGTAAATACACTGTGAGGTTTCTCATCAATAATAAACACAAGATCTGCAGCAATGACATTTGGCTGCTCATTTCCTTTCTCTGGGAAAGTAATTTTGGTTCCCTTTTTCCAGCCCGGATGGATTTCAATGTTTAATATTTCCTCCACCAGAAAAATTCTCCTGCAAACATAAATGTAGAGGATAGAAATTATATCAATGTATGTGGCTGTGCTTATATAGGCAAACATAACATGTGAAAGAATGAACTTTTGCTCCTTTTCATGGAGAAAATTGCAAAGCTCAACAGCCTAGAAAAGTCATCTATGTAAAGTGTAAAGTGTAAACGCAATAACCAGAAGGTAGCCGAGGGAGTCAAGTATGCACATTTTGCACAGTTGAGTGATCAATTAAAAGTTAAAAACACTGACCACCTACACTGGTTAAGTTGTGAACTTTTAAGAAAACCTGTTAGGCTTGACGAATTGACTTGTTTGTAAATAATATCATTTTAATATTTAACATGTAATATTATATCATTATTTTATAAACTAAAGCATTTTGTTTCAGACTTGAGCTGGTTGTAATGGCTATAAAATGCAATCTGTTTTCGTATGTTTGCTAACTAGTAAGCTTATTGACTTGTTTAGTATATGTCTATTAACTTGTAAGCCTATTAATCTGTTTAAGGATAGACTGATCAACCTATTTAAAACTTACTATGCAATACGCCTTTAAAGTTTATACAGACTAATAAGTCAGGCCAAACCAAAGCTAAAAAATGCTAACTGGCCAGACTTGGGTCGGGAGATTATAAAGCAGGTCGAGCCAAGCTTGGCAAGGCCTGACCTCATTTAGCCTATTTTCATTCCAAGATCTCACCTAATTAATGTTCAATCAGTAGCAACTCCTGAGCCAACAATGAGCAATGGCACAAATGCAGTGACCATATCAAGATTGGATCAGATGAGTCTGCACATCAATCCTTATCCAACCATGAAAACTCATTGACCCAAAGAAAAAGGAGGGTAGGAGGAGGAGAAAAATGAGCAGATTGCTAAAATTTGTAGCTTCAACTGATTATCCATGAAACAATAATATATAAGAAGGAAATCCAACAAATCGGACATCTAACCAACAACTATCTAAAGTAGCAATCAAATTTTTTTGGCTTAGATAAATAAGACAGAAACATAACAAATTTTTTTAGTTCTAACGAATCCAAGAAAATAACTAATTCTGTTCAGGATAATTAGTTATAAGAAGGTTTAAGTACAAATTGTTGTAAATCGAAATACCAGGCCAAGAGCACTTACCCACTTGCATGCGTAATTTCCCTTGAGATTTTCATCTTTCTGGTACTCCCCTTGTAGAGCTCCTCAAGGCTGCAAAGCAATGTATTTTCAACGGGAGGTGCCTTGCGGCGTGGAACTTGATTCATTGGTCTGCCTTCTCTAAACATGTCATTGCCAAACATTCCACCAAAGGACCTTGACACCCAAGACCCACCCCCCATGCCCATGCCCCTGCCTCTGCCTCTGCCGCCGCAGCCAAACCCCATTCCCATTCCTCCAAATGGGCTGGAACACCCAAACACTTCTGCAAAAATGTTGTTTGCGTTTCTGGGATTGAACCTAAATGTTGTTGGACCATCCCCAGTTCGGAAGAAGGAAGCCACACCTTCATCCGGTGTTGGCATTCCACCTTTAAGGCCACCTTCTCCATACCGATCAAAAATTGCTCTCTTCTGGGGATCACTAAGAACCTACATGAAACCAAACCAATACATTCCAAGTCACTTTCTATATTCATTTCAAAGTTCACACAGCCCCACAAACAAACAGACATAGGGAGAGGAATTGAAACAAAAATAAGGATACCACAACTTAGTATGTGAACAAATATGCAGTTTGTAACCAAGCAATCATGATAATTATGAAGAACAAGCCAGTGTATCTGAGTGGCAATCAACTAAACGACTCGGCAAACTATTCTAACTAATAAATTATAATTTATCTAATCAAACATCGATCACAAACTACGGTAATAGCCCCTGCAAGCTAGAGGATGCATAATAATATGAAAAATACAACTTGAATGATCAATCAACCATCTAAATCAAGCAATAATCATATTGGCAAGAAAACTGAATCATGGCAAAATTATCATAGAATGAAATGAACTGAAATTGGGGCTCTATAGATTACAAGCCTCCCAATAGCTTCCTCAACATGAAGTCAAACCATGACTGAGGCTTAACTACCAAAGGTAGAGGCTAAAACCAAGGTCCAGAGGCTTATCCATGAACTGAAATGAAGGATCAGCATCTTGAGTACACCGACCAAGGCAAAGTAATAATGACCAAAATTAAGCATAGTATCTAACATCTTGAGCACACCGACACAACAAATCAAGGACCATGATGTTACCTCGTAGGATTCAGATATCTGTTTGAATTGAATCTCAGCCTCTTTCTTATTGGTTCGGTTCTTATCAGGGTGCCATTTCATTGCAAGCTTTCTGTAGGCTCTCTTCAACTCTTCATCAGAGGCATTCCTGTCAACATCCAAAATCCCATAGTAGTCCATCCCAATACTTGCTTTCCACTCCTCTCTTTCTTCACCCTCAACCTTTCTGATCAACAATTCTAAATCAGAAACTTTGCGAAATTTCAAGATAAGAAATTTAGTGTGTAACAATGTTTTTTTTTTAACTTTTGATCCATATACATCAATTCAATTCAAGAAATTATTGGTTCTTTTTATATATTATTTTGTTCTAATTTTAATTATGCTTATTAATATTTAATTTTATAATATATCTCCATGCGATGCACGAGCTGAAAAGATCGTATGAGACTGATTTACAATAAGGTACACATTGTATAGAGAATGAGAAGGAATTAATTGTGTGTATGGTGTGCAATAATGCAACATCAAACCAGAAGGGTATAACCGTAATAATAAATTAGATAAAGACGTGTTCTACGGGGCTATCAAGCCAATATTAAATTACTGGGCCGCGTTTGTTTTACGGTAATTTTTTTTAGTCGCAGGTATATTTATAAGAAAATGTGTATAGTTAATTATTAAAAATGTTTGAAAATATTTTTACATGTTCTGGAATAATTAAAATGTGTTTGGTTGACCATTTTTCCCACTAAAAATATATATAATAATTATTAAAATATTATTGTAGTACACTTCACGGACGTAATTGGCAAAATGAGATTTTAATAAATTTAGAGAGTCTCCCAAACACTTTTGTTACTCTAACAAATTTAAATATATTGAGATTTGGGTCAGAAAATATATTTCTTAAATACTTGTTAATTAACATAAGTATGCAAGAAAATTAAATATAACATAAATCATAAAATATTTTCTACCAATTATAAGATCAACATTGAATAATAAGAACAACAAATACACTATTATTTAAATCATTGAAATTGTTTATTAAAAGAGGAGCATTAAAGAGAAAGCAAAAACATACGTGAAATTGACGCTAAATGAAATTGGTCTAAGAATAAAATCTATGAGAATGAGAAAAATTATAATACGCACATGGAACATTAAGAGGATAGTGAAGTAATGGATAATAAGAAGAGTATATGTGTGTTTTACTCATCAAGAGAAGATTTTTATCTCATGAGAGTAAACATTCAATATTCCCTCCACTACGGTAAAATATTAGTTAAAGATGAGATTATGACTTATATAGAAATAAATGCAGGAAACAAATATCATCCTATATTTCTAGAACTACAAAATTTATCAATGAAATAAATTCTCCCTATATATTTTTTTGCTTAATTATACAAATTAATCTCTTAATTATAATTATAATTTTAATTGGATTTATTAATTATTAAAAATTTTAATTAAATCTTTCAATTATTTAAAAACACTTGACTCCCTCAATTATTAAAAAATTAAATCATATTCTCCAATTATTTAAAAGCAGTACCCCCTCTGAAAAAATATAAGCAACAAAAAATGAATCACACTCATTAAAAAAATTAATATTATTTAATTTTGATAGCTCAATAAAAAAGTTAATCCACTTCCTAAAGTACCCCACATTAATTAATAAGACAAAAAAATAATGTTGTTGAAAAGAAAAGTTTAATAAAAGAAAGTGTATTTGGAGATACTATCATTAAATAAGAAGATTTAGTTAAAATATACTTATATTTTAGTCCAACACATATTGAATAATTTTTGTTTATATTTCAGTCCAAAGGAAATACAATGTACCTTTTTTCATCAATTTTGTTAGTTAAGTTGAGAAAAATAGACGCTTTTATGTTAATACGATGGACATAAAATAAGAAATTTTTACATAAGAGGTCCATGCAATCAATATAAAAACAAAGTCCTTGTTAAGATGTTTCATTAAAGTAAATAGATATTTTTAGTTGTGTATAATCTGATATAAAAATGTTAATTTATATAATTTTTATATGTGAAATTAATAAAGTTGACAGAAGAGGGGATGATTGTAATGATTTTAAATAATTGGAAAAAATGATTAAACTTTTTAATAATTAAGAAATCAATTGAAGTCTTTTAAACAATTGAAAATTTTGATTAAACTTTTAATTAGATTTAAGAGGATCAAACGCATAATTAAATAATTTTATTATTATTTTCGGGTACAAGGGGCTAAAGCCCCAAACCTCCAAAGATCGAAACGTGAGTGGAGATGTCAGGCAGAGGGCGGGGGCGGGGGGGACGGGGAGGATGGGGATGGGGACGAGGAGGTGGATTTAATACATTTGCCTCTCAACTTCCATTTGATCTTTTTCCAGAGGTACCTATCTTCATCCCTCCAATTCTCCATTCTCTCTTTCATTCCCCAATCACACTCTAATAACTTTCATCGCTTGTTGCAGGCTGTTACTTTGCCTGATGTTAACCTTGATAATATCCATGATGATACCAAAAAGTTGCTTCGTTGGGATAGTCACCTTCAAAATTATTGGGAAGCTTCTCCTTATTTTCTCGAGGACAAAACCTCCAAGAGTAACCATTCTCTCCTTTTCTTTTTTTATTTCACCGTCTTTTAAACCTTCATTACAAGACACTATTATTTTTCTTGTTTTTTCATCAGAGAGGCAAAGTATGCACATTGCTAAATTCTCTGACAGGAAGAAGAACGATTTCACTCGTGACTCTCTCTCTCAAGTTTTAATGTTCAATGATTTCCCTCAGGAGTTAGTTCAAGGTATCAATAATGGAACGGCCTGTCAAGGCAGTGGTTATGTTTTTTAGTTATGCATTTTGAGGTTTAATCATTTGGTGTTTTCAGGTGCATCTAAGCGTGCGTCGAGAAGAAAAAAGTTTCGATGGAACCCAGAGTCAGGTTTAATCATTTCCCATGACCTTTCTCCTTTTATGTGGTATTAGCTTTGTTTAAATTTCTATTGTGAGTATATTTTGAGATTAGCACAAAATAAGCTTAATCTTCCTAAATAACTTCCACTCTTTTGAAATAAATTTATGAAATTTTCATTACTTTAGAATTGCGTAATATGCTGTTTTATTGAGCAGTATATGTGCATATGGATGCAACATTCCATTCTAGATTGTAATATTTTTGTATAAATGCTTGATAGCTTCGGATGCTGAAACTATTTTTTATTTGATTGAAACATTTTGTTGAACTCGGTATATTATCCATGTCTACAAAGTGGATCATTGTTTACTTATAATAATGATGATCAGCCTTAGATTTGTCTTTAGACTGGTTAATTAAGATGCTTTTGTGACAGAGATGAAGAAACTTGATTTCTTTGAACAACAAGAGAAAACAAACCAGGTAGAGCACCTATGTTTGAAACTCCTTCCTTTATGTGTGTGTGATAACAAGACACTAACACTTCCATTCATTTCATTATGGAACATATTTATTAAATACAATTTAATTTGATTTAAATTACTAAGTTCAATATTTATTGTTACTGGATGGGGATAGGGTTTTAAGTTGTGGCAGATGTCCTGGTTGCAATGAAGGCAGATGTTATCTGCAATTGCCGCCACATGCAGTTGTGGCCACCACAACATAGATGGGACTTTCTATACACTAAGATTCTTTGTGGCACATAAAATGGAAATTGAAACTACAATTTTTAATTTCAGGCTTAGTATATCTTTTAAAATTAGAATTTTAATTCCTAATAACATTTTCAAGGAACTGAACTATAACTAGCTGAAGATATTCTCAATTCTTAATCTAGATCCTAAGATTTGTAATTGAAAGAAGCCAAAATTAATAAGAGGCGGTATCTAACCCACACATATAATAAGGTGTAATAAGTTACTACAACCTCAGATTGATACTTCAACAACCTCCTCTGCTGCTTTCACCATCACCACTATTTATTGCCACCATCATTGTGAACACTGCCACAACCTTTGCCACTCCACCAATGCCATTATTATTGTCACCACCAGTGCTAATCCCATTAGTATTACCTCCACCACTGTTGCCGTCAATTTTATTATCACTACATCCAGTATCATTGCTTTGTTACTACCACCATCACCATAACTACCATTGCTGCAACTCTCCATTAGCAAACTTCAAGGAATGTTGAGCACTAGATCATTAGTTTTGGGAGTAAGATTGCATTTGGTCCAAATGAATATTGTATTTCTTTTCAGATTCTAGTGTTGGGCAAGCTTTACTTTCCCAATGAAATTCTATTTTGATAATTCTATCACATGCAGGGCAAAGAGGAAAATGATGAAAATGAAAAGAAAGATGGAGAAGATGGAGATGAGGATGAAAATGCACAAGAGGAGGATGAAGAAGATATTAGTGATGATGATTATAATCAGGTTCCACTATAACCTCTACTTTAATGTGTTAATTTTGCCATTCTAGGACTCGAGATGATTCTCTCTCATTCTCATCTTTATGATGTAGTAATAATACATTTTATTCTCAAAAACTTACCCCGCAAAATTTTCAAATTGAAGTTAAAGAAGGTAAACTAAACCTTCCAGCTGTATGATTTACTGTGTCTAAATTAAAACCGTTTTGTTGAAATATGTCAAGCATTGAGAATGACCTTTAAAATTTTAATTTTTAAAATAGATATACTGAAAACACCTTTAATTTTTAATTTGATAATGGAGGCAAGTTTCTTAGCTGTCCACAATTGCACTGCCCCTTCTGACCCCAAACAAAAATATAAAACTGAAAAAGATAAAAAGAGTAGGTTTGAAGAAAATAGAATTAGTCTATCTTTTGTTTTGTTAGGTTACTTTGAAATTTTAAGTGGATTTCATATCAAACTTGGCACTTGGATGACGAGAATTGTGATGTTTGGTCTATCTTGTTCTTGCTCTGAGATTTGTTAGGTTTCTTTTAAATTGCAGAAGTGAATTCTATATTAAACGTGGCATTTTCTTAAATGTTGCATACACATATTGCACTTTCTTCCTTTGACAAAAGGTGGTGATATGAACTTTTTTTCAGCATTCAATGAAATTGTTAGTAAAATTGGATTTTTTTTAAGTTGCTTAATTTGACCTGGTGTTAGTAGTTTGAACTTTGAATAGTTATTTTACCGTTTTCCCTTTGTTGTTACGGTTGTATGTTTTGTTTTATGTTATGAAGCATACTGTTGATAAGCTTTGTTTTTTCGTTTCCCTATTTAAAGAAAAACTAAAAATTTAAGTGCCTAACTCAATTAATATCTTGCAGAATATAGATTTTGATGACGATGAAGATGATTATAATGATGTAGATGACGGGGATGGTATTGTCACTTTACTTTTCCAATGCATTTCTTATTTTACATTCCCTTCAATCATCTTCATCCAAATTCAACAACTGTGGCAAGTTTATTCAACTTGTCAATTCTTCTGCTAACTACTATTTTTCCTTTATCGCAGATGAACCTACCTATTAGATATCTGTATGGAGAATGTTCTTCTGCTCTTCCCGTGACAGCTATACAAGCATGGACTGTTGCTCCTTTAATTTTACAGGCTTCGTTAGCCTTATTTGGCTTTTACTTTGTCACTATTATAACTTGTTCAATTACTAACCGGTGTTTTCCTTCTTGTAAATGTTTAGATTAAAGAAGTTAACCTCTTGACGAGAAATAAATTATGTTTATAGAAAACTTGAAAGAAATATCTTTTTTAATCATGTGTTATTTTTCAATCCATTAGACGAATTGGGAAGGGAATAACCAATTGGAACACGTAATTTTAATCCTGTTGTAGTAGTTTGCGGTGAACAAAATTAACGTCACATTTTGCAAATTATGGAGTCAACCCATTTTCAGAATCACATAGCTATTGCGTCCAAAGTTTAACTATCAACACATGCTACCACAATTTTAAGTATACCATCAATATCAACCGTTTTTCAAAATGTCATACCATTGCCTCTCCCAACTCTAAACATAATACACGCAAACTACACAAACGAAAGCCACCTAAAATAAAAGAGGAGAAAGAGAAGAATGAGAGCAAATTGGAAGACTATACACAACAAGATACAGTTCAATGTGGCAGAAGTTTCTTAATTCCGGCTTGCTGCTCTGACGTCAACTTTGCTGGGAATTTGATGTTGAATTTGATCCTAAGATTACCCCTCTTCGAAGGGTCTTTTGGAATTGGCATACCTTCTCTGGGGACCACCTCTTCATAGGTTGGATGAATCACATTGTTTATGGGAATGTTGAGAACCCTGCCATCAAGTGTTGTAAGATGGACAATGTAGCCCGTTAGAGCTTCCTCTAGTGACACCTTTTGTGTCACGACCAAATCATTACCATCTCTGGTAAACACAGGGTGGGGTTTCTCGTCAATAACAAACACAAGATCCGAAGCAATAACGTTTGGCTGCTCATTTCCTTTTTCAGGGAATGTGATCTTTGTCCCCTTTTTCCACCCGGGTTTAATGTCAATGGTCAAGATTTCTTCCACCGGCAAAGTTTTCCTGCAAACAAGAAAAGAAATCCAAAACATAGTAGCATATGTTAGTAAAAACAATTTGTAATGTGTTAAAACAATCGACCTGACTATAGATGGGTAAATTTTTTCATTTCTATATCCACTTCTTAATATACAACAGCCATAACCATGAATTATATGAATGTACTTTATATATACCAACTTAGTCATTTAGGAACATCTTTTGTGAGTGCATGGATCAATGTAATAGTTCTAACTACATATTTATGAGGTGTTTTTGGGTTTAGAGCAACAAGTCATGAACGTAATAAAACTTAAACCGAATCCATCAACATAATTCATGAAATTGAGCTTATAGTATATAATATTGAAATGGCAGGCAAGACAAACAAAGAAGAGGACTTAATTACCCGCTTGCATCAGCAATTTCCCTAGAGATCTTCATTTTTTTGGTAGTGCCCTTATAGA
This sequence comes from Glycine latifolia, assembly GCA_013407115.1. Classification (NCBI taxonomy): domain Eukaryota; kingdom Viridiplantae; phylum Streptophyta; class Magnoliopsida; order Fabales; family Fabaceae; genus Glycine; species Glycine latifolia. The sequence goes on along the minus strand of CM023955.1, from coordinate 6,661,280 downwards.
GCTCCTCAAGGGTGCAAGGCAATGTCTTTTCGATGGGATGTGCCTTGCGTGGACCTTGCTGACTCATGGTCCTTCCTTCTCCAAATGAACTAAATATATCATCACCAAAAATTCCACTGAAGGAACCACCCCTCATGCCATTGCCGCCGCCGCCACCACCGCCACCACCACCAAACGGGCTCGAGAACCCGAAAAACTCGGCAAAAATGTCATCTGCGTTTCTTGGATTGAACCTGAACGTTGTTGGGCCATCTCCAGTTTGGAAGAATGTATGGCCACCAGCATCCGGAGGTGGCACTTGCCCTTTAAGCCCTTCTTCTCCGTATTGATCATAGATCGCTCTCTTCTGGGGATCACTCAGAACCTGCACCAAACCTATACTAACTTAGATTCTATATTAGAGACAGCGATCTTGCCATAAAAGGTGTCAAATATAGTTTTAGTGCAAGACAATGTTAGCTTCCAATCCTTCAAAAATAAATCAATCTCTTTAATTTCTCTTGTATGAAATTGTGTTATATATGATTTTTATTTTCATAAATGAGAGTAAAAATTTACAATTTCTTTCTTATGAAAGAAAAAAAAAGGACCTCAAATATGTAATCTACTTAAACAAATTAAACCATAGTGCCAGTTCAAAGAGAAGAAACATTAATAGTCAGAATTTTGTATCAGAAATTGAACAGAGGAAGTTAATAGGGTGAAAGAAGGAATATATAACCAACCTCATAAGCTTCGGATATCTGCTTAAACTTAGTCTCAGCCTCTTTCTTATTGGTTGGATTCTTATCGGGGTGCCATTTCATTGCAAGCTTTCTGTAAGCTTTCATCGGTGGCATTCTTGTCAACCTTCAAAATCTTATAGTAATCTACTCCCATACTCCTTCAGTATGGAATGGGATTTTGGGAATGGCCTAGGTTCAAGCTTCTGAAATCTGAACTATCCTTTTGGTGGATTAGATTACAGGCAATGGTTGGAATATTTTATCGAACTTAAATATTACACTGAATATAATAATTATTAGTATAGAGAATGAGAATGAAAAAGATTTGTCTAGAAGGACGCCAACAAGACCAGATGAGTGTAGAACCTTCGGTGCGTGGTTCCAGGATACATGCATTTTTGGACAAACTTTATAATCAGGTGCCACCTGTATTTTAATGGACCTACACCTAGTTCCATACTCCTTAAAATATATTTACCAGAGTAAGTACACGAATTACTCCTTAAAATAATCAGCATGATTTAGTGCTTTTGAGGTTAACTCTTTCCCATTCAAACAAGGTTAAATTATTAAGGGTTAAAGTGTTCATAAAACTTAGTTTATAATCAGTACCAAATTTTGATAGGGTAACTTTGTTTGAATTTAAATTCCACCTGACTATTGAATTAAAAAAAGAAAGAAAAAAACCTCCACCTTATGAGAACAAAATAGCATGTGAGATAAGATTTCAATTTTATTTATTAACATAACATATAAATTTTAATATTATTTATAACTAAGTCATAAAATGAAAAGGTATAAATTAAAATTAAAGTTTATTTTACAAAATATATATATATATATATATATATATATATATAATATTCAAGCGAATCACATCATGATAAAAAAATTCAGAGATTATATAAATATGAAAATTATACCGTTGACGATAACTTAAATAAATTAATTAATATTATTTTTTTATATTCTATCATTTAAAAAAATTTCAGTTAAACATGCTTATATATCAAATTAAATAATGAATATACATTTAATATTATGTTACAAAAAATATTATTAATTAAATTAATAAGTCCTATTATTAATAAATAATACATAAATATTTAAAATGTGTAAAATTTAAAATAATACGTGACAAGGGATTGGGTTAAAATTAAAACAATCTAAAATATTACTCAAACTCATTGTTTTTTTGGGTACATAACGGAAAAACAAAAAATAAATAAATATATAAAACTTTCACTTGGATGGTATCATCTGTTTAGGGGATTTATATTTGCTGTTAATAACTAGGATTTGATTTGTATGTTTTCTGACTTATTTTCCTTTCATAGTTTTGTCAAATTAGTAATCTCAATCATGTTTTATTACTCAATCACACTGAGGATTTCCTCAAGTGATACAGAAATCTTTCTCCCTTTTCAATTTTTTTTTCTTGTTAGATCCAATTGTAAGGTATGATTCTTGAGTCCTACATTAGAGTATGGGATTCTAGTGTGGTTTTATAAGACCTTGGACCCCAACTACAACAGCTAGTTTTTGTGGTGTGGTTCTTCCAAGGTTTTTATCATAAAGCATGGTGTATGTTTAAGCAAGGGGATGTTTGATCTTTGTTACATTTCAGCAAAGCAATTGTCATCTTGATTGACTTTAATGTGATGGTGTGTGTTAGAATTTTCTAATAATAGCGTATTATATCACATTTGGATTTCTCCAATTATACTAAACTATAAAAATAAGATTTTTTAATTATATATTTCTGTATATTATGTTTTGTTCTGATGTAAGTATCTATACATTTTAGTACTGCGGTGGTTCAAATATGAAGGAAACTAAAGCAGTCCAAAAATTCTTCTTAGATTTATGTCATAGCAAAGTCAAACAATTAAACAAATTGATGCCGAACTGTTTCATTCATCTGATGAAAGGTTAATCAATGGTTGTGCTTGTGAAAGTGTACAGTTGCTGCTGTTCTTGTATCCAATTCTTAAGAACACATGTTTTTTGCATATCAGGTCGTTCCTTGTCAAATAGTGTCATCATTCTTGGCATCAAGGATCAATATGCAGAGGCCCTAAGCCAACTTGGATTTGAGTTTGAAGTTGTGGCAGAGCAGGTGTTATTTAAGTTTAATTTAATTATTTTTTATTTTCTAGTCTATTGTCATAGATTTATTATCTCAGAGTAAGCCTTCAATGTGGTTATCTTTATCCCCTTAATATACATGTATGCGATATCCCTTACAAGGAAGGAGATGCAGCCTTAGGGAATGGTGACCTTGCTCGTCTATCAGCATGCCAAATGGATTCTTTAGCAACTTTGGAGTATCCTGCATGGGGTATGGTGTGACCTGTCTGATTTGTTGTAATTTTTTTCTAGTAGGTTTGAGACAGTAATGTTTTCACCATACTGTTTTCAGTTTTTTATGAATATTCTAAACGTAGATATAGGCTGTGAGCTGTGAAGTTGGCCTTATAAGCTTGGACATCTAATATTTAGTTTTTTGTTGTTGTTGCTGCTGTCATTGAGTTTTCTACTATGCAGCTTAATGTTTCATTGATATTTGGCCTGTTTTGGCTTATTGTTTTCAGCCTTTTAGGCTTGTTTTGATGATTGTAGCTTCTGTCATGTGTGGTGGCTAAGCAATGTTCCTTTGTTTGCTTCTATCCATGATGGTTAAGTACTGTTTTAGCTTTTGTCATGGATGGTTAAGCCTTGGTTGCTTCTGTCTTAAGTGGTTAAGCATTGTTTAACTTCTGCTCTTATGGTTAAGCTTTGATGATTTGAACTTTTGCCAAGTGGCCTTATTGTTGCCTTTGCTTGGTGGTTAAGCTTTGATTTGCTTATTTTGACCTTTGACATTTTGGACTCTTGATTTGTTGGAGCGAATGCTGTGGAGACATTGGAAGAACATTGAGGAGGCCAATGTTGTTCGAAGACTTCTAGGAGCTATGCACCATGACCTCACCTACATTTTGATTTGTTTCTAAATCCTTGTATATATAGTTTCTTTTTAGTAATTAGTCATCTATATTTCTATTTTGGCCAATGTATTTTTGGCATATTTAGCTATATTCCAGTATTTAGACTTTATTTCATTTTTCTTTGATGTAGTTGTATTATCTTCTTCAAGATGGAAGTGTTTTCAACACCTTTTAGCTTGCGGGAGGTATTACAGATATAGGATTAGTGGTTATATAAGTCAAGAGATGCACATTTTGCAACTGATTTACTCAAGTGAGTATTATCCTAATAATAACCACTTTTTCTTTTCTCCATTTTCTCTCTACCACTGTCTGCACTATGAATTGTAACATGTAACACAGAAGAAAGAAAAAAATCCAAGAAAACAGAAAGGATAGTGTAAGAAAAGATAAGTTATTCAGTAAAGTTTGATACAATTTACAAATAACTTTAGTTCTTAAGCATATCAATCAAAATTTGTATTCTTGACCACACGTTGAAAATATAGTGTCAGAACTTACTAATTTTTAGTTTATTATTTCTTACACTTTGATTGAATTCTTATTTATTGATCATAACAAATTCATTTTGTTAACTTGTACACTTTGATAGAATTATTAGTTGAAAATACAGTGTTAGAACTTACTTTCTCTCTCTCTCTCTCATTATCCACCTCAATTAAAATACATTAAAAAATGCTTTGAAATATATATCATCTTGTAAACAGATATTTCAAACAACTTTGCTCAATCAAACCAGTTTTCTTTCTTATTATGGTACAGGATTTAAAGGTCTAACCATTTTACTCTTTTTTTGGGGGGCTTTAGACTAGTCCAGTAACAGAACTTTTAACACTTTTGCTTTATAAAATTAAAATCCATGAATGATTGTAGGTGTACCTTCTTCGTCCACCTTTGTGGGGGTAATCTAATAACCAAATAAAAAATAAATTTTGGGCAGAGGAAGGCACAGATCTCAGATCTGGACACAAATGCTACACGGAAACTTCCTTGCCATATATTTCTCACTTTCAGATTGTTCATTTCATTCCACTCTTTCTTTGCGTGCACCTGCTTATGATGGTTCTCTTAATTGCTTTCACAAATAATAAAAAACCCTCTGATTTGGATTTTATTTTCATATGTTGAGACTTCCACCTATTCAAGGCTTTTTTTTTCCTTGTTTGTGCTTAATGCAACCAACTCAGTTACATGTAGATCCCACCTCTTTCCCGCTCCTTCATTACATTTACCTACATCAAGAAAATTTAGTAACATCAACATCCCTAGTTATTTCATCTGGGTGGCCCCAAAGTAGTTGGCATGCATCACAAACAATTGCACCCTTAAATGTACAAGAGCAGGTTAGTAAATCAACAAACCTAACAAAAAATGAGATTTAAAAAAAAAAAGGCTAAATTCTCCTCCACCACACCTGACACCTGACAGTCACAAAGTGTCCTGCTACTCCTGTATCTTACCAACACATGCACTTCGATTTGCATAATGATCTGAAGTAGTATAATCCAAAAGTGTGCTTATTTAGGTTAAGGAACCCATTTTATTTTGTCAGTTTGGAGTAGTACTAAGATCCTTGAAAGCAAATTTCACCCTTATTTCATCTATCTAAAGGGTCTTCATTCCTGACACTAAATTTAAGCAAAATATTAACTTCAAGGGTTTTACTAACCAATAATGACAATGTGAGGACTATTAATAATATTTTCTAGCAAGAACTATACTTACTTTTGATTCCTTAAGTAATCTCAGCATTTGTCTAATTTTAAAGTGTAGTAGTCTGAAACATTGGCAAAGTTTGATTGATCAACTTAGATTTCAGCACCTATTGTACTCTCTTTTTAAAGAAAAATTGAAATTACTTACTAATATGATCTTTTTAATAATGATAAGAAAATAAAAAATTTAACTTCAATTAAAAATTTGAGGCGTATGTCAAATTCAATTATATTTTTAAAGAGTAAATTAATCAACAAATGAGATTTTGTCAATTTTTTTCTGATAAATTACTAAATTTGTCCATGAAAATATGAAACACTAACAAATTGATCTAAAAGAAAAAATTTAAATTTAATTTATGAATGTACAAAAAGTGTGACAAATTACTCTTGCATATAATTTAATGGCAAATCAATTCCTAAACTTTGTAACTTATGTCAAATTAGTCATTGAAAAATATAATTTATTATCAAATTGGTCCTTAAATATTACAATTTAATGATAAAATGATCTCACAAAATTATATGAGATTAATTTATCACATTTTTTATACATTCAAAAACTGAATTTGTATTTTTCATCTTTCTTGGATCAATTTATTATGGCATTATATTTTGAAGACAAATTTTAACTATTATACAATTTCTTCCAATAGTACACCTCAATTTTCTACTCATACATTAACTCTCCTTGATTATTTAAAAAACATCAAAATATTTTTAGTTGATTGAAAATATTACACCATATAATCCTATAATGAAGTTTCTATAAATGTTTAAAAACAGAAGATTATGTGCAATCTTAATAAATTTCAAGAAGTGTTGAAATATAATTTACTCGGTAACAGACCCGGCACTGACTTTGAGTGTGCACTTTCACAAAGGAAGAATGAATAAGCACTTGTTCGAGGATCGTCACTCTCAATCTCACTCCTCAACGTAGCCAAAGCATGGAAGGCACATGCTGTGTGCACCAAATGCCATTATTTTCGTGTCCCAGGCATTCCCTTGTCTCATTCTTGTTTTCAGTCTTTCCCTGTTGTCCCCTTATCTCTTCCAAGCTTCAACTTTTTTAGAACATTTTCATATCTCTCTTATATAAGCCTCTGATTAATTTTGCAACTGAGTTTTATTTTTGGACTAAACCGTAATCAATCACCGTATTTTAATTGGTGGGCATACAATGATCGATGGAGTTATGATATATAATGTTTATACGCAATACGTCCAAAACGACTAAAATGTGAAAGCTAATTTTGGCATCTATTTAACGTTAATCAATAGGTCAGATCTATCATGCGCAACCATTTATTTTAGAGTAAATTACATATTTTTCTCTCCCATTAGATTTAAGAAAATTACATTTGTTTCTTTTTTTCTAAAAAAACTTGCATATATTTTTTCTTATGTTTAAGAAAATTAAATATGTTTTTTCTGATGTTTAAAAAAATTATACATATTTCTCTTCTATTTTTAAAACTTATATAAAACTCTCAAATGTCATTTAAGCATTTGATGGTAAATCATGTACAATGATAATTTTGATTAAAAAATATTAAAATATATTTTTCATCTTCATAAATATTAAATATTCTAAATATGTAATTACAAAATATTTTGTCTATTTTTTGTGCTTGTAAAATTTAAATCTATTAAATTTTGTAACGATGAAAATAGATAAACTTTTTTGTGCAGTGATGAATTCAAACATTTTCATATTTAGAATAATAAAACACATATCTTAACATTTTTTAATCAAAATAGTCAATGCGCATGACTTGTTATAGTCAATGTTTAGATGATATTTAAGAAATTTGTGTAGATTTTAAAAATAGAAGAAATAATGCATAATTTTCTTAAATCTTAAGAAAGATATGTTTAGGTTTTACACAAGAAAGATATAAATATATAATTTCCTTAAATTTTAAAAAAAGAATATATATATATGTAATTTCCTTAAATTTTAAACTTTAAAAAATACATGTATAATCTATTCTTTATTTTATTTAAATTAGACTTGAAGAGGAGGTCCTCATCATAATAAATATCTACACCTAATAAGTTGAGTCTTTAAAAATGAGATGTATTTTAGTTGGACAAACATAAAATTATAACTACTAATATTTAAAACTATCCAAATATTACATTTTAATAGTTTTATATATACTTCGTTATATGTTTTTACATGTATCTTTTATAACAATTCTAACGATTGATGCTTCTAAAGTATAATTCTAGTTTTATATAGACGAGCCAGACTCATATTTGTGCATAATCTATTAATAAAATACCATGATTTAGGACCAAAATCTTTAATCGAGTGGATAGAGTTTGATTGTATCATTTTAGCCATCCTTTTTTGACAATTGATAGCACCATTTTTTTTATACAAACAATTGATAGCACCATCAATACACTTTAGTGTGTTTATGGACCGCTCTAGATATGAATGTAAATCAAACAAAGAACCTTCTTGAGGCTGAAATCCAACGGTATGAAAAATACCACCTATGAATGCAATGGTTGCGTCATAATCTATGGTGCAACTACTAGCGCATAAAGAGTTAGCTTACAATAAAGGAAACATGAAAGACGCTAATTAAATGTTAAGCTCCCTTAGGACGAGGCTAAGAGAAAGCTGTGAATCTCCAATTATTGACAAATTATTACCTCAAAATACAACAAAATCAACTAGCAGTTAGTTGATCACATCCTATATGGATGGGATCCAAATACATGGTTAATCAGCTAAAGTTTCTTTCAGAAGACCACAACCATCCAACTTCATCCCATTTACACCTAATAAGTAGGAAAATTTTGAAAGGAGAAAAGAAAACAAAGGGTTTAAGAACCTCTATATAAAGATAGTTAGGCAATCACAGCTTCTCATCAGTATAGACCACCTTCCCCTCTCTTCTGTTACCAATGGCTCGCTCATCAAACTACATTTCTTTCCTGTTCCTCACTACCCTTTTGTTTGCTCTTCAAATCACTGCTAGAGACAGCCAGTTCTTCAGCAAAGTCACCCATTTCGACAAAGACAATGTCAAAGTGACAGAACTTCCCAACAAAGAAGCACCAGAAGTAAACAAGCCAGAGCAACAACCACCTTTCATTCCCGAGACTGAAAACAGCTATGGCCTATATGGTCATCATGATGAGTCTCACCAAGTCCCTTCCACCACCCCCACTTCTTACCACCCCTACAAGACCGAGTTTGAGAACTCCAACAACAAGTACTACAACAATGATGCCTATAACACAAGGTTTTCCGAAACCAGTTACAACAACAATAACAAGTATTACAGCAAGGATTCTTATGAGGGTAACCAATATGAGTTAAGTGACACAAAGTACACAGAAGAAGGATACAACAACAAGAAGTATCACAACTCCTATCAGAACAACTACAACAACGATGCTGCCAATGATAAATACTCCAACAACAAAAACAATTACAATGCTAACAATAACAGGTACAATACTTACAACAACAATGCTGTTAACAGGTACAATGGTGAGAAGCAAGGAATGAGTGACACAAGGTTTTTGGAGGGTGGAAGGTACTTTTATGACGTTGGCGCGGAGAAGTACAATCCGACAAACTACGGTGACTCGTCTAGGGAAGTGAACACTAAAAATTGGTACAACAACAGAGGTGGCAACTACAATGGATACCAGAACCAGGAGGAGTTTGAAGATGAACATGAGAACTTCGAGCCATGAGCTTGGATCACTGGCAAAGTGAAGAATTCACCATACTTAATTTTGAGTATCCTCTATGGGTGTTTAATGTTTTTATTGTGCTTTAGATTCAAGAAAACACAAAGTGAAAGGATATGTTAACTATGAAGGGCTTTTATTTTATTTTTTACTTAGTAGTATTTCTATAAGTCTTGCTTCCGGATTGCAGTGTCGCTGTTATGATCTGGAAACACCATTGCGAGAGCATGAGTAATTTTTGCTTATAACATATTAATAAGTTGTATAATATTGTGAAGTAAGCTTGTATGTTTCTTGCTCTCATTTTTATTTCTTTTATGCTCCCTTTTTTTTTGGTAAGTTATACATTTTTTGTTCGTTTGTTTCTTTGTCTTTCCACGCATACAGACAAACAATTACAAGATAATAGTTTCAAAAATCCCAGTTTTCCTTACCTACTCTATCTACCCTGAAATTCAGATAGATACCATTTTTAATTTGAACATTGTATTGTATACTGAAGTTGAGTGGTATACACCCTTTCCGAGACCAACTGTTCAAGTGGGTTCATTCATTCATTCATTTCATTTCATTGAAGTATTTCCCCTTTTTAACTTATCTGAATTGGGCAGTTCAGTTTTAACAGCAGCTGAATTTGCTAAAAATACAAATCCGGTCACTCGAAACTGTAATTTGGTGTATTACTATCTAGTTATATGCAAATAAGGCAGAACAAGATTTGAGCATCTTCATAGAGAGTACATAATACGTCCCACAAAATTGAGATAATCTTGTGGCTTACTTGTAGGAGGGCTGATGCAAATTACTTGTAGGTGGAAAATTTGTGAGAGTAAATTTGTGCAACTACAATATTAATGTGGCAAGAAACAAATGTGAAAAGCTATGTCTACCTAGCGGATTAATTATTCACAAGGCTGTATTGCTTGGTATCTGTCTTTATCTGCTGCCTCATAAATTGTACTGTACTGAGCAACCATTTGACAAAATAATTTAGAAACTAAACTTTCCTTACAGACGAGGATACATTAAAAGCACAAGTTATGAACTTATGACGTTGAAACAAATCAACTGGCCTATAATATCCCCGCGAATTACCGTGCGGAAAACACCTCGTTTATTTATAAATAAAAAGTTGTTTGTTTGCATAAGTCATAACTGTAGGCTTGATGCCACTGAATTCAAGAGGTCACCATTATTTTGAACTTAGAAGGGGGCAGGTATTGACTTTTTCGCATAAGTCACACATCTTTATTTATAAAATAATCTTATACATACACTAATTAGTAATTTAAAAATCGTTTAATGTTAATTTAATATTTACATATAATTCATAATCATGTACGGTTTGTGATAAGACTACGTTATGTTTTCAATGTAACAGTGTAATAGTAGTACTCATGTAGATTGTAGAATAATTAAGTTTATAAATTTGTTTTAATATATTTTTTATTGCTAAAAATATCTCAAAATTTGATTTTAGTTTATATAAAAAAAAAACTTAATATGTATTTTAGTTTGTATATTTATTGTAAGTTACATGGTTTTAGTCTTTAATCAGTGACTGAAAACATGTGTTTCGGTTAAATTATATTAACTAAAAATATATTTAAAAAATTTAGAGACTAAAATTGATTTTTGAGATATTCTAAGAAATCAAATATACATTATACCCAAAAATTTTCCATAAAAAAGCATGAAAATGCCCTAACACGATTGAAAATTAATTAATCAGAATAGAGAAGATCAAAAGTCGAGGTAGGCATCTTGTAATTAATTAATCAGAATAGAGCATGTTAATTGAATTTAACCCAAATAACAAAATAACCATTTCAATTCAGATTAGAGAAGATCAAAAGAGAGAGTGGGGTGATGAAATAGAAAGTGTTAGGTTTCATATGAATTGACCGGTAACCTAAAACACCTAACTCCTCTTGTAGTCAAAACCTGAGACACTAGAGGGTTACCAAAATGGCCTGGAATGGTAAATTTATGAGTATGGAGACCCATTTCATAAAATAACATGATTTGGGTAGAGTAATCTTGAAATTCATCAATGGTACCATCGAATGACGTAGAGGAAAATTGTCATTCCCGCCTACTTGTTCTCCCTGGCAAAATCAATTTTGCATATGGCCATATCAGCTTTCATTAACTTCTTGCGCATTACAGGAAAGAAGAAACAACCCAAAAAAAGAAAAAAAAAGAAACTATAAATCTTTATATATTAAAAAATAGTCAATATTGTGGTTGTCCTAGAAGCAATTTTTTTTCCTGCCTAAATAAAGGGCATTTCAGATATTTTCACCTTTAGTTGACTCATTGTGTTCTACCAAATATGATTATCTCAAAACGTGTTCTATATTACACGATTGAAAAACAAAATCCCAAGATTCTTTTAATATACATGTCTGAACATGTAACATATTTATAGATGTGTCTATTTTATTTCTTAAACCAAACTTTTGTAGAAAAATATTGCAAATCAGAACATATATTTACATAGAGGAATTTTTTTTTCCAGAAAGTATAAATTAGAAGCAAAAGCATCTCCTCCAAGATCATTAATTTTGATGATTTGTTCAGCCTTATTTAAGCAAAAGCATCATACTCTCACACAGGAAACATTGAGACTCGACAATCAGACATTCCAACAAGGTGTACATATTAGAGGAAGAAGAAGAAGAAGACCTGCGATTTTATGTTATGGATTTTGTTTTGCATCTACAGAATTGTTTCACTGTTTTTCTAATTTGTGATGTTTCATCTTTTGTTATGTTATACTTATTTTGTAACCTTTCACTCTCACCTATTTTATATATTTCATTTCATGCTATGTTAAACTTATTTCGTACAACTATATTCACTAATCTTCTCTTATGTTAACTAGGGGTGTTCACGGGTACGGGTCACCCGTGAACCCGAACCGATCCGAACCGATCTGAACAGTTTGGGTTGGGTCATTTATATATTTGGGTCAAAACCGAACCGAACCGATCAAAACCGTTCATGTATGGGTTGGGTCACGGGTTTAGATTTACAGATCCGTTGATCCGATGACCCGATCCGTGAACCCGTAATAGTAATATAAATTTTATTATTTATATATATATATATATATTAAAAATTAAAAAAAATAATTTGACAATAAAAAAAAGGTAAGATATTATAAATGGTTAAGATTGCATTCAAAAATAAGATAGGATATTTTTTTATATTGCATTAGAAAATAGGATAGAATATTTTTAAGATTGCATTGCATAATATAATAGAATATCTTTAAGATTACATTGGATAATATGATAGAATATATTTAGGATTGCATTCAAAAATTGGTTAAAATCATATCTTTAAATTAGTATAAATAGAAACATATTTTGGTGTTCATGTATGCATTTCATTCCAAATAATATTAGAGTATTAGAGAGTTTATGTTTGCATCATTGAGAGAATTGTTGTGAGATCATATAGAAGCGTTTGACAAGTTTGATTCTTCAACTGATTTAAAGATACCTATTTGCTTAAGGAATATAAGCGTAAATGTAACTATCTTATTGTATTCTTCTTCTTGACTTTGAAAAAGGTCGCAGCTGGGAATTAGGATACCAGTTTTGTCTCTGTTCTTGATGAATTGAGACATGCAACTTCTGGCTGGGAAACTAGGATACCAGTCTGATTGGGAAACAAGGATATCAGTCTATCTCTATTCTTAGTGAATTTAGACTAGAGCTTTTTGCTCGGAAACAAGGATACCAACTGGGATAATTGTTGTGTAAGGGTAGACTATTATAGTAAATATTGTTCACAAATATTTTGTTTTAATTTATATTATAAGTCTATTTTATAATATTATGTTGATGGTATTAAATGAATCAATTTTACTACTTTCATACATTTGATAATATTGTGTTAATTGTATGAGATATTTGAAAGAATCGTGATAAAATAGTAGTTCTAAAAAAAATTAAATGGGTAACCCGGTGATCCGAACCGAACCGAACTGTTCATGAATGGGTTGGGTTGGGTTGAGTTTCAATTTTTTTTTCTTCTGAAAACCGAACCGAACCGAACCGATCAAATTTGATTGGGTTGGGTCCTAAATTTGGCCAAAACCGATCCGAACCGATCCGCGAACACCCCTAATGTTAACTTATTTAAATAAGTCAATTAACACTTTACTCATATTAATAATGGTATTGATACACGTTAACATAAGTGCTGATATTGGTAATTGGTGATGAAAGGGATGATTGATATATAGGTTTACTGGTGAAGGGGGTGTTTGAAATCCACAATATAAAATAGAAATAAGCTTTTGTTGAATATGGTGAATTCACATTCCTTAACTAAACGAAAACAGTTTTAAGTTGTATATTGACCATACAAAAATTGAGGGAGTCTAACTCAAGTGATAAAAAATATCAATCATTACATAAACATGTTTTTGTTAATACTATCTTTGTTCTTATATATATGACCTTTTTTACTTTATTATTTGTCCTCTTCTAATTGTTTGGAGAATTAATTATTTGTTTCTTATAATATCCTAATTAATTACAGTCTCTTATTATGATTGGAGAATACAATAAGTCACATTAATTAATTAAGTCAGAAGAAATTAAATAAAGAGAGAAATGAAGGATAATTTTAAGAAAATATTATAAAATATTAATAAATTTAATGTGATTAATTATTATTCTTAAAAAAGAGACAGAAGTAAGTTAGCAAAAAGGCGGGAGAGAATAGCAAGGCCCATGGCCCAATTGAGACCACCTTGCCAATTGATCGTTTGACACCAAGTTGATGTACATATGACTGATTTAAACCAGTGACCGGTATTACTACAATACTACGTACGTAGTTAGTCGTTGATTTGATTTTAACGTGGATATACTTTATATACATTAAAAGTCATTTGCGTTAAGCACTTAAGGTACTTATTAAATTATTCAAAATATATGTTCACAATTTATTGAATTACAACACATCAATATTTCTGTAAAAAAAGACATTGATATATATATATATATATATAAAGAGAGGGTAAGAGAAATTATATTTGTAAAATACAATATACAACTAAGAGGAAGAAAGAGAAAAAATAAGATAAATTTAAATTTGAAATGTAATGAATGATATGATGAAAGAGAGAGATAGACAAAATATAATAATATATAAATTATTGTATATAGGGGTAGGTATATTGATATAGGTCAGTCTATTATTAATTTTGTGAATAGAACGAATAATGAGTCTTTTTTTTAAATTCATATAATTATATTGAATTTTTTAGTTCAGTTTATTATGTCCGTAGACAGAGTTGGCTTTGTCCATAGACTCGTTAGTATATGTTTAATCCACCTAAGTCTAATGTACAAATATTATTAATTTATTGTGTTAAAATTTTAATCTTTTATTCAGGTTGTTATTGTTATTTTGTTATATTTAAAATATTGGTATATTTTAGAATGATAGATTTTAGTTTAAAAAATGAAGTCAAAATTTTTATTTTTATTTTTATTTTATACATTTTTTACTTTTTTTAAAATAAAATTATAAAATATTTTTTTTCAAATTAATATTTGGATCCACAGATGGGTCCATTTATCCGTAGGCTTTTGTGAGGCGAATAAGGACCTTAAAAAAATCTATTTATTTCACGGATCGAACTTATCTGATCCGTCTAAAACACATTTTTCACAAATTAGACCTTAAACAGGTTTGACTGGTCCGTATATTCACCCCTAATTGTACACATATCACTTATCATCATCTATTCCATTTCAAATTCAAATTTATCTTCTTTTTCTCTATTATAAGATTCTAAAATATATTTTTTTCAATAAAAAAAGGTTGAAATTGCAAAATCTAATAAGCGTCTTAACTTGTTGGACTACGGAATCAAGTCCAAAATGACATTTAAATAGTGGCCTGAAACTGGACCAAAAAGATAGATGAAAGATAGAATCTTTATTAAAAAAGATAGCAATTACAGCAGCTACAATGTCAGCAGAGAAGAGAACATAAAACTTTATTGATTTCTAGAGAATATTTTAGTTGATACAAAGTGAATTCGAGGTTCATCACCCTTTTATTCCTTTCCTATCTCCCTTTCCTAAACTCCCTACACTTATTTATACTTTCCCTCCAATCTGATAACTAATAGTTAGTATTATCCTAACAAATAACCACTAACAGCTAACAGATAACCAACTAACAGCTAACCTTCAAGGGACCCTCCTAGAATACACATGTCTCCATCTTCCGTCTCTATCAATACCCCCCTTTCAAGATGGACCTTGTCCCCAAGGTCCAGTTGAGGAAAAACAGTCTGCATCTCCTCAGCAAGTTCCCAGCTATCTTCATGGTAGGGTAAATCTTGCCCTTTGATGAGTATTTTTTGTCTATCATCTGCTGAAATTCTACTCTGCATGATTTTCTCTGGTTGGACCTTATACGATCCATAGAACCATGGGTCCAGCTTCTCATTTGGTTTCTTTTCCAAAGATTTCATTCTATATGGTTGCAGCTTCAAAAAGACCCAGTCTCCTTCGTTAAACTCTAGCTATCTCAACAATTCCTATTGTTTCAGCCCATGGGTTCTTGAAAAACCTACTCACACTCTGCCAATACCTTCCTTATTGAACTAGGGATTTCTTCCGCCCTTCCTTCTCCTTCTACTACTTTTAATTCCACCAGCAAACCCTGATCAGCTTCCAACAGACGCAGATTTCCACCAGATGTTGCATTCCCCTTGTTTCTTCTCAGCGAATCGCTACTGGGGTAGTGGGCTGCAGGTGCTTGCTTCTCCCATGCTGCTGCTAGCCTCTGCAGCATGGCTTCGATGGTACCCAAACGTGATTCTACTGCTTTGCGATTCAATTCCATCACCTCTCGATTTTCTTCCATAGCCCTCTCTATCGCTTCCATCCTTGCCTCCATTTTATTGCTAGTTTTCAACCCCATTCACCTCCTCATAGCCCCAAGATTGGAGCTCTGATACCAATGATAGAAACTGGATCAGAAAGATAGATGAAAAAAAGAATCTTTAGTGAAAAAGATAGCAATTACAATAATTACAATGTCAATAGAGAAGAGAACACAAAACACCACCCTCCTATTCCTTTTCTGCCTCCCTTTCCTAAACTCCCTACACTTATTTATACTTTTCCTCCAATATGATAACTAATAGTTAGTATTATCCTGACAGATAACCACTAACAACTAACAAATAACTAACTAACGTTCAAGGGACCCTCCTAGAGTACACCTATCTCCATCTTCTGTTTTTATCATAATCTATACTTATACACAATATCCACTTATCTCCTCATGACTTTTGTTTTCTTTATTATTTTGATTAAAATATATGATTAAGTTTTTTTTCTAAGTAAACAATCACATTAGTCTTTTGAAAGCGGTGAACGTTGTTAATTAACTCCTGAAACTAAGAAAATATTAAATAAGTTATTGGAACGTCAAATAAAACCTTAAAATTAATTATTTATTGTTATTTTAGAAAAAGTTGTCATGATCTACTTAAATAAATAAATAATATATTTTATTTGTGTAAATACATTACACAAAAAATTCAAATGATCATAAAGAAATACAATTATCCAAAACCAGCTTAGTTAGAGAAATTCAGAGGAGAAAAATATAAATAAGCAAATCATATATCATTAGCATAAACAAGTTTCATGGATATGATATTGTAAACAGCTTTACTCTTATATATGCAAAAAGATTATTTCTATTTTTGAATCCATGACTAACAAATCACAAAGACACAACTTTATCGCTGTGTCAAGATCCGCCTCTTATAATCTATAATGTATTTATTTTTTTTACCAATTCAATAAGTGAATAAGATATTCTAGATTGTACAATAAATAAGAGACTTATAATTATCTATTTTTATATATTATTTAAGCATAAACTAATTTAGTTGTTACATTGTTACTGTGATTTATTAATTAGTCTATTCATTTTATTTTTAAGTAAAAGTTTTGAAATATTTATGTTTTAATACTTTTTTTTGGATGTTCTTGTGTTTCACTACTTATGCAAACATTGTATAAACTTTTTATAATATAAATATTTTACATTCTGGCAAGTTTTACTTGATAGAAAAATATTAAAGCATTATAGAAAAACATAATAATTAAATATTATTAAAATAAATGTGATAACTTGTACATTAGGACTGATATAAAACTAGTAATTTTAAAATATAAAACACTAATAGTGGACGATATTCGACTTAAGAAACTCATAGCAATAGCATGCTCCTTTTTTATAACTTAATTATTTTATTAAAATCGTGATGGTATCAGTTTTAGACAGGGGGAATGACCATTTTAAGTATCTTTACAAAATTAAAGAATCAAAACAAAAAAATGACTAAATCGAGAATTACTAAAAACATAATCGATAAAAGAATATTTTTTTATGTTGAGACTAAAATTATGTATAAATTTTTTAAATGATATTAAATATAAGGATGAAAAATCAACAAGATTAACTTGGTAAAAAACGAATTTATATTCTAAAAGGACAAGCGTTTGATTTCTGGTAATCTATATAATTCAATTCACTTAAACTTTTATGTAAGAAATCAATTATTATTTTGACAAATTACCAAAATTAATTTTTAAACATGATTTCGTATAAGAATTCAAATGTAATTTTTTCAAGTAAAAACTAAAAAAAAAAAGATTAAACATAGAAATCAATTTTTAATTTAACCTAAAGTTTATAGAAATTTAAAATGCAAATAACCAACAATAGAACACTATAGTGTCGCACCAAACAGTATCCAAACTCCAGAGTAAACAAATTTCACTTGCGTCTTGCAATAAGCAACCACCGATTATAACAGCGAAGTAATTTGTTCGTCGTTGTTGACCTGCTACTTAAGCGCTTTTTCACCAATCAATGGCGACAGAAAATGTTAAAAAAATCAATCACTTTTGCAAATTAAGCCAAACATCGCATAGATCAGATATATCTTCCCAACCGTTTTGATGTCTACTTGCCCACCAAACTCAAAATCTAAATGCCCCATAAAGGGAAAACACCTGTTCACTTCTCTTGCATCACTTATCAATTACTACACTCCTTTTCTTTTTCTCAAGTGTTACCCTTAGAAATTTAAAATATGGCCCTAAATTAAAGGTTTGTTCCAATTATATGTTGCTCTATTTGTTATTATTATTATTTCTCTTATTCTTTATCACCATGTTAATTCTTTGCTTTGATTTTACTTATCAAAATTTGAATTCTTAGGATAAAAACTAAAGGGTTGTATTATAATATTATTCATTTAATACCTTTTGTGGCTAATTTTTATAAATAATACAAATTTAATCAATATTTAGCAAAAGGGGGCAAATCAAACAATATTTGGCAAAATGGGGCAACCAAACACGCCCTGCCTAGGCGTGTTTAAACACGCCCAAGCTAGGCGTGTTTAAACACGCCCAAGCAAGGCGTGTTTGGGTCCCTTGTGGCCTATAAATACCCCCTGAAAATGACATTTGGTCCTTCCGCCTTCTCTCTAGAATTAGCTCTGCCTTATCTCTAGATTTTGGGTGTTGATTTGTCTGAAGCGAAGCCCTGCCGAATTCGAAGCGCTGCCGACAAGTAAGTGGATTTAACTGATTGTACCTAGTATTTAGTTTGTTATATTTTTAAATTAGAAAAATGTTAGGATCATATGAACTTGTTAGCGACATATATATTAGGTTATTGACTAGGGTTTTAGGCATGCCAGTGTAGTTTTAGGGTTTACGATGTGATTAGGGTTTAGGGTGTGGCCTAGTGATTAGGGGTTAGGGTTTTAGGTATGCTAGTGTAGTTTTAGGGTTCACGATGTGATTAGGGTTTAGGTTGTGGCCAATTGATTAGGGTTACGTAATTCGGTGTTGGATTAGGGTTTACATTGTTATTAGGGTTTATGGCCTGGGGCTATGTAGGTTTAGGGATTAGGACTTAGGCTGTGATTAGGGTTGAGGGCCTGGGGTAGTGACGTATGTGTAAGGTTAATGGATTGTGGGTACAGATAGGTTCCAGGGCTTATATTGTGATTAGGGTTTAGGGTCCGATGTAGTGATTATGGTTTATGTAAAATGGGTTTAGGGTTTATGGTTGACATGGTCATTAGGGTTTCTGGGTTGGGGTACAGAGCTAGGGTTTGTGGGTGCCGTGTTAGGGTTTAGGTGTAATGTGGTGATTAGGGTTTAGGTCTTCAGGGACAGACGTAGCGTTGATGGATTTCAGTTTAGGTTAGGGGTTTACATTGTGATTAGGTTTTATGGCGCTAGGAACAAACCTAGGATTTAGGGTTTACAGACCCAGTGTAGGGTTGATGGTGTGACGAGAGATTAGGGCTTGGGTTACATACGTTGGGTTTATGGAATTCGGTTTAGGGTTTAGGTCTGATGTTGTGATTAGTGTTTAGGTCGTCGGTTACAAACTTAGGGTTTATGGATTCCGATCTAGGTCTAATGTTGTGATTAGTGTATAGGGCTTGGGTTACAGACCTATGGATGATAAATTGTGGTTTAGGGTTAGGTCCATGTTGTGAGTAGGGTTTAGGTGTAATGTGGTGATTAGGGTTTAGGTCTTCAGGGACAGACGTAGCGTTGATGGATTTCAGTTTAGGTTAGGGGTTTACATTGTGATTAGGTTTTATGGCGCTAGGAACAAACCTAGGATTTAGGGTTTACAGACCCAGTGTAGGGTTGATGGTGTGACGAGAGATTAGGGCTTGGGTTACATACGTTGGGTTTATGGAATTCGGTTTAGGGTTTAGGTCTGATGTTGTGATTAGTGTTTAGGTCGTCGGTTACAAACTTAGGGTTTATGGATTCCGATCTAGGTCTAATGTTGTGATTAGTGTATAGGGCTTGGGTTACAGACCTATGGATGATAAATTGTGGTTTAGGGTTAGGTCCATGTTGTGAGTAGGGTTTAG
>CM023955.1:6596308-6641145 GCA_013407115.1 Glycine latifolia | reverse complement strand
TTGTTTGGTTTCAGACTTAGGGGTTATGGATCCCGGTTTAGGGTTTATGTCAGTGAATAACCTAGGGTGCAGGGTTACATACACATCACTAATATTTTCATGTGGCTATAGACTTAGGGTTTATGGGTGTCGGTTTAGGGTGCAGGGCTTATGTTGCGATTAGGGTTTAGGCGCTTTGGTACATATACTTCACTACTATTGAGTAATTAGTTTTCCAATTCAAGTTTTGCGTTGGCAAACAGTTCCTTTTGAAACGACGAAGGGTTTATGGGTGTCGGTTTAGGGTGCATGACTTACGTTGTCTGTTTAGGCACAATTATTGGATTATAGGATGAGAAAACGCCTGTGATGATGAGGGGTACAATCAACCTGAGGTCTTTAGTGTTTCAAGCTTTGTGTTGGATTACGGTTTAGTCTGAGGGCTTAAGTTGTGATTAGGGTGCAGGGCTTATGTTTTTTTACTTAGGGTTTATGGATGTCGGCTCAGCTTTCGGGCTTATGTTGTGTTCGTGTATTTGGTTTAATGTATTTGATGCATATTAAAATTTTGTTCGAATGATTTGTTAATCGTCAATATTTTGTTTACCGTGATTTTAAATTTTTGTGCATGAAGATACTGAATAGATGGCTGATTCATCCTCCACATCATCATCGCGATCTGCATCCGACCATGAGGCTGAGCCCATGGATCCCACTGCCTACGTTGTCCCTACCCCATACAAGTGGGGTACGCTGCGTAGGCGTATTCAGCGCACGCACGTTTCACAAGTTGTGTGGAACGGTGGCGTGCCACCTCGGGTATTGAAGACTCGACGTGGTAAGGTGAGCGGTGGACCAGATGCTGATGATATACCCGAGGTTGTTGCTGACATGTTGCGCCATGCTGGGTTTCTTCATGTCGCACGCATGCGACATATTCAGGTATGCAACGATGCAACTATGAAACGAGTTAAGACTGGTTAATTTGATAAATTAAGTTGTTTAATAATTTTTATGTATTTCAGATGGATGCTTCGCTCATTAGTGCTCTGGTTGAACGATGGAGGCCAGAGACTCACACCTTCCATATGCCACAGGGTGAGATGACCATCACGTTGCAAGACGTGGCTGGTATTCTGGGATTGCCCACCGAGGGCAAGGTGGTTACCGGAGTGACGGTTGATGAGTGGGCGACCGTCATTGAGGAGGTGTTTGGTCAGGAACCTGACGAGGAGAACGAGATGAAAGGTGGATATTTGCGCCTGTCGTACTTTGATAGACATTTTGCGCATTGGGGTGAGGTGGTCCCCGACATTGTCCACGTGACGCGGTTCACGAAGGCCCACATCGCACGACTTATCGGATCATGGCTGCTATGCGACCGATCTGGAGGTAGCATGATTGCAGCACGATACCTGTCGTTGCTTGCAGGGGATTTTGTTGACATCGGTGAATATAGCTGGGGCTCAGCCGTCCTTTCACATTTGTTCAGACAAATGTGTGAATGTACAGATTCAGGCAGGAGTGACATCGGTGGGTGTCATATGCTTCTTCAGGTGTGGGCGTGGCTGAGATTCCCACCTATTGCTCCAGCTATTCCGCTGCCTACACAGCCGGATTGGCATTTTGGACATCGGTATGTGTGGTTTTATGTTGTTCTTGTTTGCAATAGTCACAATGAAGTGTTATACTATATTAACAGTACTTATTTTGAAATTAGGTTTAACGCTTTAGGTCGACTTAAACCGCATGAACTGCTCGTTTATAGGATGGCATTGGACTCCCTGACTCGATACGAGGTACATATAGTAGTTTTTCAATTAGTTTACGTGTGCATATGTGGAACATGCTGTGAACTAATAAAGTGTTATTTTGTTGTGTGCAGGTCGTTTGGCAACCATACGGTGACTACCACTTTCTTGGTGCTTCTGAGCGTGAGCGACTTCTGTGGATGGCTACTACGCCTATCATATGCTTCCACACAGTAGAATATGCTCAGCCGGATCGATGCATGCTTCAATTCGGGAGGGATCAGCCAATCCCACGCGCTCCCAGGAAGCTGAAGGGTGTGCATGATCTGTCGCTCCGGGGGAAACGAGAAGACAACTGGGTTCGTAAACTCAGACCATTTATTTCCCGATGGGAGGTTAGGGACCAGCACATTGAGCTCCCCCCCTTGATTCAGGGGTTGCTGTCACCACACCAAGAGTACATGGTTTGGTTCAGAGAACACGGGAAGCGGTTCATCACGAAGAAGGGCGCGAAGGCCGGTCGTGGTGTAAGTTTTCTTTACATCCTCATTTGTCTATTTAAATTAACTATGCTACATGACATGCTAGCTAATATGTGTATACCTTTAAAATTGTAGGCCGATGGGATGGAGTCTTTGTACTTCGCGATGATTAGCCCCGATAAGGAGGCCTTCGACTTCGAATGGGCGAGTGACGAGGTCGGTCGGTTGATGTCTGTCTTTGCCGAGAGCTGTCGCGTGGAGGAACCAGGCCCACATGCTCCCGAATCCCAGCTTCAGGCCGACCCAGAGATTTCAGTTGTAGTAACCCGACGCAGAAAAGAGGGTCGTGGGCTAGAGCGTCGGCGGAGACCGGTGCAGCAGGTTCCTGAGCCCATTGTTCGACCGAGGCCACGCACGGAGGGTTACTTTAGGCCTGTTGTCATTGCATCGACATATGGGACACAGCCCGTATATTACGAGGCTACTGCGCAGGGGGGCCATGGGGGCATAGACTACGCCGATTTCAGTACCGAAGCCCAGATGCCTACACCAGGCCCATCGCAAACCCATGCCGCACATGTTACGACTGCAATGACATGTGCAGATGTAGATGGCGGGATCCGTGTTGGAATCAACACGGAGACCCAGTGGAGTGAGGCAGAGTTCGACGACATGCTGATGAACATGGATTTTAGTGCAGGAGCATATGCCCCTTGGCAACCGCATTCACCACATGGCACCGACGATCATGAGTGCCCTATGCCGGTGTATGCAGAGCAGGGCACGGCATGTCGATCTCCTCATGTTCATCCGTATGATGCAGGCTCTTCTTATGCAGGCCCTTCTTATGCAGACCCATCCCAGCCGGACCCTTATCAGGCAGGCCCTTCTCAGGCAGGCCCTTCACAGCCAGCCCCGTCCGAGCCAGGCAGTTCTCGGCGACCACGAAGACGAGTACAACCTTTTCGACAGGCACGTCGTTCGCAGTGGCCACCGCCCTCACTCTGATTTATTCGCAGTTACTGTTTTATATTTTTTTGTTGTATTGTAATCGATTGTATTTTATAAACTACGGTTATTTGTGACATTTATGTTTACCATGGTCGGTCTAACTATTATTTGATCACGTTAACCCCCCAAACCCTAACAATAACATATGCTCGGTCTAACTACAATGGATAACATAAGGGGGAAAATGCATTTGTGATGATAAGGATAATTTGAAAACAACATTTTCGGCGTACATGTGTTATTCCATATCGATTTGTGGTTTGCTAAAAATGGCTAAAATTTCAATTGGACCATGACGTTTCCAGTAGTTGGATTCCGCTAGCATCCGCAACACGTCTTCATCGCTTACCAACTCCTTTATGTCATACTAGATTGTGGTGTCTGAGTATTGTGAATGTGCTGGATGACGGAAAAACATTTTCCTTACCACCTGTGACATGTGAATTCCATTAGGGGGAACCCCAACAGGCGCAACTTGTTTGATGACAGCCTTAAGTGTTTCAATGGTGCATGCAGAAGGAATTTCAAATCGGATTGGGTTTGTTCCAGTAAAGGAATAACCCAAAAAATTGCCTCTTCGTGGTATGTTCCAACTTCCGTTGTAGTATAACATTGCATCATGTGTGGGGACGATGGTCGACTGAAGTAGGTTGATTATCTCATCGGCTGTTCTGTTTATGGTGCATAATATTTCTATAGGACCAGCGGTGGACAGTTGGTCATGACACATTAACATTCTGCAAACATCATCATCGTTTGTTAATGGGACAGAATGAAAAAAATATTGCTGACCTGCGTCTAGGGACGGTTGTCGGTAGTAGATGTTATCCACGAACTGGCCATCGGTTAGTAGAAGGGTGTGGTGAATCCTACTCTGAAGCGTCTGAAACGAACACTCGTTAGGAACGCGCATCGCTGTTGGAGTGGCACCCGAAAAACAAACACCCGTGTCGTTGTGCTTCATATATCCATTTGGATAAATGAATGCTAATTTGGAGTTTCCAATGCTTTGGTTGCTTGTTTCTCCTAAGAATGCCATGGTATGCAAAATGAAATTTACGGGGCGACGCATCTTGTGTCCGACCGTGTACCTTATATAGGGGTAATCGCGCCGAAGTTGGGCGTGTCTAGTCACGCCTAAATATGAATCGCGCCCAAGTTGGGCGTGTCTAGGCACGTCGACATATTTCGTGTAACATAATGCATGATAACTAAGGGCTAAAGCGAAACCAAATCACAAATTGTTTATATTTGAAATTGTTGGTTAGAGTTCATCGTACATTAATAATAAATGCATGTCTATTGTCTAGTGACCCAAAAACGCTCATTTGTAAAGACACGCTCCGCTTGTATAGCCGTGCAGGATTTATGAATTGCACCAGTTAACAACATCTTTAGGGCTTATGGATTGAACCAGTTAACAACATCTTTAGGAGCACCTAAACCTAGTTCATACATAACGTCATACATTTACTAACAGAATAACAGAATCATGAAACACCACAACAAAAGCAGTTATCGTCATACATTTTACGCAACATTTATTTAAAGACAAATACATTTAACCACGCATTTATCAACCAAACATAATAACAGATTCATGAAGCACCACCCCGAGTAGGACAACCTGTACGAGTATGTCCAACTTGCTTGCACAGACCGCATCTACGAGCTCTACGAGTTGTTTCGACTTCGTCCATCTCATTACGGATTCTGGTGGACCTTGGATGACCCTTCGCACGCAACAGTTCCTTATCAGGGATGATAACTGGATCTTCACTGGGGGGAATGGCAAGTTCATCACCAATAGGCTGCCAAGGTAATGAATAAGCCTCAACCAAGTTGGTTACGAGGAACACATCATCCACATATTGCAAAGGATTCTGACGGATGTATAAAGCAGCAGCTGCGGCATGGCTACAAGGGTATTTGAAGGCCTTAAACTTCCCACACTGACAAAAACGGTCAGTTAGGTTAACTGAATATAACCTGTCCCCACCATCGGCCACCTCAAACGACGTTTGCTGAAGGTTATAGGTGCGTACGTAGTGGCCTGTAGCAATGTTTTGATTAAGCCTCATAGCATCAATGACATTTTTACAATGTCGCTGTGATTGATGCAGCTGTGCAGTGGCCGTCTGACCCCTTCGCACAAAGTATTCAACCAATCGACTGTATGTGTGCTTCACCAAAGCAGTAATAGGCATGTTCCTTGCTCCCTTGAACACCTTGTTGACTGATTCAGACAAATTTGTTGTCATGTGGCCATATCTTCTCCCATCGACATCATATGCACAAGTCCACTTTTCCTTAGGAATGTTGTCAATCCATTCTGCAACCTCAGCACTGGTATCGCGGAATCGTTCATACGCTATGTCAAAATCGACCATAGAGGGAGTATAACCTGCACAATTATAATACCATTAACATTAGTTGGGTAACACATCTTATAATCTAAATAAATTACAAATAATTGTCAACATACCCAAAGTCATGAGGCTCATCTTCAATCTTGCACTCTTGAATCTTTGATTGAAATTACTGGCAATATGACGAAGGCAGAAAACGTGATGCGCAAAAGGTGGTTGCCAACCGGCATGGTTCTGCACTGCAGATATAATGCTACGATGTCGATCTGAAATGAGGCATATATTTTGCATTTGGGTTACGTGGAAACGAATGTTAGCAAGGAAATATTCCCAAGCTTCCAACGTCTCCCCCTCAACAATGGCAAATGCCAATGGCAGACATTCATTATTCCCATCCTGACTCGTGGCGATCAGCAATTTTCCTTTATATTTGCCATATAAGTGAGTCCCATCAATTTGAATGACTGGTTTGCAAAATTTAAAAGCCTCGCAACACTGTCTGAAAGTCCAAAACATTCGCTGAAACACACGCTTCCCTCTGACCAGTCGATTAGCCACAAAATAATCATTGGTTTGAATATCAAAAAAAGAACCTGGTGAAAACCGAAGCATGTAGCTGCACCACCTCGGCAAAAATGCATAAGATTCTTCCCAATCTCCATAAATCATTGCCATCGCTCTCTGCTTCGCATACCATGCCTTAGAATAAGATATTTTAAATCCGAAGCTGTTGGTGATCCTCTCCTGAACCAATACAATTGACACGCCTGGTTCCTCCTTAACCATTCCTAAAAATAACATTGTAACATACACATTAACAGAAACCCTTAACACAATTAAATAATTTTGAAAAATGCACAAATTCTTAGATCGTACCTGCCACAATTGAAGCAATGATTTGAACATCAAGTTGTCTATGATCCTGTGATATATGGTTGTTGAGGCAATTGTGTTTTCCACCCCATCTTGAAACCACCCACTTCTCACTGTATAATGGTTTATACACCCTAACTCTCCAAGGGCAACCATCCTTGTGGGCAACACACTTCATGGCAAACTTGTCAGGCTTGCTCTCAACCACAACTGCTTCTTGATGCTCCCTCATTAGGTTTCGCTTAACTGCAATTTGTGCGTCCTTTTTGGAAGGGAATTCCTGTTCAACAAACAAATCGTCCCCTATTTGCCAGGGACCTTGGACTGAACCCGAGCCTGAAACTGAACCGCTAAAAGAATCTTCTTCGCTTGGGTGATTCCAATCGATATATGTGTAATGTGGAATCCTGTCCCAAAAAGGAATAACCGCACCGCCTTTAAATACAACACACATTAATAAGCATGGGTTTGCAAAATATATACATGAACAACAATTATACGAAATCACTTACCTTCAACTGGTTGTTCTGATTGTGTCGGTCCAACACCCGCACGGTACCGCATTTCAGACAACCCCACATCAGTGTGTTGCTGGAATGCATTTGCATCCACACCAGCATCTTCATCATTATCGGACGCACTGGCATTCTCCTGAAGAAGACGATCTTCCATCGCTATATTTTCATCATCATCATCATCTTCATCGTCATCCATAACCCAAGTTGGGTCATGTGAATCTTCCTGAGACATGTTTCCACCTACAGCATGATCTGATGGTGCAGCATCATATGATGGTGCAATATGTGCAGAATTACAACCAACTGACCTCCTGGGTATAACAGCTTCCTGAACCACCGTGTAATCCACATACAACTCTAAAAATTTCTTCCATGACTGATTAAAAAATTCGTCAATGACCATTTCCAATTCTTCATCATCCTGTATTGGAAACCCCACGTATTCTTCTTGCTGCCATATTCTTGCCGTCAGCAATGTGATACAAGTGTTTCCATCCACACCCAGTTTTGGAAGTATCTTCTGATGCAAATCAACCAATGTTGCATTTCGGTTGATTCGTGTCATCCTTTTCTCCCCTTCGAAGGCAAGACCTCTTTCCCCTTCAATTTTCCTTCCATTGAAAAAATAGCACAACACGAACAACCTCTGCAGCACTTGAACTCATTTCCTGCAATCAACATAAATAAACGTCTGAAGCACACAAACACCCGAAACCCTAAATTGTGTATCCCAAGACCTACACACTAAACACACCGTAACCCACATAACAACACGTCCTGGTAAATCATCAAATGCTAAAAGAAAGTCAATATTGTCAAACACAAAAAGGCACAAAGAAGTGGTCTATAAGACATAGCAACCTATACCATAGGTCCAGTCACACCAAGCCCTAGGACCTAAACCCTAAGCCGGAAGAACCCTAGCTGTGTTCCCCATGACCTAAATCCTAAACCATCAGCCCTCAACCATAGGTCTGTACCCTAGGACCTAACCCCTAATCCCCCCTAAACCCTAAACCATAAGCCGACACACTTAAACCCTTGCTGTGTTCCCCAGGACATAAATCCTAATCCACACATGCGCCCTAAACCCTAAGCCGGAACCCTTACATCCTAGGTGTCTACCCCATAACCTAAACCCTTTTCCCCCCATGCGCCCTAATCCCTAAGCCGAAACCCTTAAACCCTAGGTGTGTACCGTACACCCTATACCCTAATCACACCATAAATCACATACCCTAAGGCGGACCCATTAAACCCTAGGTGTGTATCCCAATACCTACACCCTAATCCACACATGCGACATAAACCCTAAACAAGAACCCTTCAACCCTTTGCATGTACCCTAAGTCCTAACCCTAATCACCCCAATACCTTAAGCCGGAACACTTAAACCCTATGTGTGTAACCCAAACCCATAAACCCTAATCTCAATAGCAACCCTAAACTTAAACCCTAAAACGTAAACATAACATACTATCAATCTAACAGCTATGTCGCTAATAATTTCACACGGCCCTAACAATTTTCTAAGTAAAAAATATAATAACTTTAAATAATATAACAACTTTAAATATAACAACTTTAGGGTTAGGGTTTATAACTTACTTCTTTGCAGCGCTAATCTTCACAAAATATCCAATCCTGAAGCAGAGCAACTTCTACACAGCACGCAATATGAACCGCTTCTGCATTGTGGGATTTTTTTGGGGCTATATATAGGAATCTGGGCAACCAAACACGCCCCATCTGGGCGTGTTTAAACACGCCCAACATAGGCGTGTTTGGTTACCCCAGATTCCTAAATATTGTTAGATTCGCCCACTTTTGCTAAATATTGATTAAATTTGTATTATTTATAAAAATTAGCCTACCTTTTGTAGGATTATTTTTTTCTTGGTTTCTTTCTTTAGATAAATCCTCTTATGATACATTTCTTTCTCTTCGTTGTGTATTTTATTTTACTTATTGTACAAACAAATTATATGCATACAGTTTCTCAAACAAAAAAGGTTAGCTTAAATAGAAAGAATTATTTGAGTTTTTGTTGTCTAGATAAGTGAGAATTATTTATTTAATGGTCGAATCTATGTTTGACTCTTATTAATCTTTGATCTAATGGATTCGAAAATGTTCTACAGGTTCAGGGGGACCAGATTCTTAAATGTCTGATGTTTAAGGAAGAATACTAGTTAGGAGACACGTAAATTCATCATTGGTTTCGTCAAAACATTTTTCTTTTTACTTTGCTCTCAGTTTTCTGTGATCACCATTTTCCCATAAACTTCTCAGGGGAGGGCAGAGACACCATGCTTGCAGAGGTACTAATTCTGTGTTTTCCTTGTATTTTTTTGCACTATTAATAACAAAGGTTTTCTCACCTTGTGCCTTGTTCCGTTTTCTTCTGGCATTCAGCATCTCTTGTCCGCATCAACTACCTTTTCAGCTTGTTTCAGTTGTTTCACTGTTTTGTCAGTGAAGGATCAAGACATCTTTTGGGGTCTGTTTAATGCAATTTGATCCACAGATGTCAATATGTTTGGACTGTTAAGTGTTTAAACTTTAATGAAACTGAACCTTTATTGTGCTCTGGTTTTGCCATCTGCGAATGCTCAGTCTATTTCCTGCAGTAGATAAGCATCTCTTGTTCTATCTTGTTAATTATTACTATTCTTGATTGTCAGATTTTATGAAATGTGAATTGAATTCCTGCTATTTTGTTAGTTTGTTGTTGGTTCTAGGATTTGACATGTTTTGAGAATAGTTTTCTGAAAAGTAATGTTGCATGTCATCCAAGTATGCAAAGTTTGTATTTTCCGAATGGATTGATATGAAGAAAAGATTACCTGTCTACGAATGTGCATGACATTTGAATTTTCCAGATGGACTGACATAAAGTAAAGACCCTATTAGTGTCTTTGGTTAGCACCATAATGTTAGTAGTTGTTGAATCGGTAGTCACATGAATTAACGTTTCATTAAAACCATCAAAGTTTGTTGTCCAAACTTAATTGTTGGAATGTAACTTGAACTGATACACCAGTCCTAATTATATCAACATGTTCTCTTTTTAAATGTAGCACAGAAAACGGGGTAAAAAAATACCGGTGCCCTATCAGGATGTTAATAATTTTAGTAGCTAAAGAGTTATAGCCAGGAGAGAGGCTGATCAAATTGTTCATTTTGAGCATAACATGTCATAATTAGATGGTGTAGGCGCAGTTTCACCGAAATGTCTGTCTCAATGGAAAAATTATATATTAATAAGTCTGAGTGAGTTGCACATGAAGTGGGCCAAATCTAAAAGCAGGAGGGAACAAAATAAGAAACAGTTTAAGATGTACAACAGGAGTGAAAAATATATTTGAAAATATCTGAAAAATGAGCCCATATAGACCACTGAATCGTAATATTGCATTTTTAAACATATGCTGAACACCAATCATTTGCTAATTTTGCCGACAGTTCAATCTCCATCATTTTTTTCCCAACCTTATTTATATCCCTTGTTAGTTCCGGGATATTTTTCTTTGACCATTTCAGAGTGGAAAATTAGCCTCAGTTAGGCATTATGCTGATAGAAGAACTAATGTAAGTATGAGAACAAACAACTAAACTTGTTGTACCAATAACTATCCTTGAAAAGTTGTAAAAAACACTTGAAGCTTTAGTTGTGACTTGTGAGGATGCTTTAAATACGTAAAGAAACAAGGATTAGTATGCGATAGAATTTACTGAGATGGAACCTACCCACCCAATTGATCAGAATGAGTTGTCTGAACCTTGGAATCTAAAGACACAAATATCTTGCCGACTTTACCCCTGTATGTGATTCGTTTGACGGATATACTTCATTATTAGAAAAGCTTATGATGGACTTTAGGAAAATAATTTTAAGACTGCCCATTGTCATATCAACTAGATTCATATAGCGAAGAATAGATACTTCTACCACGAGGAGGATAGTAATAGAACTCCAACAGTGTAAGAATGTGAGACAGTTTCTCTTGACACTTTACCCTTACTGAAAAGTGGCAGCAATGGTACCTTCCGTATTGCACTACTTTTTCTGTTAGCTTTCTATCTATTGAATAGAAACATCACTATAATTTCTCCAATTCAGTACAGCTTCCTTTCCTCCTTATCTTTTCTTAGATCAATTGTCATTATTTTTTTTCCTTTTCATAGTTAGGAGAAACCTACACCATCCTAATCATATTTATAAAGATGCTCTATTTGACTTTTCTCAAGTTTTTGGTTGTACTTTCCCTACCCGTTTTGTTATTCTTTCAATTTAGAGAATGTGATAAGTGATAACCATTATCTTTACCGAGATCAGCTTGATTCATGTTCAGGAATTGAAATAATTCAGTATAATGAAATAAAGTGCATAACATAATACGTGTTATATTCTGATAATATCTATTGCACGTTTTTAATTGTTCCAAGAGAAGAGAGGACATATAATTTTATTCATCATAAATTTAAATTTTGACTTATTCTTTTGAAAATTCTTGTAATGAAGGAATTGATGGTTTCTGTACATGCATATCTTTTTTTACTGAAATTATGTGACCTTTCATTTTATTCATCATTCTTGTCATTAGTGTTGCTAATTTCTCTGTCATATCTTCTCAGAATGATGACATGCCTATTGGTTGGCCATTTGGGCTTCGCTTCTTGAACATGAGACTTAGAGTTGGGGAATCCCTCCCAGCAGCTTCAGTGGCACCATACCAACTGCACGTGCCATCCACCAGTTTCTCTTCATTTTCATCCTCTAACCTAGATACTGAGGTGTTCTATTCGTATTCCTTTCTCACCGTTGGTTTCATATAATGCTTTTACTCATTATCATTGAATAAATATCACTTTGGAACATAAATAGTGTCCAGCTGTCCAAGGCAAGTGTGTACAAACGAAACTAGTGACAACTTAATTTCTAGTACCTAAGACTTGAGAGTTGAGAGTTTCCCCGTTATTGGTGGAAAGGAATCCTGTGACACCCACATGTAGCTGGCATTTATTTCCCCATTTTCCCAAAGATGAGAATAAGCTCTCGTGTCATCAATATCACTGACCAAATTTTTAGAATTTAAAGTAAATTCAAGGGTAATCTCAAAAAGTAGGAAAAAATAATCATACATGCCTAGTGTCATAATTTTCTGGAGCATTGAATTTCTTTTTTTGTTCCAACATTACTACTTCCTACATAATTGGATCAAAAGTCAAAACAAGTAATTACTCTTCTTGTGTTGCAACAAGCAGTCTACAGCATCGTTCTTCCAAGACAACAGTGTATCCCTTGCGCAGCTAATTGGAATTAGACCAGGTGACAGAGGGCGCTTGTATTTTCCAAACTCATTGAGGTTTGAAGAAAGGAAGAAGAAATTAGCGAAGAGTTCCGGTTCTGATGGCTCTAAAGTACAAGGAATGGATATGTCTCGAGTCATTTGCATACCCTTGCTAAAGATTAGAAAGAGTAAGAAGAGTTCAAGGAACTAGAACATGATTGTACCATTGAGAGAAACACGCATTCATAATTCTATTGTTGCTCCTTGTCAAAATTCACTAATGCTTTCGAGTTATTTCAACCAGTTTTTCTTACATGGCCCGTTTTAACTTTCCCCAAGCTTGTTGTGTCTTTGTTTTACTTCATAGCTCATACTATGGGAATATAATAAAAGAAGGTTACTTGTATTTTCTTACTAGAATCCAAGTTTAATTGCATTTTCTGTTTTACCTTTTGACTATAGTACTACATTTTACTATTTTCACTTGTGGTGCCACCATTTATTAAATTTGGGGTTAGTTGGAAAATCACACAAACCCAAGCAAACTATCCTTCTAAATTCTGGTGTCTCAAAGTTCAAACAAGGCAAGACATGATAAAGTATGATTTCGAGTATTGCTAAAAGCGTATTCGTGGGCGATCCAAATTTGTAGGGCCTGGAATCTGGCAGATACGGGTACGTATATATATATATATATATATATATATATATATATATATATATAGATAGATGATGAATATTAGTCATATTAGCACTGAAGTCAAAATATGGAAGCTGGATCCCATATGAGAAAGTACGTGCATGACCCACTCCACTTAGGTGTAGATACATTCAGTACAATCTCAACGCACCAGTCGCTATTGCCCTTTCTATAACAATATCATTGGATTTTTCCGCTCGGATTTCACTTCTAAAGTGAAATGGTAAGAGTTAAATTAAATTAAAGTAGTAATCCATAATTTCAACTAATTTTAAAGTAATAATAGAGACATTAGTACTCCATAATTTCAACTAATTTTAAAGTAATAATAGAGACATTTATATTTTTTTCACTTTATACATTTAACCATATTAAGGTATCTAAATATATAAAACTGGGGATAATACATACTATTTTAATTTGCCGATTGACAAATTTACTTTTATAATTTTTTTTCTCAAATAAACAGCAAATGATTATTTAAGCAGTAAAAGTCACAGAAGAAGCACTGGGTGTAAATAGGCCCAAGGAAGTCCAATATAGCAGCAACCCAAAAAGAGAATCCAAGCCCATAGCTCCTGAGCAAAAATAGGAACAAACAAAAAAAAATTGTAAAAAAGAAAAAGTAAAACCCCTTGGTACTGGTTCCTCACTCACCGATGTCCGCCGCCAGGTGTTTACTGCGCTCCGCCGCCTCCCGAGCAGCTGGTGCGGCCAATCTGGCTGCCGGAGCTAGACCGAGACCGGCACGATATCCTTTTCGGCTCCCAAAGCAAACCTCAATCTCCAATCGCGTTTTTAGGTAACGCCGTTCCTCTATCGAATTTTTCTCAAACATTTTCACTTTGATTTTAAAACATTTTATTTATAGGTTACCGGTGGAAGCGAGTTTCTGCGTGGAATCGATGCTTCCTTATCACAGTGCTACTGCTTCCGCATTGCTGAATTCGATGCTCTCTGTGTCTCGCCACTCCTACGGTTGGACCCCTGAAGGTATTCCCTCCCTTTTCTCTTCCCTTCCATTTTATGAAATGAGACATGATTGATACAGGAGCTAAGTTTATGAAATGCATACGTTGGATCCTGAAATGAATTGTTATTCTAACTTATTGAATCTACCTGATTGTCAGCAAACATGCTAAATATTTTACTAGTTCTGTGAGTTCTAATTTCTAATTGTGATTTCTTTTCTTTAATGATGGATGGGTTTTGTCTTGAATCTAATGGGTGAATGATTTTTTTATGTCATTTTGATTTCTGTAATGGAAGTCAAGGCGATAGTACATTCTGAAAATTGAATTTTTCTAACCTATGAAAATCTGGCATAGTACTTTCATTGCTAATAAAGGCGATAGTGCAATATTGGCTTCACTTCTTTGTCTGTTTTTTTTTCTGTTGCACACAAATAGGGTGTAAACTTTTTTTTACTTGATAAAAAAAATTTCTTGTCTTTTTTCTATTTACCCTTTCTGGATGGGTAAGGAAGGTTTGTGTCAAATGAAAGTGTTGGGTTGGGTGCATATGGCCAACTAGTTTTGCTTTTCAAACATGTCAGTTTTTGTTTTTTTTTTTTGTTTTTTGGGTTAGGTTCTCTCTCTTGCTCTCGCAATGAAAGGATGTAAATTTTTTCCTCTTTGTAGGGCAAGAGAAGACTAGATGAAGATCAAGCATCAAAGATGGTCTCACATGGATTTGTTTCAAATTTTGGGTTTTGAAGCTTTGAGAACTTGACTTCAGTAGATTAGGGAGAGCATGGAATTTCTAAATTGATTGTATAATGAGATACTGAAAACCATATCTCATGAAAACTAGTGCGGGGCTATGGTGCAATTCAATGGTATTTCTAAGTAGTTCCCCAATTACATTAATTTATCTGCAACAACTTCTCATAACAAAGAACTTTCACTTTGAGTTATCGAGCAATGCCCCTCTCTATCTCATTTTCTTTCTCTTAAAAAGAAGTATTATGGATTGTCTTATTTAGTGCATCCCATTTTTTAAAATGCATAGACCTCTATATTAATTAACATTCACTTAGAGATAATCACATGAAGATCATACTGATTGATTGTATTCACTCAGATTGCAATGATGATGTATGATGAATGACAGAGGGTTCGAGAAGGTTTTATGTAGATGCGCTTGAAAAAAGGTGGCCAAGTAAATTTATTCTTTTGGGATTTTTTTTGAATTGTTAATGTACGTAAGTCGAACAAGTATTTGCTGAAAGTAAATAAATGACCCTAAATTGCCAACAATTAGTTTCGTTTTTAAAATTGCATTTTGATATTCATTTCTAGATATTATTTGTATTTATACTGTATGCATATGGATTTCTTACTCAAGTTGTGGAATTTATTTATGATAATGGGAATGTGCATGCATGAAATTTAATGTCATCCATTAACCACACTTATGCAAACTATCACACTCATTAATAATACATATAATTTGAAATTAACCTCGATGCACAATGTCAGAGTTATTTCTTATTTAGTTTACTGCAGTAGAAAAAACATTATTATGATGTTGCAGCGTCACTATGTCAAACTTAAGATTCAAATTGTTTGCAAAATTCCACTTAAGAATTGCAATTCTTGTTGACTTGGATGCTGTAAATAATCTCGGGTGATGCTGAATGCCATAGTTTCTGGTCTGTAAGCTCGTGATTTGGAATTTATTAAATTTAACACGTCTGTGTAAAATGGGCAATGTGTTGAGATCGCAAACTTTTAAATATACTGCCACTACAAATTTGCAACTCTTTATTTTGACATGGCTGTTTTCTTGTTTAGGGTCGTGATCATTTGCTCTTTGGCTTTAGGCTTGAGGACTAGCCATGTAATGTTTCGTCATTTCCATTTTGCTTTGCTTTCCCTTACCTCGATGGATTTATGTTTTGTATCTAAAAAATAGCATTTTAAAATTTACTACTGTACATTAGTATGATTAATATTATCTTGACCTTTTGGTTCTGACTTTGTATGATATTTAAATTTTCTCAAGTTATTGTCTTCTTGAATTCTAGATGGATGATTGCTGTTTGTGGGTGCGGTGCATCTGCGCGTACTTTGCATGGATTTCGGTTTACTTTGTTAAGCTTGCTTAGAGATTTTTCTCCTTGGTTGAATATGAAACCTGAAAGACTTAAAAATTGTACGAGCATCCAGAGCTGGTACCATGCTTAGGTATGATGACTCTTAGAATTTCCATTGCTTGCGATTTACAATGATTTACTTCACCCTGTTCTTGGAAGTGTTAGCAAACATTACCGAATTTGCAATGTTACACGAGCATGTTTTAGACCAATGTTGGTAATACTCCAGCTAGCACAATGAATTAAAGCAGTCAACCGATTACTTTGGATGGAGATTCAGATGAGGACCCATGCTGCAATTTTTCAGTAACTTGCATCAAAATGGGTTTTTTCTTTTGACTGAGTGGAATTATGCTCGCGAACGAAATGCAACGCATCAGATTTTGCTAAATATACTTAAAAAACAAACAAGCAAATATGCAATGAAATTAGAAACCATAAAAATGGCCTGGGGAGTCTTTACATGCCAATGTTTGTCTACCTTGCTAACGCAGCATCCTTTTGTCGGATACACCTTGTATAAAACTAGCAATGAACTCCTTAGTCCTTCATAGTCACGCACATAATGCATTAATGAGAACAAAATTTTCAAATTTCACTTTACGCGTCATCATGACTGTTGATTAATGAAAAATACAAGCCAATGTCTCACGCTTCTCTAGCCTCATAAAGAGGACATAGGTCGTCCCTTTAAATGTTTTTTTAAAAAAAATGCTTTTTTTAGTCCTTATTTTTGAAAATGTCAGGGATTAAAAATGCAGTTTTCAAAATTCAGGCACTAAACCAATAATAGTGCACAAAGGTTGAGGATATGGAAGAAATCAGTTTTGGTTTAACACTTGGAGAGGAAAACACGGTGATGTTGCTTTGTAGGTGATGATAGGGTAAGGGTAAGATGGATTTTTATAAACTCAAGCAATATAAAAGTTGAATTTAGAGGTTGAATTGATGCACCATTTTTATGATATAAACAAGTAATTTGTGTATTTTAGTACTACAAACAATTAACAGTATACTTGGTTTTTTCTTTTTCCAAATGACTGAAATGAGAAGAAAATTCAAGGCACAAGTGACTAAGGGAGTCTAAAAGCTAGCGAAAGCAACAGACGCGTTGAATCTGCAGGATGCAAATGTGATACCTTAAAAAATGGGGCATGTATAAAAGACGAGGAACAACTCTTGCCAGTTCATCTTGTGGTTTGCTGATTGGGGTACATTAATCAATCGGTAACGATTCAAATAAACATCTACCATAATAGAAAG
The DNA here is from genome assembly GCA_013407115.1 of Glycine latifolia. Classification (NCBI taxonomy): domain Eukaryota; kingdom Viridiplantae; phylum Streptophyta; class Magnoliopsida; order Fabales; family Fabaceae; genus Glycine; species Glycine latifolia. The sequence continues at coordinate 6,623,808 of CM023955.1, read as the reverse complement.
ATAAGCACCTCTGCTTCCATTCTTAATTTCGACGATATATACATTGATTAACAGTCCATAAATTAACTCAAACCAATAAATTTCGATGATATATACGTTAATTTTTTTGAAAATAAAATTTTTGATGTTCTGGTAATCTGTAGGACTCTAATCCTACTAACAGACTTCATATCTACTAGCCTAACGAATTTATGAGAATTTAATTTTCAATTGCCTCTTAACGTTTCGAATTCAAGACACTAGTAAAGAACAAAATTCCTTATCATACGAGCCAACTCCATCTGTAATATGAAAGGGAAAAAAAAAAAAAAAATATATATATATATATATATATATATATATATATATGTATGTATGTGTGTGTGTGTGTGTGTGTGTAGAGAGAGAGATCACGTAAGAAATGAAATATTATTCATTATTTATGAACATGAAGATACAGTGATCTTGGAATTCATTTGCCAAAACAGAATTTATGGACTGTTAATTTTAACCCAATTATTTAACAACTATCTTTTCTTCTTAATTGAGGCATTCCACCAAAATACATAAATAATGATACGCTACTACATTAACGTAAACACAGCTCGTACCTACGTATCGCAATACACAAAAGGGTGCAGGTCAAAACACAAGAAACATATGGTTGATAAGGATAACTATATTAACAAAATATTATACTTTTCTTAAGTTCATTGAATACAGTTGCTGATGAAGATAATAGCAAATATTGATGGCTTGACACAAGATTGTTCAAGTGACATAAACTTAACTCAAAATGTCAAGCATGTTAAAGGGGAAATACAGGCTAATTAAAGTGAGAATGTATACCAACCATCCATCACCCGTTAAGTTTACCTTTAGGGTATCCATTGCACCATAAACAAATCATAAAGCTATTTTTGCACTCTTCTGGGGGATTATTCTTCAACCACGTTCACCAATTCATACTCAACCAGAGATAGGTTGTTATCCTCTTTAACTTCAAAATCTGCAGGATCAGTTACCTCAACACGGCCCCATTTGTCAACAGCCATCCTCATTGATCCCTTGAACATGTCAATCTTTGCATTGCGAATAATTACTGTAGCTCCAGCCTTCATCGTATCAACTGCACAGAAGAGATTATAACATAAATATGAGCCTTGTATCTTCTGCCTGTACATATATCAATAGATTCAATTTGCATATTACCTACCTTGGAAATACATCCGAGGTAATTTCTATTAAAAAATCAACTTACACTATTCCCTCAATGCACAAATGCTTATACAGAGTAATGCTTATACAGAGTATGAGATCTTCAAGTAAAGAGATAAAAGATTATGAACTGACAGTGTAAAAGGTTTTACACAATCATCCAATCATAACTTACCATATATGGTAAGTTTGTTGATTTTTAAAATAATTATCTTAAAGTAATTCCAATGGTAATTTGTGATTAGATGACAATGTAAAACTGTTTTACACTATCAATGCATAGGCATTAAACTCATAAATTAAATCCATTACTCAAGGTTTTACTTGGTGAAAATGGATAGAATGAGAAAAGGAGTGAAAACAAGCAAATGTCACATAAATATCTTGTCTATATGCATTAAACTTTCATAACCCTTCTCCCATTTCCCTTCCTCTCATTATTGTTCCTAACAAAGTCTAAAGATATCATCACCATTTTCTAACTCCCGAGGTCCAGTTATCAAAACATAATAAATTTACCACACTACAATATAAAAAATAATAAAATAGAAGGCACTAACAAGGTACAAAACCAAAACCAAAACCAAAGATGTTGTTCATCACTGTAGACACAGTAAAATATAAGACAAAGTCCACGTGTTTCAAAGAAGCAAAACTGAATCTTTCAGAGATGAAAGCGGCATTCCTGGTTATGCAATCCCATGACCATTAGAGATCACGAAATAACTAGAGAAATAATAACAAGAAGTTAGACCCGGGGAAAAATAATTAAATGGGTGCAAACGAGCATGAACTATAAACGTCGATAAAAGTAGTTTGGATTTGGAATATAAAATTAGAATTAAGACGCCTAATCTCGTTAGTGTCACCTTCTGACGACACTTTTTTCCATCACAAAACACATGAAATGGAACCATGTTGTTACCACTCTCCAATTACCACAATCACACTTTCATTCCCACAATAAGGTTCACCCAGACTATCATATCAGATTCATAGTTCACATCAACACCTTGACTCCATGAGGGGACATACAATCAAAATTCATCCTTAAACACGAGCAGAACAAGAGGCACAGGGATATATCAATTCTATGCTGGTTAGCACATTGCATAACTGAACCAAACCCCTTGATTTAAGATCAATAAAGCAGAAGAAAGAGATTTCATGCGAATGATTCGAATTAAAAACTATCAAGGTATCATGCTTTCCAGGCAAAAATATTTGGGAATGAAAGCTTATATTATCTCTTAAATCAGCCACTTAAGAACCACTCACAAGTCACCACCATGATAGACCCAGATGCAGAATTGAAACCAAAACACCTTTTCCGAATCCCACTTTCAAATGCATCATGGAAAATGAAACAGTAATCTCACAAACCCTAGAACAATGCAGATCGAAAAGAGAAAACCCCAAAATGGAAAACACTCAAAATTGAGACAAATAAAACAGTGCTCACATGGAAATTTTAGGTTTTGATAAATGGGAAATTAACATAACTCGAAAAAATAATTTTAAAGCAGATGGGTAGGTGAAATTGGAGTACCTTGTTCGTTGCGAGCGGTGAAGACGATGGTTCCGGTGTCGTCGCCGATGAGGCACTCGGCGATGACAGTGGGCTTGAGGTTGTGTGCGGAAGAGGGTCGCGGTTTGTGTACGACAGTGTCGGAGGACAAGACCTTAGCCACCAACGTGTGACCGTTGGTTCCAGGTTTGAGCTGATCCACTTTGGTGAACACAGGTTTTCTCTTTGCGGGTTTGTTCCCTTCTTGCTGAGTCGAATTGGATGATGCCATTGAAATTAATTGATTAGAGTTTATCCCAATTATCACACACACACTCACTTTTCTCTGTAAGACAACACAAGCCCTACCCCAGAAGAACCAGATTGATGCACTTCTTTTGCACGTTCCATTGCACTTCCCTTCAAGTTGAAGCGACACGTCGTTTCCACTCCTATCGTCACACTCACGTGACTCTATTTCTAAAATTACTTTTTTAGGGTAAAACTAAAATGTATTTTAAGTTTCTCATTTTTTTCATAAAAATTAGTTTTGATTTCAATACTTTTCAAATGACCATTTTAGTTTTCATAGTTTCTTATAAGAGATTAATGGATATTCATTTCCAATGTGAAAAATTTTACATTTCAATCCATTAAAATTAAATTTTGGTGTAACTTTTATAATTATTATTTAAATTTACAAATTTATCATATACCATAATTTTGCAAGTAGGTGATGGTAAAAAAATGTTAACTGCCGGTGTATACCCTTTCTTCTTTTGATTGGTTAATTTCATCCATTTCTATAAAACTTAGTGATTTAGAGCTCAAATCTCAATCTTAAATATAAAATAAATTATATTAGAAAAAAAATATTATCTTATATGTTCTCAAGTTTTTGATAAAGGTTAATATCAATATCATGATTACTTAAAAAAATAAAAATGAGAGAAAATTCACAAATTATAAAAATATGAAACTAAAATTATTAATTTTAAAATATTGAGATTAGGACAAATTATGACTTAAAATGGAAAATTGAGAAAATTAAAACAAATATTTACCTTTATTTTATTTTTCTTGAATGTACTTAAAAATAGTACTACTTTTTTGTGAGAATCAGAAACTAATATCTTTGGGAAACTGAAATCCATTATAAGGTATTGATCTTGATCCTTCCCAACAAAACAACTCAAGTTTACTAATGTCGTAGATGCGGTGGACCTGACTCGTGCTTATTGCCCAATGCATATTGCGGATGCTGCACAGGAGTTAAGATTGCCTTTGAATTTTTGATATATGCATATATAGTTTTGGTCCCTCGGGAGACGTGGTTTTATGCAGGATTTAATTGTTTCTTTCTATGTTGTTAGGAGACTTAACGAAATTTGGAAGTTGCCTAATATCTTTAGATCAATCCTTAACCTTAGGAATCTTGATAAAGGTTCATATTCGACAATCCTATATTAGTCATTTCCTCTCTTCTTTTTTTTTTCCTTTTTTTTAATGGAAGAGGAATCTACCCGAAAACTATCCATTAAAAACCAAGAAATATCGTGGTAGAAGATACATATGTCATAACGGCAGTTGAGATCAACCGAGGGAACAATCTCAAAAATTATCAGTTGTCTATTTAAAGACATCCCAAAGTCCTTTACTTTTTACTTTTTAGTTTGCAATATGTGTCTTCTTTAGGAGTCCATTAATTTTGTTTGAAGTACGAATAGCAAGTTAAATATAGCTTAAATATTTTTTTAAAAACTTTTATGTGACTTAATTTATTATTTAGTGCATGTTTAAAAATCCTTTTTTTTAGAAAATAATTACTTTGATTTTGAAAATTCTATCATGAAATTTATAAAACTAAATAACTTGTTTTCTTTTAAAAAAATTTAAACTAAACGTATATAATAATGAGTTTAATTTAAAAAATAACATACTTTTATATATTAATGAGTTTGATTTTCATATATTAATTAAGATGAAAACAATTACACTGTCAATAAAATTATAATTTTACATATATATTATTTTTATATAGATTAATTATTTTTCATATAATTTTAAGATAATTATTATAAAAAATTAAAAAAATTTACTATATACAAAGATTCACAATTGAACAACTATGTAAAAAGCATTTACATTGTTAATTAATGTACTCTGATAAAGTTGTATATTAATTATTTTTTATGTTTAAAATATTTAATATTATTTAGAATTTAATTACAATGTAAGTGTAAAACAATTACTATCATCTAATTACAAACTGTCATGATAAATTATTTTAAGATTAATTTAGTTTTTAATCCTTTAACTTTTTATATTATAATTTTTTATCTCTTAAAATATTTATGGCAACTTTTAGTCTTTTATTAATTTCTTGTTATTATTTTTAGTCCCTCTAAAAAAAATTATCCCTTTTTAGCTTCTCATCTATTTTATTATTAATTCAAAAGTAATTTCAAATATAAAACAATCAAGTAACTAAAAATTGGAAAAATAAGAAATAATTTTGAGCAATAAAAATAAATAAGAAACTAAAAATACACAAAAAAAAAATAGAAGAACTAAAATTACTAATAGAAAATTAACGAAGGATCAAAAGTTGTATAAAAAAATTTGAGAAACTAAAAATTCAAATATAAAAAAGTTGAATTACTAAAAAATTAATTCATTCATTATTTTATCATTATAATAACTACTTAAAATTTATGTATCAAATGATTTTAAATTTTTTTATAAATAAAATTTAGTTAGTTGGATTGTATAAAAAAAATTACGCTAATGATGTGCATAATTTATCATGTACATATTCTTACATTGTCAAATGTAAGTTTTTTCACTTTCAATCATTAAAAAAAATTCATCTTTTAATCGTCATTATTATTATTATTTTAAAAACTATTATATTATTATTAAACTATGTATAGATCCGTGTATTGCTAGAGTGTTGTGCAAAGTTTCTAAGTTTAAAATTGTTGTTTGTATTCCGTCAAATAAAATTGTTATTTGTATGTTGAATGAGTTGGTCATTACTTTGATTGATTGATAATTGTTATTAAGAACATAACCACTAACTCCTTAATTTGAGAAAATTAAGTAAGATGTTGAAAGGAAATCCCTTCTTCATGAGTAGAAAGTAAGGAACTGGATTAGAAAATAATGCGGTTTCCATGACATCTAAGAGAGACAAAAAAAAAAGTGAAATGAAGGACAAATAAAAAGCTTGAACTTGTTGTTTGCACATTAAATGACTTGAGAATTATTTTGAGGATTAATAGATGTTATCAAGAATGTAACTGCCGAGTCCCATTAATTTGAAAATTTTAAGCAAATTCAAATATTCCATGCATGTTGGTGAAAATAATCTCCCTTCTCCATATGAGTAGAAAGAGAGGAAATGAATTAGAAGTTGATATCAAAGCAAAAGTGCTTATGCGGCAAAATATAAAATAAATATTGTTGAGGCGTCAACACTCAACACACACTTTGTGCTTTAACTTATTTATTTATATATATATGTGTGTGTGTGTGTTATCATAGATTAACTGGTATAAATTGGTTTACTTTATATAATCTATAATTTTAAATTCGAGTCATGATATATAATTTCATTGAATATTTGATGAACAACTTTATCACCTAAAAATACCTATACTCTCAAAGAAAAATAAATAAATAAATTTATTATGTGTCATCATAACATTAATATAGAGTATTAATCATTTTTAATAAAAAGTTTTCTTCTAATTATATTTTTTTATCTAAAATACTTAAATTTGAGACGTTTCTTAAATACTAGTAAATGAATTCAATCCTACTCTAAACAATTACATTGTCTATATTTATTTATTTAATTTTTTTATGTTTCTATTTAAGGTATCCCGTGGGTAACTTAAATCTAAGAGGTAGTTTGGTCGTGTTAAAGAGAAACGAATGAAAAGAAAAAAAAAAGAGAAATAATATTTAAATTAAAGTGAAAAGAAAGAGACGTAGACTTATATAATTTTTTGAAAAATTCCTCTCTTTTAATTTGTTTTTCATTGGAACATAACCAAATCACTCCTAAATCACAAGTAAAGCTTTGGCAATAATTGAGAATTGAAAATATAGCTAGCTGTTAGACAACATTTATTTTAGTTTATTACTTTTGGTGAATGAATGGTTGTTAGACAATGATGGTGTATAAAATATTGAGGAAGGAGCGGTGCACTGAACCGACCTTTTCCTCTTAAAATGATTGAATCCACACAATAAAATTATTTGATTCTGTTTTGTTAGGTGTTAACTATGACCCCTCTCTGATAAGCTTGTTTGTTTGTGTGGAAATTAAAGAAAGATGATGGAAGTGTTGGTGTTAGGTTGCACAGGAGTGGTGGTATTCCTTCACGGTGCCCATTTCGTTTTCCATGCTCTCACTCAACACATTGCTCTCCGCTCTCTCTCTCAGGTACATACTCATTTTTCTTCATTCTGCAAATTAATTAATGGCCAGCTCTTATTTTGCTTCCGTATTGCATGCAGTTTCTTGGGGTTCGTTGGGTGGTAGAGTAGAGTCGTGAGGAGAACCAAAAACAATTGGATGCGCGCAAAGTTCATATTATTACTTGCACCTCCCGTCACGCTTTTGTAATTAGTTTACTTTAACTTTTTAGCGTAGGAATGAATAGGATGGACCACAATGTATGTAATAAATAAATTGAAGCTCTGAATATCTCCTTCACCCAAATGAATGTTTATTCGTGTAATATTTTATTTCTTGCATCAACAAAAAATTCAGCTTGCTTTTATTTTATCAGAATGAATGAATGTTAATGTCAATTTAGATATTTCTCTCAACTTGCCAATGCCAACTATAATAACCTAGGTTTAATAATTAAGAGAAAAAGGAAGAAAAGTTTAAATTTGCTAAATTCCGTCAGAAAAAGCGTTAACGACGGATTTTGCGATGGAATTAGCGACGGATTTTTTTGCCTGTGAATAGTATCACGCCTGGGGCGTGGGAGCCACGCCTGGAGCGTGGGAAGTGCTCCAGAAAGTTGATTTCCTCTGGAATGCCACGCCTGGAGCATGGGATCCACGCCTGGAGCGTGGGAGCTCGGGCAGGGCCACTATTTAAAGCCCAAAACGCAAAAATGGAGAGAGAAAAGCTTTTCTTCTTCCTCCTTGAGCCAGACAGCCATTAGAGCACCCTAGAAGCTTCATATATCAATTATAAGCCATTAAAACACTTCCTTATGGCCTTTGATTGTGAGTGAAACACCTTGGAAGCTTGAATCCTTCACCCTTTTCTTGAGAAAACTCCTTTTGAGGGAATTTGGGAATCTCCCAAAGGAAAGCTCAGAGAACTTGGGAGTGGCTGAGACCCATTGCGTGGAAAGGACATCGGAGCTCGAGAGGGTGGTCCTTGGGTCTTCCTTGCCGTTATTGAGGTAAGAAACTCAAGTTTCTCAGCTTGATTTTGTAATTGGGGGTTTGCATGAATAGTAACCCTTTTGTGATGGGGCTAGAATTAGCTCTGGGTTCTGTAGAAGATTATGTTCAGGGGGTTGTGGTGATGAAGTTAGAGCCTTGAATCATCATTACTGATGAAGTTTGATTTTGGCTCTGAGTATGTATGAGTAGAGATAAAAGGCTAGTAATATGACTAGTATGAACCTTAGAGCAGTTGACAAAGTTGCTCATGAGAGTGTATAGATGAGGTTTATGAGCTTGAACTGCTGATAATGAGAAGTTGGATATTGAGAAGGTTAAAGCAGGGATATGCTTTGTGTTAGCCTGATCAGAGTCCTTGTAGAGACTCTGTAGCCTTGATGAGGCTGAGAGGGATCCTGTTGAGGGTCTAGGAATCGCTTGTGTAGTGAATTGTTATATGAAGATAGAGAGGATGATAGTTCCTTTCGTTTGAACGGCCTAGAACTGTATTTGATGTGTTATATGCTGGTTCTTGTGTAGGACGTGAGCTTGATAGCTCTGGTGGTGTTGACCACGAGATCGGGAGAGCCGGTGATCTGTCTAGAGCAGGTAAGCTCTTGGTTCTTGAATGTATGCCCTTTATTGTGTTCAGCCATGCACCAATATGAGGTGATGGTTTTGTTGTGGGCAAATGCATGTATATAGAAATTGTATATTGATGTGATTGCCTGATGAATTGTGCATTGTGCCCTGTGATGGGAATTGATGTTTATATATGTTTGAGATGCTGAAATGTGATTGGACCCAGTGATTGGGGACTTGTTATGTATGGCTATGAATGGTTGACTGATGTTGTACCTGTTTGAATATGAGACTGTAATGTGAATCATATGAATGAATTGTGTCCTATGGTAGTAGGATAGATGACGAGAGGTTGAGTAAGACCTGATGTGAGATGTTCATGTGTTATAGATGTAGCCTCCCGAATGGAGATGTTCCTATAACCACAGATGTAGCCTCCTCAGGCAATTGATTGTGATAGGTTGTGAGATGTTCCGGTGATATAGATGTAGCCTCCGTGAGTGGAGATGTTCCTATACACAGATGTAGCCTCACTAGATGGAGATGTGCCTGTTACATAGATGTAGCCTCTTAACTGAGATGTTCCTATGTTTCAGATGAAGCCTCCGATAGATATGTTGATATCCAGGCAAGAGATGTTCCTAGTATATAGACGTAGCCTCCGTGAGTGGAGATGTTCCTATATACCTAGATGTAGCCTCTGCCTTGCAAAATGATGTGTACCACCTGTTTGTTGACAGGTTGGGGTGAAATGTTCTGATGATGAATGAGAATGTGATTGATGATAATGTACTATTTCTATGTATGTGCCTAAAAGTGAACCAGGGGAAGGTAATACCTTCAAGGGTCCTGAGTTTACTGGGATTTTATATCTCACCCCTTGTGTGGGGCTTATGTTTTGCAGGTGAATCCTCAGGAGGAGCAGATAGATCCCAAGGCCAGAAGCCTATGCAGGGATAGTTGCTGATGATAAACCTTAGGCTTAGGTGACATGAGCTTGTGGCTCGGATGTTTTGTACTTAGTCTTTGGTTTGATTTTTTTTGTTGTACCCTGAGGGGAGTTTTATGTACAGTTTTGTATCTAATCAGAGATGTATATGTATATTCACCATATTATATGTACAGTGTATATGATGATGACATTTGATGATGTCACTTTTAGTATGTGCTTCCAAACTGCTTAAACTCTGATTGATTATCTGTTTGTTTGTGGTTGTGCTTGGTAATGACCCTTCTAGCTGAGGGGGCATTACACCAACCATCTATCGTGACTGCTGTGAAAGTGCAAATATCATGATCTTGTGACATATTTGCCGTGAGTTTGGGAAATGGGGCACTAATTTCCTACATGTGATAAATCGTGCTATGTTCAAATTCAAGAATTTGTAACATTAATTATTGGTAGAGTTTGGCGTGGTGAAGAACTCTGCTATCTTCCATTGGTTTGGTTTGGTTCCTTCGCTTCCTCTTTAACCATAGCTTCTGTCTCCGCCTCTCCGAGGTGACGGGAATGAAGTTCAAAGTTGAAGTGCTTTTGTTGTTTCCCCTCCGTCCTTATTTATTTCAGATTTTTTGCAATTTGGTCACAGGAAAGCAACAAGTGATGCGGTAAACTAGTGTAAGCTTATGAGAAAAGGTTCAATCTAAGAATCTATATCAATGTGGAGGAGGAATACTTGTTTAATGGTTTTGTAGTAATATACTTCGATGAGCAGACTATCGAAGACATTGATAAGCACGAGGGTTAGTTCTTCTGAAACCTAAAGTGGATGGAGTGAACCTTTAGTTTAGATGAACCATGCATTTATAAACAACATCTATTTTAAAGAAAGAGGAGGGGGAGATCATTTGCATTACACAACGGAAAGTACAGAACTATCTTGATTTTATACCTTTCCTCCTAGAATTCTTTGGCCATACTTTTTTTATTATTATTCAAATTCTTCGAGCATACTCTTTCAACGAGAACTGTGCTTTCCATTTTCATTCCCGGCCCTGGTGTTTTGTACACCTATGCTCTTATACGCAATATACAGTGCACCATTAAGGAGCTGTGATAATAGTTAGCATTAGCAGCCACTTGGTACATGTTTAGATAGACATTGGCATGGCTCAAACCCCATTTTTTGCAATTGCAAAACTAAACGTGCCTTCCTACATTTTTCAAGATGTTTGGTTTTACTTTTGTATCCTGTCTCAAACAGGATTTTTCAACCTAAAATCGGTGTTGCGCCAAAACAAGTCTAAGAATTTAATATAAAGTTTTACTACTAAACTTAATTTCAAGATAAAAACTGTATTAATGTACTCTTTGGCTTGATTTGACACACTTGTATTAAGTCTTGCCTACAATTATTAATAATATTCGTTTTGGTTATTCCATACATAAATTACTTCAGTTAAAACTTAATTTAACCAATCAATTATACACAATCAATATTATCCATAATCAAGTTTGCAATACATCTAATCACATACACAGTGAGGTTGGAAGTGATTTTGTATAATTGCATAAAAGAAGTACTTTGAGAAGGGGAAAACAATGTCTGGTGTCAATTGTTGACACATAGGAAATCTATATTGTTTTCTTTAATAGTAAGCTTTAGAAACACTCGAAATGCTTTTAAATCCCAATACAGAATACTTGTATGCAAGGCTAGATTAATTTTTGGCACTTTTAGTATGTTTTTGTGTTTGATACAAAAGCAGAACTATTAGAATGGGCCTAGGCCCCGCCCAATTAGTTTAACTTTATCATGAAGTGGATTCCTGGCTTTTGCTAATGAGCCGAGGTGAGTTGAATTGTTGATATTTAGCTTAGTTCAAAGTTTGACTTAAGTTCGATATATACTTTTTTTTTTTAACTCAAACTCAACTCAATTTATGCTCACAAACAATTCAATTCAGCTGTTAGTTCGAACCAAGAGTTAAATTTTTTTAATGTATAAACTCAGTTTATGTTGCGGGCCTTGTAAAAGCCACCCAAATGAACCTAGATTTGTTTTTATGTGGGTAGCCCGTCATGATGGCTCTGCTTATGTAAACACACAGACGGATCAAGTTAATGCCCCCCATAACCAGACACAAACCCAAAACTACTTGTCGTAATTAGTTAACGTAAGGATATTAATAATATGGGCTAGTTTGTGTAAATTTACTTCTGAGTGGTTGACTCTTCTAGCTAGTATATTAAGTGTTTGGTTTAATCATATTTTCTATAATGATTTTTTATTTATTTTACTTAATATTGATGTGAAGTATTTACCAAATTTATTAATAATTAATTTTTACCATAATGTGTAATGTGAATAAATAACATATATATAGGCCTATCAATTAGATGTCGATTATATGTTGCTAATACGATGTATTGACATCTTAAGGGTATGAGGAAAGCGTATGCCTTGGAATAGTGTTTGAGAGACCTTAGTTGGACAAGAGTAGTTGTAAGCAAGAAAGAGGAAAGGTAAGCTTTATCCCATTGTAATAAGAGATCGGTATGACTGTTGGGAGAGGAATGGAACAATATATGGTGAGAGTATTCTAAGCCTATAAATGGTTTTTTATGTACAAGTTCAAATTTAAGATCTTATTTAAAAGAGTTAAGTTCAATTTCACTTGAATCAAGCATATATTGGTATATTAAAACTTTTTTGTTATGTACAAATAAATACTTCTTTCAACCACCAAGCATGGAGATCAATAGGGATAAAGTTGTTTAACTTTAAGCAAAGATTTTAAATTTAAATCCTAAATATGCAATTGTCTTGAATATTAAAACAAAAAACAGTCTTGTTGTCTATAATGGTCTCTTCCAGTTCATGTGGAGAATATTTATGGTCCATAAAGAAGCTTCTTTTTAGGATACAAACAAATGCTTTTTTATCCAAATTAATTGAGGCTGATTTAAAATAAAAATTACATTTACAGTAAGGATTGTTTTCTGTAGCTAACTCAATCAATAAATTTCTTTAGTCATGCAGGTTTCAGAAGGAAAAAAATGTTGTAATAAAGGATTTATACTTTCCTGTCTTCCTCGTGTTAATTGTGATGCACGGTTACTATTAAGTCCACTCAAACAATTTTGTCTACCTAATTTAGATTCTTTTAAGGTTACTCTTAACGAACAGTTTTATGTTAAAAATATATGGGGGGAAATTAACAAAAAAGGAATAAAGAAAACTGATTTTACCAAATTTTATTCAATTAGGGTATGCTTCTATAACTTGTCTAAGAGACATTATTGCACATTGGGTTTATATGTTTGTCAGGTCAATTTCTTTTATTTCCCCGGCAAGTGCAAGCCTAGATAGCGATTCACGATGCGCGTTCGCTCTGAAGATACAAGTTGTAAGAAATATATGGTTTGGTTGAATGATTAAGAAGGAGAAAAAAAATATGGGTTTAATTCTTTCTATTAAAAAATTAATAATTAATATTTATTGATAAAAAAAAATGTACGTTGTTTTCTGAACACAACCAATTGAATCTCAAGAGGAACTCTAAATTTTTAACATATTTTTGCCCTTCAAGGTAGCAAACTTTATTTTTTTTTCGTTTTGTAGCGTAATTTGTACTCATTTTATTTTTCACATTTAGCTTCGCTAAGATATCAAGCATACATGAATATTGAAGAAGTTTTGAAGACCACTAGAATAATCGGGGAATGGTGATTTTTGTTCTTGCGGAACTCAGTCAGTTTCATTCTTGCTTGTTCAATGTTCCACCAGATATGACAAAGGAATAGATTATAAATGCCTAGTGCCGACAAATTAGGAAAAAAATAATTCAATTCACGGTTCGGTGCCAATTTATCATGGAGTCAAAGGTTCACATTTGGATACGAAGTTCGCTTTAGTCGTAAATTTACAATAATATTCATGCAGCAAGACTTAATGATTCGGATCCTCTCCAATCCTTATGTCTCCAGCAAGACTTTTTCCCGTTGGATACATCTAACGATTCATATTAAAATTTGAAAAAAAGACAAAGGCAAAACCAATAGAAAACACTTAGATTCATCTGACAATTGACAAATTAAAAGGCAAAGAAAACTATGAAAACTTAGCCTTTTCGTTGACCATGAGCGACATCAGGATACACATGGCAACCACATCATTAAGTCTACTAACTGCAGAACCCACATTGCAACCTGTGATTAGAAAACACTAAACCGAAATTCTCACCAGAAAGACTTTTGATTCATTTGCAGAATTATGAACACAAATTCAATAAACCAGATTGGTTATTTACCAGTGCAATAATCGGTGTCATTGTAAACAAACATTAATTTTTAATTGCTTTAAAGGTTGTGCACCTTTAGTATGAACTTTTGGGGGGAAAAGAATTAATGAGCTATTATGAATTCCAGAGGTATAACTGTAAATACAGTCAAGTACATTGAACAAAAGAGTTAATATCATATCAATTTTTAGAGTTTTGTCACATACAAGAGCAGTTGGCCACACCTCGATTCACATTGTCGGAATCCACATTATCCGGCAATGGCTCTCCACCTTCGTGTGTGTAGGTCCTGTTTCCCGATCTCTTCATCGTCAGTATTGACATGGACAACGACATTGGAATAATGTTCATCGGTAGAGACACGTCCAAGCCCACGCTTTGCTTGGGGTTCATAGTTTTCTTTTCTTTGCCTTTTAATTTTTCAACCGTCAGAAGAATCTAAGGGTTGCTATTGGTTTTGCCTTTGTCTTTTTCAATTTTTAATATAAATCGTTAGATGTATCCAACGGACAAAAGTCTTGCTGGAGACAAAAGGGTTGGAGAGGATCCGGATCCACCTTATATCCTCTTTTTGTACTCCTTTTTCTTATATAAATGATAATTATTTATCATGGTGGAACCCACCACATTCAAACTTATCTCTCACTCATCCTCGTACAAAACCTACTATCTTTTTTCTCTCTTTGCAAAAATATTTATGTCGCCGGTACCAAACATAGCTTAGGGTATGTCCTATTTGGGTTTGTTACATGTGGATATCTGATACTGGTGTCCTATGCCTCACCAAGTTGAATGAACTCATTTAAAAAAATAAGAGTGATTCTGCATCTAATGATATATTCTAAATTTAAATTTTAGATTATTTTTTAATCTCATAATTTTTAGGTAGAATTGAAAATGTTTTAAGATCTTTATTATTTTTTTTTAATGATAAATTTTATTTTGAAATCTTATATAACTTTTAGTAACTCTTTCGTAGATCTCACTTTTAAATATTTAATAAATTTAATTTAATAAAACATGAAAGAAAAATTATAAATATTAAAAAATAAAAAAATAGCATAGATTTAATTTTTTTTATGACTATATGTTAAACAAATGAAAAATACATAAATTTAATAATAATAAAAATGCAACACATTAATTAAAAAATAAATCAAATTTCATTGATGACTTTTTTTTTCTCCTTTCCCTTTCCTTTCACTAGTTGGTTTTTCTTTTTTTTTTTTCTCGTCCCTCTTTCCTCATCTCATACAGTGCTTCTTCTTTCTTTTTTCATTGATTTCTTTTATTTTCTCCTCATCCCATACGTTTCTTCTTCTTTCTTTCTTTTTCTTTCTTCTTCTTCCTCGACCAAGGACTTCTTCTCCTCTATCGTGGCCCACTTCCATTTTCCAAAACTCCACCGCGACCCTCCCTCCACTAGTATGTCTATTTTTTGTTTGTTTTTTTTGTTATTTTATTGTGTGTTTATTTTGTTTTCTTCTTCTTCATCTCATTCTTTACCTCCTTCTGTTTGTTTTTTTGGTCTGTTCTTCTTCTCTTGGTCCCGCATTTTGCTATTAGGGAGAGAGTAAAAAATAAAATTTGAACAATGTGTAGATCTTCAATGTTCTTGTACAAAAATGTATTATCTATGTTGTAGATTTATTTAATTCCTTTGTTGAGAGATCTAGTGAATACCATATCTTAAGTTTAAGATGTGACACTAAAGGTAGTCTTAGAAAAATATTCTTTAACATACTTTTTCAAATACCATTTTTTAATTGGTTAAAATTCAATCTACAAAATCAGAAAAAAATAATAAAGTATGATGTACAAAAATTTATCATTTCAATAAATTTAACCAATAAAAAAAAGTATTTATGCAATAGTGTGTTCTTAAAATTTCTCAACCAAAAAACCAATAGAAACAAATTATTCAAGCAAGTATTAAAAAAAATTTAACAATGAAAAAAAATACAAAAAACTTTGTCTTGTCTTTCTTTTATGATTTCAGGTATCCTAAGTTAAGAGTCACATTGATACAACCTAATATCTCAAGGTATTAAGATTCCTTTAAGAAGTGATATTTTCCAACAAATATTATTCCATACAAATGGACTTTAGGATTAAACATCTAACTAAATATTTAAGAAATATGATCATCTATGTAACACCCCGAACGAATCACACTGGAATGAGAGGGATTCAGAAACTATACAGATATGAGACTGTACAATTAATGATAACTTAAAAAAGTTAATCAGTACTATCTATACCAACAAGATGCATCCATTTTTTTGTAATCTATTTCTTAAGAATTTCATAGTTAAACGTGTTTAACTTGGAATAGTTATGAGATGAGTGATCTTCTAGCAAGTGTCCTAGAAAGCATGTGAGTAAAGATAAAACACACTGAAAAGTTTCATGTTGGTATGTGGGGACAGTCAATGATCTTGAGAGCAGTCAAGCGATGTTAGAACTAGTTGTCGAGGCCTTAGAAAGGGTTACCTACAAAGTAGTGTTTTATCTTGAGTGAAATATCATCAAGTAAAATATTATAGTGTGATAACCGCTGAGAAATCGACAATCATGGGAGTTATAATTTGCCAACCATATTAAATTAAAAAAATTAGGAGAGGTTATTATAGTATTTATTCAAATATTCAAAAAGTAGAAGCCTAGATATATATTATGATGGTTCAAAAAATAAAAGAATTAAATTAACCCTTCCAAACTTGAAAAAAAAAACAGATTTATGAAAAATATTTACTATCATACCAATTTGTTTGTCTCGAAAAAAAATAATCCTATTTAATAATTGTTTTTAACAATTATGTTTTGTTTTAAAATTAATAAAACAAAAACACTTGTTTTAGAAACATCGTTGCCTATGGAGCTGTCCCTGAGTCAAAGTAACCTAAAAAACTTTCGCAAGTTGTGGTCTTACACTCTTACTCGTGAACCTGCACTGAAAGTGGTGACCCTTCTATTTATAGTGGGTGTTCCCTAACGATTTTGAGGTAATCCCTAAGGGTGTTCGCGAATCGGTTAGGATCGATTTTGGTAAAATTTAGGATCCAACCCAATCAAATTTGATCAATTCGATTTTCAGGAAAAAAAAATTTGAAACTCAACTCAACTCTTTCATGAATGATTTGGTTCGATTTGAGCCAACAGATTACCCATTTAAATTTGATCTTTTTTTCTTAGAACTACTATTTTATATCATGATTTATTCAAATATCTAATATAATTAACACAATAGGCTAAATAGTCATTTTCATATCTGAATGTGTAGAGACCTGACAAATTCATCCCCAAAAGATGAAAATTCAAATTTTAGTCATTGAAAATGAAAAAAGTATGACAAATCTATTCATTTGTTAACTTTCATCGGTTACTGTTTATGAAAGACCCTACGTGACACAGAGGAACAAAAATGTCACAAAAATGATTGTCAACATGACTACAAAATAGATTGGATCAAAATGCCAGTAAATTTCCATTTGACCAAACCGTCAGTAAGTTTCCATTAGACAAATTTGTTAGATCCTAAATTTCGTTTTATTTAAGGGTAAAATGTAATTTAAGGTAAATAGTCATTTTCGGCTCTGAATGTGTAGAGCACTGACAAATTCGTTTTGAGATATGGAAATTCAAATTTCAGTATATCCATTTACATGCATTGCAAATTTGCTACAACTATTTATTTGTCTGCTCAAATCATTGGCACATTGTTGGAACATAATAGTATCATAGGATATTTTTGTCCAATGGAAACTTACTAACATTTTGGTCCATTCTATTCAACAGCCATGTTGGTAATGATTTTTGTGACATTTTCATCCCTCTATACCACGTAGGCTCTTTCATTAACGGTAACATATGAATGAAACATTTTTTTTCACTTTCAAGGACTAAAATTTGAATTTCCATCTTTGGAGAACGAATTTGTCAATACTCTACACACTCAGAGATGAAAATGACTATTTACACTATCAAAATATTATCAAATGTTCAAAAGTAGTAAAATTGATTCATTTAATACCATTAACATAATGTTCTAAAATATACTAATACAAATTAAAACAAAATATTCTTTAACGAGATTTACTATAATAGTCTGAATCATAACTATTTCCTATAAATTAATTTCTTGCAATAAACTTTGATGCAACCAGATTTATTACAACCAAATTTGCTGAAACAAATAAACAAAATATGATTCATTAATATTATAAACATTTGCAGTTCCAACACTTGGAGTTGAATATTAACAGTATTTAAAATCAAACCAAATAACTCTAAATTTTTTTATCATTTTTGATCGCTCAGTTCGATTTTGATCGGATTTATAGATCTAAACTCGTGACTCAACCCGTATATGAACAATTTTGATCGATTTAGTTCGACTTTGACCCAAATACACAAATG
Source organism: Glycine latifolia (assembly GCA_013407115.1). Taxonomy (NCBI): domain Eukaryota; kingdom Viridiplantae; phylum Streptophyta; class Magnoliopsida; order Fabales; family Fabaceae; genus Glycine; species Glycine latifolia. Next base: position 6,605,441 of record CM023955.1, on the reverse strand, counting down.
ACTCAACTCAAACTATTTAAATCGATTTAAATCAATTCAAGTTCGTAGATGAACCATGCTACTAAACAACCCTAATAATGTCTTTTGTCTATATCACAGGCCAAGTGTCTAATACATATGAAAGCGTCAATCAACCCTTATGATATATTAGGATGTAATGCCACTTTGCTTTGTCGCCACCTTTCTGCATGACAATGTTGCTTCGTCTCCCTAACATGTCAGAATGCGATGTTCCCTTTGCCTCGTCGCCACATTCTCATACACTGATGTTGTCTGTTTTGTCAAGTGTCAGATAATGTGTGGGGAATATCTTAATCACCAAGTCATTCTATATAATTGCATCTCTTAGTCTATTGTCACTAATCTTTCATGTCATTCATCCTAGTTACTTTCATTCTTTCAATCATATAGGCCAATCCTGGGGTGTCGATACCCTTTAACCAATTATCCTTCCTTCATACTAACGGTTGATCATTCTCATCGAACAATGCACTATTTTTCAAATGCTAAGCCTAAAAAGATATAAGCGTTTCATGATAATTGTTGATCATCCTGATCGGACATTCTAAAAACCAAAACATTTATAAGTTATTTCTATTTCTATTTTTTTTTCTTACCACAACATACAATTAAGCAAACAAGAAAAACAAAAAAAAAATACTTTCAAAATAAAGTTATCAAACATTTTAGTGTCTAAATTTGTTTTCAAATTAATACTTAACAACGACTATTATGTTTTATTTTTAAAAATTGTACTTCAAAATAATTTATAAAATGACTTTTAAATAAAAAAATAAAACACAATTAAAGAGGTGCTATGTTTAGATACATGGACTCCCTTTGATCTCTCCTTTTACGTATTCGTTTCGACATGGATCTGACATTGGATTACCTTACCGGCGGCTTAAAGAAAAAAACACAACTCTACTGGGCCACACCAGTGTCTAAAGAAATGCCAATCGGTCAATTCATACGCGGCAAGACACCTTTCATTTACGCAATAGAAGAGAAGCTCATAAAGCCAACACAAGTAAAGAAGGTGGACCTTCCCTTGAATTGAACCAGTCACAGAGCTCGAGTTGTTTAAGTTCTGGAATTCCATGGAGAGTTGGGGGTTTCGGTTCCAAGGTTATAAAATGCGGTGCGGGTTTATCTCTCTCGACCAGTTCAGGTTCAAGCCTTCAAGGGAAGGGTGATCGAGGGGATCCAGACTTTTTATCTCTTTCTTCTGTATTCTATAGTGGGAGGTTTCTACATGAAATTAAACCTTATATTGGGGCCTCAAGAAAATTTGATGTCAAGTTCATCCGTTAACATGTTTAATCAGGATGGCAGATGGTCGTGTGCGTTTGACACGAAGGAACCCAATTAGCACTTAGCAGCCATTCTTGATGTTTTTTTTCTTGTAAAATGCTAAATCCTTGTTTTTCTTTTGATTTCATTTTAACATAATTATTTTTTTGTTTTGTCTCACATTATTTATTAATATTTAGTATTAATTAAATAAATTAGTAGTAGTATTACAAATACTTTTTTAAAAATTAAAAACGTTAAAATGCTATTGAAAATTTATTTAAATTTTAGATAAAATGTTATTAAAGAATAAAATAATTAATATTTCCTAGTTTTTAAAGCGATAAATACTTTGAAGACGTGCGAAAGTCATAGTGTTGAGTTGAGTCAAAAAAAATGGGAAAAGGGTACACGTGTTATGTAACGCCCCTCCTTAGTTATAAGGGTCATTACCAAGCATAATCACAAACAAACAGATAATCAATCAGAGTTTAAGCAGTTTGGAAGCATAACTAAAAAGTGACATCATCAAGGGTCACTATCATAACACTGTATACTATAGTATGGTGAATATACATCAGAGTTCTCTGTACAATACAAAACTATACAAATATTCCATCAGGGTACATCAAAACAAACCAAAGGCTAAGTACAAAAAATATCTGAGCAACATGCTCAAGTCCTCTAGCCTAAGGTATCATCAGCAGCTAATCCTGCATAGGCTTCTTGCCTTGGGATCTATCTGCTCCCCCTCCTGATGAATCACCTGAAATATAAGTCCCACAAACGGGGTGAGATATAAAATCTCAGTAAACTCAGGGCCCTTGAAGGTATTTCCTTCCCCTGGTTCACTGACAATACATATATATATAATCAAGCAGTGAAACATTCAACCATCATCATTAGTGTACATCAATACACAATACACCTGATCACAATCAGGCTACACATCCATCAGCCAAAATCACGGCATACTCATGGCATAACGCCATTCATCACATCAATCACTGTCATGCAGAGGCTACATCTAAGTATATAGGAACATCTCCTCACAGGGAGGCTACCTCTATATACTAGGCACATCTCTTGCATGTATTCCTAGCGGAGGCTTCCTCTAGATATATAGGCACATCTCTCACACGAGGCTTCATCTATATATCAGGTACAATCCCCTTTTTGGTGAGGCTACCTCTATGTACATAGGAACATCTCTTATCACGAGGCTACCTCTATGTATCACAGGGCCATCTCATCCTCTAACTCAATACAATTGCCTGGGAAAGGCTACATCTGTGTATATGGGAACATCTCCACATAGGAGGCTACCTCCATATCACAGGCTCATCTCTCACCAGGTCTTTCTCAGTCTCAATCATCTATCCTACTACAATAGGATACTATTCAAGCACAACTTACATATACAGGTTTCACATTCAACCAGTCATGCCACAATTCACTCACATCATAGCCATGCATATCAATCCCCCATAATAGGGTTCAGTTCACATTTCAAGCATAGCAGATCAAATATAAAACATCAGCTACCCTTTCATAGGGTTCAGACAACATCTATCATTCATTCACATCATTATACACATTCCTCTACTAGCACAACATATCATAACCATAATCCCAGCGGATATATGGTGGAACACAGCAGAGGATACACAATTAAGAACCAAGAGCTTACCTGCTCTAGATAGATCACCGGCTCTCCCGGCTTCGTGGTCAACACCACCAGAGCTATCAAGCTCACGTCCTATACAAAACAAGCATATAATACATCAAATACAGTTCTAGGACGTTCAAACGAAAGGAATTATCATCCTCTTTATAAACATATACTAATCACTATACAAGTGATCTCAGACCCTTCACAAGGTCCTACTTAGCCTACACAAGGCTTCAGAGCCTCTATTAAGACTCTAGTCAGGCTAACATAAGGCATATCTCTGCTTACAATAGCCTAAACCCCAACTTCTCATCATCCACAGTTTCAATCGGTCAATCTCATCTATACTGTCTCCTGAGCAACTTTGTCAACTGCTCTAAGGTTCATACTAGTCACATTACTAGTCTTTTATCTCTGTTCATATATACTCAGAGCCAAAATCAAACTTCATCAGTAATTATTTCTGAAGGCTCTAACATCATCACAGTAACTCTCTGAACATAATCTTCTACAAAATCCGAGCCTAACAACGGCTCTAACACCTCCAAAAACACCCCTTAAGATAACCCCAAAACCTCAAAATCCAATACACAGAACCAACGGTTAAAGCTCGAGTTTCTTACCTCTGTGATGTTCAGAAACACCAGGGAATCACTTTCCCTAAGGTAGCTTGCTCAATCAAGGCTTTCTTCGCCTTTAAACTCCGAGCTCTCAAGGTTCTCTCAGAGAAATCAAATCTCCTCGTTTCTCAGCTATTCTCACGAATCAATCGGGGGTTTACTCTTATCTCGGGGCTCTGATCACTTTCTCAGTTGGGCTAGAGGTGTTTAGATGAACGATGAAGAAGATAAAAAAACTCTGCAACTCATCAATGGCTGTTTCTCACTTTTCTTCTCCTCCATTTTCGTCCAAAATGAGCTATTATATAAGCCTGCCCGACGCCCCGCGCGATCCGCGCCGCATCTCGCGCGATCCGCGCCACAGGGCAGTGCTCTGGCGCTACCAGCGTCACCTCTGGCGCTATCAGCGTGAGCAACCAGAGAAAAAGGGTTTTCCCAGGGCACTCCTGGCGCGACCCGCGCGGAACTTGGCGCTATCCGCGCCACAGCTAAATTCTTTGGCGCTATCAGCGCCACAACTGGCGCTACCCGCGCCATGACCAAAACCTAGGTTTTCTTAACTCTTTCTCAAATTTATCTCTAAATGCTCTTAAGCACATTCATTTTCCTTAATCATGAGCTTAATCTAAGCTTAATCACATGCTTAAGAATCCAGGCATTACATGTTAATCATTGTTCAATGTTGTGGAACCAATGAACAAAGATTGTTACTAGTCTTGTTGTCTTCTTGATGTTGTAATTCAAAATGTTCACATATTCCGTTGTCCGTTGTCCATTGTCAGTTGTCGACACGTGTTAGACATGTCCTTATGGCTGTTGTTAGGTGCCAACTAAAATAACAGTACGGTTAAAGATAGAGAAATTCTTGTATCCAAAGCAGAACATGCAAGAATTTCACGTCAAAGCCCAACTTTTCGTTTACGTGGAGCCCACATTTCGCCCCACACGTTCTGTGGCCGTGTGGGACAACCCACATATATATGACATAATCTCAGATCAACAACATATTCCAACCACTATGTGGAAATTATTACTAATATTTTGCAAAACAAATTTTATTGTAATCGTTAATGAACGTCCTTATATTTAAAATCCCGTCCATGGATAAATTAGAATGGAAGATATTTTGGTAGTGAATATATGTTGAGCTTAATTTTGAATGAATTTTTTTTATAAGAGCAAGTCCTTTAATTCATACCAAGTTTCTTAATTGATATAAAAAAAACTTCAAAGTTAAAACCTCCAACGACCATTCACTCCTGCCTCCCTTCTAGAAGTAATATAGTGGATCACTTGACTCTGTCTTCACAAGTTCCAAACAAAATAGTTTCATTTGACCAATTTTTTTTAATAAAATTCTTCACACAAATAAGATATTTGATATTTTAAGAAAAAGTATGATTGTGCCTATTTAAAAAAACAAAAGAGATATTCATAATTGTTCTAACTATAGAGACATTAAGCTCATGAATTATACTATGAATTTGTGGAAAAGAGTTATTGAACATTGCTTGAAGAGGGAGATCAAAGTTTCTATAAATCAATTTGGATTTATGCCACAAAGATGTACCATAAAAGTTATTTTCTTGATGTGATAATTAATGGAAAGGTCTTGAGGAAACAAGAAAGATTTACATATGATGTTCATATATCTTGAGAAAACATATGATAGAGTCTTAAGAAAAGTCTTATGGTGAACTCTTGAGAAGAAAAAAGTATCATTAAAGTATGTTAATGCAATCAATGATATATATGATGGGCTACTACATGTATGAAAACTTGTAATAGAACATCAAGAGATTTTCTTATCACGGTAGGTGTACACCAAGGTTCGACTATTAGTCGTTATCTCCTTACCTTAGTGATAGATGAGCTATCAAAAGATATTCAAGAAGAAGTGTCATTATGTATGCTTTTTGCAGATAATATTGTGCTTATTGATTAGACCAAAGACAGTGTTAATAGAAAACTTGAATTGTAGATAAACACTTTAGAGTCTAAAGGATTCAAGATAAGTTAGACCAAAACTGAGTATATGAAGTGTGAGTTTTTGTTGAGAAGAGATGGTGATCAAGACCCTATGCATCTACTTGGTCAAGAGGTACCCAAGAAAGATGTTTTTAGCTATTTGGAATCAATTTTGCAAAAAGGTGGAGAGATTGATGAGGATGTAAATCATAGAATCAGAGCAGAGTGGATGAAATGACAGAGTGCATTTGAATTTTTGTACGATCGCAAAATTTTCCTTAAGCTAAAAGAAAAATTCTATAAAACAACCGTAAGACTTGCAATGTTGTATGGAACTTAGTTTTGGCCAACACATAAGCAACATGAGCATAAAATATAGGTAACAAAAATAAGGATGTTAAGGTGAATGTGTGATTATACGAAGATAGATAAGATAAGAAATGAAGATATTCGATGAAATGTAACAGTAGTACCTGTGAGTGAAAAGATGATAATACATAGATTGAGGTGGTTTGGGCACGTAATGAGACGACTCCTTGATGCTCCTGTAAGAACAAGAGTTTGTTACTAATAATTCATCACAAAGAGAGCTAGAGGTAGACCGAAACTTACATGAAAAAAAGTAATTAAACAAAACTTAATGAAGTGAGATATAGATTGACGGAATGTTTGTCTTAGAACAGAATGAAGAAAAGTTATAAGTTTTGTGAAGGGTTAGTCCCGTTATTATCTCTATGTTTCAAATTGTCTCTTTTTAGTTCATTTTCTCTTTATTTTTTCGCCTCCGTCTTTCACCATTCTTTCTTTTATCTTATTGTTCTTTTCTTTTGTCTTATTTCTTCTTTTTCTTAGTTTTTTTTTAATTTCTTCGTATCTATCATTGAATTCATCTATCACCGACCCTAATTAATTTAAGTTAAAGGTGTTATTAATGTTGATATTAAAAATCTCAATTAAATAAAAATATAGAGAGACACTAAGGGTCCCAACTCCTAGATTTAATAAAATAAAATGTTTACTAATTGTTTGTTCAATGTAAAATTTATCAATTTATTTTTTCAATCAATTTCAACATAGCCTAGAATAAATAGTTTTCTTTATAAGAATATTAGTTAAATTCTGCTCAATGTATTCTATTAAATTCTTTAACAACTTGAAAAATAATTACTAAATAATATTTTTATTTTATGTATTAGGTGAAATTGTTTAGAAAAAAAAAGTAACAATTTTAATCGGAGACAAATATATTTCTTACATTAAAAATATATAAAGTCATTGTATTTTAAAACTGAAACGCTAATGTCGACTTTCACTAATACTATGCTTGTATCACTTTAGAATTCAGACATCTCTCAGCCAAGTGAAGTAACAACATACTTTTTTACAAGGCATTAACTATTTTCAATGTTTAATGGTCGGTGCAGGAGGGCGCCAAAGAATATTAACAAGTTGAGTCATGAACACTTGTTAATTTGTTTTGAATGGAAACAAATTTATGTATAGTCAATTTTATGCATTCATGTAACCAATTAAATCAAAGGAATTAAATAAAGATGGAATAATTCAAAGTTTGAATATTATTCTTGAGTAGGATTTATGAAATTAAAAATCGAGTCACTATATTTATAAAAAGAAAAATCTTAAACAGATGGAGCACTTAATAAATAAATAAAAAATCTTTTATGTTAGGATTAAGATAATATAGAATAAATTAATATAAATTATATTTACAGTTTGATTTGGTTTATAGTTTAATTTTGAATATTTGGAACTGAAATTGAACTAAATTGTATACAAAAAATATGAATTTCATTTCAATTTTTAAACTAAAAATTTATTTTATTTTCAATTTTTAAATAAGTTATACGGTGAGTAAGTTCTTAGACATCTAGCCCTATGATTAATTATATTGAAATAACATAAGCAAATAGAAAGAAAGGATATGTGATAATTAAAAAAAGATAATTTTAATTATTTGTTTATACCAAAAATAAGATTTTTTTTGTGTGGAATCACCAAAAAATATTTCTTCTCAGATTGACAGTAAAATGAGTGAAAAAATCTCTCTCTCTTCTTTTATTATCTTGTTTTAATTTATTAAAAACATAAAAATATAATAAAATAATAAGTAATTTTATGTCAAGAAAAATACATAAAGTAAAGGATGAAATTGTTTTATTTGGTATATAAATATTTTTCTGTATAAGTTATTTATTTTTTACTCTCTATTTCATTTATCTAAATTCACAGATATTACCACTTCTTTTCTTGTTATTCCTATAAATTCAAACATTTTTTTCACTATAATTCATTCTTTATCTATCTTTTTATTTTGTTGCATTGTTGGGATCCCTGAATTAAATTGAGATATTACCTCACTGAAAAATAATGAACACGTGAGACATTTTTTATTGAAGTGTAAGTGTGTAAAATCTTTATTTATATGTCACTTCTATTCCAAATAAAACATTAAAAAAAATTGTGGTAAAATTAGCTTGTTTCCACCCCTAAAATAGGTCACAATCTCACATCAATCAATATCAATTCATAGATATTTGCTCCGGCAAGAATCCCTGTGAATTTCTCCTTGCCTCTAAGGTATCTGTGTAAATAATGGCCCGCGGTTGTGTCACTTATTAATGGAGCCTGTCTATTTCTTGCTTTGTGTTTGTGGGTTTTTATTTCTCCAATAGCTTGCGTGTTCACTTGGTGGAGAACAGAGAAATTATTGCCGTTTCATAGCAAACGATGTTTGACTATATGCTTCTATGTTCTTACTTCGTTTTCAATTGGTTCCCCTCGCACTTGTTTGACACTAAACACATGGTCCTCTGCTTTAACCGGATCTGCAGTACTTGTAAACGACTCACAGCCACAATATATGGACTTGTAGATGGTAGACGTGTACCTATAATTGCGTAAACATTTAATTGACCGTATATTAATGAATGTTCATTAATGCTAGCCGAAACCTCCAAGGATTTTTTCTTATACACTGAGGTGTGATATGTATGGTATATATGAAAAAATAACCTAACGTTATATGTTTGGTACAAAAGTTCCCATAAAGTAGAATAAAAATACTTTGCAGATATAAAATTAAGATTGTTAATTAAAAAATATTGATTTATGAATGAGGGAGGTGAGAATGAAACATTTTCGTTTTCATAAAAAATTATTAATAAATTCTTTTAAAAAAATATTGAAATTCAATATTGAAATAAAGATAAGATATGGCAAATTGAAAGAGATAGATCATTAAGAATTACCAACTGGGATTAGGTGTAGGGAAGAGGTTAGTTACAGCAGAATGTGGTAAATCAAGGTTCAATTTTCTTCTAAAAGGTGTACCTATATTTAATGTACAGTAAACTATATTGAAAGGATGATACATGGGAGGAGAAAGAAAAAGACGGTTAAGATTGAAGATCAAATATACAGCTATTTTTATATATATAAAAAAAGTAGGATGGGATTATTGAGACAATAATTTTTGCTAGTTACATGAATAATGTGTGAAATGTTCTTTAAATATATATATATATATATATATATATATATATATATATATATATATATA
>CM023955.1:6387643-6596298 GCA_013407115.1 Glycine latifolia | reverse complement strand
ATGTGTGAAATGTTCTCATTTTGATCTCAAATTTAATCAATAACTTGCACTACAAATAATAATAATGAAACTATTGAAAATGAAACTCTAGAACTCTCTAAATTGTGTACATCTAAAAAATATACACATCAATTAGTTGTCGTGTAAATTATTTTGTTTAAACATTAGTTTATAGGAATTTTGAAACTCACACATGAATAATTAATTAAGTACATAGTCTATGCAGAAAAAATATTTTTTTACATAGAAAAATTAGTTTGAAGCATTTTATTTGAATCCCTATAATTATACATGAAAAACTCGTCAATAATTACAAGATCAGCCCTAGGTTATTCTTCACATGTCAAAAACAAAATAATATCATCTAATGTACAGCAGTTATGAAAAAGTATTTTATTACGATTAAAAAAGTCGTCTGATCCGTCATTCTTCAAATTTCAAAATTTACATAATCTAATACCTCGTGAATTATGACTAAGTTCTAAATAGGTGATCAGGCTAGCATAAATTGTTTTGACTAATTAAATAGATAATTATTCTCAGAAAAAAATAAGCTAATAAAAAAAGGGGAATAACATGCGGGCCGGGATGGTCGCGGGGCAGCAGGAACTAGCAAGGAAAGGAGAAGGTGAGAGTGGTGTGGGAGGTGGTTAGAACAACATAGCCTCACTAATTAAGTTAGATTTGGATCTTAACAAATAAACTTGTTATATTTAGGTCGGATTTGTAACGCAATACGGAACAATGTATTTTAATAGAGTAGCATAATATAATAATCTAAACATGAGAAATGTAAATATGGGACGACCTCAAACATAGTGGAATTAGGATTAAAGAATAGGATGAAAATATATGGTTGAGAGGAAATCAAATCAAATCCATGAAACTTAACATAAAGACGTCCCATTACAATAGGGAGGTTAAGATGCAGACGCGTTTGAGTGTGGGTGCGCGCGTGTCCACAGGATGCTCCTTGTTTGGAAGAAAGAAAGAATAATTAGCAGCCGCAGATAGGTTTGTCTTGGTCCATGAGCGATTCCCATGCCCATAAACAATAGCAGCCAGCCCCTCATTTCAATATCAAATCATCACTCATGACGCGTAATAATTCATTCATAACCAAAATAAAATAATTCCTTTTATTCTCAGGCTCATCAGATAATACTAGATCCAACTATCAAGTCACGCGGCGACAACTTTTCTCCGTATGTACTATCCATCCACATCCCTATCCCCTTCCTTATTTATCACGTTATTACAGTTTCACAAATTAAGCCAATTAAATAGTACTAGTATTCTACTACGGAGCCATCAAAGAGAAAAAAAAAAAAAAAAGCTGCCCATATTCCGACAAATCACCACCTAACGACCCCAAACTCCACTTTATCTCCGCAAATAAAACGCTAACCACGACTTTGATGAGAGAGAGAGAGGGTTGTCCGCAGCGCAGCCGTAGGATAAGTGGGGTGATGTGATGATGAGACGAAACCAACTCGTTTGTCTGCTGTCTGGACAACCCACATGCCACGTAGTTCGGGGACTAGTATAGTAATTTGCATTGTCCCACAGCACAGTCAAATTCATCCTTGACTGTGTCTCTCTCTTTCTTTCTTGGATTCATCATGCTTCATGCATCATGCATCATGCATCATGCATGCCCCATCCCATCCCATTCCCATCTATAAAATACGCACCTGCTCCCTCCCACTCTGGTGCATCTCATCTATGCTCTATCATTTTCTCTCTTTCCTCTCACTCTCTGCCACAAAACTCCGTCTCCGCAATAACGGAATATAAAAAAACAGGTTTAATTAATTATTATGGCCCCGAGGGACAAGACTAGTGGCGTTAAGGCTAACGGTAACGGCGGGGTGAAGGAGGTGCATTTTCGTGGAGTGAGGAAGAGGCCGTGGGGGAGGTACGCCGCGGAGATCAGAGATCCCGGCAAGAAGAGCCGCGTCTGGCTCGGAACCTTCGACACCGCGGAGGAGGCGGCGCGTGCCTACGACGCCGCCGCACGGGAGTTTCGCGGCCCTAAGGCGAAGACAAACTTCCCTCTCCCTTTGGAAAATGTTAAGAACGCTAGCCCTAGCCAGAGCAGCACGGTGGAGTCCTGCAGCCGCGACCGCGACGTCGCCGCCGATTCCACGCCGCTCGACCTCAACCTCGCCCCTGCCGTCGTCGCCTCCGCTCGATTCCCCTTCCAACATCAGTTCCCGGTTTTCTCCGGCGCGGTGCCGGCGGCGAACCAGGTTAGGTGCTTCGACGCTGTCCTACGCGCCGGCATGGCCGGTCCACGTGGCTTCACCTTTGGCTACAATCCTCATCCCGTCGCGGCGAGTGAGTACCACGCGACGACGAGCGACTCGGAGTCGTCGTCCGTTATCGATCTGAATCATAATGAAGGCGATGTTAAGGGGAACGGTTCTAGAATGTTCGATCTCGACCTTAACCATCCTCCTCCACATGAGATCGCTTGATCCGACTCATCCCTTGAGTTTTTCTTTTTCTAATTTTGTTTTTCGGATTATGAATTTCTCTTTAGTTTTTTTTTATAAGTAGAGAAAGTAGTAGCGTCCGATAAGGAAGAAATAACGAAGGAAGGGAAGGGATAGAAATACTATGTGAATACGTAGGCGGTATGATTGTCTCTATTTTTTGCGACAGAGGAACTACCTGTTTCATGCTGTTGTTTCTTAAATCACGAAGCGCTCATCCGGTTTTTCTTTCGTTTTGATTGATTATTGTACTTCGGTGTAATGTTTTTTGGTTGCAGCCATAATTTAGTTCAATGAAATTAACACGGAAAGTTTGAATTATTTTGATTGTGATATACATTTTCAATTATGTTAGGGGAAGGAAAGAAAAGATGTGGGTGAAGCGTACTTGGTAGTAGTGGTCGTTGTTGTTGGCGTTGATTGATTAACCCGCCGCCACGTGACAGGTGGCTCTTGTTACCTCTCCCTTCAAGGTGACTCCAACGTCCATTGGTGCGTGGGGTATGTAATTACACGACTGGTGGCACAGTGCCACATTCTCAATTCGCTCCCATCTTCCAAATTAACAATTCAGAGAGCGATACGGTTACAATTTAGAAGGATGAAAATTAATTTCATAATCATAATGGTGAAAATTTTAAGTATAGTATGCAAAAGTCATTTAATTAGCCCATTTCATTTCTTTAAAGATGTGTTACCAAATCATGGATAAACTTAAATATGTGACGGTTTAATAGTCCTATCGATCTTGTTGATCCTGATCATATATCGACGTATCATGATAATTTAATGACAGTTTAATAGTCTTGTTACTTGTGTATAATGTATTTATTAACTTATTCTCTTTTGCCTTTTTTTTTTGCTAGTGTTCCTATCGGTTATTTGTTACAAATTTGAAATAAATAAAAAACAACGTGCTATATTTAACGCATTATTTGGTCAATAATCATTTAACCAAAACCATTTAAAGTATCATATTGGTGTAGCTATTTGAGAGATCGATAAGTCAACTAATGAAAATGATAGCTAGTATGAAGGTAAAAATTGGTATTAAAGCCTTTGATATATCTTCAAAATTGAGCTGCGAGTAGTGTCATTCATCATAACATGCCCCTGGCTCCCAAAATCTGCTTGAGTATCTTTCTCAAATGTAAATACCGCATCGTAAACAATGAAAGTTCTTGTACCTTGAAATTCACTCATCATAATATTTATAAATCAACCAACAATTGAAATGTAGACCTTAAAGAATTTATATATTCAAATATAATTTAGCGACTCACAATTTAACGCTCGCATATTCAAGCAAATCTCATGATATCAAATGGTAAGTTATTAGTAGGTAACTACTCACTACTCAAATATGCTATCCATCAATTGACTTTTATAGGCAGAATAGGATAATCAGAATCATAGTGCTTATTGAACATTCTATTAGCTACTAGTTATATGAAATAGCAACCAATGCATAACCGTACTATCTCCTTAAATTAAATTTAGAATATCGCAATAAGACTTACATCAAACTTTAACCGGTGGAAGTATCAATTTAATAGTACCTTAGAATTTCTTCCTGGTCTCAATGTTGTAACTTTCCTGGCCATCGATCTCTAGTGCCAGCACCATGGGGCATAAAATTTACTCTTAAAAAAGTGGCAGCCATGTAGCCTTTCTAGTATTAATTAATTAATAAGTTTAGGGTTCAAGTATTCTGCATCAACGGTCATAATTTCTTGTTCATGGGGTTGCAGGTTGTAATATCTTGAATTTTAAGCATGTAATTAAGCCTAGATTAAGCCCATAATTAAGGATAATAAATATGCTTAAGAGTATTCAGAGGAAAGGCTTGACAAAGAGATGAAATAGGCTGAGTTAGGGGTTTTCTGGGGTTCCACGCTTGGGGCGTGGGATGCCACGCCAGGGGGCGTGGGAAGCAGCTCAGAAATGCCATTTTGTCTGCCAGTCCACGCTTGGGGCGTGGGAAGCCACGCTGGAGGCGTGGGAAGTTGCCCAGAAGTGGAATTTTGTCTGGAACTCCACGCTTGGGGCGTGGGAGTCCACGCTTGAAGCGTGGGAGTCACGGCAGAGGCCTATAAAAGGCCCAGAAGCTCGAAAATTTGGATATTTTCTTCCTCCTTCGTCCCAAACCTCCATTGATGAGTTTGAGAGCTTCGTATCTCCTCCATCTTTCATCTAAACACCTCCGACCCAACTGAGAAAGTGATTAGAACCCCGAGAGGAGAGAGAACCCCCGATTGATTCTTGAGAATAGCTGAGAAACAGTGAGATTTGATTTCTCTGAGAGAACCTTTGAGAGCTCGGAGTTTAGAGGCAAAGAAGGCCTTGTTTGAGCAAGCTACCTTAGGGAAAGCGATTTCCCGGTGTTTCTGAACATCACAGAGGTAAGAAATTCGAGCTCTAACTGTTGGTTCTGTGGATTGGATTTTGTGATTTTGGGGTTATCTTAAGGGGTGTTTTTGGAGGTGTTAGAGCCGTTATTAGGCTCGGACTCTGTAGAGTCTTATGCTCAGAGGACTGTTCTAAGGAAGTTAGAGCCTTGAATCATCATTACTGATGAAGTTTGATTTTGGCTCTGAGTATGTATGAGTAGAGATAAAAGGCTAGTATTATGACTAGTATGAACCTTAGAGCAGTTGACAAAGTTGCTCATGAGAGTGTATAGATGAGGTTTATGAGCTTGAACTGCTGATAATGAAAAGTTAGATATTGAGAAGGTTAAAGCAGGGATATGCTTTGTGTTAGCCTGATCAGAGTACTTGTAGAAACTCTGTAGCCTTGATGAGGCCGAGAGGGATCCTGTTGAGGGTCTGGGAATCGCTTGTGTAGTGATTTATTATATGAAGATAGAGAGGATGATAGTTTCCTTTCGTTTGAACGGCCTAAAACCGTATTTGATATGTTATGTACTGGTTCTTGTGTAGGACGTGAGCTTAATAGCTCTGGTGGTGTTGACCACGAGGCCGGGAGAGCCGGTGATCTGTCTAGAGCAGGTAAGCTCTTGGTTCTTGAATGTATGCCCTTTGTTGTGTTCAGCCATGCACCAAAATGAGGTGATGGTTCTGTTGTGGGCAAATGCATGTATATAGAAATTGTATATTGATGTGATTGCCTGATGAATTGTGCACTGTGCCCTGTGATGGGAATTGGCATTGTATATGCTTGAGATGCTGAAATGTGATTGGACCCAGTGATTGGGGACTTGTTATGTATGGCTATGTATGGTTGACTGATGTTGTACCTGTTTGAATATGAGACTGTAATGTGAATCATATGAATGAATTGTATCCTATGGTAGTAGGATAGATGACGAGAAGTTGAATAAGACCTGATGTGAGATGTTCCTGTGTTATAGATGTAGCCTCCCGAATGGAGATGTTCCTATAATTACAGATGTAGCCTCCTCAGGCAATTGATTGTGATAGGTTGTGAGATGTTCCTGTGATATAGATGTAGCCTCCGTTATGGGAGATGTTCCTATACACAGATGTAGCCTCACTCGATGGAGATGTGCCTGTTACATAGATGTAGCCTCCGTTATGGGAGATGTTCCTATGTTTCAGATGAAGCCTCCGATAGATATGTGATATCAAGGTAAGAGATGTTCCTAGTATATAGATGTAGCCTCCGTGAGTGGAGATGTTCCTATATACCTAGATGTAGCCTCTGCCTTACAAAATGATGTGTACCACCTGTTTGTTGACAGGCTGGAGTGAAATGTTCTGGTGATGAATGAGAATGTGATTGATGATAATGTACTATTTCTATGTATGTGCCTAATAGTGAACCAGGGGAAGGTAATACCTTCAAGGGCCCTGAGTTTACTGAGATTTTATATCTCACCCCGTTTGTGGGACTTATATTTCAGGTGATTCATCAGGAGGAGGAGCAGATAAATCCCAAGCCAAGAAGCCTATGCAGGGATAGCTGCTGTTTGCACACCTTAGGCTAGATGAGATGAGCAAGTGGCTCTTGTATTTTGTACTTAGCCTGTGGTTTGATTTTGTTATACCCTGAGGGGATATTCGTACAGTTTTGTATCTAATCAGAGATGTGTATGTATATTCACCATATTATATGTACAGTGTATGTATATGATGATGACAATTGACGATGTCACTTTTAGTATGTGCTTCCAAACTGCTTAAACTCTGATTGATTATCTGTCCATGAGTGGTTATGCTTGGTAATGACCCTTATAGCTGAGGGGGCGTTACACAGGTGGCTCACATTCATCCTTTACATTTTTTTTCTTTCCCAAAAAGTTTTCCCAAATTGACACACAGACCACATAATCAATAAACAAATCAATAAATACATAAATAATCTTAACAAAAAACATAACTAAGAAGCCCATAAACAAAAATCAAGATTTTCAAAACACTTTTAGTCAAAAAGGAATTTCAATATATATCCCTATTATGCTGGGAATTATTAACCAACTTAGACACTAAGTTTACTATTATCGGGGTAGCTATGAGGTAATTTTGCTTGAACGAACTTTTCATCCAACAGATGATGTGAAATCAGTGCAAACATTTAAATGCATTAAATCAAGTGGCTACAAACATGATCACAAAACAATTTAGTGTTATAAATATGTTGCAAAGGAAAAACTTTACGCAATCTACATTGAGCAAGGATTTTGATACAATTACCTGCTCTTATTCAAACAAATTCAATTATTACTTTTGAGACAGAACCCTTATTTGCACATTTTTATATAAACACACAAAAGAGCACAAAAGATCCCTAATTTATACTATTTATATATTTTACATTTGCTTATAAAAACAATATATCCCTTATTATCATAATCCACTTTCTCTTTTACAAAATAGAGATACATCTTAATATTTTCATTCACTTGAGTTATTTGAGTCTAGGTGGAAATATCTCTGTAATTCAATTTATCTGACCAAACTCAATATTAATTGGTTGAATTAATATATATGAAAAAGATTAGAAATGGATAGTAATCATGTTAAACAATGACAATGTTAAACAATGACAATCTCCACAGATTACTTATTATGTATTACTCAATTCTAGTATACGTTAAAATTAGGATGCATAACAATATTGAGTGTATTGGCTTTACCTTTGAGTTAGTTTTAACTCTATAGTATCATGAACTTGTATACTAAATAACATGAAAAATATATGTGATCATTTATATGGGACCCTCGTACACGTGTCAATTCTCTATGTAAACACTGTTATAAAAGTTCGAAGCACTTCACTCAGCAGTCAGTTGTTACTCTCAAGCAGATTATTCCTAAGTTTATTTATTCAAATATTATATTATTAATAATATTGCAACTATATGTCAAATAATAGGTACCTAGTTATATACAAGCTACAGGTTACTTACAATATACGAATTATCTACAACTTGTAATTATCTACAACTTGCAATTATCTATTAACTTTATTTATATGTTAATTATTTATAAAGGCACAAAGTTCACACTATATATTATAAATACAAATTACATTTAACCTTTCAGTACAATCTCAATCACTCAAAGTTAACACACCCGAATACATTCACTATCGTAATGAATATTCATATAATCAGATATAATGAATTTAAATAAAGAATATATTGTAAACTTTACAATACACGCTGTTTTACTCTATATTACCATCCAATGATATGTGACGTGAAAATGTCCGAGTGTTTATAATTTTTTGAATACATTTCAAAACAGCACACGTTGAAGTATAATTTGTTTATAAACTGAGCTTCAAACCCAGCATGTCATGTTTTTTTATTTGGTGGAAACTCAGTATGTGACTTGAGCTTGATTAGATGACTTTGCGGCCGGAACGTAAGATCATGCGTTAGTTGATTTCATAATAGACGAAGGTTCCTCGCCAAACCCACGCAAAACATAGAGGGCAAAGCATAAGAAACTAGAAAGTAGTTAGATATATTGAATAGGCAAACAAATTTTTAGTAGACGCGTAATAGATAAAGAGTTATTTATCAAAAGATACGTCTAATTGTAATATTGTTTATATTTAAAAAAGGATTTGTTCTCAATTCTCTCTTAAAAATAGTTTTCCGAAAATAAATAATACGAATAACCATTATTTATGGGAGAGTGTATCTTTTTCATATTTTGGTTTATAGAATCCTATTTTCTTGTTTTTTATTTATCTTCCCTTTCATCATAATCAAAGACAATTTGACATCTATCGTTATTTTCCTTGGACTTGAATAAAAGGGGGAAAAAATTGAAGTCCCGATGATTGACAAACTCCTAATGAGCATTTCCCGTGGTTGGATAGTTACAAGCACATATGACATAACACATTAATTGTGTTTTCATGGATTATTTTGGTATGTTGAACGTTATTGTCTTATTGATGTATTTAAAGTGCTTTAATTTGTAGTTTGATTTAAATTAGCTCACAATGGAGGGAATAAAAATTATTGCGAAACAGTTTCGCTTTGCTTAAGATGGCACTTGACTTTGCCTGGAATGGAATAGATTGTAAACTCAATCGATAGCAAAAGGCTGAACCAAATTGAAGATGAAGTTTGAAAATATACAAAGAAAAAAAAAATGAAAATCCCTTTGTGTAACTTAATTATGCGCCTGCCAACTTTTAACAGACCCCACAAACAATCACGTAAGCGTGCTTCACGATAGCTGGGTACTAACCAAACATTTGGTTTCTTATTCCTATTTAGCGTACCTTTGGCACCAAGCACTCAAGTTGTTCCCTTGGTTTTTTTTTTTTTTTTCAACAAACAGTATGCTTTCACCTTGTTTGGTAGGATGGAGAGAAACAGAGTTGATGAAAACAAAATACATTAATAAAAGTAAGTGAGAATGTGAGACATAAAATAAAAAAATATTTAATTGAAGAAAAATAAAAACAAAAGGATAGAGAAATAGCTGACAATAAATAAAAAAATAATATAAGCGGATCTCATAATTTTGAAAACACTTTTGCTCAATATCTCCTCTAGGAAACGTATCCTTCGTTTCATACACTGCAGAAAATACTTTTTTTTTCACACTTTGAGTTTTCTTGGTTGAATATTGAATGTGGTCCTGTGGGCTCACACTAGGGCTTAGCATGATAAGTTGTCAGAATTCAGATGTTGCAATCACCGGCCATTTGATGCAATTTTTTAACTATAAAATGACGTCTGCCGCGTAATATTTAGCCAAGTGATGCTTTTATTGCCATTTTTTGGCCTCTTGTGGTTAGAATGTAAAATTGGTTAGTTGAAGGGTTCCACTAATGTGAATCAGGCAGGAATTAAAACAAAGCCCAAACAAAAAAATTAATAGTTTACTTGAGTGGTTGGATAGAGAAGTAAGAGAACCAGAAATCAAAGCTATCTATTGTATGCATTCACCCATGGAAAGCAAATTTAAAATTTGTGACTGATGCATGGCATGGGATGGCATATGTAGCCTTTACCCCTCAAATAAAATAAAATAAGATGATGCCAACATGTCATGTACTCATGGCTATGCAAACTTTGTTCTCATCCTAATAACCTTTTTCGTAAAAGGAAAAAGCCGCGCAAAAGTCTCTTTTGAACAGACGTTGAGGTACAGGAAAAAGTTGAAAAAAAACGCCGTAAGCTATATATATAAATAATGTTAGTTTAGTTATAATTGAAATTGGTCAGGAAGAATAATGTTATTTTCCGTAACATACTAACATGTGTCTCACAGAATTCACGTGCACTAAAAAGATTTTTACACCATAAATTAATTGAAAGTTACCCCACATAATTTTTAATTAATTATTACAAATTTTTAATATTTTTTTAACCTCACTTATTTTATCTTCCTCCAACCAAACGAAACCATAAGAATTGAAAGGACAATGATACTAAAAGGAAGAATAGGAATAGCGCGTGGAGTAGGGTTTGAGTGAAGGGTCATGAAGGCGGAAATATGATGTTGAGTGGCGCACATCCCATTTGCCATGCACGTGTAATGCAAGAACTGTGGGACCCACTTTGCAACCACGGCTGCTGCTTTGGTGGGACTCTACCTCTGCCTACTGTATAATCATTATATATACTCTCCATTTCTCCCCCTTTTATTACTGCAGTAGTATTATTTTATTATTACCACACAACTCATACTTTTATTTTTTAATATAGTGATTTTTTCATCAAAGTGTGAAGGTTCACTGTTAACTTCAAAGATAAAAATTTAACTTTAGTTGTTAAATGTATAATAGTGTGATAAATTAATTATGTATATAATTTAATGATAAATTATTTTTAAATTTTATAATTTAATATTAAATTAATTTTTTTAAAAATATAATTTATTATAAAATTGGTTCTTATATTTTATAATTTAGTGATAAAATAATTTTATAAATTTAACGACAATAGGTTATCATACCTTTTTACATGTTCATGTGCTAAATTTTTATTTTTTATTTTTTAGATCACACTTTTGAGTATAAATTTAACTATTTATTGATTATTAATAGAAAAACTTGATCAATTGAGCTTTACAAAAGTTTAAAAACACGTGTAAAAAGGATATCTTTCACATTTTTATCAGTACTGTGTATGTTGTATGTGTGCCAAAAATTGTTTTAATAGGTGAATTATAGGGTTTTTTTTTTATAGAAAAAACAGTTTAAAATTTGAAACTGCTACTAAAGCAAATACTTTAGTTATATTAATTTGTATTTCAATGAGTGAAATATATCGAGTAACTAAAAATAGAAGCTACGTGTTTACACTTATTTATTCTATTATTGTCTAATTATATGTTTAAATAAACATTAGTTAATGTTGTACTTACAGAATAAAAAATTGACTAATTATTCCGACGATTAGGTAAATAGCAATCATTCTCCTTAACACCTGGCTTAAGTAAAGGATTAGTGGGGCACTCTATGCCTGCGCAGCACTTTCCTCCGGATTGTAACACTTCATAATTAAGTTGCATTGAATTAAAAGAGAAGATGTCGACTTAAAACGAATGATTCACGCTTTAGTTTGTCAATTTGATATGCCAAAATGCTGCTTTTTATTATGAAGGATCACCACACCACACCAGTAGGGGAAATAATTGTGGATTCTCTTTTGTTTTCGTTTCAGAATAACTATGGATTTTATTTTCTGCTTCGATCTTTATCCCTTTGTTTTTTTTAATAAATATCTAAATCCGCTCCTAAAAGTATAATAATAACTATGGATTTTATTTTCTGTTTCGATCTTTATCCCTTTGTTTTTTTATGGGATAAATATCTAAATCAGCCCCTTAAAGTATAACTTGTTGGCATATGTATTTCTAAAAATATGAAAAATTATTTTTTATCTCTAAATATATAAAATTATTGACATATTAGTTGTGTCGTTAGTTTGGTATGTAAAGTCTAACATATATACTCATAAGTAAGAACTAAAATGTCATACAAAAAATTGTTGTGGGTAATGTGCATAATTTTATAAATTCAAGGATAAAAATTAGGTTTTCATTTTTTAATAACTCATATGTTAACGAATTACATTGTCTAATTAAGGGTATCTATAATACATGTTCACTAATTCTTTATCTTAAATTTGTAAGTTATCCGCATTAAAAAAAATTGTGAGGTTTATAAGTATTTTACATAAAAATTTATTCTAATATTAAGATTATTAAAATGAGTGTTTAACTAAAAAAATTCATTTTTCCGCTAATTCTTAGTTTAAAAAATAATTTTTATTGATAAAAGAAATTGGTCAATGTTACTTATATTAATCATGGTGATTCTGTAGCAACTCACTAAGTAACTGTGTTTTAAAGGCTTTCAAAGTTAAAGATTAATTTAATTAAAATAAAAATCATTAAAATGAGTTTTACATGGTATATATATACACACACTAATCATAACAAACTTTATCAATCACATTCGTTGAGTTGGAGAATCGCGCAACGTAATCATTATTACACGGCATGAATTCTTTACGCCTAGTTTTCAATATAAATATCTTTTATGTTTAATTTTCAATATAAATATAAAATTATGCTAATATAGATAACTGAACCCAGTGTTTCCATCCGTTCACCACTAATTTTAAAAAAGTGTTTTTCATTTTCATTGAAGTACGAGACGCAATGGCGTTGAGTTAGGGTGGAATTTTTTTTTCTAGATCACCACATGTAACTTGCACCCAAAATAATTTTGTTTGAGTCTAAGATAAAATCATTATAATGAACAAGAATTCCTTACAGAAGAAAAAATGAAATGGCAAAAAATTAGTTAGGTACGGGCGGCTGGTGTCCTTTTTTTCTTTATTGAAGAATTTAATTTTAAATTTATTGTTGTGCATTGAGGTGACACCTTTTGTGAGAAAGGAGAAAGAATAAATCGTAAAAATAAAAATATAAAGGCAGCAACCACTTTCAATCCCTTCGTGTCGTATTCCATAGTTTCCTTCTCGGCGCGTTGAAATTCAAAACGAAAATATATGGCCCCAAAAGTACGTAGTGGATTTGGAATATTTGAATTTGACCACTGTAGTACTGTACCCTATCTTTGAACTAAGAGATATTACTTTTATACATTATATTTTTTAAATACAAAAATAAGAACATATAAAATATAAAAATATATATTAAAGTGAAATAAAAATAATTTTGTAAAATATATTATTATAATATAATATTACTACTTTGACAAGTATAACATAAAATAACTCCCTTCATGCATTTGTAATCCAATGGTAAAACAAAATTTTGCGGTTCCGAAAGTGGTGTATGGGCTTTTTCCCTCTCCCTTTCCACATTTTTACGGTTCCTATGAATTTAATTTAAAAAAAAAAGTGCTTAATCTCTGTTATGCGCTTGAAATGGTGAATTTGATAGGTAAACGATTGAATTTTGATTGCATATCTTTGAATTGAAAACCTGTTAATGCTAGGAGAGACCCCATTTATAACGTGCGGAATATATTGTTACAACTTACAAGTAAATTATTTTGGAGACTATTGAGTTTGTATTCTATGCTAGCTACTTTTTGACAAAACCATCTATTAACGAGATTCTTACTCATTTTGGTAATGATTTTTCAATAATTAAGAGAAAAAAGTGACATAAAATGTTGTAGAAATATATTTAAAAAAATCGTATAAGTTTGGTTTTAATTTGTTTCTTTATGTTTGGTTTCATATCTCACACTTGCACGTGCAATGTTATTTTGGAAATTTCCTACTGATCAGGGATGCCTTCAATTCAAGGAAATTTCCTGAAGCTGTGAGGTTAATGTCAGCAATTGCTTCCAAGAACCTCGTTAAGGTGGAAACTACTATTGACCGTGTTGAAATGGAGGCGAATTGAGGACATGGTTCCAACCAAGCATTAATATAATGCCTTTATGTCCTATGTAACGCCCCTTACGCGTTCGGTTTGTTAACATTCCATTATATCCATTTACGCAGCAAATATCAATTTAAACAGTTTGATTTGGAAGCAAAATAAAATATGACGTCATTATAACATCAGTTGTACATTATACATGGTGAAGTATCAAAATATATATCCTTTGTACACAAATGTACATATAATCCCCTCAGGGTACAAAACCTCAAAACAATAGGCATAAATAACAAAAGAATGGAGCCAACATGCTTTCATCAACTATGCCTAGGGTTTATATACAATCTATCCCTGCATGGGTCTCTTGTCCTGGGATCTCTCAGCTTCTCCCTGCATCTCACCTGCAAACATAATCCCCACACACGGGGTGAGATAAAAATCTCAGTAAACTCAGGGTCCTTGGAGGTCTTTCCTTCCCCTGGATCACTAACATGCATAATATATCACAATCAACATTTCATAAGCTAGTCCTCATGGCTCTCAAACCATATCATTAAACAGATACAATATATATATATATAACTTAAGGGATAATCACCCCTACTCAGCCATCACGGCCTTCATTAGCTCACAGCACATCATATAGATATCCCTATTCGGATACAGCAACATATATATGGAGATATAGATATAGATATATCATATTCCTTGAGAACGTTCATCTGCAGTCAGGTACATTTTCTAAGGATTTAATCACACATATATCTATATTATACTTCCTGAGAAAAACTCATCTGCAATCAGGTACTTATTTCAGAACACACTCGGACAGATATGCCACTTCCAAGAGATGCTCATCTGCAATCAGGTGCATACTCTCAGGTTTTATCACATACTACTTATTGACCACTTAGAGTTGTTCCATATCAAATCCATTCTACTGGCCAGAGAATTCTCTACAATCACAAGATACTATCACAGCATATACCTCATAGAGGTTCTCACTAACACAGTACACTATCCTAGTGTATATCTCATTCATCATCATCTCAATCGCCCACAATATATCATTTACTCAGATGTCTACACATATATGCATCATATACATGCCTCAATCACAATCAGTAAGATTCAATTTCAATATTCATGCATCATGTTATTCAGTAACCAATACTCCCTCGAAGTATGGTGGAACACAAAGGAAGGAACCACTCCCAAGAACAAGGAGCTTACCTGCTCTCAGCACTGTACCGGCTCTCCCGGATCCGTGGTCACCACCACCAGTGACGTCAGAATCACGCCCTACAGAAGAGCATGTAAACATCAATACGGTCCTCAACCGTTAGAACGACAAGACAAGGCTAATCAAGGCACTAGAGTCCCTACAAGACTCTGTATGAGCCAATTCAAAGGATTCACTGGCCTTAACCAGGCCAAATATTCATATTGGTCAAGTTTATCAGAATGGCTATTTCAACACATTTTCACCGTTTATTTAGCCTCCTGAACATCTTTTGTAAAGGTACCTAGGCTCAAACTCATCATTATATCAACATTCTTCCTACTCATTTGGAGGTCAGAGTCAAAACTAAACTTTATCAATACTCAAGATTCAAGGCTTAACATCCATCTAAACAGCCTCCTGAGCATATATCTCTAAAGAATCCAAGCCTAGTTTCGACCCTAACTCATTCATTTATCCAAAAGTTCATCAGAACTCATCCAGAATCATTTCCACAATTCAATCGGTTAAAGATCGAGTTTCTCACCTCTAGACAGTTGAGGAAGGTCAGAGGATAGCTTTTCCAAGCTTGAACACCTCTGAAAAGACTCCTTTCTTCTCAAAATCCAAACTCTGAGGATATTCCCTAGAGAACGGGATTTCTCCGATTAGTTATCTTTTTGAGAGATTGAAACTAGAATCTAGCTCATCTCGAGGTTTTAATCGATTTCCTAGTTGGTTAGGAAGTGTTTAGATGAAGTATGGAGTAGATATGAAGCCTCCTACTTCGTTAATGGCGGAAAGAGGCGTGGGGAAGAAGAAGAACTCACTTTTGGCCCAAAATTTCGTAAAAATGGCCTTTTATAGGCCCCCAGCCCACGTTCCCATGCTAACCGTGCCATTCCCACGCTATCCGCGTCAAAAATGCGCAAGAAATGGCTTTCTAGAGCATTCCCACGCTAACCGCGCCATATCTGACCCTAATCGCGCCAGATGAGCGAACCTGGGGGTCTCCAGGGCCATTCTGGCGCTAACCGCGCCATAATCCACGTTAATCGCGTCACATGGCCGCGTAATGGCGCTAACGGCGCTGGATCTAACGCTAATCGCGCGGCACTATTCACAGGCCAATTTTTTTTTTTTTTTTTTTATTTACAAAACTTGGGTTATTATATCCTAATTCCTATTGTTATTTTTTTTGTCATTATGTTGAACTGGGTTAGTCAAAAACGAAATAAATAAAGCATTTGTTAGTTGGGTGCTAGAATTCTATTTATGAAAGTTATGTAACTAAATTTTCCTTTGGCAAAATCACCATTGTGCTTCTAAATGCAAATGATATTGTGAAAATATAAGAACTTTGAAACTACTTAGTCATTTAGGTTAAATTTCTTAAAGGGAATTTGGAATATATTTTTAATTTTCCGTTGAGAAACAATGTGGAGTCCGGACAGCATATATGGTTGTTGGGTCATTCTCAAATGATGCAGTGCCAGTTTTATGACAGCCAAACTAACATTCCAAAGACTATGGGGCGATTTTGGATCTGTTATTATAGCGGCTTGTTTATTGTCCTCAATATGAATGTTGAGAAGAGTATTTCAAAATTCATAGTTCACTAGTTCTTGGGCACTAAATGGGCAAAAGTATATATCATGTCAAAATAAGTTTTAAGTTCTTTGTGGTCCAACTCTTGTTATTCATGTGTGAAGTTTTTCAGCTCAAAACTGGCTCTGCAGAATCATGAAATTTGTCGCATAATAGACCGTGTAACCCTATTATAGTCACAGACTCACAGAGCAAACGTTGCTGTGGATACTTACATGGTGAATGGAGCCCTTAAACATGCTCCTCTTCAAAGTTTGTTATTTTATATATTTTTTTCAATAACATATTATTTGATAGTTACTATTTCTGATCATGATATTATTATTATTATCATCATCTAAGTGATCACTTTCCTATCTAGAAGAATTTGTCTCTATGTGCTGAAAATTTTGAGCAATCAACTTTTGTGATGGGTCATGGGTTATTATTACTATGTCATTGTCAAGGACTTGTTTATAAAACAGTCGGAACATGAACGCTCTTGCTTTTTTTCTTATATAATATAATATTTTAGCCTACATATGCAAAGCCTTTTTAAATTAATCTATTGTGCCTTGTAAATGAAATGCAATTAATTTGCATATTTCAATTCTGATCATTTTCTCTGGATTCATTCATCCTTGACCCAACCTGGTTGAGGTAATTTTCTAATTTATTTCTCTCTTGTATGTGTTTGTGTACATGAGGTTTCATGTGAGCTAAATTTTTTAAATTTCTTATACAAAATAGGAGTTTGGGTTTATTTTTTTTCATCCATAAAAATCAAATTTAAGTATCAAATAGTTTTATATTATTTGAGCTAAAATAACCTGTTTAATTTGGTTCTCGTCCTTGATAATTAATTTCTGCAAAATTCTCTCATTTTTAGAAATTCAAGAAAGTTCATTATTGGTGTTATCTAATAAAAGAAATCAGAATTTAATCTGTGTGGAATGGTTATCCACAGAACAGATTGTTTTATTTTAAACAAAGGATCTTTGAGATATTGAGTTGTTGCTAGCGAATATAGTAGTCTTCAAGATGAAGGGCTTTGCGCATCAATTAAAAACTAGGTATAATAGTATCACAGTACAAAATGTTAGTGGGGCTGCTTTTATATTTTATAATCATGCTTTCCACTATGACTTGAAAGTGTGGCTTGACCGTTCAAGTTATTGGAATGGGTGACTGGTGTGTGTATTGATTTGCAATTCTGTTTAGTATTCCTTCAACTTTCAGGTAAACTTTTCTGCATACGGTGTATTTTCTTTACATGAGAAAAACCTACAATCCAATCAAAAGAAATGGCCTAAAAAGGAGGGAGCAATAAAAATAGAGGAAGCGATCCATGTAGCAAAGATTTAATGATCCAGTAATTGACTTTATACAAAAGCCAAAGCCAAATGATAATTCTTTATAGGACTTTTGAGGAATGTCTGTTCAGCTACATGGTCATGACTGAATGAGACAAAAACTAACATGATCTTCAAGTGGTTCATCAAACAAACAACTTTTGAATTCAAGGCACTGGGTTATGAAAAACCCATGAAATGGTCCCCGCTTTTCATTTCAAGTTAGTAGGCAAAATAATAATCATTATATATACAATGGTTGATCACATGAATCACGACAACGAGCATCATATATATCATGTCTATAAAATATAAAATAAAAAAGAGCCGTCCATTATGTAAAGTATGAAAGAAAAGTGTAGTTTTTCAAATATTTCATGCTCTATATAGTGACTGGCTTTTTTTATGTATAGACTTGATAATTTTCACGTAGATTGGTAGATTTAGGTTAAGTATAATATTATCTAATGTCAAATGTTGTTAAAGTTAAATAATCAAAAGAAGATAATTAAATGATTATTATTTCCATGTGTTACAAATGTTTATATTATGTTAATTTATTTATATATATATATATATATATATTTTGAAGTATTAAATAATTTAAAATTTTGTAAATATAATCTAATAAATTTATTTAATAACAACAAGAGTGAGTTTAATTTATAGTGTAAACTCTGTTGTCCATTAGTTCCACCTTAATCACAACAAAATAGCAATTAATATTTGAGACGGTGATAATAAAGAATGTTGGCAAGCAGAGCCTACTCAACGAGTGTTGATGGGCCTACCCTTTTATGGTGTCATTTATCAGTATCAATTTACAACAGATGGAGAATGACCACTTTAAATTTATTTATTTATTCCGTCCAATCTATTAACACTTATTATAATATGCCTCAACTCTTTGAAAAATTATTTTATTCGTCATAAAGTGCATGTGATATGTGAAGTATATATAAAGTATGAAAGATAAGTACACTTTTTCAGCTATTAAAATGTGTCTGGTATAATAATAATATTAATAATAATAATAATAATAATATATGCTTAATTAAGTTTTTTTTAAAATTTGATCTCTTAATTTTATTTTTTTCCAATTAGTGTAAAATATTTTTTTTCATCAAATGGCCCCTTTAATTCATTTACTTTTTTATTTATCAAGTAGAAAATCTATGATATTTAAAGGGACCAAAAGAAAATTTATACTATTTAAGAAACTAAATGAGAACAAAAACTACAAATGCACTATTTGATACAGAAAAATGTCTTAAAAATTACCCATTTTAAAAAATAATAAAAATGAGGGATCAAATGAAAAATATCTTTAAAAATATTTGTTGAGAAAAATTAGTCTCTTAAATACATTTCTGTACCTTAAGAAATCAATCATTGAGTTCTAGTCGAGAATACCTCATGTCACTAAAAAAAGAAAAAAAAAGTGAATTTTTAATATAAAACCTTAATTAAGCCTAATACATAATATAAAAGATATTGGTATAGTTTCTAGAGTAAGAGGTATCAAATATAAATAATGTGCGCACACTTTATGAAGAGTAAATGTAATTACTCCCTTAAATTAATATTGATGCACCTTAATTAAGAGATTTATTTCGGCCCAATAAAGTAAGTTAACATGATAAAACACAAGTTGATTAAATACCTTAGTGGACCTAAACAAACTGGACCCACCTGTTTAACAGTCCTAGTTGTACACGAATTTGACTTGCTGGTTTACAGTTCCAAGTAAACTCAAACGACACGAATTGCACAATTACGTATAGTAATAGTTGCAATTATTATGGGAGTGATTATGACATGTACACATGAATGTCGTTTAAATCGTAAAGAAATGGGTTATCATTGGGTATAGAATCTAAGCAATATTCGTGTATGCATAAAAGCATATAGTATGTTTCAATTCTTGACTTTATAAGGCACTAATTTATTGAAGCTAAGTAAGAACCCACTTTCATTTTGTTTTCAAACCTTGCAGAAATTGGTATATGGGCCCTACGAATCTGTGGGTGGGATTGCCTTCATCCAATAAGTCGAGTTTGGACCAAAATTATATTTTAAGTCAAACTACACGCAGCCTACCCCTAACAAGAACACCCGCTAGGGCGGCTATTTTCAAATTATACACACAGCGAATATACACTGATGTTTTGTATGTATTTTTTTTTTATGAAGGTGATGGTTTGTATGTTATAATAATAGAAACAGCTGTTGATAATAAAAAATTAATTAATTAATCAAACATCTTTTTTGAGCCCTACTCTCTTTTTTGAGAAGAGAAATAGAGTACATGCAAGAAAAGAAAAGGTAAAACAAAAGTGAAAAATAAAAATATTTAGTTAAAGAAAAATAAGAAAGAGATAGAAATAATACAAGTGGATCCTACAAGTTATTTCTCACCTTAATCTACTGCAACAAACAACTCATCCTCAAATTTATCCGGACAACTTATTTCTACCGTGATAAACAAACATAGTCTTAGGTAAAGGTGTTCATGGATAAGATTAGTTTAGATTAGTTTTGAGTTTAAGAAAAATACCCAATTCAAATATTAAGACAAGTTATGATTTGATTTAGTTTGAATTGAATCATTTCATAGACTATCGTATTTATCTGTTAGAATATATTTACAGGATATACTTAATTAATTCAGAAGTTATAATCAAAATTAATATTGGAACTAGTTTTATATATGTATTATGACATAAAAGAACTTTTTTTTATATGATTTCTATATAATAATTTTATTTTGGAGCTAAAAATGTATTTTTAAATAATTGTAGTTTTATTTTTTTAGTTATTTTTAAATTTTACAATTTTTATTTAAGGATAAAGTATTTTATTAATATTAAAATAAAAAGTGTGATATTAATTAAAGAAGAAGAGAGTTGATGGATTTTATTAAATTACTGGGAATGAAAATAAATAAAAAGAATATAATAAGCTTTATGTTGAAACGCTTGCTACTTCAACCAATTAAGAAAAGATATAATAAATTAATTAAATAAGTCTTTTACAGAATATTAATATTATAACCAAATAAATTATAAGTCAGTTATATAAGTTGTAAAATGACTTGTCAAAGACATTTAAATAAAATTTTAAAAGTATCGTAGAGTGTTTTAGCAATTGATGAAATATATAAATAAAACAATGATTTAATTATAAGAAATGACTAATTTGACTAATTAAAGTTTGTAGTCGGTTGCTAATGGAAGAGTTTACCACATTGAATAGTTCGTAAAGGAAACAATGGGCTGATTGTGTAACCTTTAGAATTTACTTGTAAAATGCAATAATTATCACGATTTTCAAATGGGAAAACAAATATTCTTTTAATGACATTTTCACCAAAAAAGAAAAATGCTCTATAGACCTTTTGATACATCTCCTTATTATTGTGTGTTTACTAAATTGATCTGGGCATCTGGCTCTATATTTCACGTGACCTGAATTAATTTTAATATATAAATTTCAAATTTTCACAAAGAATAATGCAAATTTACTTTTCGACAAAAGGTTCAAACATGAGCAAATAACGAAGGTTATGACGTGCAACATCGGTACACATGATGTACATGCATGAAATGGGCTAATGCGATTTAAAAATAAGTCATTTCATATTTAAATTAAAAAAATTAGATAGCTTAATATGGTTAGTTTAAGTTTTATTCGGTTCTATTGTGATGAATTTATCTATTTTGTATTGATTTGGTTAATTATTTATATTATCATTTGGGCATAATACATAGAATTTATATAGTTTACTTTTTAAAATAAGAATATTTGGTGCAGTTTATTTCAAACAATATTTTAGGTGTTGAATCATGGAGTAAATATCAAATGAAAAAAAAAAACATGAAAGGTGTTAATTATGGAGTAACTATTTTTACATGATTAATAAATTAAAGATTAATTACTTTAAACACAACTTTTAATATAGTTATAAAAGTTAACCATCATACAATATACAATCGTTAATATTATACAAAAAATAATGATAAGCTAACGGTACATGATATTTCTAGTGACAGTATATTGTTGTAATTATAAAACTTACGACATAAAAAAATAGGCGTATGATATATTATAAAAATGAAAAAGAAGAAAGAGAGAAAAAAGGTTAGGTCTAAAACTCCATTCCTACCTTGATTGGGATGAAAGATCGAAGGAGGGTATAGGGGCGGTCAGCAACTATGATGGTTATGACATAACATGCGTACATAATGCATGACGTGTGTGAATACACATATCATATCATGGTGCATGGGATGAAATATGAAAAGCCATATTCAAGTATTCATCACCAAATTTAAAAAAAAAAAGAGGAAAGAAGCGGTTTTTGATTGAATAAATAAGAATAATAAGAAGCGCAGTGGTTGACACATCCTCCCTCGGCGCCCCGCCGCAGTGAATGGACGGCGCCACCACATGTACGATAAAAGTGACAATGAGAAACACGAAGGAAAAGACCTACTAGGCTATGTTTTTTTATTGGCGTAAAGGAAGGAAAAAAAAAAAAAGAACAGAAAAAGGAGGTGCGGGGCGTTCAGCGGCGTTGTGTGTGGGAATGTAATGAGAGAGAGAGAGAGCAGCGTGACGTTTGCGGTGGCGACAGAGTGGGTGGGTGATACTGATGGGGCTTCTGTTCTCTTCTCGCCACGTTTTCCTCTTAGCATGTGGGGCCCGCATGACATGGAAGACCGGTCAAATCAGACACGGCAGAGAGAGTGTTGGTGTGAAATGACTGCCGGCTGGCCGCAGGTGGAGCAGCAGCTTCAGTGTGTGCTGATCACTCACTCTCTTATTTTATCCCAAATATTACCAATATCGATTTGTAACAAAATTTCAAATGATGATGGTGAGTTGGTTTAAATTTTTAAAAATTATTTTAGATATGCATTTTTTTATATAAATATTTTCTTAAGAAGTCTATAGAGATTGTTTCTAAAATTAAGTTAAAAGTTATTTTTATTTGGACAAACATAAAAGGAAAATTATTTTTATTTCATCAAAATACTTATTTTAATAAATAAACTTAAACAAATTAATCCAATACCACCATACATCATATATACGAAGAAAAATGTTTTATAAACATCTAATAAGTTATACAACACCAAAAAATTATAAATATAATAAATTTATAATGTAATAAAAATAATTATAGATATTGTTTGATTGATAATTGTCACTGGTTATCAGTTTTTTTATTACTTTAATGATTAAGTCCATTTTATAACTTTTGAAATGAAAAGTATCGTTAAATTTTTAAAGTTATAGTTTAAGCATCATTTGGATTATTTTAGTAATTTTTAATTAAGTCTTTAAATTAAAAAAATAACATAGTTTGTGGGCGTTTATGCTGGCTTGAAACCACTACAAAATAATTCTATAATTTGTGCCAGTTTTACTAATTTTGAAAATTCAATTAATAGTTCCATTAAATATAAAAGATGAATTAATGTTACTTTTAATTTAGACCATTATATATGTGTTTCTCGAAGAGAGGATCTGTTAACTCTGATTATAAATTAAAAATAATTAACGAAGCATGCTTAATACTATGTATCTATAGTAATCATTAGAAAAGGAAAAATATTTAAAAGTTTCAACAATAGTGTTGTGATTCTAGTCTCTAGAGAGTAGAGAATGGGAAAGGGGGATGTTTGCGTGTGGGGTAATGGCGTGGAGCTTGTACTTCTGCACTCTTGGCGTCTTTTTGTCACTCAACTCTGTGCTCTGCTCATAATAGTTTTCTGACAATTGGGTTTGCATTGGTCACATTCTTCCCATAATAATATCACTGCATCACCTCACAAAAACCCAAGCTAACCCACTACAGTCCTCACACCCATCTCTACTCTATTGCAGTAAAATACTTTTTTTAGTATTTTCTAAAACCTTACTATTCCACATAATTGTAGTTTTTAACTTTGGAATAATGTTTTATTCTTTTTTCAGTGAAATAAAATAAAAGAATGAATATATTATTAATGAGAGATTAAAAGAATTAAAAATGAAAAAATATTTTTATAAACTTGACTGTATGTCTCAGTAATATTAGAAATAATTTTGAAATAACATATACATTTAAGATAAATGTAATAGTATTATTTACTAAATTAATTAGTTTTTAATTCTTATAAATTGTTTAATCAAACAATATAAAGAGGACTAGAAAAAATATTTTACTTGAAGAATAATGTTTCTCATCACAAGAATAAAAAAATTATTATTAGTACGAACTTTACCATAGCCTACCTATGAAATGAGCTTCAGTGAAAAGTTAATTGTTTTCATTTCTAGGTACATTTAAAATACTTATTAGTGTGTGTCGGCAGTATTCAATTTGTTAAGAAACCAATCGTATTTGTTATTTTATTGTTTTTTAATTCTATAATGATATTTTACATTACATAGCAATATATTTTTCTTAAACTAAGCATAAAGAATAAAAAACCTTAACATGTTATAAAATTAGTTGGAAGAGAAAAAGTGAAGTATTTTTACTTGTGGTTTTAACCAAATTTGTAATTTAACTTCTTCTTTTTTCAATATATAAGATTAGTAAAGTGGGGACTGTTACCTTTGGAGACGCAAGGAAAGGAACAATCAAGGGGCTTCAACTCACCCCATCAGGAATTCTTCATTTGCTTCCGTACATCCATAGGCTGAGAAATCTGTATATATAATTTGACTCCATTAATGCAAATCCACATCTGAACCACGTATTACACCACATTTCCCTTTCTTTCTCCAATTTGATTGTGTGGAATAGAAAAAAATATAAAATTTACTTTATTTTTTTAAAATCTCTTTTTAAATAGTGATTTTTTCTCTTCAATCAAACAATTCCTTCATGTTTATGATTTTTAGTATATTTTATTAACCCTTCAACTTTTTTCCTTTTTTAAGCTACCACTTGCCACCTATTAGACTTCATCTGTATTTAGTTTTAAAAAAATAACAGTTACATATAATAATATATAGTATTTATATTATTTTATAATATTTTCATTTCTTCATTTTGATAATATAACTAGAATGACAATAATACTAAGAATATATTTATCAATACATTATATGTTAATTAATATCACAAGTTTTAAATGTAACTTGTTAAAAAAAAGCTATATCACAAGTGACATTTGTCTAGTTTTTTTAATCTATTTAATGACATTTATATAGTGATATATTTTATAATTATTAGAAAAATAAAACAAAAAACATTTATTCAAACTAAATAAATAGTATTTAGTTAACTAGAATTAACAATGAGTACTAGAAAAATCCCATGACTAGATCTAATTTTGATTGTTGGGTACTTAAATGGATAGAACTTTATTATAGAATGTTCAAAGTATTAATAAATTTTATACATTCTTATAAATAGATTTTATTTAATATAATTCCATAATTTTAATTAAAAAATAAAAAGAAAGTAGAAATTTTGATAATATAATTTAAGTAAAAATTACAAAAAATTGATTCAAACAAAATTGTAAAAAAATTAATTTGATTCAGTCTAAACTTAATATTAAATTCAAACCAAACCTAATCCAGTTACATACAATTATATATGTTTGACTCAAATCACATATGCAAAAATCAAATCAAATGTACTACAAACACCCTTAAATTGTGCTGCTGCTTATCCAAAATGCAACACTAAAAAATCTTTGGATTCCATGAATATGCAGAGTGGGCCAAAACCCCTACACATTATCAATTATAATTTTTATATAAAAAATCGTGGAAAATATTTTATAATCATGACAAAAGTACGTGCAGTTAGTGATATACTAAAGATTAAAAAAAAGTAAGGTTATTATTTATGTAGTACTATAATTTTATTTTTTGAGTGATGTTAAGGAATGTAAACTTTGTTATTCCAATTTTACTGCGCATCAGTTTTGGTCAGAACAATAATTAATATTTGAGCTTTTATTTTTTACGACTAGTTTTGTCCTATAGACCAATACTAACAAATTGTTATCCAATCCTAAGCATAAAATATAAGAGGATAACATTAGGCTTAGGACAACGTTTGACATTTGATTATAACAAAAGACTAGTAATGAAAACAATTTACGGTGAAATTATCTGTTAGTCATCATAGCGACAAGTTCTTTAAATTCGTCCCAGATAAACCTTTGCAATTTCATTTATAAAATCTTGATTCACACGTCCTCTATTTAGCCTAGGAAATAAATAAAGATAGTAGGTGCTAGGAAGGACACGCGCTTAGGATAGCGAATGGGTCTAGGAGTTGTGGAACTTATACGCTGCAAAAATGATAAGAACCAGAGGTCTGACTAGAAAAGGAATGCCATCATGCTGATACCCACACGCTCGCTTCGCAGTTCCCGCTCCCCACAGAAAAAAAAATAAGAAAGAAGAGAAAAGCAACCATACTCGCGCGTGTAACCCCACGCGCTCCTTTCTCTTTCCCAGGTGGTCCCAACCGCATCGAACGCTTCTCAATCCCTCGTCGGTTGTCTACTACGCCGCCCAACATTCCAGCGCAATAAATTAAGCCACACTTAGCACCAACATAACGCAACCATTTTTTCAAACCACATACATAATCCTGAAAAATCGGAGAACAAAAATCCCCAACATAAAACGACGCGAATAACAAAGCAGTACGTACGAAAACAAAAATTCGTAGAGGCATTTGATAAGGAAAAATAAACAAATATACTGTATTTACAAAATATCATAACGGTTTTTTTTCCCTTGATTTACCTAATGTTAGATAGACTCACATGGACAGATAGATACGACTCCCTCTACGATAAACGTACAACGCTAATAGTAAAACCTAAGCATATATGCTAAGGGAAAATTAAAACAAATAAGTGGATAAATTAGATACTACAAGGGAATGTAAAACGACGCCGTAAGAAACCTAGTCAGGGCTTTCATTCGTTCATAGCCACAAGGGTGGAGGTTCGTTCAAGTCGATGGGGATGCCGCGCCTAACGAGCCCCAAAAACGACGCCGTTGGAGAACTCTCCATCACCTGAACTCCGCCGCCAACGGGCATAGCGCCGCCGTGGGGATTTCGGTGAGCGGCGGAGGCGGCGGGTGGGAAAGGTTGTTGGGGCGGGTCGATATCTCTGAGAACGGCGGTGTGGAGGAAGTCGCTGAGGACGAGGCTGCGGGGGGGGACGTGGTGGGGCCAGCGGTTATCGGAGGAAGGGACGTTGAGGTCGAGGCAGAGGGGCGGCGTCGGAGGGAAGTTGGTCTTGGCCTTGGCGCCGCGGAGGGAGCGGGCAGCGCCGTCGTATGCGAGGGCAGCCTCCTCGGGAGTATCGAATGTGCCCAGCCAGACACGTGTCTTCTTCCATGGGTCTCTTATTTCTGCGGCGTAGCGTCCCCATGGTCGCTTCCTAACCCCTCTGTAGTGTCCCTCACGAGAAGCAGAAGCTGAAGAAGACGACGCCATAATAATGAAACCAAAGTACACTAACGAAGCCCAACAAACACAACACAACACGACGTTAATGAAAGGAGAACAGCAACAACTAGTATGTATGTTGTTGCTGTGTATATAAAAGTGGAGGGACCCACATAACCTCCCGTGATTGTCGGCTGGCCGGCACCACCACACTACACTCTTTCCTCTCTTTCTCTTTCTTTGCCTTTTGGGTTTGTTTATATATACACGCACACAATTGGGAATGTGGATAAAATGGGTGCTTTAGATGAGAGCCGTTGATCTTGATCAGGGGATAGGATGAAGGATCGGACGGTGGATTGTTGATGTTGGGAGCCGCCGCTTGATGAGACGTGTGAGACAGGGGGAGTGACGTAAGCCCTACTTGTTCTGCACGGCGTTTGCTCCCGACATTATTTTTAATAAATTGGGATTGAGATTATTATGAATAGTGTGGAGGGAGTTTGTAAGAACTGTTTTTTATTTTAGGCAAATACCAACCAACCAGTGTTGTGTTTTTTAAGATATTGTTTAAAAAATAAGAAGAAAAAAATAGTATCCATGATTTTGTTTTTTGTTTTTTTATGATTTTAAATTAAATACTTATTTCTTAACTTCCTTAACCGGGGGTTAGTCAAAACATTTATTTAATGGGAATTTGGGTTTACGTAATGAAAGTGAAAGGTGCAGTGACAGAGACTCCCACGTGGAAGAGTGTCTGAGTTGCAGGGAACAGGTGAAGTTGGGCCACACCACACCACTCTATATATGGGCCTTCTCTGCTCTACTTGGCGTGTTTGACTCTGCTCTGTTGGGCTCAGTCCTTTCTCTCACTTTTATTATTACTTTACTGTACTACTATTCTTTCAAAGCGTAGGACCAAACCGATTCGATTCTCTGTCTGAATTTACAAATATTTTCATTTTCTAAATAAATATGAAAAGTGGGAGTGGTGAAAGACAGGGGTGCGGGGTTCAGCTCACTGCACCAACCAGATGGGCACAGTTTATATGCCTACATATACGGATGTAATAATGTTCACGTGAATCCTATTTTACCTTTTTCTCCTCCTTTGTTTCAGTAAAAATAAAAATTTCGGTGGATTCTAAAGCTGAAGTCCAAAATTCCCTCCCTCACCTGTATGTCACTAAAATGACTGGTTATAGGAGATTTTGATCTGGAAGAAAAAAAAAATTATAATGGTTAAATATTTTTTAAAACACAACAATTA
Organism: Glycine latifolia; assembly: GCA_013407115.1. Classification (NCBI taxonomy): domain Eukaryota; kingdom Viridiplantae; phylum Streptophyta; class Magnoliopsida; order Fabales; family Fabaceae; genus Glycine; species Glycine latifolia. The sequence continues at coordinate 6,567,621 of CM023955.1, read as the reverse complement.
TTAAAAAATTTAATTTTTTATAATCTCCTAATAAGAAGAATAATCTTAATCCAGTCCACCATGACCTCCTCTTCTTCGCCGCCGGCCATGTCCTACGTCACCGCTGTCCCTTCCTTGGCATTACCCGGGTTGGAAATCCACGCAGGATCCTCTTCTCTTCTCTGATAATCATGAAATTTATTCATTTATTTTGCTGATTGATGTCATGGATTTTTCTGGATTTGTTATTCTTTCTTTTAATCTTAGTTGTTTTCAATTGCATAAATTGGTTTGAGGGATTTGAAATGAATTGATTACTTTTTTTTGTGATAGATCGATCTGTTGTAAGTTTTTCTTCCTGACTGGAGTTTTGTTGTTTGAATTTTTTGTTTGTTCTGTTGTTATGGGTTTTAATCATTTGCTTCATTGGTGTCAAAGAATGAATTTAGATTTGATATATGGAATGTAATTCAAGAAATTAGCAGGAGAAAGTGATGGTAGGGACGAGTTGAAGCTTTCTTCCAATTTGTAGGAACGTGAGTTAAAGCTGTTTTGACTTGAAATTGAAGAAAACAATAGAAGAAAGTGGTGGTTTGGGATGAAATTTGATTTGGATTCAGATTTGGGTCTTGCCGAGACTTTGCAGCAAGAGAGTGATGAATTTGGTAATGGTAGGAACGGGGTTAAAGAATAAGGAAATTTGTAATGATTTGAAATTTAGAATTTGAATGAAATTGAAAAAAATATAGCGAGGTGGGATAATAGGGAATATGACAAAATAAATAAAAGAAAAAAGAATAAAATTTTGTTAAAAAAACAACCAAATCAATTTCCTTTCTTAAATCTCAAATCCTTGAATATTTTATAAACATTTAATGGTAAAAATTAGTACTTCATACTAAGAATAGAAGTTTTGGACTTCATCTTAGAATCCACCAAAATTAGTAGCATGTATGGTTGGATTTTAGACTTTGATATCTACTAGCCTAGTTACTTTTATGTGAAAAAAAAATAGTTATATATTTATATATAAAAAAGAACACTTGATGATTCATAAAGAAAAGAAAAAAAAAACTAAAGTGCTGTATCAAGTTATCGGCATACATTTTTGGTATATTGCGTTTGGACCATCTTTGGATGATTCCCCTCCTGTACGAGGACAAGTGATTTTACATAATTTTTTCTCTCACAAAATTTGCCTTTTGGTTTCACTTTGTATATTCTATGACTGTGATGATGATGGTATGATAGGACGGCAACTTTTTTTATTTGTTCCTTTTTGTGTGCTCCGTGGGATGTTTTCATTACTGTTCAGTCTGTTGTGCTAATCAAACAACTTAACTGCGTATGCACATATACTATAAATACTCAAGCCATTCATTGTCTGAAACAATTACCGATCGTTGTAACTTCTTTTATATCATAATTATTACTAGAAAAGTATTTATTACTATATTAGACGTTGTCTAAGAGAAACAAAAAACAAATGATTAATTTAACTGATGATATATTATGGAAGGAAGAAAGATAAAGAAAAAGGACTATTAATTAAAAAATTTAAATTTTTATTATCAAAATATAATCATTCTAATTATTATTACTTTTATGATATACTCCATTTTCGTTTGGATAATTTTTTAAATAAATACTTATAAATAAATGAAAAATATTCTGAACACTTATTTTCCTTTTTACACAATATTTATAAATAAATTTACTAATTTTATCCGCTTTACCTATGTTAAAAAGTGAAATAACCTTGTAACGTTTTAAAATTACTCGTATATTTGTATACAATAAACTCAAAGTAAAACAAACCGTACATATATATATATATATATATATATATATATATATATATATATATATAATTTTTCAAATCATATTTTCTCCAAAAGATCAAAGACAAGGTTGTCCTTAAACCATTCAAAGTGTCTGTAACTAAATTCTTCCCATAATCATGTTGGAAAATATTTTCTTATAATTTAAAGTTAAAAGATTTTTTTTATCAATTATGTTTTTTAAAGATAAAATGCCTTTAGAATTAGTTTCTGTGAAAAATTAAAAGCATCTCACTACTTCAATTCTTATATTTTAGGAAACTATCTTTTATAATGGTTTATCCAGGAACAAGGATAAGTAATGCAATTAAAAATCTTATAGAAAGTTTGATTATGAAGGCTAGCGACATGTCTTACACGTACAAGTCGAAAAGTGGTATTTCCAATGAGGAATTTATTATTCGGTTTTTATTTTTTGTTTTTAACATAAGTATTTTGTTGTTACACGTTGCTGGTTGGTTGCCTCTGGATATGTAGCTCCTTGCTCAAAAAATAAACACGTGAAAATAAAACACATAAAGCAAGAAAATATACATAACTCAAACAGTAGATATTTTGCCCATTTCTTCTTTACAAAATTCTACTATTATTTAAAATATGTTTTGGAATATGATATTTTTTGAGTAAATCCTTCACTGCACATAATGACGACGGATTGTTGTATCTTGAAAGAGGAGTGCATTATAATTTATTATAAGTGCAGTGAGACATTTTCTCTATAAGGACAATATATAATATGCTTCAATCCAGATTTTTTCTAAATTCTTATTTATTATTATATTTATTTTTTTGTATTAAATATTATTATAAAAATTATTTGTGTATTAATTATACCTAAAATAAATCAACTGCTTTGTAATTTTGGTTTCCTAATTCTTTTTCTAACAAATAATCTATATTTGAGTGAAACAAATTTAAGCAGGGACACGTTTGGGTTTTATTAGGCACTGTTACTGTGAGTTGTTATTCTTACCTATATAACCTACTTCAAATTAGAAAACAATTTTCAGCTGACGCAAATTTGGGAATTTGGTTGGTTTTTCTCTTTCCTTATCAACGCGTAAACAACCATACAGGATATAAATGAAAACTGTGGCACGTATGTAAATTAACCTTGCTTATCCTACTTCATTGAACATTATGATTTCTATTTGCATTTCAACTTTTAAAATGTTACAAATCCTCTCCTAACAAATAGAAAAAAGAAAAACATGTATAGAAGTTAAAACAGAGTGGGAAATGAAAACGTAAACATGATGTACAAATTTCTGATTTACATATTAAGAGGGTTCCCAGCTTGTAAGAAGTGATTCAAGGGGCTCAAAAAAATTGTTGTCAATATTTGGGATGCAATGGGGAACGGCCATCAGAAGATCAGATTACCCTGCCTGCCATTAAGTATTCTTTAATTAAAAGAAGCTATTTAAGATGGTAAAAAGTGAGCTGGGATTGTCCTCAAAAGTTACCAGAACAAAGGGGTATATTATCGTGAAAGCAAGATAGGTCCATTCTCCGCAGCAGTTTGAGAACTGCCATAACTATTACTGTTATGCCTTGTCATCTGGATGTCACGTGAAAATTGAGTCCTTGCTTTCGCATATGGAGCTGCCCTTGCTACAAATGAAAATCAATAGTATAAAATTTTCATTCAAGATAATCTTAATTTCTCAATGCTTAGCAAAGTTAACTGTGGGCAATTCACCATTTTTTACTAATTCAACCCAAGTTTGAAGTGACAGATTCCCTCAAATTCAAATTTCTTTTATCCTAGGAAACTACTGTGAAACATAATGTATCTGTTGGAAAACATGAAGGCTGTATAGAGAGAGCAAGGGAAAAACTCGGAATGCAAGTATGCAAGGTGGACCAAAAATAACACACTACATTACTAATGGTTTTACCAAGGACAATGGTTAAAAATCAAAAGTGATGTATTTTTAATTGTGACATATTACTAATATTTTTTTAACATGTTTTCTAGAAGAAGAAAAATATTTAATTTTTTTATCCATTGCCTTTAGGGCGGCAAAGATCAGCAAAACACATTAGTATATTAATAATTCTCCTACTCATAAAAAAAAATATGACTAATTTTCCTAATGGTTCCACATAAATGTGTGTATTTCAAATTCTCGAAATAATTCCTACAAATTAACATTCTTACCTGTAATTTGCTGAACACGGAGGATATTCTGCCGCCTTTTCCACCAGCAAACTGAACCGGTAATAAGAAGTAGAAGAGTAAAAGAAGCACCTAACCCAATACCAACTTTAGCACCAGCAGAAAGGTGAGGTCCACAAGTAGGTAATCCAGGTATGCCACATAGGCCTGCATTATCAGTGAAACTGCAGCCATCCACAAGTGTAGATTTAGCAACCATAATCACAGAAAGTGGAGGAATGGCAATAGAGAGATATGCTTCTCCTCTCGTTGCATATAAATATTCTTTGTAAGTTTATTCTAGAGTTTAACATTTGACAACATACTTAAAGCTAGCCCCATGCAGAAGTCTTCCTCCTAGAGTTGTTGGGACCCTTCCAGACAGGAAGTTGCCATTAAGGTTCCTGCATGAAGATTTTTTAATATGGACTTCTCATTTATTTATTTGTCTTATGGTCAAGTTAAACACTAAGAAATCTTACAGTCTTTGTAACGATGTCAATTGTCCAATGCTTTCAGGAATTGATCCATTGAAAAAGTTGTAGGATAGGTCACTGCACGTGTACATGGCATTAAGAAATCATATCACCATGATAGCCATAGCAAAGATTCAAAGTTTCCCATAATTTAACAGTGAAGCTAAATAGCTAATCTCAAAGAGGTTTAAATCAAAGCATGAAGCTGAGTCACAAACAAATTACATGAGAGGAACAGTCTCCCTTTCACTTTCTGTTTGTTCTTTATTTTAGATGTTTTAGCTTCGTACATAGTTTTGGAGCAACACATGTGATTCATTCTATGCAAGTCCTGATAGTCAGTCGGAATTATGAAGATTAGGTAGGGACTGCAAATGTATGTCATAAAAAAGTACATATACAAATTCATATTGCTGGCCAAGTATATCATGTCCACTAATTCCTCTAAGGCTTAATTTACACTGAAAATTTGAAGACAGGATTGGAGCTGACATCAATTCCTAATACAACTGTGCTGAAGATGAGAATAACATATTGGCATTGTACCATATATTGTATGACCTAAGAAAAATAAAGACAAATAAATCAAGCTGCCAAAGAAGAACAAGAAATCACTTACAGCACTTGCAAGCTAGTTATTGTTCCAAGTGGGGATGGAATAGGCCCTTGAATGCTGTTTCCACTCAAGTTTCTGCGATGCACAAGTAACGTAAGTAATATGAAAAAGTACATGCTCCATATTTCTATATCTTAGGGAATAGTGAAATTAAAAATAAAAAAAAGGTCAGACAAATTATTCAATATCACTATATCAGTACTTGTCATGTAACTTGTTATTTGATAAGCAGGGCTTTATTTTGTTATCAAAATATTGAGCATAATTCATACATATATGCAATGCCATGACACAAATAATAATGTTTTCATGAAAGGAAACCATTTCAAACTCACAGGATTTGCAGATTATGCAGTCTGGAAATGTCATTTGGCAAAAATCCTTTCACACCTTGATTGTCAAGACCACTGTTCACCAACAGATACAGCACCAAGTTATTAAAGATATTGAGATTAAATATTCAATACAGCTTTCAAAGCAAAATACAATGGTTTTGTACCCTAGTGTTACCATTCTCTTAGCTAAATGTAGAGTGGAGTTGTAAGTTTATTTTGACCAATGAATACAATCAGGGCCCAAAGAAATTTTAATAAATAAGTTATCATTGTGCACAAAGACATACAATGTCTTTTAAACATATATACATACATATATATATATATATATATATATATCAGTGTTTGAATGTAAGTTATCATTGTGCACAAAGCCATACATATAGACACAGTCTTTTAATTTTATTTTACTTTTTTGATGGGATTCATACTTCGAAGCTCTAATGCTGAAGAAAAAAGTTTTTATTCTTGGTTTTGGTACAAAAATAATGAAAAGGATGTCAAAAAATAAAAAAAGTAAAAGAATTAACAGTAGGAAGATGGAATTACATGCTACCACACAACCAACCATACAATAAAAGCCAAACAATAAGGATTATAAGAAATTACAGTCCATCAATGACCCATTTGCTGCTACTTTTGTCTAATCTGCAATCTGCTCCAGTCCATGGATGTTGTTGCGGAACGCATGGATCACCATTCCACCCAAACCTGGGAGGAAGCCCCAAAGCCTTCTTCAATTTTTGTAAAGCCATAACTAGAGTAAAAGAACAATGATCAACAAGCAAAATTTTATATGCATTTGGATTAACAGAAATCAGATTTGCTACCATTAATAGTACATAAAACAGAGAACAACTAAATGTAACCATATCATAAAGCAACAAATCAACACTAGGCTTGAATGTCATCCCTAAGAGGAAGAGGAAGCAAGAACAACAGCAGAAATCAGTAATGCATCTAAAAGTAGCAAGTGCCAGCACATAAATTGGTCCAAAGTCTAAACAAGTTCCATGTTGCATTCACAATTGCATACTGATAAATTCCTAGGAATGTAAATATTATGTTATATGAAATTGCTTGCCTTAAACCTGAAAAATATCCAGTTTGCATGTGGCTAATATGAAATTCAAATCTCCTCCATAATCAATCCGCATTTTATTTAATTACATAATAAGTATTCCACATCAGTATGAAAATACACGTTGAAAACATAGGGTGCTGTATGTACCTTCATCTGATAATGTTTTTGACTCGGCCATTATAACCTCCAATATCTCAATGGCATTGATTATGGCAAAACTACCATTTTTTGGGCTCAAAGCTATAGTCAAAGCTCTCCCATTAATGGTAACAGTTTTATTAAGCACAAGGGCAGTATAACGATCCCCACTCAATTTCACAATGTCAACATCTTTAAAAGCAACATCACCATTTATCATAATGTCAAAGACCCTTTGACCTTCAGCAGTCACTGAATTATCAATCTCAGCAAAATGTAACCAAACAGAATAGTTTTTGTTGGGATCCACATCTAATGTATATGTTAAATCAGGCTGGCTACTAGTACTAACAAGTGCCGATCGATAAAGAGTTTCGGGATAAAAGTTTGGTGGACTTGAAGCCTGTTTGATTCTAGTTTCAACAGATCTACGTCGATCAGAATCATCACCAAAAGTTTTAATATGTTGCCAAAATCTGTCGCCTCCCCGGGGATCTGCACCATAATCCACACCATATTTTGACTGCCCAAATCCACAACTCAGTCTTTTGACTGTTCTAAGTATTATCCCTTGACTCCACTGTGGTCCAAAATAATAAGCTTTATCATCGATTTGAAGAATCTCGATTGAAAGAATTGCTGGATCTCCGTGACCTGTGCCATGGAAACAGATTGAGACTGAACCATCCATAAGAAATACTTGGGCCTGAGTAAATGTTTGATCATCCTGAGTGGTCCAACCTGATTTCAAAGAATATATTTGAGTTCCTTGAATTGAGATGTCAAATAGAGGTTCATCGGTAGCTCTAGCCTGTGCAACAAGGCCAAAAAATATCCTGATAGAGTAATGCCCCTTTGGCACTTTATAAATGTTGTAGCAATTTGAAGGACCTTCAGACAAGGGGAAATAGCGAAGAGTCTTGAGAGGAGGGGTAATGTAACTTGTTGTAGATGCATTAGTGGGAATGCCTCCTGTATATCCAAAGTCTTTATACCAGAGGGTAGTGGTTGGTTCTGTTTGAACATTATGACGAGCCCCGCAGCTTATGCGCATGCCAAATGGCCCTGCAATGAATACGAGGCCTCAGAAATTTAAATCAACTCAAAGGGGATAAAATATTAAAATTAAGAAAATACTAATCCTTTGGAATGTGCAAGCAATCATGCTGGGTTCGTTGACACCAAAATTCACCAACAGCAAGTGCAATGTAGCTAGTAACTACTTTTCACGGTAAGTCACTTTGTAGATTGTCGATAGATTACATGCACACATACGAGTGTGTGCAAACACGCAAAAGCATAATTTGATCATATCCCTGAGATGTTGCTCAATTAAATAATACAGTTTGAGCCACGTGTAAACCCGATAAAGCAGTTTCATGAATCATGATAAATTAATGAACTGGCACAGGGCCAACACAGGGAGTTTCAATACGGCAAGGGTTCTTAATGAGAATGGTGCATAACAAAAAGGGGGTTAAACTTAGCTAGTTCTAGAGTTTGGGCAAGCTCTGTACTTATGTTTTTAAGATCAAAGTACTCTACTGAGGATAAATGTCTGCCATGAACCAGTCAAACTTAAAATTAAATAACCCTACACACTATGAGCAGAATAGTAAGTTGCTGAAATTAATTCGATGATGACATTGATTTTTCCAAAATAAAAAAATAATTATAATTCAGTGAGGCCTTCTGGCTTTATCTAATGTGAGATAAACCCAAAAACAATTAAAATGAAAAATAAATAAGTGGAAAACTGCTTTATTTGGGCTTTCTCTAATCCATGAGCAATTTCTGATGCTCCGGATGAAATCAAATGCACCCCTACATTACTCAGATTCAACTTCAAGCATCAATTCCACGATACACACGCGCATTTTCACCTCTATAACTTAATTGAAAGCACAACAAAACAAAATTCAAACAAATCCAAAATCCTTATGCATAATAGAGAAGCTCACCTCGTTGAGCTGCACGCGCGATAAAGGCAAAGCAGAGGAAGAGCATCCACAGTAGAAGGAATCGAAACGTTGCTATGTTCGGCATCTTCTTCTTCTTCTTCTCTCTCTCTCACATCCCAACTTTTTTTCTAGAGAGAGAAAGAGAGAGCGCTCGACGTGTTTGCACTTCGCAGCAACACTACACAACAGACACAGTTGGAAATGGAAAATTCACAAATTCACATTCACTCGGTACTACGTTTTAGTTGACTCGTGATGGATGAATGAATGAAAGGAACAGGTGTTTCGGTGGTGCTGAGCCTTATAACGATTAATGCAGGCGCGAACCGTCTCAACGGTCTTAATGCTCATTTAATGGTTAGAGATTAAATTTAGAGGTGATGTTGACGTGTTGTGTTATTAGGGTAGGTCTGCACTCTGCGTCGTCGCTGCTTTTGGGTCCCGCTTTTTAACGGCTAGATTTGAGTTTCGGGGGGAGTGGGTGTATCGTGGTCCTTTGTTAATTTTTCAACTTGCATGTGAGCCCCCCTTATTAGTAGTTATTTCTCTCTCAGTAAAAGAAATATAAAAAAACAGCATTCATATTTTATTGCATTTATAGTTCCAAGGGAGTGAGGAAAGGGAAGGAGGTTCATTAAGGCAGTGTTTGGTTAACTTGTATACCGGATTGTATTTGAAATAAAAATTTAAAAAATTGATATGGGTTTAATATGTATAATTTATTTAATTCAAATATTTTATAATTTATTTTAACGTTTTTTCATTCCTTTAAATCAAACTCATCTTAAGAATTCGTTTTATTTAAAGGAATAAAAGAAATATGCAAATAAATTTAAATAAAAAGAGATAAAATATTTAAATTAAAATAGATTATATATTTGTAAAACTCACTATTTTTTTAAGCTTTCGAACCATCAAAGGCAATCAATAAATAAACTAAACATTACATATAGATTTGGATAGAAGGTTGTAATTGTATATTTGAACATAAATTTTATCATCTTTACTTTTATTTTAAATTTATTTTTATCCATTGGATTTTCATAAAACTGAGTATTTCGCATTTTTAATTTAAATCCAAACACACTACCCCCGCTACTTAGAATAAATAATGTAAGTTCACGGAGAAAGTGGTAGTATATCAAATAAATAATTAAGCTATGCTGGTTAACTACTTAACCGAATTACATTATTGTCCTTGAGAATTGAGAAGCATGAAAGAATAATTGTTTTCTTTTATCGGACGGTGGAGAAGAGTTTCTTGGTTTGGATGTTTGACACTGGAGAAGGATTGAATAAGGCGCAATCATCGGAAGGTGTCGCCCCCGCGGACGCAGCGCATGGGTTGAAGGGTCAAAATTTAGAGGAATTTCATGCCCTATCATCTTGACTTAATCTTGCTGTCACTTTTCTCCGCTGGGTCTTAATTTTTTCATTTTGTAATCAATCAAAGTCTATCTTTTTATTAATATAAATAATATTATCAAAATTAAAGTATAACATGTTTTCTGCAAAGCACGTATATTGATTAAATGTTATCATATAGATTAATTTTAACAAAAGATATACATGCATGAAATGATGTAGATAATGTTGCATCAAAAGAATTAATGAAGACAATAATAAATTATATTAATGGAGACCATGATTATAAACTAGGTTGCCAAAGGATTGTGGGAAGTCTACATAATAATACAAAGGAGGGTCTTTTCAAGTTTGGGCATGTCATAACATAGTGCACAAACCTTGCTCATGAATTAACTAAGATATCTAACTCTTATCCTGGTCCTGGTCCTGCTCCTTCTATCATGTGTCATATTATATTACTTAACAGATTCATAAGAAAATGAAATAAGTTTGTTGATATGGAAAAAAAATATTGATTTAAGTTTTTGCAAAAAAAAAATGATAATAAGTATAAGAAATATATATATATATATAAAAGAAAGATATATGAAAGTTGTTAATATTTAGAGTAAATTACATTTGTATTTTTTGTGTTTAGCTCAAATTTTATCCGATATTTCTTTCTTTTTGCACATTATTTTTTACCCCATCGATTAACACAGTTAACTAACGATCAATTGAAATATGTGAGCAGATAAAATTGTCCTTACATTTTAATTATAAAATCCAAATTATTCTCTCCCAATTAGTTTCAAAATTTATGATTTACGTTTCATTCTTCTTCACCATTCGCAAGTATTGTTTATCTTCCTCTTGTTGGCGAGTTCTTCTTCAGCATCCAGGGGGTGTGAGTTCCTCTTTCTCTCACAACGTTCACGTTTCATTCCTCTTCACCGTTAGTGAGTTCTTCATCGTTTCTGTTCCAGTTCGCGAATTCTCCATTGTTCCCTTCCCGTTCACGAGTTCTCCGCTGTTCCTCTTCTAATTTACGAAGTTCATGAGCGCATTCATTTGTCTTCCTCTTCGACGTTCACGAGTATAATAACCAAGGCAAAAAAAAAAATTGGTTGTGGCTCTGGTTCCCAGCGCAGATAGCGCCAGATGCGGCGCCGTTAGCGCCAGAAGTAGCGCTATTAGTGCCAGGGTGCACCAGAAGGCCATTTCTCTTTGGAAACTAGCGTGGTTACCGTCAGATTAGCACGATTAGCGCCAGGAACACGTCCAGACCTCTGGAATTTGGCGCCAGATTGGCGCCATTAGCACGGGGACACAGGCAAAGTCACTATAAATACCTAATTCTCACGTTTTTGTGGCCCAAAAATGTATCTTTTCTTCTTCTCCTCATTTTTTGCCATTGATGAGTGTGGAGAGTTCCATAACCACTCAACTATTGACTAAAACACTTCACTTCCAACATGAAAGTTGAAGGGAACTACTCAATGAACTAGATTTCAACATCAGTTTTCATTGAAAACCATCAAACGGAGAGATCACATTCTCTAGAGAATTTCTCAAAGTTTCATTTTGGAAGGGAAATAAGGCGTTTTAAGGACATTCAAGCTTGGAGAAGTTGTCCTCTAGCCTTCATTGTCGTTTTAGAGGTAAGAAACACAAATTCTACCGATTATTTAAGAATTTGTTCTTGAGATGAATAGTGACCCATTTAAGTTAGAGCTGAAATTAGGCTTGAGTCTTTTGGAAAAGTATGCTTAAGAGGTTGTTGTGATGAAAGTTTAGCCTTGAAATATAATTTTTATGGACTTTGAAATTTGGCTCTGAAGAATGTATGGGTATGAAGAATGTTGGTTAGATTGATGATATTGTGATATGTATGAGCCTATGTGCTTTTACAATATGTGTTCAGGAGGCTATATAAACAGTGAAAATGTGTTGAAGTAATTGTTTTAGTCATATTGATAATCATTGAGATTTGGCATAGATAGAGTATTGAACTCTTTGAATTGACTTATGCAGAGTCTTAGGGAGACTCTAGGGTCTTAGTTAGGCCGAGATAGATCATGTTGGGATCTGTAAGTCATTGGTTAGGTGACTAGTCTTTAAAACTTAGAAAAAGAGGCTAAATGGAAAAGAATAGCGTTTCTTTTCATTCTAACGATTGAGAACCTTTGTTGATTACTTGTGTGCCTTTGTATAGGGCGTGACACTGAGGGTGTCAGTGGCGGAGGCCACAGTTCAGGGATTGGATAGCAGAGCACTGTGTTGCTAGGTAAGTTCTTTATTCTTGGGAGTGTTTTTCATTGCCTGAGTTCCACCATACTCTGAGGGAGTGATGGTTGCATACATGATTCATATGCATTGAATTGGATGTTACAGTTTTCCTCATGATAATATGTATGCTTGTTTCTGTGCCTTGTGTATAGTTGCCTTTCGGATAGATCTTCTGGCCAGTTAGATAGATATGGACCTCCCTAGGAGTAGAGCACAACTCCTAGTCGGTTTGCTCACGTAAAGGGTGTATGATCCCTTAAGACCAGAGATAGGTGGTCCCGTCGCGGTTGAAGCCTATTATCGGAGGTGCCATATACGTGCATCCATGTGTAAAGGGGTAGCTCCCGATGGGATGACACGGGTGTGAGTTCCGGTCTCACACTGGGGACTGAGAGTTCTGATGCTGATGATGATGCATCTTTGGCAGTCGTAGTACTGCAGATACACATTAGAGTTAGAAAATGTCTATGTGTTGTTGTGAGGGCCAGAAGGCCTGATATTGTGATGCCTTTGATGTTATGTTATCATGGAAGTGAGTCAGGGGAGAGGAGAAGCCTCCAAGAACCATGAGCTTACTGAGATTGTATCTCACCCCGTGTGTGGGAATTATATTTTGCAGGTGATGCATTTGGCAGAGATGATGTGATCACAATGTCAATAGGGTCTCTCTCTCCGTGTCTCTTGCCTTGTTATCTATTGTACAAAGTTCACATAGTTCACTCTTTCAAAAAGTTTCCTCGTTAAGAAAAACGAGCTCATGTGACTTTTAAATTATTTTGCTATTGAGCTTTTGATGAAATAAAAAAAACAAATGAGTACAAAATTTCTCACAATTGTTAGAACACAAAGATCATAGGAAAATGATTCCAAGGAAAACATGAGACAAAATAAGAGAGAGATGAATTTTTAGTCTTTGAAACACTTATTTTAGAAACTAACTTTCAAAATTTCATAGGTTTTAAATAAGAAAGCGATTAGTGAAAAGAATAAAACTGTTAAGAAAAATCATTTTTAAAATAAAAAAGAAGAGAAACTAAACACGTCATTAGAGTGTGTTTATATTTTTATTACCAACCCATTGAATGCCAATCCTCTTTGCTAGGAGAAATTTTTTATTAATGGTCCACCGAAGTCACATTAATAATTTTTTTAATTATATGATATTTAATTTTTTTATTTTTACTTAATGAGACTTACAAGTCTAATTTTTTTATTAATGGTCCACCGAACAAGTCACATCAAATTTATACTTCAACATAGTGTATTGAACGTGATGTGTATGATATACAAACACACTCTAATTTGACTAATTAAAACTAAATAAAAGAAACAAAATTAGTCATACGATAAATTTATCATGGAATGGACTTTACAAGTCAAAGTTATTCTTCTTGTAATATGGGGTGTGCTTCATACACCAGAGATTTTTCTCATACACCATTATGAATTTTCATAATACCCAAAATAACCTTAATGAAAGAAAATAATATATAAACGTTAAGTGTAAAGCAAACGCGAGAAAGGGAGAAAGCTGTGAGCTGCTGTAGTTTTGGATCCATTGTTTGAGCTTGTGGCATTGGTTGGAATCGCCATTGGTGAGGTTTTTGGAGGTGTGCGAGCTGCAGTTGGAGGTTTTGTGTCGCCGGAGAGGAAGCGTGGAGGCTGCGGTTGAGGTGAGTCTTTTTTTTTTCCATACGGATCCGATAATCCGTGGAAAGTTGGCGGATTCTGCAATCCGTGCCATATGGTGCATGTACGTACGGATTATGTAATCCGCAGGACCTATACGGACGCTCTATTTCAATTTTAAATATTTTTAAAACTTAGTTTCCTATACGGATTGGTCAATCCGTATAGGTCCTGCGGATTGTGTAATCCGTATGACCTATACGGATTGTCCAATCCGTATAGGAAACTAAGTTTTAAAAAATATTTAAAATTGAAAATTTAAATTGATCAGTATAAATTTAAATATAAATAAGGTCATTTTAATTTAAAAAAATAATTTATTATGTCATTTTACACTTTCAGAGGCTTTTGTATTAATTGTTTAATGAAGATGATTTTTGTATGGGATTATAATGTTAGTAAATGTTATTATTTAGCGTGTATGTTCTTTTACAAGGTATGTTAAATTGTTTTTTATTTTATTAGAATGGACAGCGATGAATGGATGTACGAGAGTATAATGGATGAAGATATTTACATGAATGAAGACATTGGACCAGACCCTGCTGACGTTGAGGACAATGAATGTTTTATTGATTGTTCTGCAGCGTTCGAAACAGATGAGGTGATTATGTTGATGACTTAAACTTAAAGAATAAGACTGTAATTAAAGTTGTTAAATGAGTATGTTTGGAACATTAAATATGAATTATTCTTTTGTGTAGGTGTTTGAATCGCGTGATGCCGTATTGAAATGGGCTCGTAATGTGGCGTCTGAGAATGGCTTTGTGGCGGTCATCATGAGGAGTGACACCAAGACCGGACAACTAGGAAGAACGTCATTTGTGTTAATTGGTTGTGAAAGAAGTGGAAAGTATAGAGCATGGAAAAAAGGTTTCACACCAACAATCACAAGTAGTAGAAAATGCGAGTGTCCTTTTAAGCTCCGGGCTAAACCAATCGCGCGAGGTGAAGGGTGGATGGTGAAGGTAATATGTGGTAATCATAATCATACACTGGCCAAGTCATTTTGTGGACACCCATACGCTGGTCGAATGAATGATGAGGAGAAGAGTATTGTTGCTGATATGACAAGGGTGATGGTGAAGCCCAAAAGTATTTTGCTAACATTGAAGGAGCACGATGAAGATAATGTAACAAGTTTGAAACAAATTTACAATGCAAGATATGCATACCGGACGCGTATAAGAGGCGCTAATACTGAAATGCAACAGCTGATGAAGCTTCTTGAGCGTGACATGTATATCCATTGGCATCGATTGAAGGATGAAAATGTTGTGCGTGACTTGTTTTGGGCACATCCGGATGCAGTACAATTGAGCAATGCATATCATATGGTGTTCTTGATAGACAGCACTTACAAAACAAACAGGTATAGGTTACCTTTGCTTGACATTGTTGGTGTCACACCAACTGGGTTGACATTCTCTGCTGCATTTGCATATTTAGAGGCTGAACGTACGAACAATATTATGTGGGCCCTTGAACGGTTTAGAGGGATTTTTCTGAAGAGTGAATTTTTTCCTAAGGTCATTGTTACAGACAGAGATTTAGCATTGATGAGTGCAGTTGAAACCGTTTTTCCAGAGGCCACCAATTTATTGTGTAGGTTTCACATTGACAAGAATGTGAAGGCCAAATGCAAAACTTATATTCGCCAGCAGAATGCATGGGATTATGTGATGGACGCATGGGGAAGTGTTGTGGACTGTGCTAAGGAGAATGAATTTGATGATCATGTTATGAAGTTTGAGGTTGCATGTGCTCCGTGGCCAACGTTCGTTGATTACGTTAAGAACACCTGGTTGATTCCCCACAAAGAAAAAATTTGTGACAGCTTGGACAAACAAAGTCATGCATTTTGGGAACACAACCACAAACAGGTGACTTTCGCTGTCTTAAATTATCATTCGCACATGTTTAAAGTCCTTAAAATTAATTGATAATATTGTAAATTGCAGGGTTGAGTCTGCCCATTGGATCTTGAAGAGGTTGCTGCGGAATAGTCTTGGTGATTTATGCACGGTTTGGGATGCGATGAACAATATGATAACCTTGCAACATACTGAAATAAAGGCATCTTTGGAAAGAAGTACACATGTGGTTGGACATGTTTTTAAAGCGACGTTATACAAGAGACTCATTGGCATGGTGTCCAGGTATGCATTAAATAAAATTGCGGATGAGTATGAGAGGGTGAATTATGCGGGGAAAAACCCATCTCGTTGTGGATGTATGCTTAGGACAGCGTATGGTTTGCCTTGTGCATGTGAGTTATATAAGTATGTTATTGGAAGCATTCCAATTAACAGCGTTCATGTGTTTTGGCGGAGATTAAACTTTTCGGAAAATGGTGAACATGAAAACCAACTGTCCATAACAGATGAGATGGAAGCCATATCTAATCGTTTTGATAAGCTTGATTTGTGTGGCAAAATAACACTAAAGTCAAAGCTTAAAGAAATAGCGTTTCCTGATTTGAATTCCATGTGCCGTCCACCAGCTAAGGTCAGAACTAAAGGTGCTCAAAAGAAAAACATCTCGAAGCACGAACGTTCGACAAGAAGGGACCCGTCTTACTTCGAGTATGTGGATGAGTTACATTCTGTGCAGAACAGTTGCTCTACTCCCATACAGTGCAGCTCCTCATCTGATGTTCTTATCAAAAATCGGATGTTGCCTATGCTCGATCAATTTCTTCCGTTTATGCACAAATTTATTGTTGACATTACTGATGTAAAAGCTGATGGAAATTGCGGATATCGAGTTATTGCTTCGTTATTAGGTTACGGTGAAGAGGGTTGGTCATTAGTGCGCAATCATCTTCTTAAGGAACTTGCACAATGGACTGATCAGTATATAACATTGTTTGGTGGGATACATAGGTTTGAAATGTTAAAGCGCTCCCTATTAGTTGATGGATTATCTAAGGTGAAACTTCGTTTTTATTATTTTAACATTATTTGCCATGTGAGTTATATTTGTAATGCATGTTTTATTAACTGATGATGTGCAGGTAACGATGGAGAAGTGGATGGATATCACAGACATGGGTCATGTCATTGCATCGAGATATAACGTCATCCTAGTATCGCTATCACGACAGCAAAGTATGACCTTTTTTCCTCTGAGGGGCCAACCTCCCACAGATCCACGAGTTCATCGAGTTTTATGCATTGGCCATGTGTTTGGAAACCATTTTGTTCAGGTAAGACACAAACTATTTAATTAGATGCGTGCGTCAAGTTTAATTTATTAGAATCATGATTTGTGTAACAATTTATTTGAAACAGGTAACTCTGACCGACAATTGTCCATTACCATTGACTGCATGTTTGTGGGCTAGTCACTGTACCACCGAAGCTCAGCAGTGGCCTTACCATTACATTAATCGAATGCAGTTGTATACCAAATCGATGAAGTTACGCACAGAATATGTTGATTTGGGAAATGTTTAGAGACTCATTTGACAATTGAAATGTATGCCTGTAGTTGTTTAATGCATGTGAATCATTAAAATCATGTTGTGTGTCTTAATTAAGTAAACAACGAACTAAGTGCAACATCATGAACTATACTTCACGTAGGTACAAAATATATATCGATTAGTGTCAAATAAATAACTGTCAATAACTCATATGTCAAACGACATCACATAATTGTGCTGAAAAATGTTATTTGATATCCAATAATCAATGTACAATAAAATATATATCAAAAACTAGGCTAATCAAGACGCCTCCTCCGTGGTCGGAAACTCCGTCTAGCTCGGGTGTATACAAGCCCATCCTCAGTCACGCCTCGAACATGGTGCAGCAGCTGCTCTACCATGGAGTATGCATCTGTGCCCTGTGTCACCATCCTCATGTCAATCATATGCTGGAGGCCCTCTGCAACACGCTGGCACGCATGCTACAAATAAACAATACAATCTGGTTAACAAATAGAATATGTGAAATGTAAACTTAAATACTTATGAAATAAACAATAAATACCAAGGCATGGATCTGAAGTCTCTGGCCATGTCCATCAGTGGGTGGCTGAGAAGAAGGACCATGTCCGTCTGTAGCTGGATCAGAAGAAGGACCATGTCCGTCTGTGGCTGCATCAGAAGGACCATGGGAATGGGTATGTGACGGTGCACACTGTGGCACTGGTGGAATCTGGGAAGTCGCCTCCTCATACCCAGATGGGGTCATGAATGGATGAGAAATGCGGAAGAACCACCCCATGTATGCAGGACCACAGTGACCTGGGTAATCAACCAAGTCTCCGGTGTCCACCATGTGCTCCGCAAAGTGAACCCACCTGTCATCAATGTCCTCCACAGATGGAACATCTGGCACAGGCTGGGGTGGAATATGCTGAACACGGCCAAACTGGCGAAGCACCCTCTCAGGTAGATACCTAGTCACCTGAGGACCCCATCTGAGGAACCCGGAGAATAAACTGATGGGCTGAAACTCCCTATGCGGGCAATGGTCAACGTACGGTGTCCAACAAATATCAGATGGTGTCAACCTATCCATACGTCTACGATAGGTTGCCACCGGTAACGCCTTCGCACTCGTCCATCTACAGGATCGAGGCTGCCTCTCGTCGTAATGCTGGTCAGCAGGAACATTTCCTATCGTAGGAAAATGCTCGTATATCCAGCACTACAAATTTAAAACCATGCAAATCAGCAAATAATGGAAACAAAAGACATAAAATAAGGTTTTCTAATTATACACATCAAACGATATTAGTACCTGTAAAAGAGTGATGTATCCTGCAAGATGCTTCCCGTGATGCTGACAGGCGTAGCTCAAGTTCTGATACATGTGTACCAGAGCAGCCGCACCCCAGGCGAATCCCGCACATCGGTCGAAGTCTCGAAACGCCTCCAAGAATACCACGGCTATATGTGTGGCACTCTTGTTGGCGAACAGTGTGCAACCAACAAGGTGAAGTAGATATGCTCTGGCGGCCAAAATCCACTGCCTCGCATCGACCTTCGCGTAATATGTGTCCCGGAGCCATGATAGTCTGACATAAGGCCCATGACACTGCGATGTCTCTGCTGCAGCCTCCTCTACAGTGATCTCAAGTAGGTCCACCAGCAGTGTCATCGCCTCTCCAACCTCCAGCTGCTCGAACGAGTCGAATGTGCCCATAACGGGGAGATGCAGCAGTGATGACACGTCGTCAAGTGTCAATGTCATCTCACCCACGGGCAAGTGAAATGAACATGTCTCAGGGTGCCACCGCTCAACAAATGCGGATAGCAACCCCCTATCACCTGTCTCCACTGAGCATCCAATCAATGGACTGAGGCCAGTGGCAGCCACAAAGCCCTCTATCTCAGGCACAGGCTTCCCAAATTTAATGACCTTACGGCCATGGGAAGCAAGCTTCAACTCTGCACGATCCTGCATTTAACATATTATTTAAGGTAAAACATTCATGGATAACCAAATGTATGACGACATTCGACTATGTGATTCAATATATGAATACCTCTCCGGCCCAGACGCGTACGGCCACATGATCGCGAAACCCGGTAAGCACAGATGAGTCTGAAGGCCCTCCAGGGAATGATTCAGACACTATGTCCATATCCTCGGTCACCGGATCAGTCTCCTCGGTGACCGGATCAACCGTCTCCACGTGTGGTTCCTGCACGGCAGGAACATCATCAATGGCAACACCCGCCCTACGACGACGTGCTGATGCAGTCGGCCTACGCCGCTCCGGGGCATCATGCTCATGACCTCTGCCATGTGTACTCTCGAAATCATCAGGACGGTGTCCAACAGGCCGACGCACTCCTCCTCTCGTCCTAGCCATGTCTAATCTACATCCGCATAGTGTATTTCAGACATAAACAAAAAGTGTCAACACTTTGTCAAAAAGTGTTGGACACTCAAATCTACATAACTTGTCCAGCTTCATCCTTTACTTTCAAATTTACTTCTTTTATTCAATCAAACTACTATTTGGATGAAAATGTGGACATACAAAGCATGTTCACATGCTTTCAAACCATACCTAATGAACTTAGATGTCTTGGTAAATATTAACAAAACAATGATCATATTGAAAAAATTTGAACAAATTTGTGTAAACAATGGAAACCACAAGTAACTATGCAAACACCATCAAAGTTTTCAAAATAGCGATCTATGTCAGCTACCTGCAATAACAAGTTCTCATAACAGCTTTCAAAGTTTCAGCCTTGCAATTACATTATCGTATTACCACATGTTACACAAAATTATGTTAATTGGAAGTATGACACAAGTAGATTAAGGGCATATTAAGTTTAATATACTTCTAGTTGCCATCATGTCAATGAGTAACAGCATATTCAGCTTTCTAGTTGCCATCATGTCAATGAGTAACAGCATATTCAGGTTTAAACCAGTGGAATTCAGAAACTTCCTACATATTCTTAAGCATAAGGGTAATGTAAGCAGAACCATTTGTAGGGGATTTAAGCATATACCTCCTAAGTACTATATATATGTAATGACTTTGTAGACTTTCTTAAGTCTATCCTGTATCTATTGTGAAACGCTCTCTCGTATGTTAGTATGTGTCCTAATTAATAGTATGAAGAAGACACCTAGCTTGGCATGTTTTTAAACCTTTGTTCCCTTTGTATATCATAGGCTTGCACATCTATTCATGAATTGTATTTCTCAACCAAACTTTAAAAATACCTCTTAATTCACAATTAAAACTCTTGGTCTTGTAATTACAAGTTGTTAATATTCTGGAGAACGATTACGTCATAATAGGCCAGTCCCAACTTATAATTCCCCAGGCTAGTTTACAGGAACTGTTAAGCATAAAATTTTCTATGCTTGCAGCATCTAACTGAAACTCATGGTCATGATATTTAATTTTTGGCGTAAATTTGCAATTTCAATATACACAAATGCAACTATATTAGCTATCAAGTTTGAAACCAATGATCATTATTCAGGATAGTGGTAAAGTGGTAATGTATTGTAGTTCATACTTATGAGGTATCAACTAAGGATCTAATGAAGATAAACCGAGTTATAATTTTTTTTTTGAAGACAAACCAAAATGTATAAATGGAAAAGGTCCTCTACATTCTACAACAACAATTAGTTCCCCTTCCCCCAAATCGATGACCTCACAATTAATTCATTCATTTAACTGATAATATTTCAATACTAACTCTGATTTAACCTAAATAACCTCTCATATCATGAGCCAATCCTCAAATCCCATTCATTTCGTTTCCTTTTTAATACTAAGCATCCGCATAAATTCAGCAGGTTGATCACGCCCTAATAGTCTACTGCATTATTTGAAAAGGTCAAGGTTCAAGTCCTTGTACATCAAAACTAAATAAAGAAACAACAAAAATTATGACAGGAACATAGAAGCTGCACATTCTAAACAACACACACACAAATACAATATACTAGGAAAGTATTACATTCTAAACAACACACACACAAATTATGACAGGAACATAGAAGCTGCATCACATTCTTTTTTTTTTTCCTGAAAAACCCTTTTTTTTGCAAAAAGGCACTTCACGGATTGGTTGATCCGTTGGAATGGTACGGATTGCACAATCCGGAAGCTGTACACGGATTCGTCAATCCGCAGGACTTGCACGGATCCGAGAATCCGTAGATACCTCACGGATTAGTTAATCCGTATGAGGTTTACGGATCACACAATCCGTGAACCTCATACGGATTAACTAATCCGTGAGGTATCTACGGATTCTCGGATCCGTGCAAGTCCTGCGGATTGACGAATCCGTGTACAGCTTCCGGTCATCCAAGCCTCCGTTCCGCCATTGCCGACCACCACATACCACCCAAGCACAGCCATTAATCACAAACAACCCACCACACACCCACACGACGCGCACAAAAGCCTCCTTACACAAATACACCCATTAAAACACGAGGGACTTACCTCACAATGTCGAGCCCACCAAACGGAGAAGACGATGTATCAACGGTCACCACCAGCTATTCAACACTTCCAATGCAGCTGGTATCAACACTTGCAGCAATGGCGGCGCAGGGAGAGACCAACAAACGGTGCGGGTGCGTGAACGGAGCAAATGGTGCGGGAAGTGAACAGCCTGTTTTTTAAAATTAAAAGTGAAAGTGGGAAGGGTAATTAAGGAAATCCACTGTTTTATAATGGTGTATGAGAAAAAAATATGGTGCAGGAAGCTCACCCCTTGTAATATTTGCGGTGTAAGGCCCAAAACTTGTCGAGGGAGGTACATGCCCTGCATCCAAACTCATTCATATATCCAAACTCTTATTCAAATTCAAATTCATATTCATATTCATAGGGTTATCGGAGCAACACGTCGGAGAGAAGACGTGGTGAGTGGGGTCTACCTTTGGAAGCAGGATTCTGACGGACACGTCAGCGCGTAGCATTCCTGATTCATTATTGTGTCGTGTTGCTATATATCATCATCATCATGAGTTTGGGTTTGGTTTCTTTGTTGTGTGTCTCCGCCCCTAGCCCCTGCTTGATTTCCAATTCGATTTAGGGATTCCCTTCGCAGAGATTAACCTCATTCTCTCATTCTCTGCGCTCCCAAATCCAATTCAATCCAATGTCTATCCTCGATTCTCCCGTCGCCGAAGATGTCAAAATCCATTCATCGCTTGACGACGACGAAGAAGAAGAAATAGAGGAGGAGGAAGAAGTCGACGAGGAGGAGGTCGAGGAAGAAGAAGAAGTGGAGGAGGAGAAGTGGACGAGGAAGAAGGAGAAGAGATAGAGGTGGAGGAAGAAGAAGATGAGGGGAGACAAGGAGAAGAAATGGAGGAGGAAGAAGGAGAAGAAGTCGAAGAGGAGGAGGAGGAGGAGGAAGAAGAAGAGGAACAACAACAACAGCAGCAAGAAGCAGTGGAGGAGAAGAAGGAAGAGCAACAACAGCAACAAGCAGAAGCAGCAGTGGAGAAACAACAAGAAGAACCAATGGAGGAGAAGGAGGAGGACAAACCGGCGGTACCAGGTTCTCCACTCGATGCCGATAAGGATCGCGAAGGTTTTTCTTCTCATAAATTAATCGTGGTTTTCATTCTTAATTTTGTCCACTACATGCATGTTTTTGTTTTCCTTTTCAATGCCGCGTTGCTCGTTGCTCTCTCTGGTGCTGCCTCACTTGTCGATTGTCATTGAGTTTATGTGGTTTTTGACTTTTGTGTATTAACATATCCAATGCCATGTTGATGTTTTTCTTTTTACTTTGTCATTCATTCATATTGAACTATTTGTTTGGGGATGGGGACTGGGGAGAGAAGGAAATGGTGGGGACTAGGGAGGAAGGATATGCTACCAAAGATAGAACCTAGTAGTGATTGTGGGGTTTGATATTTACTAGGGTATTCTAGAGAGTAGAAACAACTCTGCTATTATTCTATTCCAGTGGGAGTTTAACTAACATTGTATATAGCATAATTATTAATCTTTAGCTGCACATTGCAGCCGACCCTAAAAATACTATAACAGGATAGCAGCCGACCCTTAAAATGCTTTAGTAGGATAGCAGCGCATTGCAGCTGACCCTAAAACCTCTATTACAGGATAGCACGTAGCAGGATGTCCACTATTTTGAAATTTTACAGAGTATAGACATATAAATCCTTAAAAATTGAAAGAATTACTAAAAAATTCAAAACATAGGAAAGAATGGAGGGCGAGTCATAGGAAATATTGCCTAATAATAGAGAGAAGGGTGAAAGGGTGTTGGTCACACAGTTTGGGTGTCACCATAGAGAGAATTGTGGTAAACTCTTAGTGGTCAATCACAAATAGAGGAGTGGCTGACCCATTTTAGTGGGATAGCGGGATGACTGCTATTTTGGACCCTAATCTGTGTTTGTATAACTGTTCAATCTCCGTTCAACATGATTCCATCAAATTTCTCCAATCACGTTTAGTTTTTTGGAATGTGTGAAATGGATGCTGAAACGGCTAAACAAACACACACATACACTACACATGTATAAGTGCTGAAAACAAAGAAAAAGTACCTATAATTTAAGAGAAGTCATTGTTGTTTCAACTTTTTCTGAAAACAAAGAAAAAGTATCTATATATTAAAAGTGCTGAAAAGGAGGAGGGAAATTTCAACTTTGCCCCAAAAGAACCTCTCAAAATGATGCTGTTTCAATGGTCAAAATTGGGATTTTCGAAATGCCTCACTGGTACCGTGAAAGGCTGCCGTCCACAATGACTGCTATTAATAAAAACACTGCTATTCAAACTTTGTGGTGGCCTTATCTGCTCCACATCACTGTGCTGTTGTTGAACTTTACCAATTGTGAATGCATGAGAAAATGGAAACTCTCGGTGTAAGAATATAGTGGAAGAGTTGTGTTTTATCTTTCAGGGAAGCAATTTGGTATGGATATATTTGTATGCAAATTAACTGTTAAAAATAGGAGAGAACAAAGGTATAATGAACTGAAACCTGTGTGTTAGAGTACACAACGGATGCACGTTTATTAATTACACATAAATAGAGGATATTGTGTTTCCTCCAAATAAGAAGATAATGTGCCTATAAACCACCATTATTAATAGAATCAAAATATTAATTATGATTTTCAACACTCCCCCTCAAGCTGAAGCTTACTAAGCTTTAGCTTGTCACAAGAAAATAATTTATTTCCAACAAATAAATAAAAACTGAGTTCCACAAAAAAACAATAGTTTGAAAGACAACGCAAGTATGTTGCCGAAGTCGGAGAAAGTTGCTATAAAAAAAAATCTTTGCCACATAGCTGGAAGGATCATCATTAGAGAAAATTCATGCCAAGCATAGCAGGGTCTGTTCTTCTTGAAATTACATTCAGAAGCTTCAAACTAATAATGTTGGGGACCCAAATTATTTAAATTGAAGGCCAGACCAATGCATCTGGCACAAAGTCGTCGGGACTAGTGCACTTGGGACATAGATGCATCTAGGACAAAGACTAGGGCCAATGCATTGGGGACATAGACAAGGACCAGGGCATTTAGGATAAAGCAAGGCTAGTGGAAGCCATTGTTGAGAGAGACAATATCCAAAAACACAAAACACGTTAAAAATGTACTTCACAATGCCTAAAATCGCAAACCAAACAGTACCTAAACCGCCTGTTTACAAATAAAGTAATGGAATAGGCTCAAATCAGGACGAAACTTGGAGGGTTGGATTGCGCTGGATGGGCGACCCAGGCACTGAAATTGCAGTCGGAAATAATGCTGGATGTGCCAGAAAAGAGGTTGTTTGGTGCTTGTTTGGCTCAGGGTTGTCTGCAACTAAGCTGGGCTAAGGGGTGTCTGCAATTAAGACAGTTTTTCCAACACAATCCTAGTAAAACCAAGATTTTGTGTGTACCTGTATTTTCTATAAACTTTTTCTTGGATGTGAAATATAATTAATATATGGTAATAATTAAAAATATAACGTGCATAGTATATCGGTAAAGTAATGGACTATAAAAAGTTAACTTAGATCTCTATATGTAATCAAATTGGTCCACTTGTATAATTTTTTAAATAAGGTGAATAATGCATGTTAGAACAATAAATGTATGCAGTCCTTTGGTGAATCTTGAAGCAGAATGTTCACATCTTTGAGGATTTCTCTTTGTTACTAATTTACTTTATGATATGATTTTATTTGTTTTTGGCTTCTTTTTGGTGGTCTGTCCATGGCTGCTTCAAAAGAGTTACTCTTCTAAATGTACAAACAGATTGGCTGGCCACGCTTTTTTCTTTAGTTGCTTCTTGTTCCTTGCTTCTTGTTTTCTTATTTTAGATAACATCTTGATCTACCTTAGCTTTACTTTCCTCTTTTCTTTCAGTGTCTAATCACCTCCAGATTCATTTCTCTAATTAATTTTTTTCTATATCCATACTTATTTTCATTGGTATCTTACATTAATAAATGTGTGTATTTAGGAACAAGTTAACTTGTTACATCCTTTCATCTTTTAATAATCTATTGACATTACTTGTATCTCCACTGATCTAATAAATATACTAATGCAAAACTTTACATATCTTAAGAGTTCCTGTTGTATTTCATCTCTTTCCTTATTTTTTGGCGTCTGTTTAATCTCAAAATAGAATCCAACATAGGCTGCTTTGTCAGCCTAGCCATCTCCTACCCAGTTTCCAATCCAACATAGCCCTGTCTTTTGTAAACAAATTTTATATAAGGTCAAATTATTTGTAGTCATATATCAACAAGAGGATAATTGGGACACTTGTCAGGACCTTTTGTCTATTTGGTTTCCTTTCTTTTTCTGTATGCATCTTTCATATTCTTGATTTAATTTTTATCTTCCATTGTAGATTCCAGCCAACATACGGAGTTTGAGGGGCAAGACAAAAACTTGGGACCAGTTTCTTCTGTGGCTGAAAACCCTGAAGTAATGCCACCATCTAGTACGCATTGCATGGAAGAGAATGATGTCATGCTCAAAAAAAGTGACATACCTACATTGAAAAAGGAAGAGCTTCCCCTGAAATATGAAATTTCGAGTCATTCAAAATCAAGAGAAAATCTGACTTCTGTTGAAGTTTGCAGAAGTCAAGGATTAGATGTTGAAGTTGAAAATGCTGGATCCCTTCTGCAGAAGAAAACATTTGCACGATACAGTGAGCCAGGTTGCAATAGCAAAGCTAATTTATGTGGTGACAATAATATTGATTCCAGGGCCAGGGCCACCAAGTCATCTAGTGATACTGTACAAGATATGGTTATTGGCCCCTTACTGAGAGATTGCCTTGTTGAGGATTCTAATGGTGGTCAGAATTCTAGAAACAAAATCATGCAGTCGGAGATGGAGTCAAGGGATGATGTGAAACAAATGACATCAATGTCTGTTCATTTTAGTTCATTATGTTCTTTTACATTGTAATATACATCAACATTTAATTTATACAAGTTGCTGTCTCTTCCAGAAGTAGTTTTCTGTCCTTTACCAATTTGTTTAAATTGGTTTGCACATAGTTTCTAACCATTAAGTTTTACTGATTGACTCCTCCTCATAGCAGGACTAGAAATCTGTCTCCCAGTGCTGAGATTAAAGATGGAAACAAACGCCCCAGAATTATGTGTGATTTTTTTGCTAAAGGATGGTGTATTAGAGGTAGTTCTTGTAGCTTTCTTCATATAAAAGATACTGGGGGCAATACTGACCAGGGGGCTGAAGCAGACTCAGTTTCTACTCATCAGAAGAGACAATTGAAAGTGGAAGAAGGTATGTCATGTAACTTGTTTGTTCAAGCTGTTCAGGAATCTGCTCTTTAATCATATTTCTATTAAAGATACTGTCCTTTAACAGGTGTTAGGGAAAATGTTGAGAGATCCAGGATGGTTAGTACTCTAGTTCCATTTAGTGCTAAACTTGAAAACATATCTTTGCAATGCATTCTTCTGAATTTCCTTTAATATGAGCATGCAGAATGAGCAAGAAGCAACTCCTAGTTGGCATCCATCTCAAGAAAAACAGAAGTTTCCGCCGAGGGCAACTTGTTTCCAGATAATAGATTTCCATTTAGTGCATCAGACAATTATTTGAGCCCAAATCTTTCTTTGAATTCAACCTGTGCAGATGGAATGGCTACTCTTCGTAACCAACATATGTACAAAGGATATACTTCCACACTTTTGAGCCATTCACCGAATTCGAGCCTGGTCACTCAGTTTCCAGCTTCAAGTATGTCACTCTCCCACTGGATTCTAGCCCAATCAGGACATTCACTGCCTTTTAGTTCATCTTTAGGGGCTAGTAATGTGGATTCTCTAAAGTTTTTGAACACTGACAGAATATCTCACATCTAAGTCCACTTTCTCTGGTTCTGGGTGGGAAGTTTTTTCTGTTGTTAGTTCGTCTAGGGTTTCATCATATCCTGCTGGATATAAATCAAAAATCTATTCTTACGATTGGGAACCTTCTGTGCCCTTTCGACCATCTTTTTTTATTACTTCTATGAATGTATCATCTCCTGGAGATCTTTATGACCTTCTTCGTGATAGCATTGAGATACCTAATATAGGAGATGGGTCTTTGAAGGCTTCCATTTTAATTCATGGATAAACTGTACAGGCTTCATCACAGGTTCGGACATATGGTGATTCTGCTGTAGTTGGGAAACACATGTCCAATCTTAATGATGACAAAAGTTCTGTATCTTCTCACAATAAATTTTGTGAAAATGAGCCAAATAAAAATTGTCTTCATGAAAAAGATTGTCTTCCACCTGAAACAGAGATAACATCAGGAACTTATCAAGGTAAAATGGTCATGGGACAACATACCTTTGGTGTTGCAGTTAGTACAAAAAATGAGAGACGTGTGATTGAGGGTGATGCTAGACGTCATGGTGAAGGATCAGGGCATAAAAAGAAGAGAGTAGACAGGGATAAGAAAAATCATGAAATGGATGTCGACTTTCAGATGGATGGCGGCATGCAGAAGGAATCGAAGGCATTGAAATTTTTTCGCGCAGCTCTTGTTGATCATGTTAAAGAGTTGTTAAAACCAGCTTGGCACGAGGGTTGTCTTAGCAAGGACGCACACATTATGATAGTCAAAAAATCTGTTGACAAGGTTGTTAGCACCTTGGAACCCCATCAGATTCTGACCATGGATACTGCTAAGCAATATGTTTCTTCAAGTCAGGTGAAAATTGCAAAGCTGGTCAATGTAAGTGTTTTTGTTCCCTTTTATATCAGTGATAGTATTTTTCAATGAAAGTGCATGGATATTGTTGTTTGTTTATGATATGTCTTTCATTTGACAGAAATATCTTTGATTTGCAGGGATATGTTAATAAATATGGGAAATCTTGATATGCAAGCCAAACACCTTTTTTGTACAGTTTCTGATCAGTTGGCTGATCCTAATTCATGAAAAGTTCTGTCTGAGGCTCTCTTTTTCATACAGAAGGTTGATTTGGAATGTTTTGGTTTGAATTTCTTTTCAAATATTTGCTTATTGTCTTATCCATGCCTTTTCTTGCTCGTTCCATTCTAGAGAAAACTTGCATGAATTGCTTTGTTTATGAGGATACCTTATTTTGCTTAATTTATATAATTAGATTTAGTTGTCTAATTACATTTTTGTTTTTGATGTCCAGTACTATATAGTTCAGTGCTTTAAATCTTGGATAGCAACCTTTATCGGCCGGCTCCAAAACCTCTAAAGCAGGATAGAGAGATAGCCACTGTTTTGAAATATTTATTTAGTTTATATAATGTATGCTATATACATTAATTCTCAAAATGATAATAATTATTGAAAATTCATGAAATACATGATTAATAATAATAAGTCACAGGTTTCTTAAACAAAATATGAAATAAATACCAACAAAAGTCAAATACAAGCTTCCTAGATAAGAATAATCAATCATCATTTTTTAAATCCCAGTCTTTATTATTTTCACTATTATTACAGCTGTAGATTGTCTTCCTCTTCCTCCTCTTGAACTTCACTAATTTCTAATTCTGCTGAAGGTGTAGCAGCAACACCTCTCCTCAGTCTTGCTTGCTGCCCAGTGTATGTTAAAAGTCTCATCCACAGCAGCTAAATTGGCAATAGCTCCCCAAGTCAAGTTGTCTTTATCAAAAACCAAATCATCTTTGGCATCTACCTCTTCCTTTTTCTCCTACTAACCATTTGTCACTACTGTACTAATATATATAGATATGTGTGTGTGTGTATGTATGTATATTCCACCTATATTTTTTCATAGCCGGTCCCAAGCTTGGGGAGGAGGGTTGTGTTACATCCTCGACAGCCAATGTAAAACTCGTTATGCCAAACATGAATTATTCACGACAAATTTCTGCTTATGCTAGGTCGTTACCTGGAAAAACCCCAAAATACCCTCGCCAATGATTACAAAATGAAGTTATTTTGGGGATTTTAGAAGGGCTTCACTGTTGTGGGAGCAAAACGCCTCAAGAGTGGGATTGGGAATGCCCTGTCTGCAGCTATTGTGGTCACTCTGTCTGTGTCATGAAGAACAATGTCTACATCACACCGCATTGCTGCTTAGCCCCACTCCATCGCTATCATGGCCACTCCGGCTGTTATTGACTACTATTGCTTTTTTAGCTTTAGCCATCTTCCTAATACCCTTTTGGCTTCTGAAAATTTCACTAAGACCGAAATTAATAAACTTAAACGAGTAACAAACTAACAACTAATTAAAATTGTGAAACTAATCAAAAATAATTTTTACCAGCCAACAAATAATTACTTTCGCTGTCCATAATCAGTTGCCCAACATTTTGTTCTCCAATCTCCTTAACAAGACTATTCAAGAGCTCAAATAATTTCTCCTCGATCTTCATGCTCCCAGAAGCATCAACATTCTTCACAAACATTGATCCCCTGGACAATTAACCAAATTTTTTTATCAAGCTTATATTCCTTTTATCCATCCTTGCATCCTACATAATTGAGCATTCATACAATACATGTTTTTCATGACTCTTTCAACAATCGCCTTGTGTATTCGAAATCCTTAAAGGGTGGAACTCTACACTCACTTGGAACCTTTAGACAAGGGCTGTAATTCCTAATCGCCTCAACCCTTAATTTGAACTTTTTTGAATTTACAACATAAAATAGTTCTTGCTCTAGCTTCATTGTCACTAACATCATTTATGCTTGTTTGCTTCTTGACTTTCCCCAATTTGATGGTTGTTTTCAAGTTCCTTATGAAAACTAGTCCATGAGGCCTTTGATATTGTTGTCCTTTTTTGCAGCAGATAAACAGGTCAGAGGCCTCACCTGATGATTTTAGTGGCATTTTTTCACTTTGGATATTCATAATTTCCTTCACTTCTATCTCAACTTGGTCTTCTTGCAACTCACTTCAATATTTTTCTGCTTGTTTCTTTTGATAGGCTTCCCTCAACAACACTTACTTTAGGTGGAGTTTTCTTACAAGCTCCAACATTTCTCCTCATTCCCATTTAGTGTCTTTTGGCTCTAGTAATTCCCTCGATAGTACAATAATCACATTTTATTGCCTTGTTATCTTTGAAATCTTTGAAACTATTCCACTATCGTGCCATGTCAAGATAGTCAGCGCTGGGCTTAACCAATTCACCATAAGACACTGATAAACATCAATATCAACAACATTAACAGCACCTTTAACCCAAGTTAATTGAGGTCGGTGGTAGATGAATCCAATGATAGATACGAAGAAGTTTAAAAAAATAAAAGGAGAAATAAGACAAGAGAAAAGAAAAATAAGGTAAAAGAAGGGTGAAAGACAGAGGGGGGAAAATTGAAGAGGAAAGGAACTAAAAAGGGACCATCTGGAACATAGAGATAATAACGGGTCTAATCGTCCATCAAGCTTATAGCTTTTCGTCATTCCGTCTTAAGACACACCTTCCGTCAATCTATATCCCACTCTATTAAGTCTTGTTTAATTATCTTTTCCAGGTAAATTTCGGTCTACCTCTACCTTTCTTTGTGACAAGCTCTTGGTAACAAACTCTTGTTCTTACAGGAGCATCCAGGGGCCATCTCATTATGTGTCAAAACCACCTTAATCTATGCTCCCTCATATTTTCACTCACCGGTACCACTAACCATCTTCATTTCTGTTACCCCTATTTTATGTTCATGTTGCCTATGCGCTGACCAACACTCAGCTCCATATAACATTACAGGTCTTACAGCTGTTCTATAAAATTTTCTTTTCAGCTTAAGGGGAATTTTGTGGTCACACAAAAACTCAGATGCACTACGCTATTTCATCCACCCTGCTCTGATTCTATGATTTACATCCTCGTCAATCTTTCCACTTTTTTGCAAAATTGATCTCAAGTATCTAAAAACATCTTTTTTGGGTACCTCTTGATCAAGTAGATGCATAGGGTCTTGATCATCATCTCTTCCTAGCGAAAACTCACACTTCATATACTCAGTCTTATTGTGAATCCTTTAGACTCCAAAGTGTTTCTCCACAATTCATGTTTTCTATTAATACCGTCTTTGGTCTCATCAATAAGCACACTATCATCTGCAAAAAACATACACCACGATACTTCCTCTTGAATATCTTTTGATAGTTCATCCATCACTAAGGCAAAGAGATAATGACTTAGAGCTGAACCTTGGTGTACACTTACCTTACCGTGATAGGAAAATCCATTGATGTTCCATTACAAGCTTTCACACATGTGCTAGCCTCATTATACATATCCTTGATTGCATTAACATACTTTAATTGTATTTTTTTCTTCTCAAGAGTCCACCATAGGACTTTTCTTAGGACTTTAATGGTACTTTTTTCACTATAAAACACTGATGCAGTTGCAAATCCTTCCTTTTGAGAGGACGTTTCCATGCCTGAAGAAAAGGCAATGGTTACTGAATTGAGAAGAGTGAGGCAGAGCTTTGTTAGAAAGAATAAAGAAGAGAATCTAAATGTAGCTGTTAGAGGCACCAGTGGCCATACACTATTGTCGGGAAGAAGAGAAATCAAATGTAGGAATCAATCTCTTCCAATCGTCAGATAAACCAGAAACCACTCTCTAGAGAAGACAAAACAAAGGCTTTGAAACTAGTCGTTGAAAAAGAGAAACCAGAAACGAGATTGTTGTGTCAAGAGAGAAACGAGGTCGTGAGATGTCATACACATAAACAGGGTTGGATATAGAGAGAATGTGATCATGTGAGAAACTACAACTCTTTGATTGATTATAAGAAAAATATTTTTTTGGAAATTGAAATCCCAACAATAGCAACCGTGTTCAAAGTTTTTTTTTTTTCCAATCAACACATAATGCTACAGCTTCTCTTTTGTTGGTGACAGGCACAGCACTAAACTGCTATGCTATGATGGCCCCTATAGCGGCAAGGTGCCACTCCGCCTCATATCTATAGCAGTATTACAGTGCTCTACTTAAAACCTTTATATAGTTTGACAAATTCCTAACATATTAAGAGACTAGAGCTTTAGAAGTTGCAAGTTGTTGGAAAGGTCTTTTAATGTCCCAACTGTCAATCTTAGCATTCATATTTTTCTGCTTATCAAGGTTTCTTGTTTTGTTTATTATTTGACTATAGAATTTTTTTTGCAAAATAACTGCAAGTTCAAGTCCCTTAATAATGTGATTTATAGTTCTATTATTTTGTTTATCATAGTTTTTAGTTGTGAATTTCAGCTTCTCATGTTACTCTTCAACCATGGATAATGCTAATGTCAGGAGAAATTCTGAACTTTTTTCAGTAAGGTAATCATCTCATTTTGCCTAATCATCAATAGTACTTTGTTCCATTGTTTACACCTATGCGGCTATGCCTATGTAAAATGTTGTTTTTTATATTTAAGACTTAGGTCAGCATTTTTTTTATTTGGTTTGTGGCATGTATCAAGGGTTTTCTCATCCCTTCTGTCTTCTATGTTTCTCTTGGTCATTGACAATGTCAATTTTTGGGAAAGTACCTAGTTATTATATTGGATTTTATGAAAACTTGTGTCTAATGTAGACTACACACTACGTAACTTGAGGATCGTAAAAGAATTGACATGGTTCGTAAGATCCTTCTTAAATACAAAATTAATATACATGCACATACATAAAAAGTAGCATAGATAAGAACAATAACTATTTTCTTTTTGTGAATATATAAGAACAATAACTAATAATTTATAACAAGTCACAAATAAGTAAAAACTACGAACCCCATTGCCCAGAGGTTCCTCATTATGCGAAGGTCAGGAGAGGGATATTGTACGCAGCCTTATCCTTGCATATGCAAAGAAGGCTGTTTCCAGATTTAAACCCATGACCCACAAGTTACCAAGTCACAAATAACTAAGAAGAAAAAATAATAGGCACAAACAAAACATTACCTAAACAGGCCAACACACACCAAACACTCCAACACGCACCAAACAACACCAAGCAACAAATAATAACCAATTTCTGAACATGTGCTAATCAAAGAGCACTACAAGCTAAGATTTATGAAATTTAAATGCTGCAAGCGCCTTAGCAAGATCAAGGATGTGTCCATCAGCAAGGTTTTGCGACGCTGATGGCAATGTGTCAGGAGACGGCGACAACAACGTTTAGAGAAGACTACAAAGAGAAATAAAGTGTATTTAGCTGTTGAAACTTGTGATCCAAATAACTGGTGATATCTTGTGTGAGTTAGCATGTTGATCCCCCACCACCCCAAAAAAAAGTTGTAGGGTTGTGTGCGTTAGTGAGTTTACTCAAAAAGAACTGATAGTTATAATTGTTTGACAGTGATAGTTATAATTGACAAGGATAGATACAAAGAAAGGCAATACAATAGAGTACATAAAGAGAAAATCAATAGAACAATAGAGAGATACTCAAGAAGAGTATTCTCTTACTCTCCCCCCTCAAAACTGCAGGTGGCTTAGACACATTGAGCTTGGTGGTCCTCAAGGGAAGAAAAAGAGTAGGAGAGAGATGCTTGGTCAGAAGATCTGCCCACTGATTGAGGCTAAGAATGTGTTGCAGAACCAATTGTTTAGCTAGAACTTTTCTTTGACAAAAACAAATCAATTTCCATGTATTTGGTTTGTGCATGAAGAATGAGATTATGAGCAAGGTTGACACCATTGAAAATATCACAGTAGATAGTAAGGGCGAGATGAGGCACTGCAAGTTCTTAAAGTAAATTTTGGATCCACAAAATATCTGCAGTAGCAGTGGCAAGATTGTGATATTCAGCTTTGGTAGTTGACGTGCAACAACTGTTTGTTTTGGAGACCAAGAAACAAATTAGGACCTTGGTAATAGCATATATTCATATTATTCAATCCAAGTGGCAATCAGTTATCATTCTGATTTCTGAGTTTTATTGGTTAACATGAACGCTTCTGCAATGCACCCTTCAAGAAATGCGCATCAATGCACCAGGCTTTAGTAGCAGTTGATTGTGCACCATTTATGCTTTGATAATTTACATATCACTATTATCAGTGGTTAATATAGAAGGTACATCCACGCACCTTAACTAGGAAGTTGTAAGGTGCATGTTGGATGCCTTGGGTTGGGGTCAACATATTTTCAAGAAATCTTCATCTAGACCAGGAAAGAAAAAAGGTGAAGAGCTTTTCTTTCTTTAGAGGCTCAAAATGCACAAGTGCTGGAGCTTTCCTTAGTAATGCCCTACATGTTGTATACTTAGACCTCTAGGTAATATATGCATCTTAAATTAGTTTTTGAACATATTAAGATCTTGAGCTGACAAAATAAAGAGTCAATGGCAAGCTGTATAACAAATGATCAAACAAGCACATAGAATCTTTTATAGCTTTAACCAACCAAATTAAACAAAAATGATAGAAATTATCCCTAGTGTACAGGTTTGTAATGTTGATCATTTGGTGCATTACTGCTGTAGTAATTGACATTGAAATGAAACATGCATTTGTATTCTTGTGAGACACTACTTAACCATATAAAGCTAGATTCCTGATTACATTTTCTGGTCTTGCTTGAAAGAATCACAGAAAATAAACCTTGTCAGTAAATTGAGATTTTCTCCTGGAACAGTTTGTGCTTTAACAGCACCTTGCTTAATGGTTTGGCATTCTCGGCATGGTGATAGAAAATACTTCATTTTCTGGCCAAACCCTGTCCTTGTCTCCGTGCTTTTCTTGTTTGTATGTTTGCTTGCTTCGTTAAGTTGTTTGTGATATTTCATATTGCTGCCTGTTTTACTGCATGACATCTTACTGCTGCTATGGGTTGCTAGTAATGAGCTTGAAGAACTGGGTAGATTTTTTATGAGACTCTGATTTGTTTGGATGGGAAATGCTTGTGGTTGAATTCAACCATTGGAAATAAGATGGTCAGCAGGAGTGATCTTGATTGGATTGACAGCAGAATTCAAGTTTTCTTTAGTGCTGGTAAATTCAAATTCTGAGTCATGGTTGCTTACCTGGTAGTGTTTAGCCCGGTTAGGAGAAGAAGGGAGCTTTGTTTGGTGGTCTTGAATAGAAACAAGGCCACTAAAAGAGAGCGAGTCCAATGAATATGAAATGCTATCATACGCCACATGTGAGGTGAGCTTGTCCATTGATTTATAACCAAAATGGCTATGTGGGTTGAAAACATATACATATATATATATGAGAAACCTGCTAGACGCTGGGACCACTTTAATGTAGTTGGAATGTGTTTTGCCGAGTCGAAGTTGTTGTTTTGGTTTTATATTTTTCTTTTTGTTGTCCGCTTTGTGGTGAAAGGGGTAAGCCAATACACATATTGAATTTTAGGGGCATTGCTTGAAAAGTTAACATGTTGGATCAAGAAAAAATGATAAACAATAATTGGTGAAGAAAGATCAAATTACATAGGGGACATGACTTGTACATTATTTTATCAACTCTCTTTGATGTCAACATGTTATTAACTTTTCGGTCTCCAAGTTTGAGTAGCCAATTGAACTGAGTTTGGGTATGGAGTTTGTCATCTTTAGTCGAAGTATTTGTCACATCTTCCGTTTGGCCAGTATATTCATTGAGGAGTCTGCGTATGGGTGGATATTACGAAGGTAGAGTATATATATAAATATATATTCTTTCTGAAGGTCATTGTCAAATCTCAATCAGCTTATGATCCTACGAGGATGGCAAGTGATGGTAGATGAAGAGTGGACAAATGATTTGTTATTTCTTTGCTGTGAAATCATCACAGTTAATACGTTTCCTTGTCGTTTTCTATTATGGTTTTTACATTAACATGTAGCTACATTACTGACGTGCGACGGTTGTTGGTCACTAGCCCAAGTAGTCATTGAAGTGTAATGTTAATTTTCATTTTGTAACAAGTGCATACTTACTTTCTTGAAGGGGTACGAGTGTAACTGCGACCCTTCCTTGGATTGAGAAGGAATCCAAGTTTCGCAATTATGCTTGATTTTAATCACCGAATAGAAATAACTTTGCATTTTTATTTTAGAGGTCGACTGGTAAAAGGTACAATGAAGAGTACTAAGTAGCTAGTGTCGAAGTAGGATGATAT
Source organism: Glycine latifolia (assembly GCA_013407115.1). Classification (NCBI taxonomy): domain Eukaryota; kingdom Viridiplantae; phylum Streptophyta; class Magnoliopsida; order Fabales; family Fabaceae; genus Glycine; species Glycine latifolia. The sequence continues at coordinate 6,530,652 of CM023955.1, read as the reverse complement.
TGACAATGAAGAGGAAAAGGACAATTCTAATGAATATTTTTGGATTTTCTCATAATGATATGTGATTTTTCTGCTTATTGACAATTTGTAATATGTGGACTTGAAAGTCCAAAGGTGAATCATCCTTCAATTTGTTTCTACACTATTCGATTAAAATATAGTATATGACTTTATGTGGCCCAATAGATTAAAGTTATAGCTAAAATATAAATTTGATTGAGGCTTTCAAATACGGTCCAATGGGTGAAAGTTTCATTTGCACTTCTTGTGTGAGTTAAGCTCAAATTGTACTAAAAAGGTTCAACCGTGTTCGTTTTAAAAAAATTAAAGTTGATGCCCAACATTTCATCAAGCTAGTTTGAGGGGAGTCTTTTGTGAGCTCAATGCTAGTTGCGAGTTATAATAGGTCGTGTAAAAAAGTCAAGATTCAATCCAAGCTTTTATGATATGAAGCTCAAATTGTACAAGGTTTTTTGCAAAGTAAGCTCTGAACCATGATTAGATTGGGTTATAAAATCCGAATTTAAATCCTAAGTTCCACATTTCACGAACGACTTTCAATTTGGCCCAATCACAAGCGTGATGGGAGTCATTGGTTATACCGAGTCAAGTTAAAAATCCAAATTCATTTTGAACTTCTAAAATGAAACCCAACCATTGTGTATGAGTGTTTGTTGGCCAAGCTCACTAAATAGACCCATATGTAATTCTTGATCAAATTTTATAATCGAAATCATACATTTCATTGAGTTTAAATGGTTTCAACCCATTATTGCCACATCTAGTGGAGACTAAATAAAGATCAAAATTACCGAACAAGAAGGTGAAGGAGAAGAGTGGAGAAAAAATATCGAAGGAGACCATAACTTTTAAAATCTAAACTTGATGTATATTACTTATATAGGTAAAAAGAATAAATAACTTTATTTATAAAAAAATTTATTGTTAAAATTGTTATTTATAACCTTATGTAACATCTAACTCTGTTTATATATATATATATATATATATATATATATATATATATATATATAGTCAAACATTTACAAAAATTTGCCAAGAAATTCAAATAATTATTTTTAGTTTTATTTTTAAATATGATAAAATGATCATATAATACTTTCTTTTTTCAGTTTTTGAAAAAAAGAATACAGTAATTTAATAACTAATTATGCATACAATAATGAATTACTATCATTTGTCATTTATCACCGTGGAAGGACAAACTGTTTCTGTCCAAATCTAGATGGTTCCTTTGAAGGATTCATTAGAGTAGAGACCTTGGCCAGTCCACATGAGTATGACCATACTATAATTAATCTTTAATCTTAGTAGTAAAAGATAGGATGATAAAGTGGGTCATTTAAAAAAAAAAGGGTCAGATTGGTTATAGTTTACAAACAAAATGGGATAAACTAGGTTGGTCATTTTGTAAAGTGGATTAACAACGTTAATTCATTATACTTTTTTTAGTTGACTAGTTTTATTGAACCAAACCAATTTTGCTATAAAATCTCATAGTACAAAATGATAAAGTAAATCAGCTCACAAAAATAAATTAGACTGATCTTAACTCATAAAAAATTGAGGTAGATCAAGCTGATACATTTTACAAAAGTAAATTAATAATACTAATCCATCACTTTTTTTATAGTAAATTAAATAGATCATCGGAACAAACTCACTTTATCATGTAAATGAAAATATAGCAAGCGACAAGTGGGGTCCACTATGAATTGAAGTCCTTATCCCATCACCATGCATGTACCCCACCTTGCTATGAAGAATAGGACAAAGGAAACAAGTAATTATAATTTATCATCTGTACACTTGTGAGGCAACCCACTACCCATTTACCTACAAGCCAAGATATTATATTATATCGCGGGTCCTACATCCACATTTACCAAGTCTTCATCCTTATCCAATTCCCTCTCTCTCTCACTCTTTGCACCCCATTTTGTCTCTATATCCACTCCCCATCAGCAAACCGTAACAAAAATAAGTTACACTTGGAAGCAGCAAAACACTCCATGCCACTTAGGTCAGAGATATTTTTATTTTTAGCCATCATCACTAACGATCACCCCTCTATATATATACAGCCTGCACAACCTCATTAAGAATCCCCCATTACTCACTTTTCATCCATCGATCAAAGACTTAGTTGCTTCCAATTAAGATGGTTCTGCTAGAGAAGCTCTGGGATGATGTTGTGGCTGGCCCTCAACCTGAGCGTGGCCTTGGCAAGCTCAGAAAACTCACCACCCTCAAAACTAGTACGTACCCTTCTTATATATAGAGAGATTACTTCCTAATTAACTATAGTATACATATAGCTATATCTAATTAATGTTCTTAGAAAATTGATTAAGAAATTAAAATGAGAAATTTTTTTATTGGAATGGTCAAAATTTGGTTGTTTATGAATTTTTCTTTTAATTTTTTTTATCAATATCCAAGGAAACTCATTAGTCATTAGATAGATCCTAACATATCTCTATAGCTAGCTAAAATTCTATATTTTTGTAATTAATTAATGTTTGATCCTTCATGTAGTTGATGAAGGAGAAAGTAGCAAGCTGCAGAAGACGTTGTCGATGCCGTCGACACCAACAACCCCGATGACTCCGACTACTCCAACGACACCGGGATCGGCACGTAAAGCTGACAACGTTTGGAGGAGCGTCTTCCATCCTGGGAGAAACTCCGCCACAAAGACCATCGGTGCTCAGATGTTTGACAAACCACTTCCCAACACTCCCACTGTCTATGACTGGTAGGTTATTGTTTGTTGCTACGTTCTTTTCCCCATATGTATAACTAATCAACAACTTAATTTGCATGCATGAAGTCTTGAGAAATGATAATATCCGAATTCATTATCACCATTGAGTATGAAGAATCCTGAGATTACATTTTAACTTGAATTCTTTTTACTTTATCTCACTCTCCTACTTTAATAGGATACATAATAACATGTTGATTCATCTATTTTTTTTTTTTTACCATAAATTATTTTTTGTTTTTATTAAAAGAAAAACAACGTATGGTATGAGATCTAGCACTCACTAGTCGAGTTTTTAATTTTTATTTTTTAAAAATTATGTGATTTTTCTTTGTTAAGTTGTAAAAAGAGGATTGGGGTGATGTGAGCCGTTAGATCTTGTGAGAAATCAACGGTTGATATATATGTATATTGTGGTATAATGAAACGTGTTGTACTATGTGATTGCAGGATGTACAGTGGGGAGACCAGAAGCAGGCACCGCTGAAACTAAGATGACCGTGGGTTGCATGTAAATATTGTCGTTTTTCGTTAAGCATCTGCCACGTTTGCATCTACTTCTACTATTATGTGTCGCGAATTTATTGCTATGTTGCTGACTCAAACATAATATTACTAGCGTGTTTGGTTTCTGTGAGCAACCGAATGTAATACATAATAATGCTAAATAATTAATTTGTACTAGTATGCTAAGTTTTGTTAAGCCAGATCTGCCTTGAACTTTGGCGATTGGTTAATCTTTTTCTCCCTTTGTTAAATGATTAGTATCTAAATAAATAAATTTGTGTTAAAATCTTATATTTTCTAATGTTGTAACTAGTTTTGCGATCTGTATTTATACAACTTTACCTCAACTGAAATATAATTACATGTCCAAAGTTAATTACATGTTGAAAGTTGTGATATGTTGAAAGTTTAACGATATTTTTCTGTGAAAAAAAAGAAGTGATGATATTCTAGAATGCCGTGGGATTTGTTTTGGCTAAACATCAAAATAGTAGAATATTTAATCAGTGAGATAGGTATGAATATGATATTTATAGATTCGCTCTGTCTTCTCGTACAAAATTGGTGGCTGTCCTAATCATCCATATATAATATTTAGTAATAATTGAAGTTTTTGGGATTCACTAACCTTCTCATCTTATAAGTAAATAAATGATGTAATGCAGATAGAGATATCTTATCCGTAGTTTGAATATCAATAATTTAAGATCAGTCCGTTGATAATATCGCGAAACCTAGACTTTTCTGTTTTGATATTTAACTTCTAGGAAAAAAATTGGATATCCTTTCATTTTCAGTTTTTGCGTATTGATTTGTATTTTGGAGCAGCCTTTTGCAGTAGCTTATCCTTTTTTAGAGAAAAATTTTCAAATTTATATTGAAAATAAAATAAAATAAAAATAGAAAATTTTGATTTTCTAAATGCATATTTATTTTTAATTAAATAAAATAAAAAATAAGTTATTATCTGTATTTTTTTTCTCATCGTTGTTGTCTTGCTTTTTCTTATCCAAACAAAAGGAAAGGGGGCCTACCAAGAAAGCTTATCATAGACTTTGGAGACAAACGTCGAATAGAAAACGCTGTTGTTGAAATTAAAATTCTTTGACAAATAATTTGAAATAATGATATTTTTAATAAAAATATTTACGCGTTATTTATCTATAGATTTCACTATTTGGGTCACATTTCCCACGGGCATGGGTTTAAATATGGAGTAGATAATCTTAAGTGAGATTTTTAACTGAACTTTTTTCATTAAAAATCTCCACCATCAAAATTTCATATCACCTTTTTTTTGATTATTTAAATTCTCTATTGTTTTTAATTATAAGAGAGTTGTAATTTTATTGGATAGAAATGCCACACAAGGAGATTTAAACTCGTTTAAACTCTCATGAAACCTTTTTTTTTTTCAATTGACTGAAATTGCTTGCTGATTGGGCTTATAAAATAATATTTTAGCTGATAATGTCCTAATCAGTTGTATTGAAAATACTTCCTTGTTCTACCGTTTTAATTTCAACAACAATGGATAGTTCACGGTATCATGGTGCGGGGGCCATGATAGTGTAATTAAGTTATATAAACAGGAGTGTTCATATATTTGGGTTATCCATGAATTTGACAGAATCCAAATGCATTAGTTAGTCAAGATTCGGGTTGAATTTGACTGATTCGTTTGAATTTGTTTTTTGTTTCAGGTATTGAATTTTTATTTTTAAATTTGGAAATTCAATGATTTAGCATGTTGTTGTCATATATATTTTTAATTATTATTTTATATTTTTTTCAATTATTTATTTTCAATTTCATTTTTTTAAAATTAAAATAATATTAAGTAAAATATGTTTTGGATCTAAAAAATTTGAAATATATTAATTTCGTTTCCATAAAATTTTTCGTATTAATTTAATATTTGTAAAAATAATAGGTTGGTTCTTAATAATAATTTTGCTAGATGATAATATGGGATGATTAATAGATTTATACATCTAATTCAATTACAAATAAATTAAATATTTTATGATGGTTAAAATCTTCAAAATGGATTAAAAAATCTTTTTGCGACCAAATTCATCCCCCATATTGCAATTTTTAGTCATTTTTTGATTTTTTTTTTTGTATTTTCTGATGAGATTATGGTAAGGTAATGTTGGTACTTTAAAGAATTTATATGCTATTATTTAATTTAAAAGCGTGATACGTAAGGAATTTCATTTGCCTTATATTATTCTTTAACGCGTCCATTCTCTAAGAATTGTTTGCTTTCATGTTAATATGTACAAACCTAACAAACAATTACGAACCAGGGAACAAAATAGCATAACAATCACATCAATTTAAATCAAGAGTCGACTGTGTATCTACTGCAAAAGTAGCAAATAAGGTTAACGGAATAAATTGTAAACAGAAAATCACAACAAATTTAGTCCTATGACTTGTGATTTGTGAAGCATTATTTGCACAATATCAAATCAAATAGTAGAGTACACTATCCTCAGTACAATTAAATTTTTTCTCGGCTACAACATATCAGCATTATAACTCAACATTGCTAGACATGTCACAAAATTCATGCCTCTCAAAATCTCCTCCTTGGGTTTTGCATCCTAAAAACAGCAAGGATCTTTTCTTTGTTATCAGATCTTATGCTACTCACTGGCAATGGTATAGCCTCTAAGCCCATTAACCTGGCTACAACCCCTGGTTTACACCACACCACACTCTCCCCTGCCACGGTATGTGGCAAAGACATACCCTCACCATCACAAAACCTAAACTTGGACCCTAAATCATTATTCTCTTGTATTGATCCTCCCTTTAGTCTTCTATCACAGGAAACTGATCTTCTTCCTTGTATGTTCACAAAACTTGACCGGTTCATAGCATCTCTACCACCATCAAGTGACAACCTTGGATACTGATACATGGCTTTCCTTGTAGGCCTCAAAATGTTGGAGTCATTCACACATGACATCCTTCCCCTCATTCCACTGAAATCATCACTAAGCTTAGCTTCTAACTCAAATTGCATCATGGGATCCTGCAGTGCTAGTGAACTTACCTTGCAAGTATTATTCTGCTTGTTGAGAGTGGAGGTTGACCCTTCACTATAGCAGCAACTTCTGATGTCTTTCTTCATCTTGGTCTCTTTCTTAAGGAGAAATAAGGCATGCCCTTCATCAATTATATATGTAAGTCCAGAGAAAAAGAGAAGAGAGGTGCATGAGCCTCAATGGGGTATTGAGTTTTATTGCGAATAGAGAGAATTTGTTAGATGAATTAATGCATTGAAAATGAAATGTCAATGGACTAATGAATAGGAGCGGTGTGGCACTCAATGGAGCATTGCTAGTGAAGAAGAAAAATCGATGAGCCTTAATAGCACACAAGTGATAGATATGGTCATCATAAGGAAGGAAAATTCGCTGGTAGTTCGTTTATTTGGTACGAGTTGCTTAGGATTTTATAGTAGAGTGGACGTGTCAGTTTGTGTAATGCATATCATGGCTCACCGGAATTTGGTTGAGAAATGTAGGTCATTTATTAAAGTAGAGAGGGGCAGGGGCAGAACCTTGCAATCTTGCACACTATTTGATCAATGAGCTCGGCTTCTTTACAACAAACATGTACAGTATTTAATGCGATACGTTATTTAATGGTTTATAGAAGACAATAATTGTGCATCTTTTCATACCAAATTTATGATGAAATAAATTTTAAAATGAGATTAAATATAATAATTTAATTACAGTAAGTATTTTTTTTACATTATCATTGCTTTACTATAATTAAAAATTTGTTAATTTTTGTAATAATTACTTAAACATTATATTTAAATTAGTCAGTAGTGTAGAAAGTTTTACATCAACCATAAATAAAATTAAAGTCTAAATTGGAGTATGATAACATATATAATTAATTATTTTATGAGTCTATAAATAATTATTACATAAAATGCTACTTGATTTTAAAACAGAGAAGACAAACTCTTATACAATTGGGTTTAATCTCTAGTCATGAATCATAGATGAAAAAAACTAAAAAGAGAAAACAAAATACTGTTTGTATATATTGTGTATTTGATACATTTAATCAGTAGGGTAAAAAATAAATTAGTTTGTCATGGTTTTCTTTAGATGTCCAATCAAATTTGAGAGGTGACTGTTTCGAACATATTTATAAATTACCTTTGAGAATGAATTTCTTTTTAAGAAAAGAGAAATCACCGGTGTTAAAAGTATATATCATGTTTGACTTCTACATGAATTCTTTAATAACCGATGCATTGTTAAACAACTGATGAAGAATGTGAACCAATTACATTTGTCTAAATACTTGAATCGGTTATATGTGAACCAATGAAGAAGAATTTTTTATATAGATCGTCATAAACCGATGGAATACCGCTTTTAATAATGTTTAAAAACAATAAACTACCTTCTAACAAACAAAATGGATCTCGAGTTCCTTATATTAATATCATCGAGGTTGATATAGTAAAGCAATAGAGTATCATATACAATACCAAGTTCATTCAACAAAGATTAAATCCATATGATTTCTGCAATGTATAGGCCAGGGTCAATCCAAAGAAAACACAAAACCAGAAGTTGATTTGTGATCAACTAAGTCACTTGCTCAATCTGCACCACAAAATACATGTAGAGAGAATTTGGTGGTGGAAGATCTAGGTTGCAGAAGTAAACCATAGTTATTGAAGGTGCCTTTAAGGTATCAAATAATTCTCTCTCTCTCTTTTTTTTTTTTTTTACAGTAATCAAATAATTCTCTTAACAACTCTACAATATTGTTAAGAAGAATACTCATGAAGTAACACACCTTATTGACATTGTATGCAATTTTTGGGTGAGTATTGTGGGGACAGAGACTTGCAATAGTCAACAGAAGTTATATGGATAGACATTGTTTCCATAAAAAAAATAGGTATTGTTTGTATAAGATAATTTGTTTTAAATGAATATAAAAATATAAGAAAACAAATCATAGAACATTTTTAAATTATGAGTTGAGAACAATTGAAATCAGTAGAAGCTTAAATTAAATATTTTGGATTTTTCTCTCATAATATTATGTATTTTGTAAAAAATTGTAATTTTTTTCAAAAATATTATAAACATTAATTTAGTTAATTATGTTTTTGGTTCTTAATTTTTTTTATAAATTTAACTTGTGGTTCCTAAATATTTTTTTAACATATTTGATTTCTATAATTTTCTTTTGTTTATAATTCTAGTTCTTGTTGTAAAGTATGAACGTTAATTAATGACATAATGAGTAATATTAACAGTTGAGTAACTTGTAATTTGTCAATGTTATCAAGTGAGGACAACCACCTGTGATCTTTTTTTAATAAAGTGTGTTTTCAATTTATTATCTATTTTGATTATTTGATTGTGCACGATGTTTATAATTTATAAAAGTGAAATTTATAAAAGAAATTGGAAAAAAAATATAATTAACCTTAAATTATTTCTTCTCCCCACTAAAATTTTTTTTGGACACGTGTTGCTTTAAGGCAGGTTATGTGAATTGATGTCACATGATGTGAAGATACCGAGGCTGAGAAGCGGTAGGTGGTGGTGCTTAAAACTCAGGGAGAGTATGTATGAGATAATTGAGTTGCAACAAATGCCCGCAGTTGCATGCTGAGCTGATCCAAGCAAGGACGGAATAAAGTTTTGTGTATATTTTTGGGTGAACTGTGAAGCCTTGTTTGAAGGAGGAGGTTGAAATGGTTGAACAAATGCTTCATCAAATCGGATCTAGCAGTGAAAGGCCTCATGACCATATTTGAAGCATAGTTGACAAGTAGGCCTATGACCACAATTGTGACCACTAAAATTTCTTCCTCCACGATTAGGGAACTGAATTCCACCATGACCAGAGGCAGATTGTGATGACGAGGTGTTTTGTGAATTATTATCATGTGGTTCATTAGTAACATTCTCCATAACTGAATGACAAGTGAGATCTTGACAATTCTTCTCAAGTTGAGCTTCTTGAACCAATTAAAGTGACTCTGTATCAATCACAGAGATTGGATCCAATGTTAGTTAGATTATCATTACAAATGAGCTGTATTCTTATGATAATCTTTCAAGGATGGCATAAAATTTTTTATAGTGAAAAGTCTTCAAAGAATCAAAGAAAAACAAAAGAAAAGTGGATATTATTGACTCAAAATACTTTGATACAACGCATGACAGAGAGTAAAAATGATAGGTGGATAACTGTTAACAAATAAAAGAAAATATAATTAGCTCTTTAATTAACTATCACACAGGTTTATACAACGAAACTAACTTTTTATCCAATGCAAAAGAAACGAAGTTGTTGGTCAACATCCATTATGGCTTCCCTTAAATAAAAAAAGATTTTTTTTCGTAAAATAAATTTTTTATTTTAAAATGAAATAATGTTTTTTATATTTTTTAATTCAAAGTGCTCAAAATATTATTTTTAATCAAATAGTTTAAAATTTGTGAAAAAAACTCATATGTAATAATTTTTAAAAAAAATTGAACCATGTTGATAGAACACGGTTAATGTTTAGAAAAGGGAAAGTTTAAGATTTTTTTTATGTTAGGTTAAGTTAAAAGTAGTATTTTAATTTTAATTGATGAAATTTAAGAAAAATAATATTTAAAACAATTTAATTTATAAAAAAATTTAATAGTACGGAAAGAAAAATATTTAATTATAATAATTTAAAAAATCACTTAAAAATCCAGAACAATGAATTAACTATTATAATTAAATTAAACCACGTATATATTACTTGTAGCTTGAACTTCAAATTGAAGGTCATCATCATTTCATCATACTCACTGTCCGAAATTCCTCTCAGGTCCGAACCCGGGAACTATGGTTCCATCGGAAACCGTTAATTTTGCTCGGAATTTCGCAGTTATGGTCAGAGTTCGTGGCCTTGTGAGTTTCTCCTTCTCTCTTCTCAATTGCCGCCTACTCTATTATCACCGCTCACTCAGCTTGCAATTAACTTTTCAGGACCCAAAAGGGTTGAAGATGAGACAGCACGCTTTGTTGGGAAAACGGTGGTGCGCGTCACCTTCTTTACCAACGAAAACAGCAAACCGGGAGTCTCAAACTCAACTCAGAATCAAACAATAAATGCGGAAACGTAAATGAGAAAGAGCAGGAGAGATAAAATACACAGTAATGACTTTACGTGGAAGAAAACCAGAAACTGGAAAAACCCACGGGACCTTGTCCAGAAATAATCCACTATAATGATAATGGTTACAAACACACTTTATGGTCACACGCCGGAGTAAACGCTCAATCTCACCAACAATGGAGGGAACTCTCTCTACAAGAGTTGCTCCTTCAACCTCTGGAAGACTCACTCTCAACAGCCTCTTATTGGAGAAACACTCACAAGAAACTTTCTTCATTGTGGTCTGGTCTTCATTGTGGTCTGGCCTTCTTTTTCAAGGTCTCAGTCTGAGTCTCAATCCTCCATCTATAAATACACTATTTATAGAGAGAAATTAGGTTTATGAATTTTCTCTAAACGTGATTGGGCCAAAACTTGTCGCCCTCGGGAACTGAGTCCAAATATCAACTTTCCTTTTTCACCTTACCTAAGAAAGTGGGCCGAGCATTGAACGGAACATTATCCAACATGCTTTTCATCAATACCGGTTTCTAACCACCCGTAATCTTATTTTTGTTTTTGTTTCTCAAAGTTTTGTTTTTTATGCACTTATGGCGGTGGGTTTTGGTTTTCTCCTTCTGGGTATGTGTAGTTCTGGTGAAACAACACTTTCAGCTTCGGGGATGCTTGTACCTGATACCCTTTGTGATGCTCAACTAGCTGGGTGTCTCTATGGTGATAACTGTGAGGATAGGGTGTTGGTTGTGACGGTTGCTTCAGTTGTTGAGCCTTTTCTGTCACCTCAACAGAGAGACAGTATTCCTCAGGTTGGTGCTGCTAAATTTAGGACATGTTTGGATAAACTTATCTATAAGAACTTCTAGGTGAAGATATTAAGAAAAAAGAAATGAAATGAGCTTTCCAATAAGCTAAAATTAGCTTATGCGTAAGCTTATTTATAAAAGCTTTCTCATATTAGCTTCGCTATGCATAAGCTAATTTTAGCTTATAGAGAAACTTATTTCGTTTTTGTTTCTTATTTTCTTCTCTAGAGGTGTTTATGTAAAAATTTATCTAATCATGCCCTTAGTAATTGGTAAAGTTCAATGGATAGCTTTCTTTGTTTTTATATTTAGTAAACTTGTTTTGTGCGTGTGCATTTTAAATTGTGTTACTTGTGCTTTTCAGGGTAAGCCAGACTTGATTTCTGGTGTTGCGGATTGATGCTATGACAGAGGAAGCCAATGAAAAATCCAATCAGGGAACTCCTTGTTGCCTTGCGGCAGAGGTTTTGTCATTAGTCGGCATTTTGAACCTTTTAGTTTCTTAATATGCTGTCATCTAAACAGTTAATGATGTGGTGCACCTGACACTTTATAATTTATAGAGTAATATACTCATCATTGTGAATGACATGTGTTTAGATGTCGAGACTCGTAAATGTACATGACTAGGTTAGTCTGATGTCATCTTAATTGCTGACATTATTTCTGGATTGTATATGGGTTTTTCTCTTGATTTCATAGGTTTTTGACACAGCTGTTCATTTTCTTTAAAAGGTGATGGTGAACTTTTTGTTCATAGCAATATAGCATCATCTGTTTTTGGACAACAAAATAATATCAGGGTTCATGTGGTGTGACTTCTGTATGGTGGTTTATTTATAATTTGTAACATTTGTTTCTTAACATGCTAGGATTGGTTTTCCCTTTTTTATACACTTTTTTCAACCATTATGTGTTAGTTCAATGCTAATAATATTTCTGCATCATGCAGGTTGATATTCCTGCTTCATCCAATTGTCTCCAGTCACTTATTGAAGCATCTTTGGGCTTGCCAGAGCATGAATGGGAGGTTGGTTGGTCTTTGGCATCTTACAATAATGATTCTCAACCTTCCAAAGATTTTTTTCAAACTCATCCTCGGGTTAGTTTTTCTTCATGAATGTGCTTTCTCCTGTTGCTATTAATTAGTTTAGTTTATAAGTTTGTACTTGTACATGAAGAGATGTCCGTGTTGAGTAATGAAATAGGGAGTATGATGGCAGAAACTTGCCTTTTGTGATTTGGATGTGTGGAGAAGACCTTTAAAAGCCTTGGTAAAGAGAGTAAATCAGTTGAATTGAAGCCCAATTGCTAGAGAAAGAGGGAGACAGAGAAAAACTATAAGGAAAAACACTAAGAATTTAGAGGTCAATGATTTATTTATATATATAATTTATGACTTAACATTCATGTAGCTGATATCACATAATGTAAAAAGACTTTGTTTAAGTTTAGAAAGTTACGCCTTGATAAATATGTTTTGATATTCATATTATGTTTTTGGTTGAATGTTAACTTAGATTACTCATAATCTCTGTATTAGATCCACTGATATTTAGGATTTACCTTTGTCAAAAATGTGTATTATTATGTAAATGTCTTTGTTCATTGTAATATGTAAATAGTAGGAAAATTGTACCTTGTATTTGTTACATTTATTAATTAAATAAAATAGTGTTTGGGTATACATCTAGTTGAAACTTGAAATGCACATTTTCAGCATGAGTTCCTCTTTTCTCTCTATCTGTTTTTCTCAACATAGTATCATACCTTCTAAGACCTAGTAGTCTAGTAGAGAGTGATCCTTGTTAGCTTCATTCTTCTAACTAAAAGTTGAGTTGAAAGCACAAGGTAAAGTGGGCCTATGCGTTGTTCATGCTTCAAGTGCAAAGGGAGTTTCTATGAGGGGTCAGGGGGCATGCTATTTATAAAGCTATTCATGGGTTTTTACCTAATGATTCAAGGTTTTGGGTAAGTTGTTTCTTGACAACCTTAATTGTTATTATGTTTTTATATTTTTGTGATAAAATTTATTGGTGCAACTGCAAAATATCATAGTGTTCATTTGTCACCTCATCTTAAAATTGGTTTCTATACTCTTGTGATCTTCTACTTATTAAAGTGTCATTCTTCTTGATGGTGTAAATTGCCTTTGGAATAACATCTCCATGATCATGATGTGTAAAAGGAAACTTAATATTTTCAGATGAAGAATGATAAATCTTAATGAAATTTCAGGAAAGATTGGCCGTGGGAGGATCTGGCAGTGCAAGTCTCGAATGGAAATTCTCAGTGTTTCTTTATCTTTCAGGGTATCTTATTGTTTTTATTTATCTTATTTTCTCTACTTGGATTCCTTGTAAAAACCATTCTTGCAACATAATAATTACCCGCAAAATGATTTTTCTATTGGTATTCTTTGTTGGCCCATCGAGACTAGTGAAAATAACTGGTTGGTGGTTTTATTAGGACTTGTTGCATAGTAAAGTATCTGCCATGAATAAAAGGGGTGATTTTCATCTGGCAGTTGGATCTCCTTTTGGAGTCCTGTCACCTATGCACTTTTTTATCAGGTATTATTATTATTTTGTTTGGATAAAAGAAAAAAAATAGAAAACAAAATCTTGCAGTTTCTTCAAAAATGGTCAAACTCTTCTACTTGTTCTTTGTCACTTTATGTCAAACTATTTCCATGAGATGTTGGGATCACCTTTGTGTTGAGTTGCACAAGCAGTTATTTTGTCTCTATTACTGCAGTCAGTGCAGTGAATTGGATTGCAATGTTTGACAAATTTTGTGTCATTCAGTTCTTTGATATGGTTCCTTGCTTGAATCAGCATCTCTGTAGGATGCATTGCAAACTGCTATCCTCCTCATTCATCTGATGGATCATTGCTGATGGCTGACATACGCTGTCTTCCTGGTGTGAGCCATTTCTCTGTTGCATAATCCATTGGTCATTTATGGAAATGGTTCTGGCTCTATTTTGACACTCTATCTACCAGGAATGGAAGGCAGTCCAGTTTTCAGTGAGCATGCATGTCTTATTGGTGTCCTGATTAGACCATTGAGACAGAAGACATATGGAGCAGAAATCCAGGTACCATGATCACACTCTCCTTAGTCAACATTATCTAATCCTCCTCCAATTTAACACATCATGCAAAACTCTAGTATTTGGTAACAGCTGGTGATTCCTTGGGATGCCATTGTGACTGCTTCTAGTAGCTTGCTGCGAAAGAGGCCTCAGAACACACAGAAAGGGTTATGTAATCAGGAGGGAAACTTTTATGCTGCAGGAAGGGTTCCTTTTTCTGACACTGACAAATTAGATGTATGCTCTAGGAATTTACACGAGCATTTATATTTTGGTAGATCGTCACCATTACCAATTGAGAAGGCAATGACTTCTGTCTGTCTTGTTACTATTGGAGATGGAGTATGGCCATCTGGTGTTTTGCTTAAGAGTCAAGGTTTCATACTTACAAATGCTCATCTGTTGGAACCGTGGAGATTCGGGAAAGAACATGTAAATGGCGGAGAATATGGAACTAATTCAAAAAGAATTTCTTCCATGTTGGAGGAAACTGCATATCTTGTTAACAGAGTTGAGAGTAATCAAGTCAGTCAAAGTTCACCATTGAAGATGCCAATTCTTTATCAGCACGGGGGATATAAGTCAAGTCCAACTTATGACAACCATAGAAACATACGTGTACGTCTTGACCATATGAAACCTTGGGTTTGGTGTGATGCAAAAGTAGTGTATGTTTGTAAAGGACCATGGGATGTTGCCTTACTGCAGCTTGAATCTGTTCCAGATGATCTTTTGCCTCTTACAATGAATTTTTGTAGGCCATCCACAGGATCACAGGCATTTGTCATTGGTCATGGATTATTTGGCCCAAAGCGTGGTATGTCCTTGCTGATCCAGTTAATAAGTTTCTTTCTTGGTTAGATGTCCTGCTATAAGACGGATGTTAATGTTGCTCATAATCACATATCTCCATGCTGAAGTTCCAATAAACTTTTTATTCTTCGTCATGTTTATTTGGTTGTGTTTGGAGTTCCTGCTTCAGCAGTTCCAACTATATATACTGGGAACTACAACAAAGTTGCATCCTCAGCAAGAGTTGTGCAAAAAATGAACGGGTGCTTATGTGAATGATGTATCTGCCTGCCTCTGGTTGGCACAAATACTTTTTCTGGATGTGTTCAGGATTTGTCAGGCTTTTTCTTTTTTTATTCTATTGTTGTATGTATCATTCTTACGTTTCAAAACAAGGTGGAACAAGCTTGTTTTAAAAACCATCAAGGGTCATATGCATCAATGCAAATGATATTTGTATTTGTATGAAATGGAATACGCATGATGTTCTTGAATTTTTTTGGCTATGACATATGTTTCTATACATGATGATTTGTTGTAGGGGTGATCAGTCTGATGAGTTGTATCCGATTTTATAAAGAACCAATTCAATTGCTGTGGGTTTTCTTTCTATTTCTTTGTTAAACCTTGGAAGTCATCTATTTTCATTAGGATTCTTCCCATCTGTTTGCTCTGGTGTGGTAGCAAAAGTGGTTGAGGCAAAGACTCCTCAATCTTATCTGTCCATTCAACCTGAGCATCTGTGCAACCATGAGCACTTCCCAGCAATGCTCGAAACAACAGCTGTTATTCATCCTGGTGCTAGTGGTGGTGCTGTTATCAATTCAGATGGTCACATGATTGGCCTGGTTACAAGGTAATGCCACCTACTTTAAACATAATGTTACCACCTTATCCTATTCCTGTTTTGAAATAAGAATATGAGTAGGTGGTCTATTATTTGATTTGATTTCCATGTGGGTTGGATTGCCAACAGGATACTGTTCTCAGGCAGCCTATAATCTACAAAGTACAAATCGAAATTTGCCTTGCCTTTTGACTATATTCATGTTTTGAAGACAAGAATGATCTTTTTGGATGAAATTTTTCCACTTTGAGACTTGCTGTCTATGCAGCATGGGACTGTCTTTTCTTGTGATCCTAATTTATTCATAGGAGCTCAGCCCGCTCTGTCTGGTCCAATTGTTTATCTGTGTAATATAAGCTTTTGTGATTTTAATTTTTCTTTCTTAATTGTTCCTGAATGGATGTAGATTAAACTTCCATCTTTAATTAGATGTTTTTGAAACAGCAATGCAAGGCATAGTGGAGGAGCAGTAATACCTCATCTTAATTTTAGCATTCCATCTGCTGCTTTGGCACCCGTCATCAAATTCTCAAAAGGTTTGCTTTTTAACCAATTGTTTAGTCCCAAAATGAATATTATCCATGGTGTTCCCACCTCACCTCTTCTTGTCTAAAAGTACAAAATGGAACGCAACACTAAATGACAACAATTAGTAACATTAGAAATAAGAAACCTAGGAAAGCTTGTTATAATAGGAGACAAAAATACAAATTATTAATTTGATCCGATTTTAGGTGTGGTGCATTTTTCGTTTGAACCATACATACATTTTTGCAAATAAATTGACCAAGACTTATTATTGTAAAAGTTTTTTCACAATAATTATGGTGGAGAAAATGTCAATTCAAATAGAATGAGATTTAAAATGATGTTATTACATACATCAGGTTTATAAATTTTTTCATTTTCGTGCAGGAAATAATATTTGAATATTTAAAAAGTTTCTTTTAATTTGTTAAGTTGTCCATTTTTAATTATCGAGATGAGTTATTAAACTGTAAAAATAAAAATTGGAACGCGGTATGTTGACATCTGATAATCTGGCTTTTTCCGCTGCAGCCATGCAGGATTTATCACTTCTACCGATTTTAGACGAACCGAACGAATACCTTTCATCTGTATGGGCATTGATGCGGCCATCAAATCCTAATCCCCTTCCCTATGCATGATCCACCTCAGTCTGCTACAGACAATAAAAGTAAAGAGAAGTGTTCTCGGTTTGCTAAGATTATTGCTGAAAGAAAGGACATTTTCAATGCTGGAAAGAGTGGAGTGATTTCTAAGGAAGTTATTCCTAGTAAGTTATGATCTCTGATGAAGTGACACAGTTTACCTGAATGACCATGGCAAAGCTTTGCCAGCATACAACTTGTCAATGGGTACACTTCCTATGATTAAAATCTTTGGACTGAAATCTTCTGCCTTGGATTGTTAGCCAAAGAAAAATCAAGGAAATAAATTTTCTAGAACCTCTAAACGATTATACTTGTACTTTATTAAAGTTTAAAACTGATTTAACATAAGACAGATATTTTTGTCTTATAGGAGAAACTCTTGATAGAGTTATTTTGTTCAATTTATATATATATATATATATATATATATATATATATATATAATTTCAATAACAGCCTTAAATATTTTGATATCATCTCAACGATGATGCACATCAAATTTCAGATAAACAAAAAAAAAAATATTTAGGTAATTTAATAGTCGACATTTACGTATATTTAAACAAAATATTATTTGCTTTATAATAAAATATCGAATAGTTTTAAAATTTTATAAAATTTTGTAGATCTGATTTATTATAAGAATTTCCAATTTAGCAATTGGATTAGTGAAATTTGATTTATACAGAAGGGTTGTTGATCAGAGCAATTTTGTCAAGAGTTATTCCAAGTGTAATTTGATATCCCACCATCTTACCTTTTAAAGTGCTTGTACTGTTATTGTCATGCGTATGCACTATGTATGTAAATGATAATGGTATGTCGCATCAGTCACTCTAGTAAGGCCAGGAAATAAAAATGCTTGCCTGAGGTTTATAGGGTGGGTGATTCGTGCTTATCGTCTTCTAAGGCATTGGCATTCCCATAAGTTAATTATTCTAGTAAGGCTAGGAAGACATTTAATTTTATATCGTATGATTCTGGAGCATATGGGATTCAATGGTTGATATTACAAAGGAAAACATTTAGTTTTAAATCGTTATATATTTGTTGATTCATCTTAACTAATGGTTGTTTTCTAAATCTAAAATTTCAACTGTGTTCCTTAGTTCTGATTTGTATCTTGGTTATGTATGCAGTTTTGTTAAGAATCACTCTGATTATGCAATACTTGTTTGTAAAATTAAAATTCAGCACTAAAACATGATTGGGAGAGCAATTATGTACCCAAACGTGTTTCTTGTAACAATTTTTTGTTTTTTAAAAGCATTTTTTTTTGTTAAGACAACAATATGTATTTTCTATAAGAGGAATTTTTTGTTCAAACTATCTCGTAGGAGTTTTATTTTATTTATTTTGTACACAACTTAAATTTGAGACCTTGCAAAGGAGAATCATGCATGTAATATATTTGAACTGATTATCTATTGGATAAAAGCGTGTTTAGTTAAAGAAAAAAAATATAGTCTTTATGTTTTGTTAAAAATGTTATACTTTAAATTTTATCATAAATTTATTGGTTAAGTTTACAAAATACTTTAATTAAATTAAATATTTGATGTCTTATTTCTTTATTTTACCACTTATTTTGGGACTCGGTAAGTTTGCATACAGCTATTCAAGCACACACTGAAAGTGGAGTTTTAATAACTTGATTTAGCTGTGGATCTGGACTTGGATGGCTTATAATCTCTTTGATGAGAAATGTTTATAACATATTCTATAACATGTTTTATTACTGTGTTAAATTTATGCAAGACTTATTAAATTTTGTAAATCCTATTTTTATTTAATGATTTTTAATTTTTTTAATAAGATTAAACTAAAAAAAAATAACGTACCTCATTGTCCAAAGGCTCCACGATATGCAGGTAAATGAGAGAAATATTATATGTCGTCTTATTCTTATATATACAAAGATACTGTTTGGATTCGAATTCATGATCAATAAGTCATCAAACCACAATTTTAATTTATTAAAATTAAAAATATAACTAAGTCATAATTCTTTTAAAATCATTTTATAATATATTTTTCAAACGCAAATTTGTTTTGTTTAAATCAATTGTATGAAAAGATAAACAAATACATTCAGTAAAGTCCGATTCTGAAAAGTTACTTGATGTTCAATACAAATGATTCACTCAGGGAAAGATTATTCACATTAGTAATCTGAGCACATGCACAATTAAATTTTTATCCACTCATTTTTTCATGGGTTTAAGGAATTATTTGATAATTATTCCTTGATTTCTGCTCTGTTACTATGCGCCAGAACGACTGTTGAGGAAATTTGAAAGCAGAGTGAAGATGAAATTTTATTTCATTTTTTAAAAATTTCAAGTGCTCTGATAGAGGCTAGAGGGGGCAGAAAATTAACATCAGGAGCATCTAACTTTCAACCATTTACTTACTTAGCACTAGGTCTAGGCAAGTGTTTGTATTTGTTTCCTGAACTTTTTCTCCATTTCCAGTTATACCAAAACTACTAAGACACTTAAAGTGGTGGTGTTAAAAGTTTTGTCATCTATACATGATTGATTGAGTAGTTAAGAATCTAGTTATATACACTGAATGTAAACTTTTAAATGTAGATTCTAAGGAGTTGTGAAAGGAATTGTAGGAATTTGTAAGTATTACTTAGCAAGCTTCATGACAAAGTTCCTTTTCAGAATAAGCAGTGATAGGTTTTAGACTTAGTTACAAAAGTTGTGGATCATAATTTACATTTTTTAGGAATAATATAGTTATGTTTTCCAATTTGCTTGTTTCTCTCATATTGCCACTTTACAATCAGCTTCTCCAAATAGTTGGATGTGTTAACGAATAATTGATAAGATAATGTTTTTGACAGAATAATTGATAAGATAATGTTTTTGACAGAATAATTGATAAGATAATTAGAAATTCAAAAACTCGTATTTTATTTATTAATCTATGAAGTGCTTCAAAGGAAGGAAATAAGAAAGAATTTATCATCTCTTCTCAAGCATTGATTAGTCATGTCATACTCATATAGGTACGTAACTCGAGTATAATTCCCTTGTAAAAAATAAAAAAAGAAACTCGAGTATAATTCCGGTGAGATCAGGAGTAGTTGGATACCATTTACATCATCTTCCCCCTCCCCCTTCATTTAAGATTAGTTTTAACTTAAAAATTTCCCTTTCCCTCAAACATTCGTTTTTATTTCCCTACCCATTCTTCTTAATTTACTTGAGATATAAGTTTGCTAATTGTTTTATTAATTTTCACACAAAAAATGTCGAATTTTCTTTTTATTTGTATTCACATTAATATTTATTTCCATTTTTATATGATTTTGCCATGTTTTATTATATATAAAAATCAAATTTCGTCTTCACAACCCCCCCCCCCCCCCTCTCCAAAGTTCCATTATTTAGATGAGTGGAAAGAGAAACACTACGTGCCTGTCTAAATTTTAATTTTTAAGTAAACATAGAGACGTCAAAAAGTGAACATTAAAAACAATTTGTATATTATGTCAAACGCAATATACAAGTAATCTTTTGTACAGAAAACTAAGGTAATTTACATGCCTATAGAGATTCACATGCATGTATAATGCTAGAACAAATTGATCAAAGAAAATAAAAATAATTAAATATAAGAGAAAGTGGTGATTGAGTCCATTTTAGTGCACATACGGTCAACGTGTCTGGTTAACATCGTTCTTACTTCTTACTACAACTTTATTTACCTTTTTGCTGATATGTAGTTTAAGAAAATTAAAAGAATTTTTTCCCTCCTCCAAATGGTGAATACAATTGTAGACAAACAAGTGTGCCATAAATTGAGTTAACTATAAATTAACAATTTAGTTATTATTAACTACAAATAATTTATTAATTAAATACTTTAATAATTTTCTAATTATTTTTGTAATTGAAGCTCAGTGTGGAGCTTCAATGTTTTGGTTGTGTTTTACTTATCATTGGTACTCCAAACGTTTACACTGTTTGCACGTATTTTTTGGCTGATTAAATTTTATTTAATTAATTAATTTATTATTAAATATCTAAGTATAAGGTCTGTTTAAACTTAAAAAATGTGATTCTAATATCATGTAAAGAAGTTGATTTTAAAATTATGATAAATACTCATACTTGAAAAAATAAAAACAGATTTAATAAACACAATAATTTAGATTGGTCAACCGAAACATCATCTCTAAATTGAAATTTGAAAATGTAATTAAGATGATAAAATAGTATGTACATACTTCATTTCTGTACCCTTCTATCTTCCTTGGGCCGACCCAATATACTTGCTCAATACCTGGCCGAGTAGGGTCTAAACAAAACGAGATCTTAGTGCTAAATATGGGAGGATTGGGCGTTTTATCTTTATGTTTTCTGTTATATCTTATTTTGCCTTGTCATATATTTCGAAAATATAAGATATATTTTAATCATATCGTAGTAGTATTTTTACATATCTTATTCCTTAATCTTAGAAATAAGATATGATAAGTATTAAGATTGTAATTTGATGACCACTATATAAGACAGGCTAAACTAGGACCAAAGAAAATAGATTTTTATGTTCTGGTAGACAATCTCAAACACTAGAGAAATTCTATATGTAAAAAATTTCCAAACTTCTTACGTACATAATTGCGTAAATGGTGTGCCATATATATATATATATATATGCGCGCGCGCGCGTTTGTGTTTCAAAATATTGCATTAAATGTCGAAGAACAATAGCAAAAAATCTTTGACTGTAAATACTATTTTTATGAGCAAATTGAAGACTGTAAATAATTTTGGTTCAATAATATTTTTTTAAAATAATGATGTAGCAATATTAACTTAGAATTATCTGTAAAACAAAAAGAATTAGAATGCCACCCACCAATATTTGTTTGTTCAAGTGACAAAGAACTGAACTTCCTTAATTATGGTTGAAATCTTAGATTCATCTTTTAGGCAATGTTTATTGTTCTAGTTCTGGGACACTGATCGTTACTCTTTAAAGTACAAGAAAACAGTAGAGAAAGTTATACTAAAAAAAGAACAAGCACGTAAATATATATGTATTAATGGGAAGCAAGATTTTTTTATAATATTCTCTTGGATATAACTACCACAGCAATTTTAGCATATATATATATATATGGAAAAAAATTGATAGAAGATAGAAGATAGAGACCTTTTTCTCATATATAGGCCAATAGCATATATGAAGGATTTATGGGAGACTTTATTTAAATTATTTGTTGCTGCTAGTCTTGCCTTGCCTTGCTCACCTAAGACTAAAGGCTTTTTTGTTGTTGTTATTGTTATATTATCTTGCACAAACATTCATTGTTGTCCAACTCATCAAAGTCCGTGATATTCAGATGCATTTTTGCGACGCCTCTCATTATGTCCAGCCAAACGTCTTCGGCAACTCCTTTTTGAGTCATCGAATTCTGATAGCTCATGAAACCTGTAAAATGAAACTATTCCAAAGTTAAGTCATCGGAAATTTTTATACAGAATTTGTTCCCACACAGAACATTATATGTTTCTTGGTTAAGGACAAGTTCAAAGGTGCAAACTCATTTCATTTAGGTTCTATTTGGATTAATTTTTCTATAAATATGTACTAATAGAAAAAGAAAATAAAAGATTAAAATGATTAAGCTTTTTTCGTAAATTAAAATTGGCTCACTATTTTAAATTTTGTAGAAGTTAAATGAAAGAATTTTTATAAATAGATTAAACTACATAAGTTAATTTTAACTTATAATGAAAGTAATTTATTTTATCTTTTTTCCCTATAAATACTTGTGAAGTAGTTTATTCAAACAAGACTATATAGAATGAACATGTTTAAATTTACCTAAAAGAATTAAAAGTTTGGATATAAAACCATTTGTGAATTCAAGTAGCTAGCTTGAAATTTCAAAATAGTTGGTTCATGATTGCTATTGTTTAATCTTTTTAAATGGAAGAATGTGTCATTTATTGATGAGTGTGTATTAACAAAAATCACATGCCTAAATCAAAATTGTTGATAATAAGATGATATGAAATCATCCCGGAACCCGATTTTCCATCTCCACGGAAGTTCCTCCAATTTTTTGGATTAAAACGTGAACACCTTTTTTTTTGTCAACATCATGGGTTAAAAGCATGATTCCAAAATTTATAAGTGGCCACTAAAGTGAAAATGCTATATATATATTTGGTGTATTAAAATTTCATTCAAAATGATTCTTTGTTAGTTTTCAATGCATACCAATGTCCCTGTTTTAACACAAAATAGTTAGTCATCTAGGATCAAATTAATCTGAGCACATTCCATAAATAGTTTTGTAAATATGATCATGAGTTGTATAAATATAAAAATGCACCTTAATGCATAATCATATATGGTAGTGTGTCAAGAATACTGTACTTAAGATTATTTTTATCTTTTTCCATTTGGGAAGCAGTAAAATATTTTTATAACACGTTGTCGCTAGTATTTTACTAATCTGTGCTAGGTAGAAGTGAAAATGTAAGTGAATAAAATTCACGAAATTTCAAACACCTGACAAGCTTAGACACATTTCAAAGTGATGAATAAAATTAACAAAATTTTAAACACAAAAGAAGCTTAGACACATTTCATATAGTTGATAGTTGACACTTCAACAAAGTATACCCTAATTAAGTGTTGTCTCTGACTAGGGTTGATTGGAAAGGGCAAAAGGTATACATAACGAAATTCTAAACAACCCTCTTCACACACACACACACAAACTATATATATATAGTTGGATTCACACAAAAAAAAAAGGAATCGTTTTAAATATGTAGTACTTCAAATAGATAAAGGTTGTCAACCCACCTACTACATTGTTGACAAAACCGTTGGTGCTGGTCTCCAATGAGTACGGCAGGAGCCTTGGCATGGTACTCACAAACCTTGTGACGCCTATGGTAGGGCTTAGCTTCACTCAGATCAGCGTTACAACCATCCACTTGACATGAAGATGGCACTGAGCCACCAGCTTTGGACCCTCTCTTACTACTCATCACCCTCTTTTTCCTACCATCATCTCCATACTCACTCACCTCCTCCTCTTCCTCTTCTTCGTACTCATCCTCCTCCTTGTAACTCATGCTCCTTTTTCCCTCACTCCAACTTTCGTCCATAGGTTCAAGGAAATTTTGGAGAGAATTGAAAGAGAGATTGATGATCTAGCTAGCTAGAAAAGGTTACAGAGAAGTCAAGGAGTAGTCCACATATAAATAGAAAAATTAGAAAGGTATATAGATTGAGAGAATGAGTGTGGACCACATAGGGTCTTCATTTTTGGTAGCCACCTTGAGGGTAATAGTGAAACAACATTGTATATTTGCTCATCGTACTTTTTTCATTTAACAATTTTACATATTAATTTGTTTATGTCTCATCCATTTTAATCACACCACTCATAATTACATATAATATTTTTAACATATTGGTTTAGTTTAAATGTAAAGAGATAATTACTTCTTTTTGTAAAAAAATCTCATAAAATTAAAAGAAATAAGCTATATATTAATTTTAAAATAAATTAAAATAAGCATACTTTCTCTTCTTCTTTTTCCTCCACTTCTCTCTCTTCTCTTTTACTACTTGTTTGTTTAGGTAAAATAAATAGAGTGAAAGGAAATAAAATAAAATAAAAAGAAAGATAGAAATAATAAATTGTCACCCTTTGGTTGAGGGGAAATAAAAAGATCTAATTATTTCTACAAAACTAACCTGAAAATACATTTCCTCAAATTAATAACCATGAAATGGAATGAAAATGATCTCCTTTTTTATTGTAAAAAAATATCTCTTTTTTTATTTTTTGTTACAGTTTATGAAGGATTAAATATTTTAATGGCGGCTCTGCCAGGTAAAATGGATGTTAAGTTGAAAAAAGAGAGATTTATTTTTTAAAAATGGGTTTCATATAGCGTCATCCACACACGTTCTTTTATATTGGTACGGATCATCCAATCACGTTCAAGACATAAAATCCAACACGAAAATACTAAATATATTAGAAAATAGAACACCAATATCAGTGCATGGTTTAAGTATCTTGTCGTCTGCATGGACAAAAAAATTTCTGTCTTCTAGCTACAAAGCAGTGTTAATTATTAGAAGGCAACAGAAGTCTGCTCAAATTTTTGAAGAAAAGAAAGTGGAGCTCCTACTCTCCGTCTCCCTCTTTCTTTCTTTTTTTCCCTTAAGTTAGACATCATGAATAACTAATTAAATCAGAGATTAATAGTAGATTATCGTTTATTCAAAAGAATTTTGGATATAATGAAATTTGAATATAAATTTTCCCACTAAATATATCATTTTAACTAATGTGAATAAACCTTACATCATTGTAATAATACACCAATCTTTTTAATTCCTCTAAATCTCTTTCTTTCAATGCTATATATATTGATGATTTAGTAATTTTGCATTCTCATTTTCTTATTCTATTTTTACATTCCTCTCTTTTCACGGTTAAAAAAAAAGCATGTGTGAGTGAAGCTTAATTAAAGAATAATGATATATAAATTATTTTTTATTTTAGGATCTCAATTTAAAATTTTTTTTAATTATTTTCAGGTTCCTTAATCAATATCTTAAGGATACTAATTAATATTTTATTTTTAAATATTTCACCAATACATGTCATTCTTTATCTCTTTCTTCCTATCTATCATATATCCTATTATATCTATCATTTTCTTTCTTTTTTTATTCCATATCTAGGTATTGAATAACACACATAATAATTAAATTAACTTTTTTTATAGTTTATCATAAAAATAAAGGTGCATCGATAGATGGTGTTAAATAAAAATTATTGAACATGTAGATCAACCCACATATATTATTTCAGTTTAATTAGTTATTTTAAATTTTAAATATTAAATATTAGATATGTAAATATATTAAATATTCAAAAGAAATTTTGATTATTTATAATAATTTTATTCCACTGAAAATTAACTCCCCTCAAAGGTAGGTCTCCAAAATACTACTAATAGTGTAAATGAAAAGATTAGAAATGTGAGAGAAATAGTAATATTCTGGATGTAACATACACTATTAAAATGAATGATAGTCCTTATCGTGGACAACATGAGGAGGGGTGTGGGTGTGGGTGTGGGGGACGATTCGTTGGCGAAGCGAAGCGTGCATCTGAATTATTGAAAGGAAAGGGAGAAGATACGGCGAAGTGATTTAACAAGTCTTGGCATATCTGGCTACGTACGAATAGCAACTATTGCATGGTGTGTGTTGGATCTTTTGGTTTTTGGCCCTCTTGCTTATTTTGTTCCCACTTTGCATTTTTGTTGCAGAGCCAACTACAGTGCAGCGAATTGGCCAGCAAGCTCTATACTGTCACCTGGGTTACGGTCCTTATTGCTTCCATTATCTTCTCGCTAGGACCACTTTTATTCATTATTATCGTTTATCGATTGGTCCCCACGGGTACGAGGGAAACATCTCTGAAAGTGAACTATTTTGTTTGTTTTTATAGAATATTCAATGCTAATGGCTACTCTCTTTGAATTTTCAAACTACATGCTCCTATTAATCGATCCCACTCAAGTTAACCATTCATGAGATGATTCAATTCAAACATGTCATACAATTCTTTATTGCTATAGATTCTACATCGGGGAAGAGACGCACACACATTGAATGATGACGGATATATATATATATACACACACAAAGAGAGAGAGAGAGAGAGAGAGAGAGAGAGAGGAGGCAGTAGAAGAAGTTATTATCGTGTAAAGCTAGCCCTCTGATCACTCTAAGGTAGTTTCAGTCTGTCCTATATATACTGGACCATAATTTCTGTATATTCACTGTTTCAAAAGTGGCCTATGTTTATCTCAATTCAAATGCACGTTGAAATTCCAATGTTTTTAATTTTTATGGAGGAGTGAATACGAAATTTAGCCCACTCTTGTACTTATAATTTACCTATAAATATATTTGAGTAAAATATGTTTTTTGATTTGTTAAAATATTTTGAAATTTAGTTTAGTTCTCATAAAAATTTATTATGTTTTTAGTCGTGTATTTTAATATAGAAATATATCTTTTAGTCCTTAAAGAAGGAATGAAACTGTATCACTTTTAATAAATATGAAGGCTTAATATATTCAATTTTTATAGGGATTAAAATCGAATTTTGAGTTATTTTAAGAGATAATAGAACATATTTTACCTACATATTTATGTGTATACATGCGATAATCCTTAAATACATGAATTTATAAAGTGAGATAGTGGATTCTATAAGTTGAGGACCTAAGACGCTATAAGAAATAAATCAATTTTGGGATTAAACCACATTACAAGTTAAATTTCATATGCTACTGGAAAAAAATTATTCTGCAAGATTTATCTCATATTCGTTTGTTTAAGAGTAACCCCCCACCTCCAAAATTAGAAAAATGTAAAAAAAAAAAACTCTGAAATTAAAATATATTAGTCATTTAGTTTTGCTACGAATTACAATGATAATAAATTATAAAACTAATGAATTATAATAATAGTAAGTTATAAAATTTATGGATTGCAGTGATAATAAATTGTAAATTTAAGGGGCTAAAATGAGAGAAATTTCAATTTCAGAATTCATTTGACAATTTTTTAATCGGAAACTATTATGTTAACACCTAACAAATTTAGGGGCTTTACTTTTCCTCGGTCATGGGTGAGAGATCATGATCCCTAATTTATTGGTTCAGATAGTAATGTTGTTTGATATATATGAGTGTTGCCGATAAAAAAAATTACATAAAAAAATCAAATATAATTTTTTTTCATTAAATAGATTATTTCTTACATATTAATACAATAGAGTCTTATATCATTAATGTAGTAGAGTATTATATCACCTTGTTAATCATGAGTTAAATTCAAGAACTAAAATAAAGAATATTTACTCATTTGTATAAACTAAAGTTTAATGAAAATTAAGTTATTAAATTTAGACCTGTACCAATAGTACAATATATATTATATCAACAAATAATTCTATATGATACAGTTAATTGATATATTTCATTGGTGTACCATATTATTAGTGAAATATCCACCTGTTACAAATGCAAAAGTAAGAAACATTATCGTTCCACTTAATATTATACTAACCTTAATATCATCTAATATCTTGTTTTTTTTCTTCTTTCAAAATCGTGTGTTTATAGAAACGTTGGATGTTTCACCTCCGGATCGTGAAAAATAATGACGCATTCATTATTTAAAGATAATTGAATGGTATATTGTTATTGTTAAGTTTTTTTTTCCCAAAAAATTAAAAACAAATACTAAAAAATTTACAATAAGTCACCTGCTCAAAAAAATTGTGTGTAAACATTATAACTTTTTTTATTTTATTTTCAAGTATTTCCTGCCCAAGATGATATAGTGAATAGGGCTTGGCGTGATCATATATTTTTGTGCCAAGTGCTAGAATATAATTTTTTTAAGTTTTATTGTCACAGTATAATTATATTTTGTTTTGTTTTATTTTAAAATCTTATCAATTTTAATATTAAAATATTATATTTTACTCTTAATTTAACTGTTAATATTATTAAAAATATTAACAAAATATATTGACAATTACATTTTCTGCAAATACATGTATATAGCATTGCCCAATTAGTCTTTTTAATAAAAAATTTAGAACATGAGAGAGACGGAGGATGTACTTCAAATAAGAAATTTCTTAAAATGAAAAAATGAGAACGGTCAACGGAGGTCATTGAATTATAATTAAAAAATAATGGTTTAAATATATTTTTTATTCTTGTAAGTTTGTATTTTTTTTTAATTTTGATTCCTAATTTATTTATTTATTTTTAATCCTTATAAATTTATATCTTTTCAATTTTGGTCCTTATAAAATATTTTATTTATTTTTAGTCTATATCAATTTGCATTTTTCAATTTTAGTCCCTATAATCATTAACCTATGGAAATTATAAATGAAAAAATTGAAATTTAAACTTAGGGGAACCACATTGAGAAAAACACCAATTTACATGAATTAAAATTTAAAAAATGAATTTATAAAGACCAAAAATGAAAAAGTGTTAAATTATAAGAACTAAAAATGAAAAAGTGCTCAATTATATGAACCAAAAATATATTTAAGTCAAAAACAATTAATGGATGAAATAAACTCTCACCATTTATTGACACCACCATTGCACGATCATCATCATCATCATTATTATTATTATTATTATTAATCCATCATTTTTATTGTCATAATTATTGATGCAATAATAATCATAACCGTCATCTTTATCATGACATTAGATAATAATGATGATAATAATAATAATTGGTGATATAAAGTTACAATTCAACAATAAAATCACTTTTTTTTATAAAATTATTAACAGTATTATAATTGATGAAAATTATATTCATATAATTTGATTTGTATCCCATCCTCTCCCCATGTACCCACACTTCCCACGCACACAACCACAAACAGATACACATTGGTAATTATATTTTTAGTTGTTGAAAAATTATTACAATACTGAAATCAATAGTTTTCATCGTTGTATTTTTTAAAATATTGAAGTTTTAAAGCTAACACTTTTTCCTCTTATATTAGGACCAAAATTTGGACATTTTAAAAAAATATACAACTACTGAAACATCATTAACCAAACCATCCTTTTTCCTTATATATATATACACACACACCAGAGGCCAGAGGGGGAGGAAGAGACAGCGAGAGATGTATCACCTGAAAACTACTATTGATTATTGTAATAAATCAGAATTTTAAATTCGAATCGTATAATGGTAACGGATGATCAATATTTAAATTTATATTAAAAATAAATAATTTTGAATATATATTTATGTTAAAAATAAATTAGAACAACTTTTTATAAATAACTAAGAAAATTTATGTACTTTCAAATTGTGAATACTCACTAATACATGTATGTTACTACTCCTCCCTTCTTCATTAATAAGCAGGTAGAAAAAAAATCATTTATTTTGCTCATGGGTATTCATTAAGTTATCAATTTTTAATTCATGGTGGGTTTTACCTATGAGTATATGCAGGTTCAATTTTTTTTTCCATCCTTTTAATCCTAATTATCGATAATAAAATATAATGATTAATACTTTTTTCCATATTCATGTATGTATAAAAGGATGAAGAGATCCATTAAAAAATAAAGAGATTAAATTACACTCATGTTAATTACGCTAACTATTATTCCATAATCACATTTTTGTATATTTTAAAGGTACATATTACATCAATTTTGAGGTATATGAACAATGTTTTAAATAATTTTAGATTAATAATTTTTTTAAATAAGATGTATTACTCTCATCCTACAGTAAGTGTCGTGTAAAAAATAAATAAATCTCAAAATTTATAAGTGTCATTTTAATTTTTCATATTTCAATCATAAAAAAAATATATTTCATTGTAATATTAATTTCTTTTTTCATGTATACCGCTCATAATATTTCTTAGAATGTTACTATAGATTGTGTAATTTATTTGAACTAATACAGAGAAATTTAATTTATTTGAATTATCACTGGTAGAAATTAATGTAATATTAACAAAATTTAGTGAGGAAAGTAAGGAATTTTTGTCACTAATATTAGTGTCACAAAAAATTTAGTGACAAATTTTTAAAAGTTATATATAACTTGTTTTACCATTAGTATTTTTTGTGTAATTTATTTTTAAAATAGTTTTTTATTTCAAAATTCTTTTTATATTTTATTTATTAATTAATCTTTATGAAGCATGTGATAAATCTATTATTATTAATTAAACGGAATAAATTGAACCCGTTGCTGACATAACAATGCATAGTTCATGTATTTGCATCCAATAGCGATGTTATGGCGAATCAAATTCCCTAAAACTTTGAATTCGATCACATGAACGAATATAGATGTGTACCAAGAACCATATGATGACCGACACTATTGTTTGTTTTGCTTCTTTGGTATCATCAATGGAATTGACACAGAATATGTTCGCCACCAAAGATAACGTGGATTCAACAGCCAGTGGAATCGTCACATGCGATGGAGCACTTAAACCTCATGGATAATATATGTTTTGTCTAGAAATTCGTTTTTGTTTTTTTCAGAGATCATAGACAGGTGTCAGCTAACTCACGAAATTAAATATTTTTTTACATATGAATGTTACTGCACCAACTTTATGGATTGTCTAAGAATTTGTTTAATAGGATTTAATATATTTTGTTTGATGTTTTTAATTAGATATTAATATATTTTTTTATAAGTTATTTTGTATTTCATTTTTCATCCGTTTAAGTTTATTTTTCTAATTTTAGTTTTTATAAGTTGACATTTTTCCAATTTTGATCATGTAATATTTTATTTTATTATTTATAATTCCCATGAATCAAAAAATATAAATATATTGAGACTAAAATTAGAAAAATAAATTTACATGAATCAAAAATAATATATTAATTTACAAGAATCGAAAAATATAATTAAACATTTTACTTATTTGAAAAGATAAATATTAACTAAACTTAATTATGACATAAGTTAAAGGAGCTCTGTGATCTTTCAAACTAATTATAAAATAAAAGTTTACGTTCTCACTTTAAATATTTACTCACATAAGTTAAATCCATATCTTAAGGACACTTTATCAATCTTTCATATGATTTTATTCCAAATTTTAGCATCTGACATCTAAAAGAGTGAAAACTAAAATTTATAGAACCTTATACCTGCCCAGTTTGATGGAAGTTAAAAGTTTATTGTCTTTACAACTTGCCTTTTATCACATTTAATATTTTGTTATTTGCATCTGATTTATTTTGTCGCAATCAACTAACTCTGTGGTTATTGTTTTCTTAAAACTATACAATCTATCCTCTAAAAAAAAACAGATTTACACATTTATCTAATCATAACATAATATATATATATATATATATATATATATGGAATATTAAATATTAAATTTTTTAAATTTTAAAATAATTATCTTAAAGTAATTTAAATAGTGATTTATAATTGAATAACTATATAAAATTATTTTATACTATCAATACATAATCATTAAATTTAAAATATATATATATATATATATATACAAACTACATTTCTATTTTATTTTAACAATTTAATCTACCAACTTAACATTTTATTTAATTTGTATAAAAATATAGATTAAGTTACATATGTTTCTCCTAATGTTTAAGAACATTATATATGTTTCTTCTTATTTTGTAAAACTTATACATGTCTCTCTTAAAGTTTAATGAAATTGCACACGAAATCCTTCTATTTTAAAATCTACATAAATCTCTTAAATATTATCTAAACATTTGATAGTAACAAATTATTTGCGTTGACAATTTCAATTAAAAAAAATGCTAAAATACATTTTTCATCATCATAAAAATGAAAATGTTTGAAATTTGCCACTACAAAAAAATTTGTCTATATTTCGTTCTCGAAAAATTTAAATATGTTACTTTTTGTCTGAGACTAGGTTCGGATTACCCAAACCTACACATATGCTATGGTAGAAAGTGTTATTTTTTCAACTTTTTTTATATCGTTTATATGTATAACTAATATAGAAAATATTATTTTACATAAGTTATATGTATAACCGATGTCAAAAGGTTGAAAAATCTAACATTTTCTACAACAACATACACGTAGTTTCAAATATTTTCTATATTTGTTATAAATATAAATGATTGATGTAAAAAAGTTGAAAAAGTTAACACTTTCTACAAAAGCATACACCTAGGTTCAAGTTACCCAAACCTAGTTTTGAGGGCAAAAAAATAATAGATTTAAATTTTGTGAGGACGAAAAATACACACAAAAAATTACAATGACGAATTTTAAAGATTTTCATATTTATGATGACAAAAATATATTTTAAATTTTTTTAATCAAAATTGTTAATATACATAACTTGCTATTGTCAAATGTTTAGACTAATTTAGGGGGATGTATGTAATTTTCTTAAATATAAAAGGATACACGAGTAGATTTTACAAAATAATAAGAGTCATATACAATGTCCTTAAATCTTATGGGAGACATGTGTAATTTACTAAAAAAAAATATATTAACCTAACTTACTTTATCACTGTAATATTAATGTGGAGTATTCACTACATTTGTTAAGATTAATTTTTGTCAAAAAATCTAATTAATCACCTTTAGTAGATCTTTCTACCTTGAGTTGACTCTAGTTATAGTCTAGAGACGCCTTAGCCTAGAGCCTATGGCTAAAAGAGGACCAATTTTTTTAAAAATATGTATAGTTGTATAGTAAAATAATAATAATATTAATTTATGTTGATTTCTTATGTATCAAAAAATATTATTTTATATTATTTTCATAATGAGTTGAAATTGATTTCTTGTTATGTATCTCGTTATTTAAATTAAAATATAGCATGTGAGCAAAATGTACAAAAGATTTCATTTTTTTCTCCTAATGTGTTATATTCATATATTCATGGTAAATGATTTTTCAAGTGTGACATATTAAAATATAATGAAGGTATTATAATAAATTAAATTATAAAAAATTAAAACTAAAAGTTAGTGTATTATAAAGAACAAAAATATATGATGTGATGAGAAATGAAAAAAGATAAAAGAAAATTAAAATCACATAAAAATTATATTCATATCATACTAGTTTTGACTACACTTGATATCTTTTCTACATCAATTTTAGTTACAACAAATTTAGTAAATGATCATCTATATCAGTTATAGTAATAACTGATGTAAAAACTATTTTTCTTTAAAAAGTATTGCAGTTTCATTTCACCCTCACAATATGTAATCTACCAATTCGAAGAATACAAATAAAGAAAAAGCGGACATATATATAAAACAAATGTAGAACTGTAGAAGCTGTGTCATTTCATTATGTATATAAATGTTACATCTCGTGTGTGTCAAAATACAAGTTCAATCCAATTATAATGATTAAATTGAATGCATACATTTTTTTTTTCTACTGCAAAGACAAAACTGAAAACAATGTATTTGAAGGTATGAGAATATTATTGTCAACTAATAAAGAAATCGCTTCTTTCTATAGATTTTAACAAAGAAATCATAAACCTTTCATTTTTTTTTGGTTACATGGCCAAAATGCGAAGATAAATTGTTGTCTTCTTTTACTTCCACATTTCTGATATCATAAATCTTTTACTTGGGAAATATATATCTATATCGGATAAAGCTTCCACCTATGCTTCTAAAGGAAGCTTTAAAATAGATGAATGAATATAAAAACACAAAAAATACATATTTATATAATAGCTATAATAACAAACATTAACACAATTTTATCATGGAATTTAACTCAATTAATTAAGTAAAATGTGTAAATTATAATAAACTTTTTATACTTGTCTACGATCCTTACTAATAGAAAAAAGTAACATATTAACCTTCTTTTATAATATATGAAAAAACAAGAAATAATGACATTTTTTATAATTGTAAATAAAAACATATCAACTAAGAATTAAAATTTTAAAAAATATTTTATTGTTGAAAATCCTACTATCACTAATTTTAGAGTTGAATTATGTTCAAACTCAAATTTTAAAATGATGTCAAGCCTATACCAGTGGTTGCAGTTGATGTCATTATTGTATTACTATAGATCTCTAACATGCAAACCTTACACAATAATTGTTTGGTCCTTAGTGTAAAGGGTGTGAGTTGGAAATTTTCCATTGTCTAATAATATGACTAAAATGATGTATATGAATGGGGAGCAATCTCATGAACTAATTTTAAGAGTTGATTTAGACACATATTAAAATTGTAAGATTTGTTGAGAATGTGAATATAAGTTTTTGTCTCAAAATGTAAAAGTGATTTTCAAACTAAAGTAATGTTATGTTATAAACAAGAAATTTACATTCACCAAGAGTACTAGGATTGGAAATTCTAACCCAAACAATCTGTAGCACATGTATTGGCAATTTGGCATAATTGCCGTATTAAAATTATTTATGTAAAGCTAAACAAATCTAGCTATTACAAAAAACAGAAAAATATTACAAAGAATAATTTGAATAGAAAATAAGATTCTCATAGTTCATTAATATTTTTTTAATATAACGTTAGTTTTTATTTATTTCATAGATATATAATTTATAATAATTTTAATTTCATTGAATAAATATCCGCATATCATTCAAATATACCTAACAATCCGTAAAGCACATTAAATGAATTAATGCATCATTTACAATAAATTGATATTTTCGTTTTGTCCGGAATGGATAAACCAATCACTGTTTCTATAATTGTATTTTTTTAAGTGAGTTGCATTGGGCTCAATCCAAGTAAAATGGTAGATAAGGCTGCAGCATTACAATGGCCCAATATTGATAAAAAAAATAGGTGAAGCGACCCAATTACATTGATTTAAACCACGACCTACCAACGTAAAATAAAACACCATCTACCGACTCATCCCACCCGATAAAGCAGATGTGATGGCCCAAACCTTGGGGGGAGAGAAAGTGGTCCCCTTGTATTAAACTAATCAAATGCAATGAGTTTTTCCCCCTTAAAGATATCCACGTAATTGAAATTTATGAGACTAATTTTTGAAATGAATAAATCATGAAGGTAGATTGTCCCTTCAACAATTTTTTCTTCATATGTATGATAAAAAAATTGAATCTTTGTCAATATACTTAAAAAACCTAATGGTTTACCAATTATGCTAGATAAATCTTGTGGATAATACAACGAGTTTACTTTTTTTTCTTCTGAAGTAATACAATGAAATTACTTTGTTGGTACTACTCTTTTATTATTTAAATTTAATGATGTGTGGCCATATCAACTTAAAATTGTTTGCATAATGCATATCTCCTTAATTTTCTGATATATAAACGTACTAATGAAAGGAGCGTTTTTCTATTTGGTAGGCCACGTTGATGAACGTGTGCTGACTTGCGGACCCCATTATCGACCAATATAGTATTGTGGTGCTTCAAGTAGCTAGCTTAACACGGCTTGATTAATGGCTTTCTCCAGATTAAATTGCGTTCTATAATTTGTTAACAATAATCAGCCACCTATATAAAAATCATGCAGCTTTTCATATGGGTATATTATTGGCCCAACATTCTCTCATTTCTTAATATCCAAGAATAGAAATTGGTTCCTAGAGCTTGCCAACCTCTTCCAGCATTGCATATTTTATTTGTTGTACAAATGTCACTTTGCTGCTAGCCCCATTTTTCAAATTGTGGGAGGCTACCTGCTATTGCTACATATCAAGTGGGAGTTATTTCAATAAGGCAACAGGTTTCCTTTAATACGTTTTCACTATCATTATCATGACGGGACATATTGTCAAATTGTATTCTTAGTTAATACGGAAGTTGGTGTGTGAGTGATTGAGAACCCAATCCCAAAACTGTCCAACACGAGAAACCAGCAATTATATATGCTATGATGTAATTATCAGGGAATAGGTATATACTCAGTTCGTAGAAAAGTCAAAACTTAATTAGCAGACACATCACGTGAAGTTAGCACAGGTGTGTTTAATTTATCCTACACCAGGAGTCATTCTACCTAAACACTGTTAGGTGTAGAATTGATAATGTTTTTCTTACTTATACTTTTATCTTTTTATGATTTGTTTTACTTTAAAATTAAAATAAAATCATTTACAATATTATCAAATGCGGTAAAATTTATAACTTTATAAATATAAAAAAATAATTTATAAATGAATTGAAATCTAGAGTTCATGTAATTTTCAAATAATTAAACTCCATTGAATTGTGAAGGATTGCTCGATTAATAAATAATGAAGGTAAGAACGTAGTAGAAGGTACAAGAAAAATTGGTGGTGAAACAGTGGCACTCCTAGTGAGGAATAGCTGTAACGATTACACAGTAGCTAGCAGGGAAAGCTGGTGGGATTTATTGTGTTTAATCATTCCTCTACAGATGCTTTTTGTAAGGTATTAATCATAGTCCTACATTATATGATCCGGAAATGATTCTCTGGGACAGAAAGTAAATAATTAATTAATTAATTCAAAGACGATCGAAAAGGAAGTTGTAACTCTTATAATGTAAAGCATATAATGTTATAGTCCCGTGATACCAAATCTCAAATTCAAATTATTCATGTCTATGCCAATGGGTTCTGGTCGAAGTAACACATAGGACTGAGTTAATTGGTTGAAGCAATATGAGAAGTTTGAACATGCAGAGATGCCAAATATAATATCCCGAACATGATTAATTCGTCTCATCGGCCAAGGGCAGAAAGGTTTAAATTACTTTTATTTAGTTGATATGTAAAACAGAAATACTTCATTCAATATATACTCTTGTATATATATTACTTTAAATATTTAGCCCGATGTAGTGGAGTGTTCTAATCAACAAATTGCTGATGATAAGGATTGTTTTGAGGTTTCATTTCTTCAAACTCATGAGATGGAAAAATGAATTCAATTATTGAGGTAGAAAAATTGGCATGTATCGTCAATAGGAAGGTAAGAACAACCTCTTTTAGTAGACCACTCAAAACTATGAATAGTGCTTCATAAATATATATATATATATATATATATATATATATATATATATATAAAATTAGATAAAAGTATTTTATATAAGAGTGAAAATATTATATTTAAATCGTATAATCATTTAATATGATGTGATTAATTAAAAAATTATATGATTTTTTTAAATTAAATCTTAATCATTCATATTTGATTATATTATCTGTATTTAATCATCTCATTATTATAAAATACTTTCCTCTCCTATTATATATATATGTTTGACATATGATTGGTATATCTTGTAAACATGCAGCTAACTAGCTAAGCCCAAGTGCATGTATACGTAGTATATGAAATTTTTGTGTCCTCTATTAAATATAGAACTTCATGCTGTAGAAAAAAAAATAGAATTTCAACTCATCAAGATTATTCTCAAATAACAAAGATTCTAGGGTTTCCTATTCTATTTCACTTTGGCATACTCTCATATGGGTCTCCTCCAACAATAGTTATATTCTATTATATGAGTTCGGCTAGACGAACTACATGAATCAACTATTAAACTTTATTTAAAAAAATCAACTATTAAACTTTATTTAAAAAATATTTTTAGGGATATTACTCACTATATATATGAAAATCTTTTTAATAATAATTTCCTCCAAATGTTAATTTTTTAATTACTCTCTATTCCTTTTTAAAGAACTAAAAGTTATGCTATTTAGTATTTACTCAGTTCATCGCTATTTTTTTCTTTGCACGTATCCAAAGCACTTTAACAACTAATTTTCTCTTTAGATGTCACACCGTTATCTCCAAATCACCCTTGTATGGTTCAAATCACTGGTCCAGCACATTTCTAACTAAGGTATAATTATTATGGGAATGACAAAGCAAGAGGATGCAATGTGTTTGCATAATGTTAAATGGAAAGTAGGAAACATGTGAATCTGCGATGTGGATTTTCTTATCGGGTACGAAACCAATCATAGTAACTCTGCTTGGTTCATGTCAGATATGATGAATTTCATTAGACGATTCTCTTGTGTGATAACCAATTTTGAGGCTTTGTGCAAGATATGTTACACTTTATAAAATCTCCAAATTGTCCATTGCAAAAATGACTGGAGCCATGTAATTATATATAGCTTTTAGCTTCGTGTTTGTGCTAGGCAGCACTGGTACTACTAGTAATTGTTTGTGATGACTATAAATTTTAATTGCCCAAAGCTATCAAGTATCAACAGAACTAGAATATCAGATTTACGTTACTTACAAAGATTTTATGATCCTGTCCCTGTACGCAGTTATTAGTTAGTCATAAAATTTGGCTTTTAGTAACCCGTAGTTCTGAGCAGATTCACATAATCTAAGCGCACTCTTCGTGGTTCATTATTATATTTTTTGGATTAAATATTTTTTTTGTTTCTATTATTTACCTTGACTTTTATTTTTGTCTCTATACTCTAGAAGTTTAGCTAATTTGGATTCTTATAGTTTTATTCCATTTAAATTTCGGTCATTATTATTTATTAAACATTACTTTTGATGCTTATCTGTTCTAGAATACATATGTGGCATATTGCTAGTGCCAAAGACCACAACTTAAACAGAATGAAATTATTGTTATAAGAACTAAAAATCAAACTGTTTAGTATAGAGAATAAAATCAAATTGAGGTGAATTATGAACACAAAAAGTATATTAAAACGTTACATATTTTTTTATGGGCTCGTGATATTAGCAAGCTTCCTGTCAATCACCATATATACTTGTTTTGGGATAATTTGGTAAGGAAGTTGAAGTATCAGGGGAACAACTGAGATAGATATTGCATCTTATTCAGTCACTAAGTGGAAAATAATTAATCGTAAATCATAATTGATCGAGGGTGATATAACTACTGATTTAGAAAGGATTACACCCTACAACTTATGTTGAACTTTTCTAGGAAACATTGTAATGTAAGGTTTGTGGACCTAACTTGAACACAATTTCTTTGAAAATCATAATCAGGGCCCATAGCTGACTGATGGTACTAAAATTATCACACACTGAAAATTGCTTTCTCGCCATATATCATGCTTCGCACAACTGTGTATAACAGACAAGAAGAAAGATACAAAAGAAGGGAATGTGAGTAAACACATAATTACGAAGGAGTTATCATTTAGATAGTCATTAATCATATAATAATATAATAATACTGACACAGAAATTTCATATTTGCAAATAAGAGCTGTTGACAGGTTGCTTATTGCGATCATTATCCTTTCGATTTTTTATTTATTCCTTTTCATACTTATAGTAATACCAATTAGTCTCTTAATATATATTGTCAAAGTGGAAGAATCTTCAAACAAAAGGATTCCGAGGGAAAGAGGAAAAGATTAAAATAGTAGTGGTGTAGCTAGGACATATCACAGTATTATAATAATACTGTAAAATAATCCCTCGCCAACATTCTTAGACACCACGCGATTGAAGGATGTTAAAACTTTCTTAAGAACAGTCCAAACCAAACGTGACTTAATTTTAGTGATAGATTCTGTATCAAAAGACCGTATACTGGAATTTTCTATTCTTGGCGCATGCCTGCGGTCCAATTCCCTGGTGTGACTGTTCACTATTCTCTCTGTTAATTACTGTCCACTATTATCAGTGAGGGAGTCACTTTGAAATTTTAGGTAATGTAAAATTTTAAATAGTATCAAATTTTATTTTTTAAGTAGTATCAAATTTTATTTTTAATATTAATTAATTATATAAGTATATATAATTATTAAAAAATAAATCCATTCCTCAATATAACTGCAAATTTTAATCAATACCAAGGCTCTTGTTGGTTTTAAGGTGGCTCCGCCACTGACTATTATCAAGTGGCTCATTTTATATTGTCACACCTTGATTTAGATTTATTAGCAACTGACAATACAAAAACTGGAAGGTCAGTAACATATATAATTTCGCCAATAAAACTACAATACATTTTTAAATAAAAAACTGTGTAACAAGGTTTTCCCGCCGTCATGTTATGATGGAGATCAGAAAGTAATATTACAAACACACGTAGTTAAATATTCTGCTGAAACATTAACAAGATTCAAAGAACCAACATCGTGTGATAAGTTTGATAGATAACTTTATTCTCTAAACAAGTGGTTAATTAGACTTAAGTTTGATTCTTAAGTGTGTGTGTAGGAAAAAAAAAATTATTGAGAGAGATTTCATACCCTTCAATGGATCTCATTACTTGAGATATGTCAATCATTGACTAAGATACTATGGATACACCCATAAAAAACAAGACTCAAAGTAGGAGAAAAAAAATAAGGGATGCAACAGTTAATTGGTTAATTTTCAGCCACTTTTGTTTTCTGTTGTTGTTGATTGCGCAATATCAAAGTGGATAGCGTTGATATTTTAACATTGTTGTATCGTGAATTGGCTATGACTTTTTGTTTTAATATATGGTTCATTGGAATTGGCTCTGGGATTGATGACGTGCATGGTAAAATGCTGGTGAATCACTCCCTAAAGTCATACTACCTTCATGGCATCCATTTTTCTACGAAGCTCCAACATTTAAAGGTATACAAAGCAATCATATGATTTAGGAATTATTCCCTTGATTTAGAACCTAACCGGGTTGTCAACGAGTTGAATTATGGCCGGGGGAAACTCACATCAAAATCCTCATCTTTTCTTTGCCATCAAAATTGCCCTATTCAACCACCATGAACCGTAACATCATTAGCATTTGTTTCCCTCTTGTGCGATCTAAATATGGTTCTCTAAATTACAATATTCCCACAACATTTTCCTTATCACATTTCTATTAACAGTATTTTTTTTCTCTCTTTATTCATTAAAGCACTAGTTTTATTACACTTTTTTTTTTCTCTTTTCTTTCTTTCTATCTAAACTTTGTTGTACACTCCACAGAAATAATTTCTCTTTTTGGATTACAAGACGGCCATGATGGTCTGTGCACAAAGTACAGGAGGTACATGCAATGCATGATATGTGAGTTAACAGTAATATGTGACTCGAACAAAATCCATTCATTTTTATCCTTTTTAGCGTAAACATTGTGCACAGAGATGATAAAGAAAAGAAATAGAATTATTTAGGCACCTAGGTTTGGACAAAAGCATGCCTATTACATATCAGGATGGAATAGTAACTAGTCAGTGTTGCCGAGAGCCTAGGAAGGAAAAGGACAAAAGACAAGGAGGGTAAAAAGGTAATTTGCAGGCATGAAAAATTTATAAGCAAAAAACAGTAAGAGGGCAATAATAAAATAAAATTAACCAACAAAAAAAAAGATTGGTATAATTAATAAGAAATAAAATTATATTTTAAAAGGACATATATTTGATTTTTATCATTGATATGATAATTTTATTGATAAATAATATGTAAGTATTTTTATAAATTTTTGTTGAGGCTTTTTTGTTAGTGCTGGAATTTGAAAACTCATCTCATTTAATTGTTTTTATTAGAACAAGAAATAAATAAAAAAAAAGTGAATCTGAAATGAGGGAGTGAGATCTTTGTCTGCGCATTGTTTAGGGTGAATTGTTGTCAGGTTTTGATGGGTACAGTTGGCTTGGGTTGATGCTTTGGTCCCCCTAAGGCCTAGACTTTATCTCTCTCTCTCTCTCTCTCTATCTGTTAGCAGAATTACAGGGTTCCCTTCCCTTTAACGTGCGCGTTGGGTTTCTTTCATGCTTGCCAAATTGGAATCTCTTGTCCGCCGGTGATGGGTCCCAAGTGAGTAGTGGGTGTGGGTATGGAGGACCCACTTCCACCACCATCTCTAACTATCAAAAGTGGGTCTACATCCTCTCTTGTCACTAAAAAATTTAACAATACCATGTTATAAGAAAAACACGAAAATTTGATTAATAGAACTAATCAATCTTGTTACAACTATATTTTGTTTTTCTCTTCCATGACACAGTACTATCATATTCTTTTAAGAGTAAATAATATGTATACTAAGAACATTACATTCAGAATTTTCTTTAAAAATTTATTATTTTGATGTATCACATATGATTGAATTACTTAAAATTTGAGAGAATTACTTATATAAATAATTAGTTTATTAGTTACTTAAATTTATATTAAATGTAAGAGAAAGAAATAAAATATTTATGAGTTGAGCAACTTGTTAATAAAAATATCTATTAAAAAACTAATCAAATTATTTAAGATTAAAATGACATAAATTAGATTGTTTATATCACCAGCACTGAAAATACTCTAAGAGTGTAAAGGATATATAAAATATTATTTAATAACGTTCGAGTTTCAAAACTCATAAAATCTTGAATAACTTATGTCACTTTATTATGCTAAATTATTGTTTAAAAGGAAAGCATCTTCAATCTATTAGATAGGATGCCAATAACATGCTCAGATTGTCACCAAAATTCCATATAGAAGATTACCTCCCTAGTTCAAATCACAAGTAATTTTATCCAGTTATAACTACTCGTTTCTATGTGTCAAAGAATCTCCCTTCAGAAGGAGACTAGAACTTACACTAAAAAAATTTGAAGAAATTCATACGAAATCTGCAACAATATTATTAATTTTATAATTTTTAACTTAATAATGTTTTCGTAAAATACTTTATTAGATTAAAAATTTCTATGTACAAAATTTCATAATAATCTAAAATTATTTACTATTTTATTCACATAAATTAAAATCAACCGTAATATAAATATTTTTAAAATATATTAATATAATGTTTTTTAAGGTATAAGCCCTTCTAGTGTTACTGGGTTCAAGATTCGACTTTCTAATATTTTAAGAAAATTCATCATGGTTAAAGTTTTTTATATATGCTCATCACGGTTACAGTTTAATATCACTACAACCAATTAACAATTCGTGTTTTTAAACACAGTACATAAAAAAAAGTTTATAGTAGAGTTATATTTTTTGTGTAAAAGTTTTTATACTATCTAGTAAATCAGAAATCATCTTTAGTGTAATTTTTAACGTAAATATTATAACATTAAACAATTTTATCATGACGATTTATAATTTATGTAAAAAAGATTTACAATGTCAGTGCATGTTTATTTATTCTTATTTTTTTAAGGAAGTTTATTTATTCTTATAAACTCCTAGTTATTTAAATTCATACTAAAATAAACTGGTCCATTTCAGAAATAAGCTTAGATTTGTTTAAAAAAAAATTAAAAACTGATTCTAATGTTCAACTTTATTTTATTTAAATAGTTAAAGTAAACCATGACACAATAATAAAATAGTTACCTTATAATTAAGCGTGTGTTTAGATGGATGTTGAGAAAATTGATTTTGAAAATTTGGTTTAAATAAAATAAATTTTGAAGTGATATGATTTTTGTGTAGATGTTTTATTATAAAAGTAAGTTAATAATAAAATTTTATGAAAAAATTATCAAAATTTATTTCAATTAATAATCAATTTTAAACTCATAATTAATTTTTTAATGTGGAACTAAAGATGTTAAAATTACCTAATTGGTTGATATTTTAATGTGATTCTAGATAATTTAATGTAAAACCAAATACATACTTAAAATATAGGCGTTTTAATTTTAGAAATAATCTCTTCTTTTTTAGTTAGGATAAGGTTGCATTGGAATTAGATTCTAGAAACAACCTTTTCTTTATATCTCACCCTTTTAATTTGAAGGAGAGTCTTAGTATGATGATTCGATTTATTGGGTATACGCAAGAGGTAGTGCTGTAAAAAAAAAGTGACATGTTCTAGTTGTGAAAATCAGCCTTGCAAAGGTAAAAGGTGGGGCTCTATAATGGATCTAACTCTTTCTTGAACACGGCCATACATAATGTGAGTTTTACAGTAACAGTTTGCCTTTTCTAATTAAAAGAAAGGGGGAAAAAATCATTCCAATTAGATTTTTCAAAGACTACATTTAGGTCAAATTCAGATGAGATGTGAATTAGTTTTTAAAAGAGTTTTTTTGAAGGTATTTTAAAAGAGATAGTTGAATATTTTAAGTCTGGCTAAAAATATTGGTACAAAGTACAAACCAAAAAAAGCTTTAAATGTAAAAATTTGGTTTTTGAAGGGTGTTAAACATCCCTAAATTAATATATTCACTTGTTATGGATAAACATTGATTAAGTGGTCTAAATTTGTTTCTTCTGACACAATAATAGCACTA
Source organism: Glycine latifolia (assembly GCA_013407115.1). Classification (NCBI taxonomy): domain Eukaryota; kingdom Viridiplantae; phylum Streptophyta; class Magnoliopsida; order Fabales; family Fabaceae; genus Glycine; species Glycine latifolia. The sequence goes on along the minus strand of CM023955.1, from coordinate 6,485,676 downwards.
GTACCTTGTTAAATTATATAATGGCCCACCGTGATTGATCTCAATCGGTGAATATATAATAGTGTCAATTCCAAATTCAGTTCATATATACCCTCTGTTATTGTAAAGATTATTATTGTTATTTTTAAATTTTCTTAAATTTATCTATACTGTTGTGTTTAAGGTAACTTACATTCAATTCATGTTAAAATTTTATTTAAATAATGTATATCGAAATGACTAAATGTTTATATACATTTTGCATAAAGTTTCTTTTATATAAATTTATTGTCCTTATTTTTTAATGATTGTATGCCTGAAATTTTGTTATGAATAATATACAATTTTATAAGTATAAAAAAAAGCAAGAGTGTAGTAATATTTTAATTACTAATAACCAAAGTTTAATAAAATAGATTTGAAACTGGTGAAGAATAATGATGGGAAGTTGAGAGGAGTAGAAGATCCCTTGGGAGACTACAAAATCCATTTGTTCCCCATCTGTGCTTTGCTTTATCTCACTTTAATTCCTTTTCCTTAGAAGCTGAGCTGCCACCACATGATTCTGCACCTCAAGGCTCCATCTCCTCACTCTTCCAACGCTCGCCCTTTCTCTGTCTCTTTCTGACACCCCCATTAACGGTTTTATTACCAGCTTTGATTAAAATAATTTATGAATTCTTACCAAGCAATATCATACTATCAAGAAGCATATCATATTTTAAAGAAATTTAATAATTTAAAAATAAAACATTAGTTTTTTTAATCATTCTTTGATAACAAGTTTTTATATATCCAATATTTAATAAACCAAAAAATGTCCAGACCAAATTACGTGGGAGAGGAGAAAGAACGAGCATAGCAAGAGGTTCTTAAGAGCAAAGCGTGGCCTTCCTAGGTTCTTAAGATGATGGCTTTTTGTCCCTTTCATTTGGAAACTTTTGGTCCATGACAACACAAAATATATGTATCTCTTTTTCATTTTTTACATCACCGATGTTTGCCTATTATACTAATCGATCATCTCATTGATTCAAACTAACTTGTATAAAATCATTATACACAATATTTTTTAATCAATTTTCAATACAAAAGTATTTTAAAAGTCTCAAAATTGATAACACAATTTATTTTCTTTAATAATTTATGCAATTGTCTCACCCTTTTAAGAAAAAAGGTTTTCTCATATTTTGGTTAAGTTGAAATTTCATATTAATATTCTTGGCCAAGAAGTAACAGAACTATTTAACAATTTAAAAATCCAACAGCCCGTATTTCTCAATTAAAATTACTACAGTAATTAGCAATTAGAACAAAGTGGAAATGGAATTTTTTTTCCTCATAGGGCATTGGGGCATCGGGCTTTTGGGATTCCCTCTTCGTTCCTATTTTTCAGATTCTCTCAGTCTCTAGTCTGTACAACTACGAGGGAATGCTAGGTATAGCGGAACCAGCTTCTACTGTTGGTCTCTGTAATTCTCAGGAAAAAAAATCAAAATAATATTTTTTTAATAAAAAATTATCAATTTAGGGCTATTTTGAAATTATTTACCAATATGGAGCAGTTGGTCAGCTCAAATTTGGGTGTGACTAAATCCGTCTCTAACAATTTTTCGACAGAATATTATATTTTTTTTATTTTTTATGTTTGCGACGACAAATTCCGTCGCAAAAACTGTTAGCGACTAATATAAAAACTAAAATTTGCGTCATTTAATTTTTGAAGTAACATATCATTTAATATTATTAATTGTTATTTTAATCTAATTTTAAAATATTTTTAGACCGATCTTCACCATAGATATAATCTTTTTTATTTTTTTTAATATTATTTTATTTAGTATATTTTTTTAATTTTATATGATTTTATTTAATATACTCATAATTTTTGGTATATATAATTTTTAATATATTATTTTATTTAATATAATTTCTAAATTTTTATATGATTTTGTTTAATATTTTTTGGATTTTTTATATAACTAATTTTTAATATAATATTTTATTTAATTCAAATTTTCAATTTTATTTTGGAATTTGAAAAAATTGAAAAATTTTGTAACTTAGGGCTCAAGCTTAATTATCCAAAATGCGTATGATATATTTTAAATAAAACAATATTAAAAAATGTAAAAAATATTATATCTATGATGAAGATCGGTCTAAAAATACTTTAAAATTAGATAAAAATAACAATTAATAATATTAAATGATATTTTCCGTAAAAAATTAAATCACGCAAATTTGAGTCTCTATATCAGTCGCTAACAGTGTTTGCGACAGAATTTATCGTCGCAAACATAAAAAATAAAATAAAATACAATATTCTGTCGGAAAACTGTTAGCGAGTGAATTAGAAACCGATTTAGAGACAGATTTAGTCACGTCCAAATTTGGGCGTGACCAACTGTCCTATATTGGTAAATAGTTTCAAAACAGTCCCAAATTGATAATTTTTTTATTAAAAAAGTATTATTTTGGTTTTTCTGCCCTCAGAATCATTTAAAACATTTTAATTATTAACAAATTATTAATATTTTTTACTAGAATAAATATTTATTTTATATTAAATATTACGTTTTCTTGTATACTTATATCGTGGTTCTTGCTTTTCATTTTTTTAATCACTGCCTGATTAATTCCCATTTTTGTTGTACCTCCATTGCCTCTTGGATTTTTTTCCTTTTGGTTTTTAGGAGTGTATTTGGCATGATATTTAAGTTAATTTATAATTTATTTTATTAGTTTATAAATTTATTTGAGTAAATTAAAGTACATGATAGCTTATTTCACTAATTTATCATTTATAAGTTAAACCTTCCTCAACTAATTTATAAATTATATTCCCTCCGTTCGTTTTTATCTATTAATAATTAAGGTTGTTAGTACAAAACAAAAAAAAACAATTTTTTATTATAATAAAATAGTTGTGATTTCTTATTTTATTTCTTTTCATTTCACTCTACAATAAATATGTGTAAATTAATTAAAAATAATGAAAGAAGTAAAGATATAATTGATAAAAAAAATTAATATAATATTGAACTTTACAAACAATAAATTATAAATAGAAATATTTTCTTAGAAATATCTCACAATTAAAAAGGTATGGAGGCCAAAATAGTTGACAAAGTAAATTTGTTGATTTTTATAATAACTATTTTAAATGTTATATAAAAAATAATTTATGATTAATTAATTTCATAAAAGTTTTTACAATAATAATGAACAGACATTAAAGTCTAAAGCATGAATAGACATTAAAGTCTAAAGCATATGTATTTTATTCAATCTTATTCAAGTTTTTTATTTACTTAAGGTATTTCTTTTTACATATAATCTTATTTGAAACATGATCAAACACTAATATAAATATCTCTCCCAATGTGAATTTAAATTTTAGTTCATTACATGGTGAAAAACTAGCTTGAAATCAATTGTTAAGTTTGTTCTCTTGAATTTTGAATGTCCTTCTCATATTTATTTATTAATATTCACTAATAGGAAATGAACCACTATGGCAAGGAAAAGTGTGATTGAGAGGGAGAAGAAGAGACAAAAATTGGAACATAAATATCATTTGATTCGCCGATCCTCAAAAAAAGAAATAAGCAAAGTTCCGTCGTTAAGTGATAAATGGGAAATTCATGGAAAATTAGAATCACTACCGCGTAATAGTGCACCTATACGTCTTCATCGACGTTGTTTTTCGACCACTTTTCTCACCCTAATTTTAGTTTTAGTTTTTCTTATCACATCATTCAGTTGCATGTATCGTTTTCTATATAATTACTTATTATCTTTCTCTTTTACTAAAAAAGGTGAATATACTTAAGTGTGTCAAATAAACATTACTTATTTTTATTATTCTAATTTCTTATTCAAAAATGGTTTTTCACTCAAGATGCGTGTACCATGGACAGAAGAGAGGTATACGTAGGGGGGGAAAAGGTGATATATATGATAAGATAAAAAGAAACGAAAAGAGATTCGAATTTAAAATTTGAAATGTAAAAGAATCATAATTGTTTAACTAGTAAATAGTAATCATGTAAATTCTAATATTAAATCAAACTCGCCACGTGAAACTACGTCCTACGTGCAACTAGACAATTTTTCTTTTTACATGAAAGCAATTAATATAATTCGAATATCAATTTTTCTGAAGATTATACTTAAAGGTAATAATTGAAAATAAAAAATGAAAAAAAATTAATATTACTAAGGCGTTGCATTGGGTGATTTTTAATAAAGAAACGAACTTTCATTGTAAATTTTATAACAATGATTAGTAAGACAATTATTTTTTGTTATTATCATCTCTTTTTTTAAGGACATATTTTTTTATTTATTTATAAGATTTGAATTTAAAACTTTTAATTGGTAGTATCACTTAGATGATGACTTATTTGTAGAAAGATTAATTTAATATATATGATCCTTCAGTACGTAGTTAAATAATTAAACACGTTGCTGCTGGTCGACAACTTCAAATTTTCAGTGTGTCACTCCCTCTGTTAAAGCTCACATCACATTACATTACTATTTGAAACCTACAAGCAAGGCTTAATATCTGTTCTTTGTCTGCTTACTCTTTGTTTTCAAGGATTCCTTCGAACGAGCAAAATGTCGGCTAACTGTGAGAAAATGGTAGCCATCCCTCCAACGACCAACCAATGGCCACAGGTGCTTCACTTCTCTCTCTCTCTCTGTCTCTCTTCTTTCTCACACACAAACACACTTATTAGACAAATACATGACCAGTGCAATTTTGTTGCTTTGCTTTTGGAAGAGAATATCTCCACTGTGTGTGTTGTTATCATACCCTAGAACAACGCCACCTTAAACTGGATCTCCCTTAATTTGTATATTTTATTGTATTAATTTTCTTACCCTCTAAATATTTTCATCATCAGGTGGATGATCACAACGTCTTGATGGGTTCCAATGGTGGAAGTAGTAACAATAATAAGGTAACGGAAAAACCAGGTCAAGATCAGCTTGGGCAGCAGCAGCAACAGCAAGAAGCCCTCAAGTGCCCTCGTTGTGACTCATCAAACACCAAGTTCTGCTACTACAACAACTACAGTTTGTCTCAGCCTAGACACTTCTGCAAAGCCTGCAAGCGCTATTGGACACGAGGTGGAACCCTCAGAAACGTTCCTGTTGGTGGAGGCTGCAGAAGAAACAAGCGTGTCAAGCGTCCAATAACAAGCCCTTCTTCTGCCGCCATTGACACTGCTTCTAATTCTTCTAACTCTTCTTCTGTTTCACTACAACCCCAGATCGACAATGCTTCAACCTCAAATCACATCAACCCTTTGTTCTATGGCTTACCAAGTAGCTCTAGCGATGTGAATCTTCCATTGTTCTCTAGGTTCGGTTCTAGAATCTCCAGTTCCGGGTTTGATCTTCAGCTGAATAATACCCTTGGATTAGGTTTTTCATCCGGGCTTTTGTCCAATGAAGTTAGTGATAATAACGGTTACAGAAGCGGGTTTGGTTCAAACAATACGCTTCTTTCAAGTTATACGTCCACTACTACTACTACTCCAGCTATGTCTTCTCTTTTGCTTCAACAGAAGTTCATCAGTGGTGGATTGAAAGATGGTGTCGATAGCAGCAACACTTTCCAGCATGGCTTTGGTTTAACCCCACTAGAGCAGTTGCAAATAGCAAGTGATCGTAGCAGTCAGGCAGGGATGGTGGCATTAAAAGATGTGAAAGTAGAATTAGGACAAAACAACAACAGGATGGAGTGGAATGGTGGTGCTTGCCAAAGCCAGATCCAGCATGTGGGCTTGTACGATCCTTTGCTTTATTGGAACAATTCAGCAACAGCTTTGGGTGTTTGGAACGATCAAGCTGCTAATATTGGTTCATCAGTCACTTCTCTGATCTAGAAAAATACAATCCAATCGAATGAAGAAGTATGGTTTTCAAGTTTGTCTCCCCCTTCTGTCTGGTTGCTGCTACTTTTTTTTTTCTTTTGTTTTTCTTCTTTCTTTTGGGCCAAAATGGGTTTGGTTTACTTAATTACATATTTAATGAAAAAGGGAGGAAATTAAAGTGATACTTGTAAGAAAATGGGAGCTCTAAAGGTGAGAGGAGTTTGGATCGGAGCGATCATGTCAGCTGCATCCTGCAAATTAATATATATAAATTTCTCTTGCAAGATTGGGAAAAGAATTGCATATATTGCTCTGAGAGGAACCTCGGATCCTCTTCTCTCATCTTCTCACAGTTGCTGGGCAGTGTTCTCTATGGAAATCCTTTCTGTTGAATTGAAGTTCTCCATAGTTAAGTTGGTCTTTCATTTTGTTATGTACATATGGGATGACTTTTCTTTTCTTTTTCTTATCTTGTAATGTACCAGCTGTGGTTATCTAGGTGGGGTAGGGGTTTTACTGGGTATGATGCTGTCCTTGAAGAAAGGAACTAATATTGGTTTCATTTTTGTTAACTTTGTGATGATTTTTGTTTTGGATAGGGAGAATGGGAATATATTAAGTATATTTGGTATAATGTTATAGAAGAGAGGGGATTATTTACTTGGTTTTAGGTAATTAATGAGTTAATGAATGTCGGTGGTTTGGTGCTTATATGTGTTCAACCTCGTCCTATCCATCTATTGGTTCTGAGAAACTTTGGTCCATGCACACAATATTTGATGTTTTATTTATCCATCCATGTATATCTTTTCAGATACTTCACATTGAAAACATTGAGGACCTAATTCACACTGAAAACAAATGAGCATGCTGAAATGGTACGTAACTGTAAGATGGCCTAGGGAGCAAGCTAATATCACTTGTTCACGATAGGAACTTAAACAGGGTTTGGACTCATGCTGTCCTATAGGGAGAAGGGACATTTCGTCAATATTTCAATTCAAGTGATACATAACAACAATTTCGATATCCTCATACCTTTACTTTTACCTTTTATTTATTTATTATTATATCACTTATTGTATATCTGATACATCTATAGGAATAGTAGTCATTGTGCTACTGTTGAAAAAAAAAAAAACCCTAAATACCAGGTTCACAATGTAATTTTCCTAACTGTTACGTGGTATAATTCGCTATCAAGGCCAACGAACTAGGGGAGCTGACGTGGCATCATCCTGTTGGACACGTAATTTGCTAACATCATCACCAGTAATTTGCTGATCCTTGTAACGAATTACGTGACCAATAGGACGATGTCACGTCAACTCCTTTAGTTCGCTGGCCTTAATAGTAAATTATGTCACGTGACAGTTAGAGAAATTGCATTATGAACATGACATTTAGGGAATTTTTATTTTTAATATTGGCACAATGATCACTGTTCCTACGTGTATAACTCATTAGGGTGTAAGAAGTAAAAGGAAGAGAGAAATTAAAAATAAAGAAAGTTAAAAATAAATAAAATAATAATATATTTAATGTGATAAAATTAAGAAGAATGAAATAAAATGAAAAAATGGATTAAAATACTATGCAAATGTATGTATATCTGTTTTCTTTTTTATCCTTTTTATTTTCACTTTCTCATCAGTGTGTACACACACCTCAAAGAACTATCAAACAATTCTTTGCAACAGAAGAAAGCATGATTAAAAAAATGTGTACGTAGTATAATGCAACAAGATACATGCTGCACACGTTTTCTTTCAATCTAAATTAATTTTTATTAAGAGTTGATGTTAATAAAATAAATGTAAATTTTTATATGAAAAAATATATATTATATTTTCATATAGCAAATACTTTTCAATAATTTTTTTAATATATGAAAAAAAATATTAACTCTATTAAAATGTAGCTAAGTGTGTTTGCCGTCTTTTTTAATGCATAAATTGTAAATATATTCAAGTATAATTAATTAATTATTTTAGTACTTGAGATGAGTTGGTTGTGTACAGTTGCGTAAATGATTCCCATGCTGCAAACTCCAGCCCATTCATTCATTCATTCCGCGTCTTAAAACAACCAATCTGGAAGATTAGGAATTTTTTTTTCTACACCACATATATTTTTTATTTCAGACAATCCTGAAAATTTTGAACTTCAGTTTTTTATTTTTTAATTTCGAGGATAAGACTTCAATTTTATAAGGAAATTACGTTATGGTACTAAGAATATGTCACGAAAGGAACGAAAACATAAATTAACGGCTGATCCATGATTTGCGTCAATTCTTTTTGTATTTTTTTTTCCTTTTGATTAAATCTTTAACCAATTAAAAGAAGTTACGTGTATTTCATACTCATTCGTGTATATCGATTTCTCTTACTAAATAGCAGTGCTCATTTTATACATACATTATTTGTCCATTTCTTTTTAATGATCTTTTATTTACATACCTTTGATGCTAACATTTGAATTTCCTAACCCATGGCTATGCCCCTTGCCACTAACGGCAATGTTGATGTGCCTCCTAGCTAGGTTGCCCTTTTATTTTCTCTTTTACCCATCGTTGCGACTGCGAGTGGTAATGTGGTATTATACATTTTTCAATCATTTATGATACACAAAATTAGGAAATCAAGTATCTTCTAATTAAGCATAATTTTACCATCACCATTATATACAATCACGGGAATTATAAATACCTAAAGTTTATATATATTTTGAAATTCAAACATAAATTGGATTTGTATTTTAAAAGATAATATAAAATTATCCCTAAACTAGATTAAATTATCAAATTATACATTATTATGATGAATAAAAAGAACCACTGAATCAAAAAAATTATCAATTATTTATTTATGTTATGAAATCAAAATAAATCTTACAAGATTTCTAACTTAAATATGTTATAATTTTAAATTAAAAATATATTAATATCATCAATTATCAATTGATTAATTTAAATTATATATATATATATATATATATATATATATATATAAGATTATCATTTAAAATATTTAAATCATGATTTACTGTTGCAATTAAATTATTTTTTTAGAGTAACCCACAATCCAATTTTAAATCCAACTTGTTAGCTAAAACTCTAGCCTTCATGATAAAAAAAAAGCTTTAAAAATGTAGATTTTGATTATGAAAAAATGGCATGTATCTCCAAATTCTCTCTCTGGCCTCCACCTCTACCAAATTCACCACCACCCCTCTCCCTTGTTCTTCCCTGCATCCATTGATCTCACGTGATTACATTCGATGCAGTAAAAATGAAAACATTCCAACACCAAACACGTCCCGATCTCTTTGTGGGGCAAGAACGTTCTTCTCAGTAGTAGATCCTATTGAAATCACAAGGTATGTGGAGTTCCCACTGGTGTTGGATTCACCTGTGAACGAGGTGTTGGCGAGGCCTTTCAGTAATCTGGAAAAGGAGGAGGTTCTGGTTACACAACTGTGAAGCTTGACGTGCAAATCAATCACAATTTACTAGGAGATTTTCTTAGTATTCCTCAGGAGGAGTCATACAAAATATGCCCAAGAGAGGGTCACTTCTTTGGAATTTGGATTATATAAAACTGTTGAAAACTTATTGAAAACTTTGGGAGACGCATATCAAAGTGCTGATCATGTCTTGGTCCCGCTGGTTCCTGTGTTGGGGCGTGTCAAGATCAAATGCATGAGTATAGGCCTTTTTGATCATCATGATGAAGATCAACATGCTGCATATCAGCAGTTGCAAATCAGATTTTCTGCTTTAGCTTGCTAGCTTTAATTATTTTCAGTTACTTATTAGCAGAAGTTTGTTGCTACTTTGAAATTTCTTTCCTTTGCAAACAGACGCTATATATGTAATTGTTTTCTTTGATAATATCGTGAAATTTCCACCATTACATTTGAAATATATTATCCTTAGTGCACAAATTATGTATATCGTTATTTTTCTTGAATAGCATGCATCATCAGGCCGGTTATTAATTAAACTGATTGAAATTGAGTATGTGCAAGATCGAGAAAACAGAGATACATGAAGGCATGGATGAAGAATTGTTTTGAGCACAGTGAAGCAATTGTTGAGGCTTTAGTGCACGTGATCCATCCATTACCAGTACCACAATATTATTGACAGAGAGAAGATCAATTACCATTTGTAACCGTAAGTTTCATCAAGTCTTCATATATTACCATTGAGTTATGATATGGAAAAGTATTCATGAACACACAATATGATATTATATATCTAATTACTGAAAGGGAGAAAAAAATACATAAATATTATAGGAATTATGATGTGACATAAAGAGAGGGATAAATAGAAACTATGAGTGTTAATTAATTAGGTGTTTAAAAAGTGTGGATGTATGTGTATCAATACTCTTATGATATATATGTATATTCCATTTTGTGGTGTTTTGGGATGAAAATAAGAGAGATAGGAAGAAAATGAAAAATGTAAAGTGAGAAAATAATGGATGTGATAAATGAGGTGATAAAAAAAAGAGAGATATAGAGAAAAATTAGAAGTGGAAGTGAGATGGAAGAGAAAATAGATGTATGAGTAATATTTTCATTATCATTGATAGTAATGTTCAATGAGATTTCTTTATGTGATTGTTTATTTTTCAATATTTAATTGCAATAATATGAAGAAAAAAAAGTAAAAAAAAAAATCTAGTCTTATGTTTCTGATGTTTTTCACAAAGTGGTGACTTATGCACAATGCCAGCAAATTTAACCTTAAAAACATTACATTGTTATTAGGGACCAGCCTGCCTGGTTGCAGGGGAAAACTCATTAAACTTGACTTAGTCAAGAGAATTTTTAATAGAAATTAGTTATTAGGTGTCATGGATAAGAAAAACATTGATAATAGGGAGAAGAAATAATATGAATTGTTGTCAGATTTAGAGGCAAAGACTGAGGCGCCGAAGATATATAAATAAGTAACTAATTTTGAATATATCATAATTAAGTATTATTCTAAAAAGTAAATGAAGTTTTAAATATCTTTAATATTATCTTTAAAAATTAAGTAAATTAAAAGAAGTGAGATTGGATAGTTATTGATAACAATTTTTTCAGGAAAAGTCGAAAACAGATATGCTTGTTAGGAGATACACATATAAATGAGAGTGGGTGCGAGGGAGAGCGGAGCCTACCTTACTTAGTCATGATTCTTTCTTTTCGGTACTTATTGATTATAAATAAAGAATCCTTAACAATATAACCCATACTCTCTCAAAACAAAACCCTACCTTCTTATTTTTCTTGGAGCCTAACTAACATATCGGTTGTGCTTCTCCTTATGCGAAATTAGGATTACCGGTATCATCTGCCTATGTATCTATGTATCTATCTTGTTCCACGCTTCACAGATGCAAATACGCACCTTTGCGGGTTCCCGAACCCTATCCTTACAGCAGAGGCTAAACTCCGAGGGCGAGGCCACGGTGAACCTGGAGAAGGATAACACTTTATTCTCCGTCAAGAGTAGCAAAATGTCCTAGTTGGACCAAGAGTGGAAGCCGGTCTCTTACAAGGTCATAAGAGATGACACTGAATAAATTTCTGCCGAGGTATACTTCTATTGCTTTATTTTACTTTTCAATTTTCTTGGATTTCTGACTGCTATGTAATGTAAGACATTACACATCACTTGTTGTGTTGCTATATGTTATGTATACGGGCTAGTGTTGTATAGGTGTTGAGGAAGCTTGTGGATGATGCTTCTAAGTTTTTGAACCTTAAACTGACTAAGGCTCTTGTTACTGTGCCTGTTTAATTCCATGACTCGCAAAACGAGGAAGCTGGTCAGATTACTGGTTTAGAGATTCTTGATCCCACTGAAGAGAACAATCATTTCACAGTCTTGGAATTTCACCTTCGAAACAATACTTTTAGTGTCTCCTTGGAAGATTTTTTATCCTTATGTTCAAGATATTTATGAGAAGGGTAGTTTTTTTTATGCACACTTGGGTGGTGATGACTTTGATAAGGTTGCCCTTCTTTCTTATCTTGAGTCCTGTAGTAAACTGGTTTGGGTTAAGATAAGATGTTTTCTCGCTGAAAGTTGTTTGTTTCCTATTACCTAAAGAATTGTTGATTGGGTAGTTTCAAAGTTCGAGAGAGTTGAAGGCATAGACCTTCAAAAGACAAAGAAGCTCTTGTGTGCATCACTAAGCCCGGAATGCAATCAGGAACCTCTCATTCTTGACTTTTGCACCCATCACGTATTTACTTTTGTCCTTTAATTTGCCAATCTAGTTTTTCAGTGTGTGTTTTCACCATTTGTACACAGCAAAGGTACTTAATGCTTATGTTTTCAGGTTGTCATTCAGAATAGCAGATGGAAAAGAGCGGTGTTTAGTGAACACACCTCACAAGAACTAAATTTGAGGAATTATGTTCAGATCTTCTTGACAGGTAACGATTACTGATAAGTTTGAATGGATGACAAATACATGATTTTGGTGCTTCCGCTAAAGCTGAAAAAACTACTCATGTGTTTCAAGCTCAGTACAGCAGTAGAAAATATATTGAGGAAAGCAAAACTCCAAGTTGGGGATGATTACGCGGTTGTAATCCATAGTGTATCAGCATGTATCCCAGCTGTTCAGGAGCTTCTAAAGAAGCTGACTGGCAAGGACATAAAAACTTATTACTTTTAATTAATTAGGTATTTAGGTTGGGATTGTTGAATTGTTGATTAATTACTTGGCCTATCTGAAGGCCAATTGCTGGCTTTCATGTCTTTGTCATTGTATTTTGGTTGTTGTCAATGCAGAGTTTGAGCATTGTCATGATAGTAGTATCTAATTACTTAGATATCAATTGTTTTTTGAGTTCTTTGATTGAATCAAGTTACTGACATTTCTAGTATTATTAGGTAATGTTTCATATTATTGTGTGCAAAAAATAAATACTAAGAAAACTTTATCTTCTTTTTTTTATATATCAATTTTATCTTCTTATTAAGTGAATATCTGACATTGTTAATTTGTGCTACCATTTTATTCTGTTTTCTTGATATATTAATTAAGGTTCAAATTTTTCTTCTGTATTTTCTACAATAAAAACATTAAGATATTAGGTAAAAATCTTAATTAAAAATATTGACTACAAATTCTTATCCTTTTTAATAGTAATCCAATTAATTATAATATAAATTATTTTTAAATTGAACTTGACTTAATTATGATGCAAGTTACCCTTTTTAGTAGTCATCAAATTAGTTATGATATAAATTATTTTTTAATTGTAATTAAAGTTAATTTAATTACTATTATAAAGTAACTTTTTTATTATAGAGATACAAAACGTATTTTCGTTAAGGGTATTTCTGTTAGTTACTTATTTAAAAAAGTTGTTCGTTAAGGGTATTTCTGTTAGTTACTTATTTAAAAAAGTTGGAGGTAAACTTGTTTAGTTTGCCAGATTACAAATAAAAAAGAGTGTATATAAAGAAAGTCATAAGTCCTAAGTGTTGAGATATTTTTCGGCAAATATGTCACTCATGCTTTAAGTCAGCCAATTCACTGTTTTTCTCACTTAGAAAAAAAAATTGCACAATTTTTTTGACATAAACACTATCAAAATTTCATAATATCAAAAAGGGAATTAGAATTGTATTTTTTTTAATATAGTATATATATAAATATATATATAATTGTTTTCGTTTGAAAAGCACTTTAGAATCACTAGTTTTATAAAATTTAGGATCAAATTGATTGAAATTGAAAGTTAATGACTAAAACTAAATTTCACTAAAATACAATTACTAAAAACATATTTTACTTTGTTAAAAATTAATTGAACACAATTGGATCCCAATAGTCAGTTCAAAAGAATAGGATAGTTCAAGTTTTATAAGTAGAATTTTGACTATATGTTCCTAATTATGAGATATCTTAACATGTGATCTGGATTCATATTTATATAGGGATTTGATAGAAATAAAATATAGGTCAAAATATATTTTTTATTCCTAATAAATATTTTGAATTTTGTATTTATTTTTTTTTTGCATTGAATCCATAATAAAAATAATAATTTTAGTTTTAGTTTTTGACATGTTTTTTACTTCCTAATAACTTAACAAATTTTGCTTTTGTTCCTTAATAAAAAATTAATTATTATTATTCTTTTTCAAAGAAATTAATAACAAATATAAAAAATTATTAAAGAGTAAATAAAAAAAAATTAATTTATCATGAACTAAAAAAATGACAAGTATCAAAAATAAAATTTTTGTTATAACAGGAATAAAAAAACGGTAAAAAAAAACTTATTGAAAACAAACATAAAATTTAAATATTTATTAGGGATCACAAATATATTTTAACCTAAAATATATGTTTATAGAAAAAATTTATTACACTGATTTATAGAAATTTTAATGGGCTTAATCATTATCAAGTGAAAAAATGCATAAATATAAAATCATACTTCTTCCATCCCAAAATAATAATTGTCCTAAGTTATTTTTATACAGTGCAAGAAAAAATAATAAATAAATAAAATAGAGTAATAATTTTATAAAATTGACTTTATATCATCATTAATATTATAAGGGATATAAGTGAAAAAAAACAAATAATATTATATTAAAAAACTATAATAATAATTTTTTTTGATAAACTTTTTTTTTCTTAAACAACAATTATTAGTAGACAGATGGACTAACACATGTACTCCCATCTAGACTCATATATATGCAAAAGAATCTCCTTATTTCTTTGACTCAAATACAAGTAAATCTAACAAATTTTACTTCTAAATAATAATATTATTTTTAAAATATCATTTATTTACTTGCAACTCTATTTTTAAGGAATCTATTTGATTCATGGTATCAAGTTCCAACTAAAAATATTTTAGAAATAATCTTCTTTTTTATTTAAAATTAATTAAATTAAATAATTTCTCCTAACTTTCTTATATGAAAGTAGTTATTTTTGTTCTTATATGATTACACTGAAAGTATATTTTTTCAAGACAAATATAAAATGATGTTTATAAATATGATCCTCTTGAATCCCCCTCGTTGACTTATTTGTAGACCCCAAAAACTTCTTCCCATGGTTTTCAACCAACATAATCTAACATAATAATACAAGCAAGACTAAATAGATTGTATTTTATCACCAATGAAAACGAGTCTAAAATAATTATATTTTTCAGCAACATAGTAATCTTTGCCGTTTTCTTACACCCCACCAAATTCATTAATATCATTTTGGCTAAATATTATTTTAAACCAGAGAAATCCTCCACCAAAATCATTCTCGATGGAAGCCAAGTAAAAATACGACAACTCAGACACGAGCAGTTGTATTGCATGAGTGCATAGATTTCGTCACAACTCACAAGCGCAACCTTTTTCTGTGGAAGACAGCAACTAAACCAGGACAAAATACGCGTGTGCGAAGGCTTAAATTAAAATTTGTTGGTATGATGGCGTCAAACTTTCAAGTTTCAAAACTTTGCTCACACGGAATCCCAAAAATGAAAAAAAAAAGCGAGAGAATGTTCCAAAATGTTTTGTTGTTGGAACCAAGTCAAAACTAGGTTGAAATGTGTGTTAGGGAATAATATGCCTTCTTCAGGCTAAAGAAAAGAACGAATAAATTCCAACACCACCATACACACCTTTTTTTCTCTGTTTTGGATTTTTTTTATGCCTTGATCACTTTTATAAGTCAATGATTACTGTTTGTTAATTTACAGTTGTGAAGAGCGTATGATCATGCTGTGTACATATATATAAATTAATTAAAATTAGAGCGTGAACCCGTGTAATGCACTGGTGAACAAGAAGAGAGGATAGTTTATAACAATTTTGTTACTGTCTTACGTTGTTGAAAAATGATGAAAATTTAGTTATATGCGAAATAAATAAAAAAAGATATGAAAAATTATTGATATTTCACCGTCAATGTAGGTGGTAGTTGGCGCACCTGACGACGTAGGTGGCGGTCGGAACTGTGAACAGTAAAATAACGGCAGCCGCCAACGGTGATCGAAGAAAGCGTCGAAAACTGGAAAAAAAATTAATGGGGATTATACTCGAGGTTACTTTAAGGAAACAGATAAGTTAAATTAGCTTTAATAGAGTATTTTCGTATCTTTTTATGACAATAACAAGTATTTAACAAAGGGGACTAAATTAGTTTTGTTTTTTTACAAGGAGACTAAATTAGTTTTCATCATAATAACATTATCTATAACTAATATAAAAAAATTACATTTAGTATCATTTTTTATAGATAACTCCCAATTATTATAAATCACACTACAACATTTTATTTTAAACAGTTATATCTTTCAAAATAAA
This sequence comes from Glycine latifolia, assembly GCA_013407115.1. Taxonomy (NCBI): domain Eukaryota; kingdom Viridiplantae; phylum Streptophyta; class Magnoliopsida; order Fabales; family Fabaceae; genus Glycine; species Glycine latifolia. The sequence goes on along the minus strand of CM023955.1, from coordinate 6,469,449 downwards.
TTACACCCAATTATATACACATATTCAAAGTTCAGGTATGACTTTTTTACCTTACTAACAAATATTTTAAAATGGTGAGTATACTTGCTTTGTTAAACAACCTTCGTTTCTCAATTCTCACTAAAGAAAAAGATATAGTGATTAGTTATTAAAGATATAATGAGAATAGGGACAACTTCTATGGCAGTTATCATTGACATAATTTATTTTTTGGTGATAGTGATTTTGTTTTACTAGTAAAAAGGATAAAACTTTCTAAAAGCTTGCAAAGGAAAATCTTTGTACAAAGGTTTCAAAATTCAAAAGTGAGTTTCAAAAACAATTATATAATGGCAGTAAAAAATCAATTGAACAATCATTTTCAGTATTTTCTATAAAAAAAATAGAATAGTAATTTGTAACCATAAAATGAGTTTGAGTGAATTTTCTTTAGAATATTACATAAAAAAAAGTTATACTATTAAATTTGTATATAGTAATCCTGCGCAATTCCTACTGTGGCGTGCATGCAGACAATATATGTCTTCCTACGCATGAAAATCTAAGGAACCGATCGATCGAGGTGTGGACTGTTGTTCAATTTGCCCATGCATTATGTGATTCTAATATTGAGTCAACTTGCCATATTTTCTATAGTTGTCGTTGTCCAGTAAATGCTCCGTGCTGGGAAGTGCTCAATATTAATTAGTCGACACACTCAGAATTCTTTTTCAGTCTCATGAATGGAATTGATCCTCAACATCAATTGCGGGCTGCCATGACGATTTGGAGTATGCATGCGGCGGAGAGAGGAAATGAAATGCTACGGGAAGGTAAGAACTAAGAATCATTCTGATGTTTGTATCAGAATCTGAATATTGAGATCCCTTGTATATATTGATGTCCAGGAAGGAGAAGCCCTGGGTTCACTCTTAGTCTTTGCTATTCAAGTTGCTATCGAAGTGGGGCTGCAACGAGTGTGCTTTGCACCTGATTGCAAGACTCTAATGGACAAATTAATTAAAGGGCGTACGTTGCTGTTGATTTTTCTGAGTTTTGGCAGTATCTTGTATAAATATGTGGGTTCTTACTTTCATTGAATCAAACCTTTTCCGTTGGTTATGTTAGGACTCATGCTCTTGCTAAAGCTAGCAGCACCATCTTATCTAGTCTCCATATTTTCTAGTATATTTCTCATTATATTGCTTATTTGGTTAGTAATGAAACGGTATGAAAATTAAAGTCTGTTTCTTTTATAAATAAAAAATTAGAAGAGAATTAAACTAGTAAAATGTGATAACTTCATAATTTATTATTTTATAAAATTGGACATAACTAATTTTTTGTTGGTTTAATTGGTAAGGAATTGGCTTGTTAAAAAAAATTGGTGAGGAATTGGCTCTTATATATATTAGATGACGTTTCTTCTTCAAGGCTTCTTGTGTATAAAAAATAAATAATAAGAAAACTTTATCATTTTCAGTGATAGTTAAGGGGGGAAATTGCAAATAATAACTGAAATTATTGAAAAATAATTTGAAAAGAATATTGATAAATCTAAATCATGATAACTTTTACTTCATTCTTGCAACTACAAACTTAAACAAAGATAACTTCGGATATCTAAACATTGATCCTATACGCAGCTTTTTTTTAAAATATAAAGTCAAGATAAAAATTTGCTAGGATGGAAGTATTCATTATAATAAAGAAAAGGTTTTAACATGTCTTTAGTCCATATAAAGTCAGAAAATTTTAATTTTAGTTCTTATAAAAATAATTAGAATTTCCTTTAAAAAATAGTTTTCATCCTTCAAAAATTTAAATATTATTTTCGGTTTCTATTATTACATGACACTTGTAAATAGCTTATGTGATTAGCAGAATATTAAGTGATAATCTTAGATAAAATCTACTAGTATCTATGATACAATTACAATGTCAGCATTTAATACTTTTAAGAAAAATTATATCTCTTAAATAAATGTTAATTTTTTTACAGATATTAAATAATTGTTATTTATCTATCCTTATATAAACTTTAGGGACGAAAATATAATTTTAGATTTTGGAGTGATTAAGACCAAAAAAATATTTTACAAGACCAAAATCAGAATTGGCTCATTTTATAGGCACTAAAATAAATAATTTGAAATTTTAAAGATGAAAAAATGTATATATAAGAACCAAAGTCAAAACACACTCATTTTATAGACACTAAAAACATATTTAATTAAGTTTAAATAAAATAACAATTAAAAATTTATCATATCATGAAAAATAAATTATTTTGGCTAAAATATAAGTTGGATTTCTTTTGAGTTTTTTCTTTCAGATTAATTCTTCAATTTAAAAAGTTTTATTTTGATGTCAGCAAGTTTGCATGTTATACTAATTAAATTGATAATTTTTGTTAATTTTTTTGCTAACAATATTGATTTTGGTTGTGACAAATGTTTATATTAGTGATATTTCTTATAATTTGTTACATGCAATTAAGTTGATTCAATTAATGTGGCAAATTGAAAGAAGGGATAATTTGATCTATTAAATACATTTTTTAAAACAATTAAAGCAAAAAAATTAAACTTAAAAGACGAAACTAAAAAAAAACGACAGATAAAAACTATATTTTAGCCAATTGTTTTTGTTGCGACAAATTACACATACAGTCAGATACATTTTGTTTGGGTGAAAAGCGGTCAAAAATACCTTTTATAATAGTGTCGTATATATGAGATAGGAAACTAAATCACCAATCCATATAACTCTAAACACATATATATAAATGAATGAATTTAGATCCATCATCAGTACAGCTTACGAAAATAATTGACCAAGCAAATAGATAGAGAAAAGAGGGATTCAAATCAGCGACTTCTTCCTATTCCTTTTTTCTTTATTGTTTTCAGTCATCAAATAATCTTATATCTTAAAAAAAAAAGACTTAATTAATATGAGAAAATAGTTGATCCTAATCATATGGTGACTCAACCAATAGGATATGGGCCAAGCAACAGAGGTGTAGATGAAGGGTGACGAGTCCCATTGATATTTGATGGCAGAGGGGTCCACCACCACTAGCTCATGCTATGTTGCTAATGATACAATTTCCCACACAGCGCAAGAAAAAGAGAGTCCCACCCCACGCATACATAACATCAAAATCATGATGGATTAGATTGTGGTGATAAAGCCAGACACTGGATTGTTCCTCCATGCATGTGTCACTAACAGCTTTAAGCAAACACTGCTATACTACATGACCGTATTTAGAGTTGAAGGAGCAGAGGTGTAAAGTGTCAACAAGAGATGATGGACAAGGTACCCCACTCTCTCCCACGTTCTCATTTTCTCTATGACTTCCATCTTAAGGCTTCACAAATGTGGCTCCTGGGCAAAACTTTGTATCGAAATACAATTATTTACTATTTATTTATTTAGCTACTTTTATTCGTTGCGTACTGTGATATATTAAAATACATTGCACAAGAAGATATATCTCTTGGGTGAATACGTCATACTATTTAACTCTAGCCAAATTATAATAATATGTTTCAATAACGTATAGCGCATGGGTTCTTGGTGTTTTTCTAAGGTATATAGAAAGACTCTGAAATTCAAAGTTAGTGAGAAATTAAGTAAGCTAACAATATGTTAGAATGAAAATACATATTCATTTTTGGTGAAACTTAGTTTAAGTTTTACAACTTCAACTCAATTAATCTTTGAACTTTACAAAATAGTGGTTTTCGTCTTCTTTCATAATTAACACAGTATGTTAACTGAGACCAAAATCATTATTTTTGTAAAGTTTAAAAACCAAAATCACTACTTTTTTAAAGTTTAAAAATCAAATTTATTAAAGTTAAAGTTTGGGGATTAAAACTAAGTTTCATTGAAAATTCTTTAATTATGATATTTTAAAGTGGGAAATGTGTTGATAAAGTAAGGTCATCTTAGTGCAAAATGTGAGGGAGCCCTTAAATATTTAGTAAATTAAACTTCAATCTACGATTTGTGATTAGTTTTGTTACGTTCTAAGGTACGTGATATAATAGAATACACATAACGATATTATGGGAGATGTACCGTGATGCTTCTAAAGATGCATTAGTAAATTATAAGTGTTTAAAAGATCTAATCCAACCTCATCTATGGAACCAAGCGTAAAAAATTGGTTGGGTCGTACAACCCATATTCTATATAGGTCTTGTTATTTGAAGTCTAATCTCGCCTAGTGACTCGTCGGGTCAATACATGTTGACCTGTTTTACTCTTTTTTAAATCTAAATTTATACAAATTTAATATTAATATGATAGTATTTTTAATTTAAATTAATTAGAATTGATGACAGATGAATTTAATGATATATAAAGAAAGTTGAAAAGAATAAAAAAGAAATGGTGAAAGAAGGAGGGAAAAAATGAAGAGGGTAATAACTAAAAGTGGATTGATAATAACGGGTCTAACACTCCACCAAATTTATAGTTATTCTTTCTTTCGTTCTGAGACATACCGTCCATTAATCTATATATCATTTTATTAGGTCTTATTTAATTACCTTTCTTCAGGTAAGTTTCGGTCAACATCTACCTCTAATTATGTCGAGCTCTTGATAACAAACTCTTGTTCATACGGGAGCATTCATATATCATATTATCACGTATACAAACCACCTCAACTTATGTTCTCTCATCTTTTCACTTATTGATACTACTATTATATTTCATCGAATATATTTATTTCTTATTTTATCTAACTTTATATAATCACACATTCATCTTAATATTCTTATTTGCCTATATCAAATAAAAGTTAAACATCATACTAAATGTAAATTCGATTAAATTTAAGTTATATTTCTCGAGTTCAATCTGATCCGACAAGTCAATTGGATCAGCCTAAATAAGTTTAGTTGGTCAACATTTTTTCCTTCAGTTTCACACAGCCCGATAAATTTGATCCATTTTATTCATTCTAGGAGATAGAGAGATATAAGTAAAAATTGATTAAAAAAATAATATAATAGTTCCCTCCACTTCCAAAATATTTAATTCCACTTTAAATTTCACATGCCAAATCATAGTAACGTATTTTGATCTTCTTAATATTATTCTCATCCTTTGGATCAAACAAAACATTAACTTCCTTCTATTGTTCACATATTTATCTTTTTTTTCACCTACCTATTTCTTTTCTCTTGATTCCTCTTAAAAGTCATTTGTAATTCAGAAAATCACGTCAAATTAGAAATAACAATGTGAAAATTACAATTGACATATTTTATCCAAACAAAAACTACGTAAGTTTATATTCAAACAAGTAATGAACCAAACTAAAAATGTATCAGATAATGAAGTATTCACACTCATGTTAATTAGTCTCTAAATTTTTTTAGAGATAAGTATCCAATTCGAATCACGTTCATCTTGTGAGAAATTTCTCTACTATCATTAATATAGATACCTAACAAATTTGTTAAATTGCCACCCCTAATGAAATGCTTAGCCAGAATTATGATAGGCCATGCTAAACTGGTTTTGGTGACCACACCACAGTTCACAGTGGTGCTATTTTGGAATTTTTACATAGTGATTGCTGATGCATTCTTCTGTCAGAAGTTCCGCATTCGTGTGACAAATGATGCGGCAGAGTGGGGAGTTATCTCGAGATGTTTCACTGCTTTTATTTTCTCTCTGCTTAGAGATCTCCTTATGGCAGACCAAAGATATGGCTTTAATCGAAAGCTACGACTCACACACCCCACCCACGAACCCCGGCATTTCGTACATTTTTTGGTCACTTTTCCATAACACCGGTTAAGCTCGTGTCGTGTGTACAACAACGCTAATGCTATTGCTAGGGTGAAGATATTTTCACGTGCAATTTTCAAAATTTCATCCCAATTAAGTCGTCTTATATAATTCTTTTCATTGATTTGAATTACGTAAGCTATGTTTAAATCTCCGTTTCTCTTTTGTTAGAAAGTGCTAAACGTACTTCTAGAAAGAAAAGAAACAAATGTTTTATATTCTGAACATATTTTTAAAAAGTTTGAAACAATACTCCAATCATACACTTATACGCAAAATAAATAAAATAAATAAATATTGGTTTCAACGAGATGCAAAATCAACTGAACCATTTGCATCTGACATACTATAATTTAATTTTCTATAGTTTAGTTAAGCTTGCTCCTATTTATATTGTGGAACAGTTATACGAACATCAACCATCATTTAAACCATGTACAGTCCTGCCAAAAGAAAGGGCGAAAATAAGAAAGAAACACCCATGTGGACAGTGGGTTAGTTAATGATCAGATAATCAGGGAAACCCATGCAAGTCACATGTGCCTTTTTTTTTTAATTGACAACGTCGAAATACAAGGACAGACAACAGTTTGCATGCATTATTAGCTTGGAGGAGTAAGTAAGATTGGCATGCGCCTTAGTTAAGTAAGATTGACATTCTCTCATACATGGTACGGAGAAAATGCTTTTTTTTTTAAAACACGGATTAGACCATAAAAAGTTATTTTAAAATGTATAGAAAAAATATTTTAAAAAAATTACATATCATATTATATATACTATCAAGTTTTAAAAACGAGAATCTGATACTAGTAATGAGCCACAGGAAGCTAAAGCGCAATAGTAAAGCGCACAAAGCACAAAGGCAAATAAAACAAACGGGACTCTTTAAAGCGAAAGAGAATTTGGAACTTCAGTCACCCACATGCCGAATATGGAACCATTCCATCAACTTTTTCATCAAAGACATCACTCCCTTTGTGCATGTATTTAACAACGTAGCCTCGTTAATTTGGAATTTCACATTCCTTTTAGACTTTGGCTTAAAATAACAAATCACACTTGCTTTGAGCAAAGTCGATAAGTAAAAAGGCACATGCTAGCTAGGATACAAAACTTCACCTGACAACTGTATAATTATAAAATGAAATTATATGTAAAAAGTTTCGAAACAACCTGACCCAACCCAGAAATTCTCTATTCAACTATCTATGACACTGATCCACCGTTTACATCAACTACAGCAACAACAACAACACAATTTCTCTACGGTCCAATGTTTGCATAATCAACCAAGACCAATAATTAACACCTGCTATTGATAAACCTATGTTACAGGATCATATACCTAAAGGACATCAAACAGATCATGAAGCAGGTAAAAGACAAATCAATTTGTTCAGAACTATGACTTGAAGGACTCTCAGGGTGCAACAGGTGAATGAAATCAATCACGGTGGAGGGCCATACCCTGGAAGATTAGGCCATTGATTTTTGACGAAAGAAGAAGAACCAGCACCAACACCACTAGTACTAGTCCTCTCAGAGTTACCACCAATAGTGGTGCTGATGGTGCTCCACAAAGAGGCATCAGAGGCTCTATTACTAGCATTACTGTTATTGTTATTGATGAAGCTCTGAGGCCAATCATGCTGAGAAACACCACTGCTATTAGTATCAGTATTAGCCATGCTGGATGAAGATGGATTAACCAAACCTTGTTCGTACAGAGACAACATCTCCCTTTCACCACTCCCCATTTGATGATACAAGTGCGGTGGACGAATTGGCCCAATTGGCCGCTGAACATTGAAACCAGATAGAAGGCCCAAATTGGAAGAACGCAAGGTGTCACTACCCGCAAAATTTAGAGAGTGATCATAAGGGTGTGATGATGAGTTGAGTGAATGCATAGCAGCCAAAGAAGACAAGTACCCACCACTTTGGTAAACGGTTGAAGCCACAACTGAAGAAGGATCCTTGACCTTCACCACCGTTGTTAAGGGTGGTGCTTGAGTTTGAACCACCACGCCTTGCGGTTGTTGTTGTTGTTGAGGCAGTAATCGGGAAGAAGAATTCATATTCTCCGATGAAGATGAGTTAGAACTCTTGGCGCGCTTCCCCTTGCGGCAACCGCCACCAACAGGAACGTTCCTCAAGGTTCCACCTTGAGTCCAGTACCTCCTACATGTTTTGCAAAAGTAACGAGGCTGTGAGAGGCTATAGTTGTTGTAGTAGCAAAATTTGGTGTTGAGAGAGTCGCACCGAGGACACTTTTGGGGTTGCTGAGGAGCCTGAACCTGAACCTGTGCATCACCTTGTTGAATCTCCTTCACTCTTGAATCCCGAGGTTGCTTGTTCATGCCACCTCCTTCTCCAACTCCTTGCTCCATCGCGACCCTTTTGACTTTTGTGTGTCTGTGTTTGTGATGTTTGAGGGGTGTGCTGTTTTGTGTAAATATACTAGAAACTATAGGTATCGGTTGGTGGTGGCTTGGAGGAGCATGCAGGTAATAAGTGAAAAGTGTGTGGGGGTTTCAGATTTCAGGGGTTGTATTTGAGCTCTACGTGTCTGAGAATCTACAATGACCAAAACCACGGAAACTTACCTTGTGCATGAGTTCCCACCTACCCACAATTTTAACCAAAAGAACAACTGGGGTATCTCAAATTTCCATAAAAATAAAAATAAAATGATGGGAACATCTAATGTGTTTGTAAATGGTATTAATTCAATAGGATCGATCCTGTGAAATCTCGGTGGTTTCTGACGATCTTGAAAGACAAAAATAAATTTCCATGTGTTTGAAGTGTTGTGTATATGGAAAAAGATGAGGAAAGGAGGAAACTTGGCATGTAAAATTGGGCGATTCAGGATTGATATGCAACGTGGACAAAAAGTCCAAAACGGAAGGGTCTCAATCGGGGGAGAGGTACTTAGGGGGCAATAATATTGTGGTTAAAACCCTGAGGAATGCACTGAGAATTTTGAGGTTTGATTGACAAAAAGGACAGAAAGAGTGGGAACAAACAAACAGCACCAGAGACTTGTAATTCACAGAGGTGATGTTATGTTTGTTTCTCTGTCAGTTTGAGTTGTGAGTCTCAGAAAAGTGAGAAGCTTGGAGAGAGAGAGAAAAAAAAGGAGGGAAGATTACTAATAGATGATGATAGTATAGTAGAGTAAGGACCACGAGGAAGAAGCTGAGGGCTGAGGCGGCTATAGAGGCAAGGCAAGAGCAAGACCAGGACCAAAGAGTGGTGAATGAAATGGTGGCTATGTCAGAACTTAGCAACTCTCTTTCTCTCTCTTTCTATTTCCTCTCTGCTTCCTTATCCTTCCTCTACCATTCTCTCTCTTTCCTTTCATTGCATTGCACCCCACTACTGCTAGCTAGCTTTTAATTTTTAATTGGAAAATCATATTCATTCTTTCTGGATATATATTAGTGTGTGACTGCCTAAATATCGGAAAATTTGGAATTAGATAATTTATGTTTGAATTTCTTATTTTTAAAAAGTAAATAGTAAAATTTAATAAAAAAATTATATAACACAAAAATTATTTAAAATATTCTAACTTATAATCAATTTTAGATGAAAAATTAATTCTTTAATAAAAAATCAAACATGTTAAAATATCTCTATTTTGAGTAGTTCATGAGTTATTTAAAATTAAATAATATTACTTAATAATGAACAGATAACTTGATAATGTTTTAATTAAGTGAATTGTTAATATAATTCCTACCATGAATTATTTTTCAATTATAAAATTTAATATAATTCAAATTAAGTATCCATTCTAATAATTTTAGCATTAAAATAAATTTTTATATAAAATATTTAAATTTATTTGATATTATAAGAGTCATAAATTTAAAATAAATAACTTATTTAAGAAATAATGTATTATAAGTGTTGTTAGTATGCCTCTAAAATTATGTTAGTAATTATTTTAAGGTGATAATGAGAAAAATCTAATAAAAAATCAAACACACTTTTAATGGAAACTGAAATAGGAGATAGAAAAATGGAAAATTTGTTAATTTTTTAAAACGACTTGTATGTATAATACTATTTGAGTCTGGCAGGACTATCGTGAACATCATATTATATTAAATTGGTTTTAGTTTTAGTTTTATAAATTACTTTTTCAAACATTAAAACTAAAAATCAAATAATATTTTATTAATAATTTTTATTTTCATTAATTTATTTTCTCCCTTTTATATATATCTTCTAAATTCATATTCTTTATTATATTTTAAATATAAAAAAAATGAGTTGTAAATTTTTTTAACCATATTATTAGTACGAAGTATTTATCGATTTTGTCGATTTTTAACTTTCATTAAAAAATCTTATTGATTATTTTTAGTGAGATATTCTCCTTCCAATCATATTTTTTTCATCCACAAGATTCAAACTTAAAATATTAATCAAATGACCGAATCCAGTACCAAACAATCAATTATTATTATGGAAAATATTGAATGATTAACATATAAGATAAATAACTTGAAAAAAATATTTTAAAAAAATAAATTTCAAAGATCAATTAATGCATTTAAAGTTCAATTTTCTATTAATAAAAAGAAGTTAAAATTTAAATATCAATCATAAAAAAATCATAATAAATTTAAAGTTTATGGTGTATATTTATAAAAGAGGTAAAATTTAATAATTAATTGACTGAAAATTAAAGTTTAAATGTCTATTTATAAAAAGAATAAACTTTAGGAGGGTTTAATACTTTTTTCTGTATAATGTGCTAAATTTATATTCGATACTCTTATTAATATTATTCAAATAATAAATCAGAGGATAATATAAAAAAAATTGTGATTTCCATAGTAATATCGACTTACTATTTAATTTACTTTACGGCATCATTTCGTGCTTCCTAAGCACACCTTTGACAACCATATTGACTATTTCCTTTCCCAGGAACATATGTTCTTAACAGACCATTTTAGGTCCCATTTTAGTGTTCTATCGAGTTAAAAAAATAGTAGTGATGTTCTTTCGTCTAAAATGGGGTAAAAATAATGTAGAGATAGAAGAAGAAAAATAAAGAAAAGAATGGTAAATGTAATAAATGACGTGATGATAAGAAAAAAGAAAAAGAAAAGGTAAAAATAAGATAGCACAAAAGTAGATAAATGATAAATATTTTTTCAAGTTAAATTAGAAGAGAGACGTTCAACTTTCTTTTGGGATGTTGATTGGATCAAATTCACGATGGATTCAACAATTTAAATAAAATCAATTAAAATAGGTTTGAATTGCTTTGATGATCAATTTTTTACTTCAAATTTCAATTAAACCAATTATAATTCGTTAAGATCTCATATTTTTCTTTTTTTTTTCTCAACACAAATAGATTTAAAGAGTCAATCATTTAGATTAATGCATTTTAGATTTTAATACTCAACTATTAGCCTCAGCCCGGAAGTTTTCTTTCCTTGAACTAGGTATCATTTCTTATTCTTAGGTTTTTCTTTAAAGGTAAAAATTACTTGTTGGTTTGGCAGTAATTGGATGAAATTTGTATAGATGGTCCAACTAAAAAGGTCAATGATTATTTTTGTTAGAGCAAAGCAAGGAACATATCCTTGGACAGCCAAACATTAATAAAAATTAAATTTCTATTTTTGTTGGTTTCCGATGGGAGAGAAATGTGTCTTATGCAGGGAAAGTGTGCTGACATAAGATGGGTGCCCACTGCCCACTGCCCTCTGTTGTTAGTTATTGTTACTTGTTACCTTAAAATTAATTAATTTATCATTTCAGCTTCATCTTCATGGTCCAGTACTGACAAGTCTCATCTGAACTAAACTGAACTGAGGGGTATGCAAATGTACCACGTTATTACTTGGTCTTGGACTTGTGCTCTGAGTCACGTGATGATGCAATCAAGAGAGATGGTGCTGACGTTATATGATAGAGGGGTTACAACTGCTCCCCCTACCCCTTCAGTCTGTGAAAAAGATTTATTTATTTCAATCGGTTCTTCTCTAACTACTCTCTATAGTGCCTCCAATTAAAAAAATACATAAAAATCAAAGATAAAATTTCAGTCGCCAGATGAATGTTCATAAAATTAATTTTAAAATACTATAATTTATATTTGGATATTTTTATAGAATTATATGAATAAAATTTAATATAATTTTTTTGATTTAATGCAAAAAATACTCAAAGTAACATTAATGCAGACTCAATTTTGGTCCTTGCCAAGCTTTGCAGTCTGTTTGTCCTTCAAATATAGGAACCTGTTGGCGTTATAATTTGGCCCAGAGATCGCCAGGTATTGGTAAGTACAAGCTGGAGATACTCGAGGATCTGTTACTTTTATTGGGCTATGAGGATATAGTCCTTCGTGAGTCGTGACAAAAAATAATAGACTCTGACCCAAAAGGACGAAAAATTGGCTCAATATAACTCGGGTCGGATTGTGATTTAATTAAGGCCCACAACAACAGGGGTATTTACTAATTGTATTGAATCAATTTTTGGAAGAAAAGATCTTTCGATTTAATTATTTTTATTTTTATATTTATAATTCAATTGATTTCACTCAATTTTAATTTGATCTCACTTAAAATGATTTGAATTGAATTTATTTTCGATTTTAATTATACTTTTATTTTTTTCTATAAAATAGTATATTGAAAAAATTGAAATACCAAATATTTTATTCATATGTCATTATATTATATGACAAATAATAGTATAATCGTTTAAATATATACTATATGAAAAATAAAATTATATGACTTTATAATTATATTTATGCATCTTAACTCATAATTAATAAAAAATTATCTTTAATTAATTATTATTTTTATAAATAGACATAAATTATGTAATAATTTTATAAATTCAATATCGGATCCAATCTAATAAAAAAATGATTTTTCAAAAGTTTGATTTATTTGATTTTCGATTTATTCAATTTGTTACTTTTTGGATTCATTTTTTATTTTTTCATGGATTAGGTCAATTTTTTCGATTTTATTTGATTGAATCTTTTTATAAACACCCTAGACAACAACGTTTGAAAGGAAGCTTAATAGTATTAATATGATTAAAATCATAGTGTTAGGATTGGGTGTAATTGACATAGATGGGGAGATGATAGTAATATATATACATAACTAGAGAATCCGAGATGTATATTGCATTAAAGAATAATGTTGACAATAATATTTCCTTGTACAAAGAAGCATTATAAATTTAGGCTAAAAATTAAATTACAACTCAAAAATAATCATGTCGTCACAATTTTGCAACAAGAGATATTAATTTGGGTGGTTTTCTCGTATATGAAAATTATCACTTCGGCATATTGTCATCAAATGCATGATTATCTTGGAGCATTCTATTAAAAATAAATTACTGTAAAAGCATCACCTTTTTTTCTTTCGAGAGCGAGAGTAAAAGCGTCACATTAAGAAGCCAAGCTAGTTCTCTTCTTCAAAAAAGAGAAAAAGAAGTCTAGTTCTCACCTTTTAATTCTTGTCTTTTCAAGAAAAGCATGACCACTTTTACTTTTTCATTTAATTTCTGCCCTTTCATTTTATTTTGGAAAACGATGCGTTTAACACTTAAAAGAGAGACTGGAAAGAAGGAAAAAAAAGAAGAGAAATGTAAATATAATATGATAGAAAAGCAAATAAATAAATGATAATAAAATATCTATAATATTAAGTTTTCCATATATAATTACCCTTTTATTTTAAAGCCTGAAATTTCTCAAAAATGTAGACACGGACCAAAAATCTCTAACTCATTATAGAGTCAGACAGTTAGTCTTTTCCCTCTCAACTCTTTCTTGCTCTGATGAATTCAGCTTGAAGTGAAGTGGTGTCTGTAACACTGTCTATTTAATTTGTTCTTCCCAAAAAGTTGTAAAATTTAATTGCGTATGAGTTTGAATATAAAAAAATCACCTTCGAAAAACACACTTAAGATGGCAATACTTAAAGTTTTTTATAGCTCAAAATTCTGTTAAATTAGTGCGTAAAATGCTACCTAGCTAACTGGAATTGATTATAACAACGACAACGAGTATCACCTTTTAATTCCAAGAGCGATAATATTTGCACACACCTAATATAATATCACATGAAGCTGAACAAACAGATTTTGCCTGTGTCAACTAACAACTTGTACATCTCCAACTTATTCGCATGTTGAAAAGTGGAACTGGAAACATAAACACAACAGAATAGTAAGTACTAATTCTCTTCAACTCCACAACATCATCATCCTTCTCGTGGTCCTCTGCGTCTTGTGCGTATTCTTTGGTGCTTTCTTTCACTTATTGTGCTTGCTCTTTGGCCCTGTTCATGCCTTCGCTCATCGTTATTTTGGCCTTCTCAGACATTTCCTTCAACTGCCTTTCTCCACTGCAAAATAGAAGAAATAAACCCTTAAAAATTTAAACTTAACTCAATTTCAAATGTTAACATCGGGTGGAGTGTGAAGTTTGAAAGATTCAATATCTGACTTACTCCCTCCAAATATTTAATGGAATTGATCAATAATTATAGTTAAATAATTTTATGTCAATTGATTTATTCAATTGGTAATATATTCCGATTATAGATATTATGTTAAAATATACTTAACCTATTTTATAAATAAAAGTCAAATCAGAAAACATTAGAACAAACATAAAAATAAAGTTGGGATTGTGATGTACTTACGTTCCTTATGGTTCCACTTCCACCATGATTTGCAAAAGTAACGACTAACGAGGCTGTGAGGCTGTGACAGCTATGGTTGTTGTAATAGCAAAATTTGGTGTTGAGAGAGTCGCAGCGGGGACACTTTTGGGGTTGCTGAGAATCCTTTGCATCCCCTTGTTGCATCTCTCCTTCACTCTTAAATCCTGTGGTTGCTTGTAATTCATAGAGGTGTAAAATTTCTGTCAGATTGAGCTGATTTTTTTATTAATTTGTCACTGAAAGTTGACATTTGATTGTGGTTGCGACAAAAGTACGTTGACATAAATTTGGAACTTATTCGAAATTTGTAATTTCATACGATTTAATTTTCATCATGTTAATTATTTATTTTTAGATGTTTTAGTCCATAAGTCAGCCAAGGACCTGGAGAGAAGCCGAAGTTTTGTACTAATTTTGGGCCTGTTTTTTCAAGTTTTGCAGTTTGATCAAATTTTGATGCCCTTTATATAGTTTATATATTTTTATGCTACAAATTAAATTACAAAGTAAAAACATAGCATATTATCTTTAATATCCCAGCAAGCATATGGAGATACAGTTGAAAGTATTATTTTGGAGGTTTCCTGGTTTATTGCTTTTTGGCTTATTATCATCAAATGCATGAATATCTCGGGAGCATTCCATTAAAAAATAAAAAATTAAAAGCATGAAGTCCGGCCAAGTTAGTTCTCTCCTTATTAAACCATCACTTTTATTTTTTTCATGATTAATTTCTGTCCTTTCATTTTAGTCTGAATTAATTGCCAAAAAAATGTAGACACGGACTGAACATCTCTAACCCATTAAAGTTATTATTTTCCTCGACTCCTTTATCTTGCTCTGAAGAATTCGTTGTGGCTAAAGTTCCCTTCTTTCTCTGTTTGGCGCTCTAATCCGCTGTTATTTTCTGTTATCACAGCACTGGTTTACTTGTTCCCAAGAAATTGTGGAATTTATTTGTTTATGGATTTGATGAATTGATTATACCCAAAAAAAAGTTTTTATCTAAAACTTTGCTTCGAAGCAAAGAGATGCCAATATTTGATATTTAATATAGACATAAGGTTCAATGTCTTGCGAGAGAAAAAAGAGATGGAGGAAATGATGAATTTGAATTTCTTTCCAAAAAAACTAGAAAACTAATGATTAACATTTATCATCGTATTTTTTTCCTAATAAAAAAAACATACGATTAACATTATGGATATTTTTTTATTATATTTAAAGCTTATATAAATATCCCCCATCTATCCAACCTCACTACCCATTATGTGAGATAAACAACATACAAACGCTCTTATAGAGACCAGAAAACCTCCCTAATGTATTTAGTTTGTTTTTGTGAGCTTTGTACTTAGAAGCTAGAATGATACCTAACTAAAATTGATGATAGCAATAGAATATGGAATACTGATGAAATATGATTACATATAAACTTTTATTCCAAGAGGATACTATGCGTGCAGACAGTGCAGTCGACATCCAATATCATGGCTGGACAAAAAAAATTTCGCCCATGTTAACTAACAAGTAACAACCTTTATATCCCCAACTTATCAGCATGTTGAAAAACGGCACTAGAAACATAAATACATAGATACACCAGAATAGTAAGAAATTAAAATACTAAATGAAGCCATTGTTCTGTATCCTCTAATAACCCTTTTCACCATAACTCTTACCAACTCTTCTCTTCATCTCCACAACATCCTCATCCTTGAGACCACCACGACCATGATGATGATCATCATCATCATCCTTACCAACCACCGTCTCCTTGATCTTCTGCGTGGTGTCCTTCGCCGTCTCCCACGCCCCTTGCATGCCCTGCTTCGCCTTCTCCCCCACGTTCCTCAGCGTCTCCCCCGCCGACGCTGCCACCTCCTCCGTCTTCTCCTTCGTCCTCTCCGCCCCTTCCCTACTCTTGTCCGCCACCGTTCTCGCAGCGTCCTTGGCACTCTCTTTTGTGTCATAAGCATACTCTTCAGTCTTCTCCTTTGCGTCGTGTGCGTATTCCTTGGTTCTGTCTTTGGCTTCTCGCGCTTGATCCTTGGCCCTGTCATAGCCTTCACTCATCGTTTCTTTTGCCCTCTCTGTCATTTCATCTGCCTCGCGTCTTGCCTCCGCAGAATCATATGTCCAATCGGTTCTTCCGTCTCCTCTTCCATCTTCTTCTTCTGCACTTCTCCACTGCAAAAAAAACATAAAGTTTATATATGTTTGAGCATAACTCAACTAACTCAGTTATATGTCACATGAATACTAATTGAGACCACAATATTGTCCAACTATATGTGTAATAAATTTTTCATGAATCAAGCGTAAAGATTACAGAAACTAAATATCTGTTGGTGATCATAATGAATGACATAATAGTCTCACAACAACAGCTAAAAACTCTGATACCATAATAAAATTTAGGCTTAGAGGCTTAATAGGACGTAACTCAAAACAACTAAAAAACGAAAACTAAAATTGCACCCTATTAATATATATACCCATTTGAAGAAAACTAAAGAAAGTACTGTGATTGTGATAAACTTACGTCTTTGTTGGAAATGGAGGCGAAGGTGACCTTGGAGGGTTTGAGAGAGAGTGAAGGGGTGTAAGGGAGAGACTTTGAGAAGCGAAAGAGGGCGCTTCTGGTTAAGAACATGGTTGCCATATCTTGTTTTTTGGTTTGGTTTGGTTACTCAGTTGAGTTCAGTGTTCAGTTTCGTTTCTACGTGAAATTGATCGGTTTAAAGCTTGAATGGTCTGACACCGCTATAGGAGACCTGCATGTTGGAATGGAAAGGTGGTAAACAAGGGCTTTGCCACGTGTGCTTCGGCATGCCACGTGTTCTTGGCAATTTGCCACGTTCTTCGTTGGTCAGTTGAGATTGACGTGAACAAAATGAGTAAGTAGTTCGATCTCATTTGATCCCAACAAGAAAAAAGGTATAATATTTTATGAATGAAGGGTTAAACTAAATGTGTTGGGTTTTCATCAAACCCTCAAAATCAAATATTCATATCACTTTTGGGTTAAAACGGATCCTTAGAATTAAATGCTGAAACAGACTCTCAGTGCCAAATGCGAAAACGTAATCAATCAAACACAAGAGGAAAAAGATAGAGAAGAACACACAATGAATTATTTAACGTGAGAAAACTTTCATTCAATCTGGAGAGGAAAAACTCACGAAACACTGGTTCAGAGTCAAATATTTACTATAACAATAATCGATCACAATGAATCAAGTACACCAAGGTGGTGGTATACTCAACCTCTTCAACAATGGTGAATATCAAACTCCCAAGAGTGTTTCGCTCAAACTCTCTCTAGAGATTTCTCAAATTGCAAAGCACGAAGCTCGCTCAAATGTGCACTCAAGAATGTCACTTGAGGCTCTCAAATCTGCGGAATCTCTCACGCAGTCAAATGTCAGACGGCAGAGTAATCTCTCACGCTTAATTTCTCAATTTCTCAATTTATGTGTTCTGTCTCAGTCTAACCTAATTTCACTCTCAACTAATGTATTTATAGTGAAAAATTAGATTTGGGGTTTTAGAACCCTTAAATGGTCTTGGGCCAGTATTGGAGGAGTAAACCTAATCCAATAAAATGTTTGTTGGAGATTGATTTTACTCGATACATTGATGAGTTTGGTTTATAAATTAAATAAGTTAAAGTTAAATTGAAAACTGAACTTGTTAAATTAAATGGGCAAAATCCAATTTATGATAATGTATGTGTCTGATTCATGAATTAATTAACTCAATACACACATACATAAAATATATTAAATACATAAATATGTGTGTTTGATTTATGATATTAATGCAAATTATCGTATTTGGACATTCTGTAATTCGAGTGGAGAAGCTAAATCGAATTATTCATTATTTGGTTCACAAAGTGTCTTATTTTGATTCTAGATTTATCTAATGCAGTGATATTCATGTAATAATAAGGTTTTTTGTTTAATTAGTTTTTTTAGCTTTAAATTTTGAAATGTTTAAAATCAATATAAGTTTTTAGTTATCCAATTTTTGTTTAAATAGTGTTTTTAAAAAAAAAATCAATATCATATTATTTCAACTTTAAATCATCCAAATTGTTTTCCACTTCATTATAATTGTCTAGTGACAATATTGATGATGGGAATAGTAAGTGATTTGAACTTTGAAGTGGAGCCAACAATATGGAGTCAAACTAATATAGTAACGGTGAGAGCAATAACAATGATGTAATGAGAAAATAATAGTGGTGACGGTAAAATGACATCAATAGAAGAGACAATATATAGCTGGTGATAAATTGGTCAACAAAAACGAAAGTTGTAGTGATTATATGCGAGTAACGTCTTTTATTTTGGACTAGAATGCTTCATTATATAAACATATTATATAATTTTTTTTTTAAGAATCAAAACAATTATTAAAATTTACAATAATTCACACTATATAAATATTATTTTGTTAAGACAAATTTATACCAATGTACTCATATAAGTTTTATATGCGAATAATTCTAGGTAATGAAATAGGCAATAGTGAGTTAACAAACAATAGTTATATAATGATTGTTTCACCAATATTTTATTTTTACAATTAAGAAACAAATCATTTTTTTAAGTTCTAAAATTTGATTTCAATTTTCAATTTGTTTACAAACTTTATTACAGTTTTAAATTTATATATTTTATCAAATATTAACTTAAGTGTTTTTTATTTTCAAAATTAAATTGATAAAAATATTTTATCAGGTTACACCCATTTCACAAATATCCTTATCAATCTATAACTATATTTAAAAGATCCAAATATAAAAATGCACTTTGTACTTTATTCGTAACTGGATATATAAAACTTTTGGTAAAAAAGACAACTCACATGATATTTAAAAGATAATAATCGCTAGTCATTCTCTGGAGAAACCTCTACACAGACAAAATATTATACTTCAATAAGACTACCATCAACTAGTTTCCGTGGCTATATTGGACAGTAAATAAACTTGCTCTAACTTCAACTTGCAAAATACAAGATGGAACAGGTTGACTTAATTTTAAGTGGGTTGGACATATATTTACCACAATCCCATCTAAATAAATATGAAAAAAAAATTGATTGAACGACACAGATAAATCAGGGTAGAAAAAAATGACAGTCTATAAATATCATCTTCAAAAGGTCACACTAATTCCAACAAGGAAAAAAAACTTAAATTCCATTAAACTGTCGAAGAAAGCATAAAAGAAATACTTTAAAAAAGTATTTGAATACCAAAATACCAAAAGAAAGGGATCATGAAATGGGACAATCAAAAACTAGAGCGAAGATTAAACTTCATCTTTCTGAAAGCAGCTTATGCTGTGGCAGCCTGTTTAGCTGCACTGGAAAGCTTTGATCTTCTCTTAGCCAAGCTCTCACTCCGGCGATCTCTCTGCTCCTTCAATCTGGAGGCAAGAAGTTTCTGGTACTCTGCTGCTTCTGATTTTGCTTTGGCGATTCTCTT
The DNA here is from genome assembly GCA_013407115.1 of Glycine latifolia. Classification (NCBI taxonomy): domain Eukaryota; kingdom Viridiplantae; phylum Streptophyta; class Magnoliopsida; order Fabales; family Fabaceae; genus Glycine; species Glycine latifolia. Next base: position 6,449,412 of record CM023955.1, on the reverse strand, counting down.
CTTCTTATCTGCAATCCTTGCCCTCTTTCTTTGGAGGGTCAGGGGAGTGACCAGTCGTTGTATCTTAGGAGCTTTGCTCACCTTTTTCCCTGAAACCAAACATATGTAACTCGGACTAGAAATCATCACAATTATGTCCAAAAATAATCTCCTTCGATGCGTCCTCCCCATCAAACAACAGCATAAATATGCAAAACAAAGTTTTCAAATTTGAACGAGAAGTGATAGATCATCGGAGATAACCTCTTAAGATACATGTACTAATTTTTTAAGATTATAAAAAAGAATGACCTGAATAAAACATATTTTTATCATAAGTCCTATTTTGCTACACACACACAACTCTGTGAATGGATAATTTAGATAAATTCTTACTGCAAACAAAATACAAACTATATGCAGGACTACAGTTAAACTTCAAAAGAAATTTTTATAAACCAGATAAGCTCTGTTAATGTGGTCGCCTTAAAACAAATTTGATAAATTCAAACTTAGATATAGGAAGCAGACACCAGAAAAGATCACAGGTTATATAAAGGGGTTAAACTTGTAATTTATTCTTAAGAAAAAAATAAATCTATAGAGAACATTTACAGAGAGAAGACGCCTTACCATTTTTAGTTGTAAATGTTCTCCTATATGTGTTGACATACTTCCTCACATCATCCTCCTTAGACAGATTGAACAGCTTGCGAATCTTGGAAGCTCTCTTTGGACCCCTCATCCTTGGCTTTTCAACATCTGTCAGGCCAGGTAAATCACTTTCACCCTTCTTCACAATTACCAAGTTGAGAACAGAGAGGTCAGGGCTGACAATGCACCCACGAACAGACTTCCTCCTACGCTCTCCATTGCGCCTTCCATAACCACGGAAACAAGGAGTTCCTGCATGGGTAAGCAACAAAATGAAATTTAACATTGAACAAATAACAAAGGTTGGCTAAAAGTTTCCTGATTCCAGTTATAAAAAAAACAGTACCTCAAAAACAAATAAACATGACCTTGCTTGAAAGGAAGAAAACAACACAAGTAGTTAAACAAAGAGGCATGATTTACAAAATATTCAAAGCACATCCAAACCCAAATATAAAACACATGAGTTGAATGAATGCTTCAAACTAATAATTATGATGTATTTATAATCAACAGAAAACAAAAGGCTTCAGAATAGACAAACCTCTATGCAGCAAGAGGCGCACACGACCAGGGGTCAACACTCCTTGCTTCATTGGAAATCCTTGCTTGTCGCAACCTCCAGTAATTTTGAAGACATAGCCTTTGAATTCCTGTAAGTAGCAAATAAAAAAAAGGACGAATATGCCAATCATTGATCAATGTTTCTCAGGAAACACTGCACTATGGAAGGGTTCCAGCCAAAACCATACCTCACCCAGAGCATCACCAACAACCTCTTGTGAGATCCTCTTGTCCCAAAATGCTCGTCTGCAATTAAAACAGAATTGTTATCACAGGAAAACACGTCCAAAAACCAATCAAAACAAAACAACACAGATTCCCACTCCCATTAATTACCAGTGCGTGCATAGAAATGCTACAATACATTTTAAAAAGTTGCACAGCCCAATAACGTCAAGGAACACAATCTCTTCAGATAGCTTATACGGAATAACATATAAATCGAATCTATATTTTTTTTTTATTAAGTTACCAATTTATCCTAGAACACTGCTGGTAATTACACAACAAAGGGAAAATAGATTAAAACTCCGACATTTTTCATTTATTTCTTCCTATGAACGCAAGTATTGGAAAACTAAAATGGTGAAGATGAAATTACAGCTTCAGGTCATCATCGATCTCCAGCTTCTTCTGACAACCGGTGGTGGGATTCGCAATGTTGAACTGCAAAACAAGTTGTGTGCGTACATAATTAATCCCAATAGCAAGAAATCGAAGCAGAGAGTAAAATTAGGGTTTCAGAGAACAACAAACCTTCATCTTGAAATCTGGCTTCGGGTCTCTGTGTTCGCCTCGCAGCGGCTGAGTGAAATGATAAAAGAAATTAGGGTTTTTGAATTACCGGCATGGCGGTGACTTTGTTTTTCTTCATTGAATAACTGGGCCCAATCAGCCCATGACCCGAAATCCAACCTTCAAATTCCCTTATTTATAATACGCATCTGGATTGGCCCATGTTATCCATTTCCCCTTTTAGCTAAGTTCACAACTTTTTTCCCTTAAATTTTAAAAGACTATACCACCCTTACCAATTTCTTTACCCTTTTAAAATTTCTCACCCACTACCAAGGTGGAAATAGCTAGGTCATTCGACCAAGCTTATAACCTAACCTACATTATGCTTAAGTTAGGCAAAGCATTTTTTTTAAAATAAAGATTAAATTAATTTTTTGGATCTTCTAATTTATTTTTAGGTTTGATTTGATCTTTTAAATTTTTTGAGATTTAATTTAGTTTAATTTTTAAAATTGATTCAATTTGATTTTATCATTTAAATTAGAGTAACGGTTAGGCTTAGGCTTAGCCTAGCCTATTTCTAACCTTACTAGTCATTCTCTTCGTCTCGCACTCACCCTCTCCTTTTTCTTTTTTGCTTCTCACTTTCTTGATGTGTCATGTCTCCTATATATACCCATTAGTGCACCAATTCCATTACCGTAAATAATGGTTATCAAACTCTTAAATTAATTATTAAACTCTTACGATTTTATGAGTATATGTAAACAAAACGAATTAACTTTTTAGTATACTCTTTTTTTAATAAACTAGCATAAACTCTCAAGTCAAGTAACGAGTCAATAAATTTGAAATCAATTATAATTGACACCCCATAGGTCCCACAACGAACAATGTTTTACCATGACTTAAACAATTTGAAGAAATTAACTCATTTTTAAAATGTTTTTACTTTAATAACTTATGTTTTTATGAATTTATATATAATTTGATCATTTATGTATTTTGATATTATATACTATTAATGTATTGTTACACTTAAATTTATTATTTGGCTTTATCATGTCATTCAAATGTTAAATTACAGTTGTGGTAAAAGTATTTTGTTAAGTGTATATATTATTAATATGTTTTTTAATATTATTTTTCTATTATGTAAACTTTTATAAGTTTAAAAGTTAATTTTACAAGTTGAATTTATAGAAATTTTAGGAATTTATGTAAACTCTCAAGTTTAACGACATTAATTATGAAACAATTATGCTAATAAGTAACGACATTATTCCTTAATCTATTTTTTCAGGTTTGTTTATCAATGCTTGCATCAATTTTTTTCACATAATTAATTAATACTATATATTTTTTTGTAAAGTAATGAATCCTATATTTAATAATCAAATACAACATCATAGGCGAACATATAAAGGAATACATCACATGTGACTCGCCCTTAAATAAACAAAATTCATAAGTTAATTTGTTCTCAACACATTCCTACGAAGTTACTTTCCTAGAAAATTGGTGAGTTACCTAGAAGCACAAACCATAGAATGGGATCGTTAACGGGCAACTACCCAAGTTTAAGTCTTGTCGATATAATTTATTAAATATAATAATTATTAAATTTAAACATAAAAGTTAAAATTTTACATTTAACGTTAAGGGGCAATTAGCCAAGTTCTGTTATTTATTAATTTTTATATATTGTTTGAATTAAAATATAATAATAATTTAATATATGATTTTTTTAATCATTAAAAGAAATTATTATTATATTTTAATTCAAATGATTGCATAAGTAAATTAAAATTTTAAAAATAAATATTGTAACGGATTGTTTACGAATTTATCTAAATCCGATAATACTCAACACAGACAAGGATAGATTTTACAATTTTAAATTCATCTCTTTTAAATTAATCCTCGAACTTGTCCTGCATTTTGCAGGGATGAAAAGAAAGATAGTTAAACTCATCCTCACCGTATTGCAATGCCTACCAATGAATACGAGACTTTGTAATTTTAAAATAACCGCATATACAATTGTTAACAGAACTCTTTGACCTTTAGAAAAACTTGGAAGTACTTGAGCATCATTCAAATGAAGCAGTGGAGTCCACTTTTCCAATTTCCAATTGGAAACAAAGCCACAAAAGTTTGTAACATGTGTGCAGGAGAAGAAATAATGTAATGCAAAAGCCTCCCATAATTAACACTTGACGCAGATATGCTCTCAAATCCTCATTTCCATAGTTTTACGCAATGATCATGGCTAGCCGAGGCAACCATTTCATTTTCGGGAGAATCTGCTAGTCCATCAATTAATCCCTTGTGAGCATGAACATCCCATGTTTTACTGCCCTCAGCGGGGCTCCACAATTCAAGGAACTGCAATAAATTGTAGACAATTTTGTTTCATTGTAATGTATTTGCTACGTATGTGGAAGAAGAGTTATTAACATGACAAGCAAATACTAAAGCACAATCATTATTCATTTTTTTTAGAGGAAAGATATCACAAATCAAGTTTGTTAACATTATGTAACACAGGCAACATGGATCTATCCCTACAGTCATGCATATACCTAAGCATAAATCATTATTCATTTTCAAAGGAATCGTTATCAAAACAAGAGATTGAAAATTATTCTATGCGATGCACATGTAATGTTCAAGAAGACAGTGGTCATATACAAGGTGTACTTGGTCTCTTGGCCTAAATACATAAAAGAAAGAAAGAGTGTCCTTGAAACTTTGTTAGGAATATACAGAAGGGACCGACAAAAATATCAATCTCATACTGGACGAAGAGTTTACCTGATAACCACCAATAACTAAGACGTTATGATATTCTGGATGAAATATGCATGATCGGAACATGTTTCCGGTTGAATGCAATTCACTTATGCATTTTCCGTCTGATGACCAGATACGTGCACTATCTTCACTGACGGAGGCAACATATTTTCCATTTTTATCCCAGCAAATGGAACGAACATCTTCAACATGTCCCTAGAAGGGAATGAAATTTAGTAATGATACGTTACAAAACTCGAATTTCAACTGATTGGAGTTAAAGTAGGGATAATGATACATTATAAGCACGCATTAACCTCGAAGGTTACCTCTAGATTGGACAGAAGACTGTCGGTCTCCACATCAAATATTTTGATATTATTTCCTGTAGCAGTGGCCAAAAACTTCCCAAAACAAGGCTGGAACCTGACCTGTTTACTACCTCCCTGCAATACATCATTGAGATAATTTATTAATGAAAGTATTCATTATGCAGTTTGGAAAAGCTAAACTTCTTGGATTGATTACTTATCGTGACAATTTAACATACTGGAAAATATATCCTTACAAAAGAAAACAGTGGGTGTAACACTGACCTTAGATATATGCATGCAAACACCTTGATTGATATTCCACAGTCGAATTACATCGTCGCTATCACATGAGCAAAGAAGGTCCACTTTTCTTGGGTGGAAGTCCAATGACATTACATGTTCGGCATGCCCAGTAAGTTTGAGCAGAGAACTGGTTGGCTATATCATGAAACAAAAAACAGTATTAAATTGACTGCGAAACACAAAGGAAGGAGAAAGTGTAAACAGGAATAAAACATTGAAAGAAAGCAGAGGGTACGGTGGAGATGATTCATACTCTAAACAATATTGAAGATTTGAAGTTATCAAATATACATAAAGACAAGACAAATGTGACAAGTGAGAACTTACTCTGGCTGCATCCCATAGTCTCACAGATCTATCAAAGGAAGAAGTAGCAAAGATAGTTGAACCTGGTCTAAACCGAACATCTGTAACAAGAAGTGAATGCGTTTCTGTAGTAGTTACACAATCAAAATTTTCCATGTTCCAAATGAAAACCTGTCATCATAAACTTCAATAAGTTCTGAAACAAGGAAAATACCTAGGCAATGATTCTGAATGGATAAACAAAACTAGAATTTTAAAATTCATTACATCTTATTACCTTCTTCTCATGTCCAGCACTTGCCAAAACTTTTCCATCCGATGAAAAATGGCTAGACAAAACCTTGCTTTTGCTCGAATGAAGGCAACCAACCTCTTCCAATGAAAAACCTACCATAATGGGGTGGAAATCCTTATATTAGAGATTAGAATAAACATTTAATATAATTGCCAAATTTACCTTTTCATATTGAATTGACTATAGTATATTTTACTTAATTCTGTTTCAATTTCGTTTTTTACCTTACCATCATTGTCTAGTCTAGTGTCTAGTTTCTATCATATTATAATGCAATCATGATAAGTATTTCTGCACAGTAGACTCTGAGATACTGGCAAGATGCAGCAAAAACCAAACCCAATATAAGGGTATTGCTTGTATAAATCTTCTGAGATAGTATTTACTTCACAAATTATCACTTTCTTAATCTTTTACAGGGATTTGAATCCAATGCAGATAAATTTATAATCAAATAAACACTAAATGAAAGGAATGAATTTCACCAACATTTTCTTTCCCCCACCCCAATATGAATTTCTTTTTCAAGCATTATATTCTCAAAAAGAAGATATAGGGTCGCAGAATAATCTAGATTTAGTTTTAAAAGATTTCAATCTCCTCCTATATGCACACCCTAAGAGGCTAAAAAAATGACAAAATATCATAAAAGAGAATGTGTGTGAAAGATCTTTAGGGTATTGCTACTAACAAAGAATACGCATAAGCAACTATCAGGTTTTTGGTATATAAAAAAATAATTATCATCAAACTAACAAATTATCGAGTTGATTTCAACCCTAGATAAAGATTTTTGGCACTAAAACTACATAAATTTCTCTGGAACTAGAAAATTCTTAGATAAGACTAAGCTAGAAAGTTTCTATGGCCTCACATCAGTATCTGGTGTTTCTGTAAATGCGGAATTATGGCCAACTGGTTTAATAAATGGAATCAATTAAGGCAATACTATTTTCTTGGAGCTGTGGATATATTACCTTTCTTTTCATTTCTGCATGTAGCTGAAGTTCGTTTCAGATTGCTGAAAGGTGCAATTTTATGATCAGCATGTTTATTTTCTAAAGATAGGAAAGGCTCCACATTTTCATCCATGGGTTTTCCATTGGCTGTATCCTCACAGTTCTATTGTTTGCATTCCATGGAATGGAAAGAACAAAAAGTTAAAAGATAGTAAATAAAGAATCCAGTTGACCAAAAAAATAATAATAACAACAATGATAATGGCTTTAAACAAAGCTGTTTTGGGGTGGTAGGAATGAAAAGATTTCCATGATTTTCTTTGAAGGTTTATGACAGCCTACCTGGGCTCTTTCTCCAGGTCTTACGGATTCTGTTGTCTTTCTTTTTCTGTTATTCTGATTAGACATACAAGTATATTTCAGATATATATGCACCAGTTATTTTCTGTCATCAATAAGATAAAGTGCAATAATTTGGAATTTTAAATTATAGAAAAAACATGCCTCAACAATCTGGGATTGCATCTGCATTTGTTGATCCTGCTGGTGTTGATGTTCTACAGTTGTAATCATTTGGTTTATCATCTGTCATAAAATTAGTTTGTTACAAAGAAAGTCAACAACTGGAAACATAGATTCATATGGAATATTTAGATAGCCTTAAGAAACATAATGTATATATCAGCTTGAATGAGATGAAAAAATGTTCATTCCTAGCTTTGATTAATAATGACAAACAATAGCTTATTCCATGAAGAGGGAAATGAAATCATAACACAAATTATTTCAAATGCAAAGGATCTTCATGAAAACCATAGTGTCCAATTCAAAGACCATAGCATAATTGCACTGGTCCTTTTCTTCTTCCCTTTTTAATTTTTTTGTGTTTCAATAATTTTCACAGGTACTTGAAAATTAACAACGACTTGCAGTCATCTTAAGCAACTAGTATACTTCAATCTCCATTTTTATAGAGTTTCCATCCTGGAAGCATAGTTATTATTAATACCCTTAAAACTCTCTCAGAGAAGTCTCACATGAAATCACATTTCACTGAAAAATCTTGTATTCTCTTGTATTTAAACTTTTGAATCCTTTGAGTTCAAAAATGACAACTGAACTTTACCATTGAAGAGAAAAGATTGTGAACTATGCTCTCTTGCATGATACATCATTTTGTTGCAAGATTTGTCCCTACTATTATCAAAATTTCAGCTTCTTCAAAATCCAAATTAGAACAAATATGTCTTTTGGAATATCAAACAATAGAACACAACTCCATACCCGCTTATCTTTATCACTTGATTCAGTCTCAGAAATCTTCGTAGTATTCCATTTGCAACAGTTTTCAGGAACTGTGGAAGTCTGATTTTTTGAAGTACCTGCAATTGCTTGAGCAAGGATTGCATCCTGATTTTGCATTTTCAACATTTGACGCTTCTGTAGACAATTTGGTGATTGCAAAGGTGAGGTTAGTACTTGGTTCTGTAGACCCAGCAAGTCTTGGTTTGTATCCAGTTAATAAATGAGATAATATCAACAACGAAGTTTCATGTACACTTCTATGGAAGTTCATAGAAAACTGAAAGCATATAGAATTTGCTGTTCAAAAGATTCTAGAAGCAAATTCCATCACGTACATTTATTGGCCATCCATTTAGTAGCACTATATTGAGAGCTTCATTGGTTTCTGCAAAGTAAACAAACCATCAAGATCTCAAAACAACGATATAATATGCACTAATCAGCTTGGGGGGAAGTTCTTGTTGTAAATAGTTGAACACAAATTTAATTATTTACATCTACATGGGGAACAGGGTACTAAATCATCAATTTCAGAGACTTAGTAAAACGTTTTTCCCAGAATTCTACACTAAAACCAAATTTTGGGTACAAGACAATATCCATGTAACATAATAACTTTATGGCTCAATCTTCTTTGGCATACATTTGATTAAGAGAAAACTGGTTTAAAGAAAAACACTCCAAAGTGAACTTCGTAGAATCAACATGAAACTTAAGGTAATGACTTCTGGGTCATAGTAGGGTGCCTCTTTAAGAGATCGTCAAACTAAAAATAAAGCAAAAAGTGTAATGCTATACTTGTATCTATTTTAAACAAAATAAGAATAACAGAGTCAGAGACAAGTCGCATGCATTTTCATATTATATTAGAATGCAAAGCTCTGCACAATTGAAAAAGTAGAGAAAGAAGAAAATAGGGTATAAAACAGCAAGACTTTCAAGATTCCAGAGCAAAAGGGAAAAAAATGGAAGAGCTACGATAATGGGTTCAAGAAATACTTGTTTCATGAAGTCCATCTAAAGGAAGCATTGTTTTTTGCATTACATCCAGTGGGCCCCTGGGTATATCCCTCTCCACACTCAAGCCAATTCCACTATCCTGAAAATAAATAAACTTGTTCGCTTATGCACTGAGTTTGTGATTCTCATAATTATATTTAGGTGAACTGGACCATACCTTAAGGACTTGCTTCTGGGCCTGCCTGCCTACTACATCTTGCGGTGGATAACTGACAAAACAGAGAACAGTAGAAAGAATAATGTAAAAAGACACAGTGATGGGAGTTTCATCGCTTCATAAAACCAATTTAAAAAGTAACAACAGTTAAGAATATACTTCCTTCAATTTAACAGAATTTTTCTTTTTTCTTACCAGAGCTGCTAACATTTTAAATTTGTATATATAAAGTAACACAGCCCTAGTGTCACATTAGATCAAAATAACCTTAAGTAAATTATTTCATATCACTGTGAAGGATGATACTGCAAACTCGCTTATGGGTTCAAGAGGAATAAGGAACTGCAGGAGTATGAAAGCAAAACACACAACATGAAACTAAACTAAAAAAGAAAAAAAATCAGACATTTTTGCGTAACTTTGAACCAGTCCCTGACAAGAATGTCAGGTTACTTTTTATAACATCATGCAAACTTGGTTCAACAGTTTCGGGCAGATACCCAAGATGCTCTTCTTTATTGTACATTGTTGAAGGTATTGCACAAACGGCTGGTTGAGTCATCATGTTGTTAAAGCTGGAGTTGACTTGAAATTGTGGAGTTCTGTGCTCACTCATTGATATCTGAGGGATTCTAGGAGGAGCATCATTCCTTGCATTATGTGTCATCATTGGGACCTGAAATTTGACAAATAAATTATTCTTTACTGCTTGAATAAAACTTTGAACAACACAAATAAGACCACATTATCATAAAGTTAGCAATACCACCTTACTAGAGGACCCTTGCCCGGTCTCTTGGTCCTTCCCTTGCCTAGAGAAAAATACATCAGAGAAAATACACCACCACTCATGCAGGAATCCATATGGAGAATCAACCACTGAATCTACAAAATTCATGTCCGCTCAATCAATTTCCAGCATGATTTAGAATGATAAGTGAGCATAGTACATCAATAGCTGGTAATTTATAATATTAATTGAACTGAAGTACATGAAATCATGAATATTAAGTTCAGTATGCAATGCAATCACTGAAATATGCCCAAAAAAAAAAGTGTGCATCCCATAGACATTACCACCTTCTCACAACAAAAGGATCAATAGCATGTTTGGATTTCAGTTTCAAAGAACTCAAGAGTACTTTTACTCCCAAAGCAAAAAATTATTCCTTCTTCATTTTGTATATTGGAATTTGGAAATGTGCATTAGAATTGGCAAAAGTATTTTCCCAACTTTTATCTAGTCTTAAACTTCTGAAAAAGACTCATAACAGCTTATTTCATAAGCATGTGATAAGCTAACCCAAACGCATAATTCTACTGCTTTTGTTTTTCTATTTTTCTATTTTTTTGTTATTAAAAGAAGGATTTTATTAACTAGTGTCTTAAGACATTGATTAAGAAATTAAAAGAAGAAAATATTTATTATGAATATTATAAGAAAACTTAAAAAAAATCAAGAATAATGTAATTTTACGTATTTTAATAAAAAAAAATTAATTCGTTAATCAATATCCTAAAAACAGTGGTTATTATTTTTCTATCTGAAATGCTGTAACTTAAGAAGTAAGAAAGAGAATAACCAAAAATTAAACTCAGAGAACTATTGAAAGAACCCTATAGGGTATTTAATCCTAATAGAGATAGTAGCTAGCGCTTCCAATGATTTCAACATAAAAAGAATAACAAATAAAATTAAAACAGAACAATTCTTTGTACGTGCGCGTGTGTGTGAATATATGCAATTGGATAGTACAGAGGAGTGGTATGACATACAAAGAGAGTGATCAGGAACTTGTGCTTCCATCTTGAAATTCTCAGCGGTGTTGTGCATTCCCCTTTTGATCAGATAATCATGCAAATATAATCGAAATCTACACAACCAACCAAAATTCAATATTAATTCAGCGTATTGAAACGACACGTAAATTGAAATAAAAAGTGGAATTTTTTACATATAAAAAAATAGACCTACATTTTATCAGGGTCCCAGCGATCAATGGGAGGCATGACCATGATGATCGATCGTGAAATCGCCTACGCTGGCCTGCCTCTGCGGTTCGGTGAAGGAGAAGAGAGGATTGGGAATTGAGTAATCGAACGAGAGAGAATGAAATGGGGAATTGTAACGGATGAGTTGGGAAGAGGAGTGCTGTGAACTGTGAAGTAACTAAGCGGCAAGCGACAGTGCCATGCAAAAGAAACAAACAAACAAATTTGGGTTTTAAGGTTAGTGTGACTGTGTGAGTGAGTGGGAGGTGTGGGTGTTATATACTATTGACTTGGATTGCATTTTCCTATCTTTTTAATGAGGTTTTGATTTCAATTTTATCATTTACACCATTTGGATAAAATTATTGAATAGATATTTTATCCATCAATCTTAATGTGATAAATATTTTTAAAATTCAAATTTAAAACCATTATCTATAACTATTACTGAAATCACTTATCTCATTTGATATATACAATTATTATTTCTAATTTATTCTTCAATTATTTTTAAAAATCAGTTATAATCACAAATAATTACAGTCTAATAAATTTTAACATAATAGTCATTACAATTACATCTAACTAAAAGAAATAAAAAAGATAATTAAGACACAAAGCATGAAATGTCTGTTTTACAACTAATTAAGATAAAATTATCTTGTTATTATTTAATTTTTGGATGTAAGTGAGATAGATTTGAACGAATTTTTCTTTATTTTTACCCATTTGAATTCAATTAAACTCAAGTAAGATTCAATGATATATTTTGTTAAAAAAATCAATAATATAGCTGACAAGATTAAACTAATATGATTCATGGAGCAAAAAAATCTATTTTGAAACATAATTAGTATTATTTTTTAAAAAAATAAGTCCCTAAAATTAAAATATAATCGGTTAATCCATTTTTTTTAAAATACTCCATCCATTCTTAATTATAAGACTTTTCAAATTAATTTACGTCTCTTAAGAAAAATAGTTAATTTAATTAATCATATTAGATTGATAAATAATTAAGTAATAATATATAATAATAAAAAATTAATACATCTAAAAAATTAGACAATGACCTTATAAAAAGGGATAAAAAAAATTATGCAAAAATGTTTTATAAATAGGAATGAATGAAATATAATGTAAATAATAAGATTAACAAATATTTAGAGATTAAAATAATAGTAAATGGTTAACTTAAAGATTTAGATGATATTTTAGGAATTTATTTATTTATTTTGAATTTCAAATATTAATGTGATAGTGTTATATGCTTTCAAGTAGAGGTGAGTATATGGATTTAGTTTCATGGATCGGCTCACAAACCTTGCGAACTTTATTTGGGGATTTATGGACTATCCATTTAATCCACCAAAGTGAAATGCCCAAATATTTTTAATTTGTTATGTTAAGATTTTGATCTTTCATTTAAGTTGTTATTATTAATTTGTTATGTTTAAAATATCAATATATTTTAGTAAGATGAATTTTAGCTTAAAAATGAAGTTAATTTGTTTTCTTTTAATTTTATACATTTTACACTTTTTAAAAATATTTTATTTATAAAAACATTTTTTCAAATTAATATTTGGGTATGTTGATTATAGAAGTGTTCACAGGGTTACCCACGAATCAGAATTGTCCCGAACCGATTTGGACAGTTTGGGTTAAGTCATTTATGTATTTGAGTCAAAACTGAATCGAACCAATCAAAACCGTTCATGTAAGGGTTGGATAACGAGTTTAGATCTATAGATCCGATCAAAACTGAACTGAACCGATCAAAATCAATCAAAATTTTTAGAGTTGTTTGGCTTTGTTTTAAATACTGTTAATATTGGACTCCAAGTGTTGGAATTGCAAATATTTATAATATTAACGAATCATATTTTATTCATTTGTTTCAGCAAATCTGGTTGTAATAGATCTGATTGCAACAAAGTTTATTGCAAGAAATTAGTTTGTAGAAAATAGTTATGTTTCAGACTATTATAATAAATGTCATTAAAAAATATTTTGTTTTAATTTGTATTAGTCTATTTTAGAATATTATGTTAATGATATTAAATGAATCAATTTTACTACTTTCACACATTTGATAATATTGTGTAAGTGTAAATAGTCACTTTCATATTTGAATGTGTAGAGTCTGACAAATTCGTTCTCAAAAGATAAAAATTTAAATTTTAGTTCCCGAAAGTGAAAAATATATGACAAATTCATTCATATGTTACCATTAAGGAAAGACCCTATGTGACATAGAGGGACGAAAATGTCACAAAAATAATTACCAACATGACTGCTGAATTAGATTGGACCAAAATATTAGTAAGTTTTCATTAGACCAAAATGTTAGTAAGTTTCCATTGGACAAAACATTTGTTTGTCTTCTCAAATCATTGACACATTATTGGAACATAATAGTATCATAAGATATTTTTGTCCAATGGAAACTTACTGTCGTTTTGGTCAAATGGAAATTTATTGACATTTGATTCAATCTATTATGCAACCATGTTGACAATCATTTTTTTGATATTTTCGTTCCTCTGTGTCACATAGGCTCTTTCATTAACGGTAATGGACGAAAGTTAACATATTAATAAATTTAATTTGTCACACTTTTTTCACTTTTGATGACTAAAATTTGAATTTTGATTTTTCGGGAACAAATTTGTCAGATATCTATACATTCAGGGACGAAAATAACTATTTACTCTATTATGTTAATTATATTGAATATTTGGATGAATCATAATATAAAATAATAGTTCTAAAAAAAAGATCAAATTTAAATGAGTAACCCATTGGCCCAAACCCTTCATGAACAGGTTGGATTTAAAAAAAAAATCTTCTTAAAATTGAACCGAACCAAATCAATCAAATTTGATTAGATTAGATCCTAAATTTAGTCAAAATCAATCCGAACCGATCGACGAACACCCTTAATTGATTGGTTTGTTTATTCACTTCCCGGTTGGATACAAATCTTAAGAAATCCTTTATGTCGTAGATTCTACTTATCTTATCCATGTAAAATGTGATCTTCATGAATTGAATCTTAAACAGATCGAACTAATTTATATATCCATCCTACCTTCAAGTGTCCAAATGATGATTTACTCTTGCGAAAAAATTGGGAAACCTTATTAAAAAAATATCTTTTGTAAAATTGGAATTGGCATATTTTTATCACGTTGTCTTATAACTTTGTTGCGAGCTAAAATGTCTCAACATGTTTTGTGAAGTGGATGGTTGTGATCTGAAGTGGAACCACTAATGAATTTCACCTGTTTTGGTCCATTTGCTCTTACATCACTGGCTTATTGCCATCTCATTGACTCATTTTGGTATTCTTTTCTATAAATGAAAATTTCCTTTTCCTTTAAGACGCAGAAATAGAAAATTGTCTCTCATCCAAAAGACAAAAGTAATTAAGAATTGAGGCATGTTTAATAGCCTCTGCTGCCAAATATGTTGTGGGGGCGTTCCTGATACACCTACCTTCCCGGTTCCCCTCTCTTAATAATAATTCTATTTGCCTACTATTAGGAAAAAAAAAAAAAAAACAGAAGTACCCCTACTCTTCGACCAAAAAAAATATAATAAATACCGTGAATAAAAATACACTTACAATTTGATTATTAATGTAAAAGCATTTATATAAAGTCGCCAGAATAAAAATAGGTCAAATTAAAATTATAAAAAATATTGAATACATTTTCTCTTCTTGAGTTTTTCATTTATCTTTTAAATTTGATTTTTAAATAATCAATTATCATTTTTCATTAGTTTTTGTCTGTTATAACGGGAAAAATAATTAAAGGAAAACATATTAGTACATGAACAAACTCCATTAATGGAGTAATAATTAGAGGGGTGATTAGTAGCTGAAGTTTAATTCAAGATTCAGTTAGAACAAGAATTTGGGGATAATATGAGCATCGTTGAAATCACAACGTTAGGCTTCCTTGCCTAATTAGCCTCTTGAATTGTTGTTGTATGTCCTATAAATTTGTTTTCTGCAAAGTAATTGATAAGCGCTGCGCTATAACTAAAAAGATCTCTTATTTACCTAATAACCAAAAAGAAATATACTATTATTTTGTAGAAATTTAAGTGAAAACCTCTAAAGCCTAGGCCTAGGCTCATAATATCTATACTTCATCCCTTAATTTCCTTGTAGCACTTCCTTGTAGCACTAAGTACCTGTATAAATCTTTAATTTGACTTTGTGACACGTATTTGAACAATGAATAGGACGAATTTGAATCCTGCAATCCCATATATGTATTCTATATCTTCCATTTCTATTTGAAAATACTAAATTCCCATTTCATTGTTATGAAACATCTATTTCATAAGTTATTTTTTAATGTTATGGAATATTTATTTTTTTATTGTTAAGAAACACCTTTTGAAAGACAAAATTATTTTTTATTATTATGGAACACTAATTCTGAAAATTATTTTTACTGTTTTAAAACACCTATTCTTGAAGTTATTTTTTAGTGTTATAAAACACTTATTTCAAAAAACAAAACTATTTTGTACTGTTATGAAATAACTAGTTCGTAAACTATTTTTTATTATTATGAAACATTTATTCTGACCTATTCCAAAATAATATTATATGAAAATGATAATTTGAGATTCTAAAAAATTTGAGAAGTGCAGGATTCAATATTGGAGGTGCAGGATTCAAAATGCTAAGCCCAACCTACCTGTAAAATACAGACCCACCTTTAAAAAGGTCAACTTTAAAGCAATCCATTTAGGGCCCTGAAATAGGAAAAACGAAAGAAGAAATAAAAAAAAGAGTCAAAACCCAGTTACAAAATCTAATAAGCAGGGAATTCACAAAACCCAGTTACAAGTATAAACTCATTCACAACAGGAGCTAAAGCTCAGAGGATAACTGGTTTGACATATGATACGTACGAGTATCCGATTCTATCTTCCAAACAAACGTAGACGTTCCAAATTTCTGCTTTCCTTCTTACCTTTCCCTTTTTTTTTTATAAAAAAAATAATATTATATTTGTTTTTTGCATTTGCTAAATATTGACCTCACTTTTGATTTTATGCAAAATTAAAGGTGGGATCAGGCTTAAGAAAATTGTTTTTACTGCCACCACAAGGGTTAAAGACATATGGCATCATTTACTTGGCTTTCCTACGCAATAAATTTTTGGATATAACATACTCAACCATAATTCTGGCATCAGATATGTCTTTACATTTTATATCTCACCGTAGATAATCTCATATATATCAGCAAACATGGCTAGTAACATGTTTCAGAAATATGTGTCCACTTCTAAGAATGACGATTTCCTCCTCTAACTATACATATTTTACATGCATATCCTAGAACAGATGATTAAGAAAGGAAGTGCAGATTTCCATGAGATAAAAAATGGAATGGAGGATACTTCATCCACTTTCTTTGAAATTCCTCAATTCATTCAAGAAATGACCGAAACATCTCTATGCATAAATGCACACATCTTTCCTATTTTGATGCTTGGTATGGAACCAAAGTGCACAAAATGACATAAAGGTGTAGAACTCTGAAACAAAAGTTTCAGATAGAAGTTCTAACTTCTAATTTCCCATGAATGTAGGCCCTCTGATATTAGGATCTGACTGGAGTCTCCACTCTTTCTCCTTCAGACACTCTAGTAGAGACTTTGGCTCATTTCTCAGGTCTGTCACTGCACCACACCCATAAGGGCTTGGTCTTTGAAAATTGTTGTAGACGCTGCCTTTGTGCTCACCAAAAGCAGACAAAAAACCTGGCTGCACTGGTGGGGGCCCTGGGGGCTCCATGTAAGTGTACTGGTTAGAAGACAAAGGGGGGTTGTTGTTCAATCTATCAAATTGACCAAACCTGTAAGTATCATGGTAGAGGAAGTTGACATGATTTCCAGGACCAGGAGTATTCAAATGAGTGGGTTGCATGTAATTGTTAGTCCTTTCAGGTTTGTAATTTTCTCTGTACCAACGAAGCCATTCTGAAGAAGTCATTCTGCCAGGTGGTGGATATCCACTTGATAGAACAGGAAATCTAGGATCATATCCATGTGGTCCATAAGTAGAACTCCAATCTGGATAACCAGATTTTGGTACCGAGTTGTCAGTAAATAATGGAGAAGATAAACTAGATTGTGCATCACTAAACCATGCAGCATTATCAGGTAGTAATGGAGCAGAAGGTATTGGAAGGGAATATGTAGCAGAAGAGGAGTAATGGGAGTTTGAAGACTCATCCACTGAACTTGTGATTGAATTCTCAGCTTTATTGATGGAAAGACTGGCCAAAGATGAAGAGGCTATTTCCTCAATGGGCTGCAACCTGTGCTCACTATGGCCATTTGTCCCATTGTTTCTGTTGGGGCTAAAGCTTCCTCTATCAAGGACCCAAGCATTGAGAGAAGGAGGGCCAGCAGAGATTGGGGCTTCTGAGAAACTATGTGCATTTGATTCCCTTGTTGAAGGTTCTTGCTGTTTGAATGATTTGTCACTCTTGACATCCAAAATGCTGAATTCCCATGGATCACTTTGAGTTTGAGCTGGATTTTGTGCCATAAGTAGAGAACTAGCTCGGCGCAAACAATCATCGGACAGTAAGTTTTGGCTGTCCTTGTCTTTTGGTGACATCTTGTCATCAGTTGAGATAGAGGGGTGTGATGGTGCTGAGTTATACCTTGTGAGAGGTCTGAAGAGAATAACTTCCTCTTCTTCCACTACAGAAGATTTTCCATTGGTGCTGGAGCTACTTAGATTATCCTTTATCATCCCTTTACCATGTTCTCCTGTGTCTTTGTTGGTTTTCTGATTAGGCTCTTCCAATTTTGTGCTATTGCCGTTGGACTGCACATTTTCTGTTTCTTTCTTGTCAAGATCTTGATCTGATCTAGCCACATAAAAATTACTTCCTAATTTATCACATGTAATCCACTTCTGCCAATTATTTGAACTGCTTGCTATCTTCATTGCTGCTCCTCTGATGCGTTCAGTACGCAATTCAATTCCACTTTCAAAGTTGTCTATGTGTTCCCAATTACCGCAAAAATCCAATGAGAGATGTGAACAAGCTATAGGTACAAAGCCCCTCAACTCATAATCCTCCCAAAGAGGAGTTCTATGGAGATGCTTCTCGGTTTCCTTTTTATCATCCTTTAGTTGATTTAGAAGTGCAACAAACACATCAAAAAAATAAGAAATAGCTATTGTACTCTTTTGATCGGTTGCACATACTTCATGTATGCTTGAACACCACTCCACAAAAACAAGCACTGAGGGCAACAAGGGGCAATGTATCAAAGAACTAGCCTTTAGGCATCTTTCAATGAAACGTCCCATCAAGCTGAATGCAGCAGTTAATGCCAGCTGTATTAACTGTCCATCATTTTTGTTTTCTGATTCATCTTTTCCAAGTTTATCAATCAGATTCGTTAGGGAAAATATGAGAACAGAAACTACTTGTATAGCTCGGAAAGGACCTCTTCTGGCCAAATCCATTTGACTATAGGATTCCAACATGATCTTTAGTTCTGTATCTTCTAGCTCCATCGTTTTATCCAACTCTCCAATTGTAGATGCCAATGCAATAGAGAATTCCTCTAAACTGCTTCAGGAGATAAGGGGTAAACGACATCAGAACACATAATAAAAGGAACTAAAAGTACACATTAATATACAATCATACATTATATGGGTAATTGTTGCCTTGAACAATTTGGTCTGGCACAGTCTAACATAAACAAACAATGCAGGCATATGATGACACAACTTTGAATAAAGACATAATACTCAATACTAGCATAATATGGAATCCAATGTATACGTTTGCTCTCTCAAAATCAACTGCAAAATTTATTTATCTGTGCAGTTTAACTGTTCATTAGTGCTTCAGAAGATACAGGCCCAAAATCAGCTTCTTCTTTAAATCCCTTAAACAGTTCATAACTCAGAAGAGTAACTAGATTTCTAAATATTTTGCACTGCCAATAATGAAAGTACTTTTCTTTTACTCTCCCTCTAATTTATAAGTGACATGCATGCAGCAATAATCAGTATAATTAGAAACTTATCATCAGTATCTTCCTTTTGAGGTAGATAAGGTGTAAAATAGAAAAGCTCTTTATATGATACTCGCAACATAAAATGTATCCACACACAAGGAAATGTAAATATTAACTGCTTTAAGGCTACTTGAAACGCTACACAATAAATTAGTTATTCACTGTGAACTTAGCACATGCGTACAAGAAATACTAGTCAAGGATACAGTGAATATGAATGACTCAATTTGACAAGAGGGAAATACAAAGAGTAAAAAGGCAAAGACAAAATGGCAAGAAAATTTTAAAACAAAATAAAATGAATCCAAGATATACCTTGACGATATGAAGAGGAAGCTTATTGTTCTGACCACGAGAGACCATAACTTTGCAAAATGATTACTTTTGCCTTCAAACTTGTTGCAGTTTGAGCTATCATCTTCCCATTGTGCCTTGGTCTCTTCAATTCTTTGGAAAGGTTTCAAGAAATCTAAACAGATTTTGCTGGAAACATATTCCAGAGGAGATGACCTGTTCTGCAAGATCATTAGAGACACTTGAGAAGATGAAAGTATAAGAAGCTTAGAAACATTGAACAATAGATAGAATGAATTGCAGTGTATTAAAGAGCTTTTATATCATATTACCTTCTCAAACAACAAGATAAGATTGTTCCAGGCATCAGGAAAAGGTTCTTTAACAGCTAAACTTCTTACACAATGGTAAAGAGCAAGAAATTCATCACCAATATATGTTGCCAGTACAGCCAACTGAGAATAAGCAAGGTTATCATAATTTGAAAAAAGGAAAACATAAATAGAGGATAAAAGTTTCACTTATGTAACACTGAAAACGATAAGAAACAGTTACTTGATTATGTGGGTTACCACTGTCTGGCCAAATCCTTGTTGCTTCCAAATAATGGGCGGCAGCAACCGACCAATTATGTTTTTTAGTATCAGGGTTTTCACATTGTTGTTTATACCTGGCAAGATCCCCCATACAAACTAAGCAGCGATGACATAAATACTGGCATTTCTGCATGACATCTGGTTCAACAGAAGTAGAGTTCCAACCCTTTTTATAAAACAAAGCCTCCACTGGGACTCCATAATGTTTTCTAAGTTTTACAATTAGAGTTTGGTAAAACTCAATAGCTTCTGTCAGAAATATCTTGAATAACTTTAAATGATTGCAATTGTCTCCCTGCACAGCACGATTTTGTGGCATTCCTGATTTTTTGCTCTCCACATTACCAGAGCTTTTCTTTATTATTTTGCGAAATTCATCAATATGCTTATAGTGCAGCTTCCACAAGGAATATTCAACATCCTGAAGTTCTGAGAGCATGAGAT
Organism: Glycine latifolia; assembly: GCA_013407115.1. Classification (NCBI taxonomy): domain Eukaryota; kingdom Viridiplantae; phylum Streptophyta; class Magnoliopsida; order Fabales; family Fabaceae; genus Glycine; species Glycine latifolia. Next base: position 6,428,609 of record CM023955.1, on the reverse strand, counting down.
TACTCAAGATTATTCTCTCATAACTAGACCGGACCTTGTGGTACAAGTCTTGAGCATCAGAGTGCAGAAGGCCTTTGGAATGGATCAATGCCCACAACTGCTTTTCAAAATTCCCAATCTGAAAAATGAACATTAGAAAAAGTTGAAAGGATATCTATTAAGTCACATTTCCCAGACCTGATCCATAAAAAGGAATACTAGTTTCAGAAAGTCACCTCTGAGAGAACCTTTTCTTCTTTATGAATTCCAGGCGAAAGCGATGGATTAGTTGCCATGGTCGCTGAAGGGCCTCCTTCAAAAGTGATGCATCTGCTTAGCACAAACCAGACCTATTAGTTAGTAGTACCATTCTTGGTACAATGATAGGGAAAAAATTTCAAAAACTAACCGCAAAATATGAATATAAAAATGTTAATCAGCAGCATGGTTGAAAGTGTAGATATAATGATGCCAGAATGACACATGAAATTTAGTTCCGATGCTAAAATTTAAGTTTCTAGAGCATTGAGAGCTTTTGATGTTCTATTCAATGTATCCATGGAAATTTTTATTGGATTCTACAACTACCATATAACTCAAAACTTGGATGAACTTTTATAGATCAATGACTGTGGTCAATGCAACCATTGATGCAATTGCTCCCCCTTATTTAACGCAATACATAGCCACCATTATATGAAGTACACTTCTGTCATGTGGTTTTTATTAAATTCAAATATAAGCACAGAGTAAGTTCTTTATTTTGTGAGAACAAAGCATGCTAGACTCCAATGTTCATTTCAACATCAAGCCAAATTTAATGACTGAAAAAATGGGTAGATCGACACGAGTTTTAAGAGAAAGGGTCAGTTTGAGGTCCCTTTAAAAATGAGAAAGAAAAATTCAACGATGCGCAATAAGAAAAAAAATACTGGTATAAAATAAGCAAAAAAGAAAAGGGACTAGCCCCTGAATTTTCCACCCCAAATTTCAAGGGATACCAAACCGACAAAAAGAATAACAGACAATTAAGCACATGGTACCAGGAGCCCAAGTACCTTTTTTTACATTCAGGGAAAACACGCATCCCTAAGTACAATAACTAACAAGGTTGTGATCTATGCAGATCACTTCTTAAGAAAAGAAACCACAGTGACCTTATTTGTGCAGAACATAATCATCATCTTTGAGGATAAGTACATATGAAATAATTCAGGAAAGAGATAACCATGTTTGAGAAAAGAAAGTATAAAGAATACAAAATAGCTCAATACGAGATTTTTGAGAATTAAAGTATCAATCAGACTTGCATAGCAATTTTCGACCTCCCCAATATCCATACTACACACTAAAATACAACATAAGGGGCAAACATGGGAGAACAATAAAGTTTTGAGGAGTTGCAAGTTTCATGACCAGACCTAGAATTGTTAAAATTAAACTGCCACCACAACCAAATAGCACCAACAATAATATAAGAAAAATCCACATCAACGAAGAACAACACAGCTTAAACAAAAAAAGAAGAAGAAAAACAGACTTCGTTATCCTTTAAGGTAAATTAAGAAACTGCACTCTGAAGATGAAAGATAAGAATTTAGAAAGCAAAGATTACCAAATGAAGAAGATATTCATGAGTGAAAAATTGTAACTGCAGTTAGCCAGCTGCAACAAATGAAGTAGAAAGTGAAAGCAAGAACATTGATGGAAGCGGAGAAGGGAAGAAGCAAGAAGAGTTGGACCACTTGCAGGGGTTTCAGTCGTGAAACAGACAAAGTAAAAAGGTGGGATTATGATGAGGAGACTGAATACAAGACAACAATCTTAACCATATTCTGGCTTTTCATATAGTTTTTTTTTTTTTCCTTTCTACTTGTCAATATAAATGTAAAACGAATAAATAAAGTGCTTTATCATAATCTATTTCTATGACTAAATATGAAGGATCACTTTGTGAACCAAGACAAATTATCTGTGTGCCTCAGGACACAATGACTTGTAGTGATTCACGGTATACATGATCAATTGTACAAAAGGTCAATAACGTAGTAAAAACACATTTTACATCAGATAAAACATATACTTTGACCTTATGTGGAAACACATTTCAATTTCCTACATAAAGCGTTTTCAGAGAAATAATAAGAGTTTAATTTTATCATTTTGACATAATTCTTCATTACTTAAAGTATTGTATTGTTTAAGAAATTTCTCCCCCAAAAGTTTTAGGGACAATCATGTAATTTCAATTGCATAAAAAAGGTAACCAAAATTTTAAATTTTAAATACAATTAAAAATAACAAACTTAAAAATTAAAGATACAATTAAATGATTTATTTGATTCATTGATGTAATTAAAAACTGTTACAATTCATTAAATGTTGATTTAAAATACAAAATCAATTAAGATTTTCTATTTAAAATATTTATTATACTAATATATCCTTTATTACTTAAAGTAATATACACTATAAAAAATCTCCCTCAAAAGTTATAGGGACAATTAATTAATTTCAATTGCATAAAAAAGTATCAAAAATTGAAAATTAAAAATACAATTAAATTATTGATTTAATTCATTTATGTAATTAAAAACAGTAACATTTGAAATGCAATTCATTAAATGTTGAGATATTGGTTATGTCAAAAAATGATTGTGAACACTAGAATCTTCCCATGACTAACTGTTGTTATGAGAATTGGTATTCAGCTTATATCTAAGACGGTGTATAACCATTCAGTCTCGAGTTTAAAGGGAACAAAAACTATATTCTACTTAATTGGTGGAGGTCAAGCCCATAGGTTGTGGGTTAAAATCTTGAGCCTGGTCTAAATATGGAATTATGAGAGGATTTAATAATAATAACAATTACTATTTTAAAATTATATTTATAGTAGCTTTTAATTTTTTTAATCATAATATTGATCCGAAATAATCTAAAAAAATAGTGATTAATCAGAAATGAGTAGTCCTAATGACTAATATATGAAATTATATTTTTATACCGACAACTTATCAAAAAGTAATCTTAAATAATGGTGTCAACCAATCAATTATCCGAATTGAAGTTGATTAGTTAGTCCATACTGTTAACTAAAATCTCTGTACCTTCACTGACACAAACGTTCTACCAAAGCTGAAACCAATTACAAAGAAGGCTCGAACTATAACATCACAATTCGAATAAAAGAGACAAATACCATCACACAAAAAAGTGAAGAAAATAATAAGATATACATTGATAATTTAAAATAATTTTATATTATTATTGAATTATAAATTATTATATACAATAAATCTGTTAATTTTTATAATAATTATTTTAAAAAACATCATATTAACAATATTTTTTTATTAATTGAGACATTATAAATTTTTTTACACAGATATCACAAATTTTTTTAAAGTTAACAGTTAAAAAACTATACAGTCCGTTAAGCCTAATACATTTAATTCTTATATTTACTTATGAATTTTTAAAAGGATTTCCTAAACCCCACATGAACCGTTAGCTCACTCCTAAATGTTAAAAAAATCGGTAATAAAAATTCAAAGATAAATATTTTACCTATTAATTTTTTATTAGTTTAACATATATGAATAATATTTGTTAATGTATTCAGTTTTTACATTCTCATCAATAAACGATTAAACAAGAATTTTTCTTTTATTGCTAAACATTGCCACATAATTATGTGAGTAGTACTTTCATTTGGTGGGGGATATGACAAAGGTTTGACTGCACATGTGTGCATGATCGAGTGGCCGTGCTGAAGGGTAGTTGGGAAGTCATGAATTTAATTCAATTTCCAAATACTCTCATAAACTGAAGAATGTCTTTAGGTGAGTGGCTGAGCCACAAGACTCACAACTTGGCTAAAGAGTCATCTGATAAATTGAAGTAGCATAATATTTTTTATTTAAATAATTTATGGAAAAATGCATTCTGAGTCTCATATGCATAAAATTTAAAATAAATGTTAAATTACAATATATTGACGGTATAAAAAAATTGTATATGTATTATCTAATTACAAATGGTCGTATATATATAACAATTTTTTTAATTTTATATAATTATTTTAAAATTATATATAAAATAATTTTTAACTAGTTGACAATATAAATGAAAGTTAAATTCTTAAAAAAAATCTTTATTTTAGAGGCATCTCGATCTAACAATTTTTTGTATAAAAGATGAGACACCAATTAAAATAGTATCCTTAATTTGCTGATAATGCTATTCTATATATGTGACCAGTAATTAGAATAGTTAGATGATTATTCATGTTAATAATCTCTCTCTTATATATATATATATATATATATATATATATATATATATATATATCACATGATAATATTCAATATCACTCTTGCAAAAGAGTATTTATGAGCTAGGATTTCTTAGCTAAGTTGGGAGCTTCTGAGAGATTTAAGTTTTTTTAAACTCCTCGTCCACGCCTTGCTCATTGGCTTTATGGCGGATTGTACAGGAGCTGTTCATTGAGATTATAGTTTTGTTTGTTGCTTCGCATTTCTTTGTAACAAAAAAGAAAGAGTATTTGCTAACACAAATATATTCCTATCATTATCATTATCATACAAAAATCCAAACGGTGAATTCTTTTCCATGACTGACTGTTGCAAAAAGAGTTATATATAGCAATATGTTTTTCTTGGGATCGATCTTTCCTTTTTATATCAATTATGCCACCAAATTATCTTCGCATTGAATTAACGTTTCAGATAGACATCAGCTTTTGACTGGCGTTTTGATTGTCTCATACCTAAAATAAAAATAAATAGGTCAATTTAAAACTTGCACGCTTTATCTTACCTGTGTGAATAAATCCAAAGAAAAGCTACCAAACTGAATGTTAAACGCATACATTAAAACATATATTGCTTCAAATTATTTATATTTCATCAAAGCGGTTTGCTTTAAATTAAAAACAACATATGTTAATTACTTTATACTTATTTATATCGTTAAAAGTAATTTATTTCTTATACTCGTAAACTTTGATTCTTCCACATATGTATATATGTGTCAGAGATGTGAGTCATTGATGGAAGTGTGTAGAAAGAATTTTCCGTACGGAAAAGCAAACCACAAACCACGCGTTGCATGCCTTTGTGTTCATGATCATGAGCATAATCATCTCACCAATTTGGGGTTAGTTAATATCCCAACCCACTTTCTAGTCACACGAGTTTGGTTCAGAAGGATGGAGACACAACCTAAAAGATCACTAACTTGGATTATAAAACATTTTCTATGCATATAAAATATTAATGGATATAGAGACGTTAGGGCTGGGGGGTCCTACGTAGTTGTTGTTTGGTTAGTGATTTGATATCCGTTTCATGGCGAAATTCAAAGTTGATATTATTCATGAAACATGTTCCAGGGTCCCACTTGTCTCGTCTCCATCCTACAGCAAGTGCTTATAATTGAGGTGATCATCTCTGCTAAATATCGTGCTCTTTGATTGTGAATTGTTATGTTCTTTTGATCTCATTACTCATAGTATAGAAATTAATATGAAGGAACCAATTAAAGAACTGAAAGAAGTTAAAGGGTATATAGCTTCCTCGCCTTCTTCAGTGATTTGCAATTAATTTTCTAGTAATGCTAGATGCAGCTATATCTGCTGCATTGGTTATATTGTCTATCATTTGAGCTCTATCTTTTATTTTACTTTAAAAAAAAGTATCATTTGCTAACGAATAAACTTAAGTTTATCTAATTTGACCAAAGTAGCTTCTCAAATACAATATATGGGTCTATATTAATTATATGATTTATTATTTTTTATACATAATAATACGATTTATTATAATAACATTTTATGTCGATAATAAATATTATATTTCTACACTCAAGAAGATAACACATAAATTAAAAAATGTAATAAGTATCTTATTTATATTAAAATTATTTTTAAATTTCTAATATGACATTTACTGTTATTAATTTGTTATTTATATTAGGTGTATAAAATATTTAAGGATTAGATAAGGACAATTATAAATATATGAATTAATATTATCTTAACATTTTCCTTAAAATATGTATCTGAGTCTAATTTAATCTTATAAAATCAGCGTATAAGGGACGCATACGTGAATGCAAAATTTTATTTTGGCTGGAATTTTATTGTTGCCGGAATAAAAATTTAGCAATACTGTTTGATTAAGGAAGATTTGTTGGAGTCTGATTATTTGTTGGAAAGCCTTAAACAACTTTCTAACGTAACCGAGTGTGATATATTTCTCTTTCTATATCCTCTAATTTAATGCGTGGATATAGTTTTATACAAGTGTTCAGGTTGCTGATGTACCACCTGGATGATATCTACGATCTCTCATTTGGAGTCTACCCATTTCATAATTTTAATGAAAATATTGTTATAATCTTACGAGGTTAACAAATTTCACAAGCATGACATATGGCCTAAAATAAACTAAACAACTTTGTTGACATTTGTAAATGAAAAGGCAATTTTAATTGTGTCCTACTTATAGAAAGTTACTGTTAAATTTACGAAGCTTATTTATGATACACAGGACAAGACAAGAATTTATTGTATAAGGTTTAATGAAAGTTTAATTTTCTTTTAAAAATAAAATAAAACATAATTTAATATTATACAAAATATTTACGATCACAAATAAATTTCGATACTTTTCTCCGTTTAAACCATATCTTACTTGCATGTGCATGTAGTCCACGTTAGCTAAATCCTTTGTATTAACTTATCATGTATGTGTGTGTATATATATATAAAACGTGTCCAATGAACCAAAGCGTGAAGCGTTAAAATGAGTTTGACAGACATATTTCTATGTATGTTTGATAACTAGTGTTATTAGGATGGTATTGATTAATAAATCAAAGGGAGAAAATATTTATAGTATAAGTCATAGGAGAGTGTACAAAAATTATAATAATACATTTTTTCATCTCTTAGTTTAAAAAAATTTATTTTAAATTTTTTAACTAATATTTTTAAGACACCGATTATAATTTCTCTTTTTATAATTTTATGCCACTCTTGAATGGAAATTTATTTTGCTAGATGGAAGTCTCACTGTGCACAGATATCCTACGTCCAAGTGAAGATGCTACTTAACTAGTGGCAAAGATGACTTTTTGACCCAAGTTGTGGCTAAGGTTGGAGGACAAATTCTTCCTAATCCTTCTATATATATATATATATATATATATATATATATATATATATATATATGGATGTTTGTGGGTTGTGTTAGGTAGATTTTAGTCAAATTTAAGACTTAATTCAATTAAATTTAATTGGTTTGTTTTGGTTTAATTTTTATAATTTTTTTTAAAATTTAACCCAATTTAATCCATTTATAAATTATTTGATTTAATTCGGACTAATGAGTTACCTATTTAAATTTAATTTTTTTCTTTGAATTATTATTTTATATCATAATTCATTCAAATGTTCAATACAATTAACACAATATTATCACATGTCTGAAAGTAGTAAAACTGATTCATTTAATATCATCAACATAATATTCTAAAATAGATTAATACAAATCAAAATTGATGTGTAATTATACAAAGATGGATAAGATAATAAATGAAGATATCCGACAAAATATAGCAATAGTACTAGTGAGTGAAAAGAGAAGTAGAGATAGACCGAAACTTATCTGAGAAAAGGTAATTAAACAAGACTTAATGAAGTGAGATATAGATTGGCGGAATATGTATCTTAAGACGGAATTGAGAAAAGTTATAAGCTTGGTGAAAAGTTAGACACGTTATTATCTCTATGTTTCATATGAGTTCCTTTTTAGTTTTTTTTCATTCATTTTTCTCATCCTTCTTTCACCCTTCTTTTCTTTTATCTTATTTTTCTTTTGAGACTAATAGAAATTAAAACAACATATTTTTCAATGATATTTACTATAATAGTTTGAATCACAACTATTTCCTAGAAACTAATTCCTTGCAATAAGTTTTGTTGCAACTAGATTTATTGAAACAAATGAACAAAATATGATTTATTAATATTATAAACATTACAGAAAAAATAAATATGAAAAAAAAAGATAAAACAAATAACAATGTACCTAAAAATAATACCTTAATAAATTTCAACACTAGTAATCACAATACTTGCATTTCCAACATTTGGAGTTCCAATATTAATAATATTTAAAGTCAAATCAAACAATTCTAAAAAAATGATTGGTCTTGATCGATTTTGATCGATTCGATTTCGATCATATCTATAAATCTAAACGCGTGACACAACCAATATTATAATTGTTATTTATACATAAATTATGCATTTAAATTACATAGTATTTATCTTCTTTTTCATCTTTTTTAACGCTTCTTTTGTGATTGAAAATATAAGAATTTAACTTGTATGAGCTTTTATCCAATAAATACTAAAATTAGTTGATTTACATTGTGTTGGTTGGATTTTCTTTGTAGGATTAACATTAAAAACTTGAAAGATGGATTGAGAATTAGGAGTAGCGCGCGCATATGGGTTTAGCGTGTCACCAATATAAAAAAAACTCAATTAAGCAAAGTTTTGATATAAAAGGGGGAGCAATAAGAGAAAAGGAAGGAGAGGCCGAAGAGAAACATAAGGCACAAAGGATAGAAAAATTCACTCTACAAAAGTGGACTGATGTCCCTTTTCTACCCATTTTCTTCATTATCTACCATTATCTTATGTTTTCTTTGTTTTGTAAACCTCTCATGACAATAAGAGGTTAAATCACTCATTGTTTGAGGTTCAGCAACAAAACACACTTGATATAACAATTTTCATTATCTATTTAATGCAATTTTCATATTATTGTTATTTTCTGAATATTCTGTCGTGTTTACGGTCTCATCATCCATTTGCATGTAATGTTAAAAGGTTTATGCATGGGAAAATGCCTATACTCTGAGAACTAGGAAAGAACATCTAGATAATCCATATTTAGGGATAAAATGACATTGTTTATCCTTAAATATACATCTTTATACTTAATGCAAATTATTTAATGTAGCTTGTTGAGGGATTAGGGGTGAAATTATGTAATTTAGGCTATTTCATATGAGAGATCATGATTAGAGTAAATTAAATGGTAAATGTAATATGTAAACTAATATTAAATAGTAAAAATCATTAACATTGTATCAAAAATAATTTTGATAGGTTAAACATCCAATATATTTACGCATATTATCATCTACAAATCTTAAAAAAATATTTTGTTAATTGTTTACAAATAATCATATACAAATTTTGAATATAATCAAAGTTCATATGGACTTGATACTCTAATCTTATCGTTTATTACTACTTTGATGAATTGATACACTTATAAAAAAATTAACATAATATATAAACAATTTTGATTAATTGAATTCAATTTTAACTCAAATACATAAAGATTCTTTCCCAAATTATTCAGATGAGTTTAAATTACTTCAAATTCACAAGTAACTGATAGCCATAAATATCCCTGGAGCGTTGTGAATTATGAATTGTATTAGAGGCTTTCTTTCCGCTGTCGTGTGGGTGGAGAAAATGCAAACACAACATGCTTAGGTACCTATTTTACACATGATGTAACGGAAGACACTTTTTAATTCTTTGTTTTTCACTCGTGGATGTGTCGTGTCCTTCACGCATTTGGTAAGATTTCCACCGCTATAGGGGAATCCTAGGTTACATTGTTAACTAGCGGGGAGGTGATTGGGATGCAGCAAGACAAATTGTTGACAAACTGAGAAACACAACATAGTATAAAAAGGAGGAATAAATATTCAATTTTATCATTGAAATACTATTCTTTCTCCTAAAATGAAAATATATTTTTTCTTAATATTAGAAATTATACTAAATAATCTCTTAATATTGAAAAATCTTTCAAACTAATCCCTTAATTTTAATAAAATTAATATATTAATTATAGACACTAAATGTGTATATATTTAATGCTTAAGGAATTGCTTATACAATTCTATTACTTTAAGAACTATTTAAAAATAATAATACTTAGTGAAATAAATTAGTGGTTTTATTCTAAAAAGAAAGGAAATAAGGAAGAAAACACCATGCATGGCAAAACTAAAAGTAGGGAGGTGGGGGTTGGGTTTGGTTAATCATCAATTTGTTTTTGTTTCTTTTGAAAAATTCATTAATATAGTTATTATAGTAATAATATTTTATTATTATGTCTTAATTTTATTTTAAATATTTTAGATAACAAATAATATTTATATGAATGTATTTTGGATTTTTTATTTTAAAATTATTTTTAGTGGGTTCATTCAATAATCCTTCATCCTACTTCCTCTTTTTTGACAAGTCAAATGTTAAACTACGACAAGGGTTTTCAATTCAATCCATTTTATTAAAAGTGAGTATGCTTGATTTACCTCATCCCGCTTTTGTCTGGTCAATGGCATAATAGGGCAACGGGAGAGGAAGGATCCATTTTATCACTCCTAACTAAAAGAGATTAAAAAAGTTGTGTGGCAGATTGGGCCTTTAGACAAACTCAATCTAATCGGCATACTCTCAAGAGTACTAAATCTATATTAGTTTTCAAGTAATTATTTTTTATTTTTTACAAAATGTCCTTTGCAAAGTTGAGTTTAAATATATCTTTAATTCTATAAATATGATTATTTTTTTTAATATATTATAATTTTTCATTGAATTTGAATTTTTAAAATTTTTAAATTTGTTGACATTATTTAATAGAACATGACATATATTTAAATATATTATGTTAATATGACTATTTAAATATATTATCTAAACATAACGTTAAATGATTATCTTAATAAGTGCATGTTGGAAAATTATTTTTCTTTTTCGTGAGGATATATATAGGTTAAGGTTCCAACTAAATAATCAAACTATTGAGCAGTATAGCTCTTTAATTACTGTGTTAACCCTGTGAATTGATTTTTTTTCCAAATATTTATTCTGTTAAAAAATCAATAAAAGAAAAAAAATCACCTACATCAGCTGGTGAGTGGTGAGTATTCTTTGTTTATTTATTTATTTATTTATTTTGTCCTTGGCGAGGAAAAAAGAAGAAGAAACATCATTTTGCATGAATATTTGAATAGAGTCTTGGACAAGGCCTATGAACCCATGTTGGTTGTCCAATTGGCCTTTGGATCAACTGGTTACTGTTTATGGTCTTCTGTAAGTGCAAACCAAAATAGGAAAGGAAAATTGGTGAGGGGCAAATGGCCAGCACATGTGCAGTCCAACCTTAGTCAAACAATGTTCTCTGATATTCTCAGACTTTGGAACAAATATAGGAAGAAGCACATAACCTTTGGAGAGCAAAGTCAATTTTAGCCACTAAAATCGGTAAATCAGTACTTATTATTGACAGTTAGGCTAACAAATTATGCCTTTCAATTTTTAGCAAATGAGTATGCATGCCATGCCAGACATGTATGTTAATAAGAAAAATATTTGACAATGAAAGGAAAATCTTTTCTGTGTATAGCATTAACAGTCACCAAAACCATAAGAGAGAAAAACGGACCGCAAAATCAAGTTACATCACAAATTACAACCACAAAAACACACACCCTCTATTTCTAACTTTCTACCCCCAACATATTAAACTAATTAACAACCTTCCCAGCTTTTCCTCCTATATCCACCTTTTATTTTTCCCTCCCTCTGGCAGGAAGGGCAGGGAAAACGGCAATTTTAGAGAGACCCTTTTCCTGTTTCTCTCCACATTCCAAGTTTCCAACCTAACAAGACCTTGTCCATCTAAAATATGAGTTCCAAAGCGTGGCTTGTGTTCCTTCTCCTGACACTTGCCGTGGTCGCTGAAACATATGCCACTATAGATGAATTTGCATCTACATTAGAAGAATTTGACCCTATTAACTCTGATGGTGATGCTGATCTCATTGAAGATGACAATGAGTTTATGATGAGTTCTGAATCAACACGTCGGTCACTGATGCATGGCCATCCTGGCAAAGGCAGAGGCAGAGCTAGGTACATCAGCTATCAAGCCCTTAGAAGTAACCAGGTCCCATGCGGTAGGCGTGGACGTTCCTACTACAGTTGCAACCAAAGGGGTAGGGCAAACCCTTACAATCGTGGTTGCACTGCCATCACACATTGTGCCAGAGACACCAGTTAGATGAACAACAAAACAAGCCACAACAAAGAGGAAGATGTTGTTGCATGTGGCTAATAATACTCTTGATCTTTCTCATTGGGATTCTTGAGTAACATATATAATTGGTTGCAACAAATTCCTCCGTTACAACAATTTGCATATTTTGAAGTGTGGTGATCTTATTTTACGTATGCGGGGTCTTGTTTAATTATTAGTATTGTGACAAATACTAATGTAAGGTGGAAACAACTTGGTCTATTTCTATTTCTCTATGTAACATCTTCTTTTTATTATATATGTGGAGAAAATACAAAATATTGACATTTATATGTTATGCGTACTTTTCCAAAGTTTCATTACTTTTCCTTTCCTGAAATAATCGTCTGTACCTTTCTTGACTTTGGTTCTCCATTCCTGTTATTTGATCAGCGAGGAGGATTTATGTTTTGGTAGAGATAATTTATCATGGGTGTCTGAGTTACTTCAGAGTGGTTAATCACTACTACGTACACATATAATTTTTAGTAACATTTTTTATCTATTATTTAATAAAAATATAGTTAAAAACTTTTGACAACATCTAAAAGATGTTGCCAAATATGAATATTATATATATATATATATTACTAATATATTTTTATGATATTTTATCAAATATTGTATATATTCTTTGTTGCTAAATGTTTTTAATTAAGGATTTAAGTTTTGATTGGTTTTATTAAGATTTTTTGAATTTGTTAACTTTTGGCGAAATAATTTTTCTTTATCATTTAATCATGCACTATCATATATTATAAGTTTTTTTTATTTTTATGATAACTACCTTAAAGTCATATAAACAATTATTTATAATGATTGAAAATATAAAATTATTTAATTTATAAAAGAGATATGCATTAGTTGATTCTATTTTTAGTTTTGATTTGTCCTACTAATTCGTTAAGGATTTCTCATTAACAAAAAAAATTGCCATTAAAAAATTATTAATTAAGTGATTGCAGTTAAGAAGTTCAGTTTGACTTATAAAAAAATATTGCGTATAATAATATATGGATTCAAATCAAAATTCTTTATTTTATATTTCATAAAAATATTTATTTTGACTTCTTATATACAGTCAAAATTTAAGAGTCAAATACTAAATATGGAAGTTGTTTTTTTTGACAAGGCTAAATATGGAAGTTAGTGTTTGGAAAATTTGTAATATATTTTTTACCAATCAAATCGATCCACTAGGCTAAAATAAACTTAGCATATTAACATATACCAAAGCTTTCATTTTATTCATTCTAACTTTTTTCCTAATTGATTAACAATTTAGTAAAAAAAGTTATTTACTAATTCATTTTAAAAAAATCAAATGTCACACATAGTCAGTTTCCCAATCACTATTCAAAATTTAAATTTAAATTCAAGACAAATTTAATTTCCCCCTTATTTATATTTGGCCAAAAGCATCAAAAGTCTTCATTTTTTCTAGAGTCTTATCCAAAGTTCTGACATTACACTAACATCCTTCTCTCCAACTCACAAACACTTGATTAGAAAAATGACCAAAGCCCTAATATTATTCTTGCTCTTAGTGAACTCCTTCATTGTATTTTACCCAAAAGGGCTTAATACTTTTATACACATTCCTCTTCATCTTCGAATTACAAATCCACCAAACCCAACACCACCACTACAAGTGCCACCATGATCATGCCCATCACCACCAAAATATTGAGTATAATAATATATGGATTCAAAGCAATATTCCTCACTTAAACTTGAGTCTTGTTTTTAAGGACTAGCATTTTTATCATAAATTTTAATCCTTCATGAGAGACTCAAGTCTTTTGCGAAATTTAGCCAAATAACGAGATTTTAAAAGTTTTTGAACCTTTTTCTTATGAAATTGGTTCATTTAATTGTCTTTTTAGAAAACCAATTTTATATCAATTACCTAAATGTAGGGGTATTCGTGATTCGATTTGGGTCAATTTTAGTCTTAGAATTTAATCCAATCAAATTTGATCAATTTGGTTTTATTTAATTTTCACAAATTTTTTTTTGAAACTCAATTCATTCATGAACAGTTTGGTTCAGCTCGGACCAACAAATTATCCATTTAAATTTGATCTTTTTTTCTTAGAACTACTATATATATCATGATTCATCCAAATATCTAATATAATTAGCACAATATTATCAAATGTTTGAGAATAGTAAAATTGATTCATTTAATATCATCAACAAAATATTCTAAAATAGACTACTACAAACTAAAACAAAATATTATTCAACAATATTTATTATAATAATCTGAATCACAACTATTTCTTATAAACTAATTTCTTACAATAAGCTTTGCTGCAACTAAATTTGCTACAACCAGATTTGCTAAAATAAATGAAAAAATATGATTCATTAATATTATAAACATGACAAAAAATTAAATATGAAAAAAAGGTGAAACAAATAATAATATACCTAAAAGTAATATTTTAAGAAGTTCCAACAATAGTAGTCCCAACACTTAGAGTCCTAATATTAGCATAATTTAAAGTCAAATCAAACAACTGTAAAAAATTTGAATGATTTTAATCGGATATATAAATCTAAACTTATGACCTGACCTGTACATGAACACAGTTTTAATCTGTTCGATTCGATTTTGACCTAAATACATAAATGAATGAATTCAAACTATTTTGATTGATTTGGATCGATTGAAGTTCACGAGTGATCCATACCCGTGAACACCCTACCTAAATGGATCATTAGAGTCAAACTTGGTTGGAATGTATAGTATTTGTAATAAATACTTAAATCTTTGGCTTAGATTTTAACAAACTTTTCATTTTTTAAGCTTTGCCTCTTATCTTTATCTAATTGCTTCAATATTCATTGGTTTTGTCTTCATTAAAACTTTTTTCTTTTAATACAAGAGATCATGATTTGTATTTATATTTTTCTTTTCCGATATTTAGTGGACTGCATTTTAAGTGATTTAATTAAGTGTTATAATTTGATATGGATACCTTCATTGACCAGCTTTGGTATATTGAGAATCTTAACGAAGTCAATAAAAGGGAACCTCAATTGTATGGTTTCCGATATACCAAGCAATACAAATATACAATTGTTTCTTCTCTCCTATTCTAAAAAGTTATGAAGTCTTGTTGAGAAATCACGATATTGTAATTGAGGAAGAATCATAAAGCAATCAACTTTCTTGTTAGCAACCTTGATGATGCAAGTCTCTTACACTACTAAGGTAATTAATCCCCGATCATACACAAATCAAATAACAAGTAAAAATTGCATAATTACAATACTAATGAGATCAAAAGTGGAATTAAACGTATATATATTATATTTCAATAATAATAAAAAATAAAAAGGCCTACGGACCATAGCAGTGACTTGTTTGAAGAATTAAAAGGTAGAGAAGATGTAGTCAAAGATGTTATGCTTGAATTTTTGTCATGGCGCAATAAGATCGATGGACTTTTGAAGGATGATTATTCAATAATAGATCAAACCAAAGCATGCCACATGTGATATGTTTTATATTTTTTCCCTGAAAATGATTGCGAGAGGGAAATAGAAGATGACCTTGATAAGGGGTAAGCAGAAGGCAACAAGGGTCTCCGAGCAGTGCACATGTTAAGTTTCAAATTCTCAATTAATGCACCACCAACCATGAGTTGCTAAGTCCGCAAAAATCATATGTATAGCGTACACAAACAAACAAGAAGCACACTCAACACCGTGTTTTCTAGCTCTCATGTTCCCATCACTACCTCCCATCTTTTCTTCCCTTTCATCATCACAAGTCCCACTTCCCTTCCCTTCCTTCCCTTTCTCATGTCCCCATTCACTTCAATTCTTGTCTCCTTCGAGTCAAAAAGGAAAATTAAAATATTGAATCGGAGAAAGAGTTCGCATGATTGCTTTTACGGCTGTCCATAGCTTTACAATCAAAGTAACGGGGTCCCTACCCTTCTACAGTGAAAAAACGATGCAAAAAGAAAGAAAAAAAATTAATGGCTCAAACTGTACGTGTCGACCCCCTCCCCAAATGGATTTATTGCTCTCATCTAATTATCATCAAGCAAGTTTGACTTCTTATTAATACAATAAGTTCGGCAATTTTCAGAATTTATGAAAGGGTTATGGACCACTATCACATTGTATAACTAATCTGTAATTAATTGAAAAGATTTACCGTAACAACTAAATGTCAAAAAAAGCCAAAAAAAAATTGGTTTAGTTGGTGGACATGAGATCAAATCCTGTCGTCAATTTAAGATTTTTTTTATGGATAATCTATAAATATTTTTTGCAAGTTTAGTGAATCTTAAGACATATTCTGATCTTAATAAATTTTCAAATTTTAATTGACCTAAATTTTTTATAATAAAAAAAAAATTATTTTTTTCATTTTCAATTGAAACCATGTTATGGACATAGGTTGATGGTGTTAGCTTAGCATGTGGTGTTTGGGGCACATAGTATGTGAAAAGTACTAGATGCTTACAACACAAGCAGCACATATAATGCCTATCTTCATCTCATCCCTTGGGATCTTTCCCTCATTCAGAAAGACATCAGACAGGTCAGGATTCCTTCCCCAGTCTTCTACGCTTTGTATGACAGCTAGCCCAAACTGCCTTTGTAAATGCAATTTGATTTTCAAACCAACACTTCTCTCTCTCTTTTCCACTCTCACTCTCTCATGCCGGTTTCTTCGCTATACTAGTCCCTACCAACTCTATAAAGACTGCACTTAGTACACAGTGTATTATTAATTTTGCTAATTATGAATGTCATCTCTAATTATAAATGCCCTCCATAATTTACTTTCTCTCGTTCAAACAATGTGTCAGAACTTGTTTGACTAAAAATCAAAATTAATTTCTCTTCTCATAAAACACTTTTTTTTAATATAAAATTTATATCAAGAAATAGTTTTTTTAGCGTGCAATAACATTACTAAGATTAAAATCTAAGAATTCATATAAACTAGTACTACTAAAACACTCCACCACTAAGTGGACCCAAGTGGGTTTATCAAAAATGAACTTAAACGCGCATTTCAATTTCATTCAATAATTAAAAATTAATTTGATTAAAAACAGTTTTACTCCGCTTTAAAAGCCATTAAAATTTAACTGCGGCAACAATAATTGAACGAGTTGACTGTGGAAAAAAAAAATACAGCAAAAGGATGAGGAAGCTAGAAAGTAGATACATCACACATACATCCCACTACAATCGCTGGTTACCTCAACTAGTAATAATAATTCAAATGGATCTAGGTTAATCAAAATTAACATTTTGGAATACAAGTTTTTAATTTCTTGGCACAAATGAAACGAACTCGAAACGGAGCGGATTAGTGAAAGACAGCATAATAATCTGTACAGTACATACAATTGAAGCAATTAATTAAGATTATTCCATTCTCTTGATAATCAGCCATTACAAATATGTGAAACTCAGAGCCCTCAAATAGGCATGAATGGCAGTAAATAATTAAAAGATAAATTAAGAATCTTACACAAAATTAAGAAGGAGGAGCGGAAGAAGGAGCAGAGGAGGAGGCTCTGGGAGAAGTTGTGGGGAAGAGAGGGAGCAAGCGGGGTTGAGATTTGTCTCTGGGAGAAGGATGCAAGAAGAAACCTTTCTCTTTGATGGCTTTGTCTTCAGCTTCGGAATCAATGGCGTTGGATCGGTCGAAAGGGTCGGGTATGAGAGGCGTGACGGGGCTGAGAACGAGTGCGGGAAAGTCGAGGATGCTGGGGGAGAGGGGGGAATTAGTGTTGTGGTTCGAGAAAAACGAGGTGAGGGGGTTGATGTTCTTGAGGTTCAGGGAGTTTGTTCTGCGCTCGTAGAGCTTAGAAAAATGTTTTTTGTTGGGTATGGATTTCATGGGTGGGATCGGGTTCGAAGGTTTCGAGGAGCCGCCGGCTGCTGCTTGTTTCGCTGTCTCCGAGGAACCGGTTAGCATTTGGACTACTTGCTTGAACGAGCATGTGTCCGCTTGGACGAACGTTGTCGGGTATGGGTTGGCGGGTTCGGATCTCGTCATCGTGGCCTTCTCTTGAGCTCTTGGGGAAATGGAGTCCATTGCTGCTCACACAATCTGAGAGTCTCAGAGAGAGAAAACCAAAAAGAAGATGATGAGTGTGTAAATACAAGAGATCGATGACACCTTTTTTTTCTTCTTTTTTATTTAACTTTCTTTTGGTAAAGAAATAAATTAAAATTAAATGTTTCTTAGGGACCTTAGATTCTTCTCCTATCCTTCGCTCCCTACGCGCTATGCACCTCTTGTGTGCTACACTACACTCATAGTCATCTATTTATTATAAAAAAATGTAACATGCAAAATTGGAATTTCATTTTTTCTATAGTCAATTGTATTAAAAAAATTATACAGTCAATTATAAATTATCATGTATATTAAAGTTATTCACTTTTCTAATAATTGTTTTAAAATAATAACAGAAATGATTTTGGACTTATTAATAATATAAAAACTTTTATGTTAACAATAAATATTTATTAAATTATGCTTGATGACAACTTGCA
The DNA here is from genome assembly GCA_013407115.1 of Glycine latifolia. Lineage (NCBI taxonomy): Eukaryota > Viridiplantae > Streptophyta > Magnoliopsida > Fabales > Fabaceae > Glycine > Glycine latifolia. The sequence continues at coordinate 6,409,881 of CM023955.1, read as the reverse complement.
TTAGGACAAATTTTCAGAATTGATTTTTCTTATTATTAAGAATTTTAATTTAAAATCTGCTATTAAAAATAATTTAAATATGTGTTTCAACTATATTTAATATCTTCAAATAAAATTTACCTTAATTTTAAAACAAAATTTCTAAGCAATAAGTACATAAGCATTTCAAGTCAATTTAAAATATTGATTTAATCAAATTCTTCTCGTTGTCTGGGTCTATGTTTTTGGTATACCATTCAGCAAGGCAAAAAAAGAAAGAGAAAATGTTTATTAATTATACATCATTCATGGCTTTTATATTATTATTATTATTATACAAAATCTTTAAAAAAAAATTTAACCAACCACATAGAATCTTAGGAAGAGAGTATCTATAAGAGTGTTGTTAGTATTTCTCTAATTACAATTTGGATCCTTATGTTATGATTTTAACAATTTTGGAAATTTAATAAATTTTAATTTTAATTTAATTTTGTAATTTTATTATTGTTATAAATAGATCGTCCTGTCATTTATTATCTATATAAAATTTCAAATATTATTTGTTTACTAAAAATTAGAATTTAGGAAAATTTTAGAATATGAAAAGATTTAAAAGGTTCTGAAATCAGAAATTAATGTAATTTGGTAGATTTTGAAATTTCCTAAATTTGAACAAAATATTATCCTTGATTAATGAATTTTGAAGAGGAGAGAATTTAAAACAATCCAATTCAGTTAATTCATAAAAAATTTGAAAATAAAATGATAATTTATTTTTTTAAAAAAAGGTAAAATTATTTTTTGTGTATATAATGGGAGCAATATAGTGTGATGCATGTGTATCAAGTGGAACAATTAGTGCCTTAAAAAAAGTGGAACAATTAATTATTGTGATAAGTTATTGTTTAAATGATTATGGTGATAAATGAGCAATATAAATTTAGAATATATATATATATGATCCAAAATAAAAAAATTAGTTAGTGATGACATGAGAACTTCAAATTCATGTGTTTTTTTTTTTAATATTGACCATTTAAATATGATATTGTGATTTATATTTATAGTTATAATTTCTCACAATAAAAAAATTATCATTTGATTTATATATATATATATATATATATAAGCCTTAAATTAAATATTTGAAATATAAAAGAAAGACTATCAATACTCTTAACCTTATGCAAATTACCACCATGAAAAATGGCCCTCGCAACTATCAATACTCTTTCACATTCAACAAATTAAATGGGAAATATTGGACCAAGATACACTTTATTTCATTTGAACACCATAGAAGTCATAACATCAACTTTCTACAAATTCTTACCATATATTATAATTTTTATATATTTTATATTTAGGTAAAATGTGTTTTCAATTCTTTTGTTTTTCTTACAAAAATCGGTCTTATATCTTAATTTCTGTATTTTAAAAAATAATAATTATGGCCCTTATAACTTTATAATTGACTAAATTTCATCTGTCACCTAGTATCATAAGTTCTATAAAAATAAATAATTTTCACTAATTATAAAAGGTACAAAAACCAAAATCATCGTGGTGCAAGAAGTTCTAAAACATATTTTTAATACCTTACTATTTTTAATTTTGACGCGTAATACACAAAAGTGACGCTGGGAGCATAAGAAGAGTGAATATTTAGATTAGAAGGTGCAAAAAGTAAACACGCGCTACTATAGTGTGGATGGGCAAAGGGTTGCAAATGGTGATGTTAGGAATTTTAGAGAAACAGAAGTGGGGCCGATGTCGTGACAATAAAGTAAAAAAGAGTAAAAAAGGGTTTAATATTTGGCATTGACTAACAGAGGCCGAAGAAAAACCATCCTCATTCTGAGTAACGCTTTATGCCTCCTTGTGCCTTGTTTGGCTCTATTGATACTACTTTGCATCCTATTCATATGAGGTATAAACAATCTCATATTCCTTTCCTAACAATAACCGCATTACCCTTTATAATGAAGGTGCATGAAATGGAAAGTCCAATCTCATATTCCCCAATTTATGAGGTGCTAGTAGCAAAAGTGCACTAAACAACGGTCCGATTCAGTGCAATAAAGGCTCACTAATATGATTGGATCCAATCCAATAACATGACTCAATCCAGCCTAATCCTTCCTTTAATAATAAGTCAACTTTCCACGCTGAATGTTGGACATTTTCTCATTATTTCATAAAGAAGACATATAACAAGATATCGTCGTGTATATTAGATAGTAACTTTTCACTTTTACAAATATCATGTATCGAATTGTTTTTCTACTACCTAATCCCTCAAAAATAAATCATTCAAATTCTCGTAACCAGACATTAGCCAAAGAAATAACCCCCCAAATCAAATTTTTTTATTTCTCCTAAACTAGTTGCTGAAAGTTCAATAGATAAAAAAAAGTAGCAGAATGAAAAATATGGGGAAATTATTTCGAGGCTCTTGAGAATGTGGAGAAAAGAAAATGAAACGCGGCTTCAAAAATTTGCCCAAACTAAAACGTGCAGGAACTCGTTACTACCAACCCAATCTATTTTGGTCAACGCAGAGCAAATTTGCAATTACTTCGCTTTATTTTGTGCGATTAGGGTTTAATTGCACCGGTGGAAAATTTTGGAGAAAATGCATGTTATATACTTTTAAAACTTCTGGTATGGTGGTACGTGACCAAAACATTAACAAAGTAGTATTTAACGTGCATTTTCCCATACAAGAAATATGAGATGAATGTTTAAGCAAATTCGCTACAAAAGCCATTTTTAAAAAAATGGATATTCAAAGCTAGCACAACACATTTTCTATATTAAATCCTTTTATTTCAAATAAAATCTATTACAATATAATTTAAGCATTGAACTGCATCATTACAACTTTTAGACTCATAAGCCTCCATCCCTGAAACAATTAAAAATGAAAGCACATATCAATTAAATAACAAATATTATTTTTTATTGGTGACATTTGTGCTCAAACATCAGAGGTCCAACGTTGCAAAGCATAGGGTTTTTTAATGATGTGCAGGAGTCGGAGCTGGAGCATGGTGATGTGGAGGGTGTGCCGGTGGATGAGTAGTATGAGGTGCAAGAGTGGGGTAGTGGTGATATGGGGGATGAGCTGGTTAATGGGTAGGAGAGTGAACTGAAAGATGAGGTGCATGAATCGGATAATGACGATGGTGGTGACGACAATGATGATGTGAAGGGTGAGTTGGTGAATGGGAATGAGGTGTAGGAGTGGGAGAGTTGTGGTGGTGTGGAGGGTGAACAGGTGGTTGTTTAGGGGAGTGAATTGGTTTCTCAATAGGATGAGGTGCAGGAGTTGGAGAATGGTGGTGTTGTGGCCATTTTTCTACTCAAGTGTGCATGTGAGATATAGAAATGAGAGAGATGGTTGTGCACTATGAGGTTAGGATGAGACTCTAATTTATAAAAAGCTGAAACCAAGACTTTGACCTTTGTTTTCATATATAGAAATGATTGGAAATTGAGATTTTTTTTCATCAATTGATGTTAAATATCAAAATTATTTTCAATGATATGTGGAAGTTCTTTTGAATTCTTAAATCAAACAATCCACCCTTAAGGTTCGGAATTGTTGCATACCACATTTTTTAAACTTATAATAAATATAAATTTTATTTTGTAACAAAAAATATATAAATTTTTATTTGGACAAACTTTAACTTCATACACCATAAATATATAAATTATAAAATTATTTTAGAATGATTTTTTAAAATTCAAATAATCTCCAAAAGTAATAAATACGAATAAATAAATAATATTAATTTTACTGTTAATAATTAAAAAGTAAATTTTAACTATTTTAAAAATTTCCTAAAATAATCCATTTACTGAATGTAGACAAATATGGATTGTATAGAGAATTAAATTTCCAAATTTCCAAAATTTTAACTATTTTAAAATTGCTTTCATCATAATTTTAGTTTATTGACGGACAAACATATTATTCAAATTTGATTGTGTATAAAAAAAATCTATCTGTTTTAGTATTTCTTATTTCTTCTAAAATTAGACCATTTGATAAGTTTATTCTAAATTTATATCATTAAATCAATTGTACTAAAAGAAGGTAAACAATTACTTGATTGCCAAATAATTATATTAATTAAATAGTAAGAATATGATAAATTATCTTTTTATAGACAATATTATCAATTTTATCCTAATCAGATATGATCATTATAGATGATAAATTCTTTTCTTAATATAATTGCATATCTAATACTCAAATATGACATCATTAACAGATATAGTATAGGTCAATTGATTATAAATCTCTAATAATTATATTTAATTCTTATGGATAAAAAAAAAATTGATATCATTAGTTAAGGTGAAATAATCTCGATTAATTTATCCACATATTTAATGATATTTATCAATATTAATTAATAATACAAAACATTTGGAAAAAGTAAAATAAATTATATATTATAAAAGAAAGTTTATAGGAAAAATGAACATAATATTTCTATTTAGCATGAGATTTACTCTATAGAATTTTCCTTTTATAAAATGTATTTTTTAATTTTTTAACTCTTTAATATCATTAGTAAAAGTTCAATAAATACTTGTATATTACAGAGATTTAACTCCTTGATAAGCAGTTGTGTTTTGAGATTATCTCAACTAAAGGATCCCAATGCGGAAAACAAAACTCTATGACTGCGCTTCAACCCGGCATAAGTTCACTCTAGTGAATCCAAAGCATGCCATGTGGTATAGGCATAACCAGTGACGTATCCATAAATCTATTAACGGAAGAATGAATTTCTTTCCTAGCTTCATAACTATTTAAATATCTAACTGCTAATAAATAATCTCTTCCATCTTCACCCACATTTGTTTCAGTCTAGCTTCGAGGGCTTTAAAACCCTATCACTTTAATCTCTGACTCCTCCTCTTCAGAATCTCCTTCAGACTTGTGCTCACTATGCAGCAAAAAATCATCATCGTTGCCGCCAATGACCGCCTTCTTAAAGTGCGCCCCTTCTGCATCCTTGAGTTCCTCCTTTCCAACGACATCCACACGAGGCAGGCTGAGACGAAACCCAGAAAAGCCACTTCCATCTCCTTTAATTTTTTTCTTGCTTCGGTCTACCAAATCATTCTCTTTTGTAACTTTTCGCGAAACCCTAGTAGAGCCATGTTTTTCCACTACCTCATCGGAGAGTTTTGAAATCTTTCTTTCAAACTAAAAATGACACTTTTTGACTGAAAAAAAATCATACATATTTATTCACCAGCTTGAAGGAGAATAATAACAAAAATCACGTGTTTATTAATTTCTTGATTTATTTACATTACTTAATGTAAATTTTAATTTCTTGATTTATTTACATTACTTATTGTAAATTCTAATTTCTTTATATTTTGCTTATTTCTACAATTACTTTATTTCCTCATTCAAGTCTCACATGGCCTAATGTTATTTGCATCAGACCAAAAATACTAGAAACAAAGCATGTTAAGACCAAAAATACAAGAAATAAAAGCATGTTTTTATCAGACTAATTTGGTCGTTGACAATAGAGCGCACAATAACAAAACTAAATTAATGTTTGTAGCTTGCGAATCTCAAGATCACTCTGTGCCAACATGGAAATTTGTAAACCATAAAATAATAACCCTAAGCCCAAATGAGGGTAATACAATTTTGAAAGATATTGCTTTGGTGGTTCCACTTAAACACATGCTAAGGTCTGTAAATCATAAACTACTGTAGCATAGGAAAAAAAAACTCAAGTTTTGCTTTAAACTTTTAGTCCAAAGGAACATCACATATTGCAAAATTTTGGCCGACAAAGCGGTGTAAAGAAAATTATTCTGAGTGCGATCTTTTCACAAATGAACGGCCATCAACTCCAATAAACATCTGATCTGCAACGATAAAAAAAAAAAAAAACACGTCATCTACGAATATATACTGTTAAGAGATTACAATGACTTCCGCATATCAAACTGACATTAAACTGCACGCGCATTGGTCATTGATCTACAATCATCTTCTAAAACCAAATAATAGAAAATGACAATGTATCACCGAAAAACATATTGAGAGGGATGAAGGATTCCAACTTAAAGTCTTAAAACAACTAAATAAGAATACATAAAAGATACTACTACTTGATTATCATTAGTGATCACATAATAAATGGTTCTGACCTCGCCAAGATTACTTGCCTGCGTGTTTTGAGCATTTTCTAGCTATCAAATGAAACACTACAAGTCATGGATCACTTCAAGTTCACCCCCATCGACAGCAAAACTATTACACATTTAAACCTACCAAACTTAATAGCTATAGAATGTTAAATAACTACATGGCATGTCCTCTTTCGCCTTCAGTCTAGGATGCACTCAATGTCTAGCTGATTCTCTAAAACAGGTACATGTTAATAACAATAACCGGAGGGGAGTATAATACATTCTACCCCAGATTGACATATCCCTAGTGTAGACAGTCCACTTTAGAGAGCAAAACTCATCACTTAGAATTCAGGGAATTTTACAGCTTTAAGTAACAACTATAGCCTCTTATTTACTTGAGCAAGCCATTTCCAACTTTCCAGCAACTTAAATACACTTATCCCTTTTCTAATACTAACAAGGTGATTAGAATTTGAACACTATTAGTTGGAACATTCAGGTTTTGAAATAAGGACTCTATAGCGCCTCAATAGACAAAGCAATTCTTTTTGAAAGTTATGGACTAAAACCAACATGAGCAACACCAATTATTTAAAGGAAAGCTAATATACGACTATGACCTCTAAAACAACAACGTAATACACCATGTCATCTTAACAAGCAATGGAAGAGTCGCAGAGCCTTCGCATTTTCATAACCCACCCCCAGAAAAAGGGCATAAAATACAAGCATCTATAATATCATTAATAAAACCAACTAGAGTATGAACCAGATTCGATACAATTACCTTTTATGCTTGACCATCTATCTGCTTGTCTTCCACATCATTAGTGGTAGCGGCTGCTTCTCCCTCCTCGGCACCCTCTGCTGGAGGCTGAACTTGTTCATCCTCCGGAAGTGGCTCCTCCACATAGTCATTCTCAAACGCATCCGCGGGAACCTCGTAAATCCTAACCTGGGGCTTAGATGGATCCTTCACAAGAACATACTTCCCCTCATTCAATTTCATGCACAAGTCCACAATAGACTTCACAATCCCCCACATATTCGTCGTGTTCAAATTAATCTGTGCTGCAAAGTCCCTGGGTTTATAGCCAACCACAGCCAAAATCACATGATTGAAATGATCGCGGGGATGAATCCTCGACACATACCCTAACTTCATCGTATCCGCACTAGCCAAAAGAGCCTGAGCAGTCCACTTAGCCAACTTATTCGCATTGTTCTTAAGCTCGGTAGCCAACACAGCACCCCTCTGAGTCTCCAATTTCTGCCTCCAATCCACACCGGAATACTTAGGATCAAACTCGTTCAACGCATTCAAAGTAAGGAACGACCTCTGCTTGTTCACATCAACAACACTATGCACCTCACACCTCGCAACAAGATACATATCATCATCAAGCTTCCACCTCCTATACCTATAAGCCACAGAAGCAACCTCCTCACCCTCATTCGCAAAAGGGTTAGCCTCATCAAAGGTAACCTTATTCCCATCCCTAATAAGCACCTGCTGCGAGAAATTCTGGTTAATATAAGCAGCCTCAACGCCCAACGAATGAGCAGAGTTAATGTCATCCTTCGACTCAGGCAATGGCTCCTGCGAGGTCTCGTGAACAGAGAGCAAATCAAGCTGCGACCCATCGCGCTTATCGAAGAAAAGCTTGTTCCCCACACGCTGAACGACAATGTCCCAGGAATAAACAGACCTGGGAGCACACATGAGAGTGGAGAGAATCGTGTCGGTGGCGAAAACGGTGGCTTTGTCCTCGTTAGCGAGCCTGCGAATAACGGGGTCGTCGGTGGTGGTGACTTTGAAAAAGTTCCGATTCTTGAAGCGTTCGAGGCGGCGTTCGTTTTTGGGAGTGATCCGATCGTAGGTGCGGTCGTAATACTCGAGGGCGCCGCAGAGGAGGAGGTCTTCGGGTTCGGGAACGGTGAAGGAGAGCTTGGAGAAGGTGCTGAAGGGGATCTGGTCGTGCATGTTCCATTCGGGTTGGATATCCACGGAGGATTTGAAGACGGCGGCTTCGCGGCGCTGCTGGTTAGGGTTTGAGCGGTTCATGTGGTAGAGACGGTCTCTGCGGGCGCGTTCCTTCTCCTGCTCACGCTTCTTGGCCTCGACTTCCTCGTCGCGCCGCTGAGGGAGTTGGCGCTGCTGCTGGAAGCGCCACTTGGGGCCGAATTTGGGGCGCGGCGGGGGCTTTCCGTCGACGAGGCGGAAGGAGGCGTCGTCGTCAGCGGAGGCGGGGAAGGAGTCGTCGTTGGTGAAGTCGAAGACAGCATCGGCGGGGTTCTTGGAGCGGGTCGGGTTGTTGAAGTTGCGGGTCCAGTCGGCGATGCGGCCCAATTTGTCGGAGCGGGAGAAGGGGGCGAAGGGGACGTTCAGAGGGAGGTTGTTGTTGTTGCTGCTGCTGCCTGAGGCCGCGTTGTCCGGCGGACCCCACCCATCGGCATTGAACGGAACGGCTTCGATGTCGAAGGCTTTTCCCATTGGCGCAACCCAATGTGGTGTTTGAATCTGAGGAACAGGGTAGTGGTGTGTGCTCAGAGAGCAGGGAGAGGAGATCAGTGAGAAACCCTAATTAGATAATAATTTTTTATACTCTCTTTTCTGTTTCGCACACCATGTGTGAGTTGGGCTCTGAGTTAGTGGATTGTTTTCTTTTTTACCTAAGGGCTTATTTTGATTTTAGCCCACAACATTTTGATCTGTTCAATGAAATTATTGAGAAACCTAGGTTTTGTAGTACGATAAGAGAATAAAAAACTGCAGTCCTATAATGATTGGTTCACATCGCGCAACATTAGGATATAATACAACTTATATTCAAATGATAATTTTTTTATAATTACATATTATAAATATAATTTGATGATAATACACCAATATTATAAAATAAGCAATTTTTTTATATTAACCATTTAAATATTATTTTTTTTATCTCTCTAAATTTTGAAATCATTAACTTTAGTTCTTATAAAAAGAACAAAGTTTAGTTTGGTCCCAGTAAAACATTTTTATCTAATTTTAATACAATCAAAATCTGAATTTACTACTTTTCATTGTTAACGTTAATTTTAAGATAAATAAATAAAATTTATCTTAGCGATCTATAACTAGAAGAAACAAAATTACAGGCATCAATTGTATAACAGATACTAATGGATGCTACTCATAGTCTTAGAATTCAATTAACTTTCTATAGACTTATTAGAAATTAATCAGTGTCACATAATAATAGGAACTGAAAACAATGATTTTAGTTTTTTGGGATGAAAATTCCAAAAGATTTTTTTATAACAACTAAAAGCAAAGCTCACTCGTTTAATTAGAATTAAAAGTATATTTAAGAATATAATTAATTTAGAAAGATAAAATATATCATTTTAAAATATTATACATGAGATTCACATAACATGCTTGTAGTTATATTTCAAAAAGAATAATTGGTTCAATTAGTACAAGTCTAATTTCAAGGAACGAACGGGAGAGGGAGAGGAAGGAATGAACGGAAGAGGAAGAGGGAGGAGGAGAGTATAACAGAGAATTTTCAATTTCTCTCATTTAATTCAGAAATTACAAATTTTCAAATTTAGGTAACTGAAATTTCTGTTTAAAATTTTTGGATTTTAAAATCTTTCAAATAAAATATTTAAATACTGAATTTTATCTTAACGAATTTCAAATTTTTGATTAAATTACTTTTTCTATTTTAAATATCTCATCCTAATAGACTATTAGATTCTATGTCTTTCGGATTAGTAACTATATCTAAAAAAATTACAATTATACTATATTACCAAAATAAATTACAATTGATAAGTTAAGGTTAAAATATTATTCTAAAAAATAAAAATAATTAATTTTGTTTTAAAAAAATCTTTTAAGAATATTTTTTAATCAATTTTACTGGAATTTAGGATAGATGGAATAAACCAGTGTCTAAAAAAATTTATCAGCCCATGGAAAGAATGCTTGACAGGGCCACTCAATAAAATAGTATAGACAGGCGGAATCAGAATCCAGATGTAAACGAATAAAATGCATGGAGATCTTTGCTTCTTACACCCCACATTTTACTATCTGCACTACATAATTTTTAAACGCACCCTCTACGGTTGAGATGTTCCCGCCGCCTCCATAGCTACTGGCAGCCCTCCCCTCCCTACCGGATCTCCTCCTTGAAGCCCCACATCAGCCTCTTAGGTCGAGAATTCTGCATGAAGCAACAATCAATCATGGATCGTAAAATCTGGAGACATTGGTCCATTTCATTTTTAGGACTATTTTTCTTAATGTTTGCTTGTTCAGTTGTACTCATGATTTGCACCTTCGCTTCAGTGCCGTTACTTTCAACATCTTTTTGTTTTTCTTTTACTAAATACACCATCCCAGAAATTAGCACTAGGCTGGAGTACAGCATGCTTTACGGATCGGAAATTATGAGTTCTGAACTTTAATTTCCGAAACACAACTGTATGAATTCCAAAATGCATAAAATTGTTATATGAAAATCACACCGGAAACTAAAATCTGGTAGTGTAACTGTTTATTTTGGAAACATTTGCAACAGTTACATTGAATTTCGGAATCTATTTTTCATTAGTGTTTTGTATTTTTTAATTATATTCCAAAAAAATAGATTATAGTTGTGATTTTTGTATTATGGAATTATAATTCAGATTTGGTTGTTCTGACACCAAATATGTTTGTTCCAACACTGGATCTACCGCGTGCAATGGATTACTTGATCTGAATTGATTTTATTTTAATTTTCCTTGATCTGGATTGGGTGCTGTTAGGGAAGAGGGTTTGTAGTGCGTGGTGTTTACGGAGCAGATGGTGGTGCGTGGTGGCCGTCTGTATTTTTTTTAACTAGTCGGTAACCCGTATGTTCGTACGGGATATACCGATTTGTTGCACTGCACTTCAAATTGGAAAACTATTCTTATAATAAGTAAACATAAATATTTTAAAATGAAGAAAAAGATGAATTTAGAATAGGAATAATAAATTATGTTTTTTATGTGTAATATAAATATATGATAATTATAAATAAACGCACGAATTAAAATTGTAATATGTAGCAAGCAACACACATCTGTTAAGAAAACAACTGAAAAATTTATGCAAAATTAATGCTCTGTTAGTAAACTCCCCACTTGTTTAGATCTTTTCTTTAAATTTATCCAAGTAATAACTTCATTTCTCTCCATTTTGTCCTGCGTCTTTTCTCTCTGAACCTTCATCTTCTACTCAATCATCAACTGTATTACTTTTGTTCACTTCTATTTGTGTCAATGCTCAGTTTTATAGATGTTCTGGATCAAATTTCACAGTTAAACATTCCATTGATCATTTACCCGTTCACGTAAATTTCTACTATAAATATCAATTTTCATTTACTAATTTTTTTAAAAGAAATATAATTGAACTATTAATTATAAATAGGAGTAATATTAACAAAAGATAAACAACAATAACTAAAGATTGTATGTAAAAAATTCGTACTTTATAGGATAATAAAAAATCGATGAAATCAACTGGAAAGTTCTCATATGAAAAGTAATATCAAAAGTGTCATAAATTTAAAAGTAAAATGAGAAATAAGGAAACATACCCAAAAATGTCATTTTGATATTTGATCAAATACATAATTTGTAATCAATAAATCAGTCTAGAAAAAATCAAATAAATATTTAAAAAATTCTTCAATTCCCATCTATTTTTATAAAGACCCGTTTAGTATCTTTTTCCACAAAATACTTTAACCCATAGGCCATACCAAATAAACATTTTTAACAAATTTAGTCCATATTCACAAAATTAGAGAAATTTTGATGAAGGAGAAAAAACAAAGAAAGTAATTAGGCCAAACCAAAATCAACAAAGAAAATAGAAACTAAGAAAATTGTTCACCTTTGTTGCTACAAATCACTATAAATCATGAAAAAATTATGAAGAAGTTGTAGTCACAGTAGCTGGCAAAGACATCTTCAGCGAGGGTTGCGATGTTGAATGGTTAACGAAGAAGTAAAAAAATATTTTACTGGGTTATTTTTAGTAGAGAGAAAATAAATTGAGTCAATAAGAAGGTAAGAGAAGAGAGAGAAAATGGTGAGAAGACAGAGAACATCAGAGAAGAACAACGTTCCAAAGTTGATAAAAGAGAAAAGATAATAAAAAAGATATTTGAACACACATAACTCTTAAAAAGGTAGTTAAGACAACATATCATCTAGACTTGAAAGATATTTAAAAAACTACAAGATCTATCATAGTTTATTAATGACAAAATGGATGTGTAGTAAAAATAAGAGAGAAAGAAGTGAAGTTCAATAATAATTTTTTTCTTTTTGTGATAATATACATATATTGAAATCAGATCATAAGCAATTGATTCACTTAAGGTTTCATCTTTTGTTATGCTTGTGCAAACCTGCTAATAATTAGACTCAACCAATTGAGGTAAGAACCAACAACATTGAGAAATATGAAGGGCCAAAGGAGAAAATTGTGAAAATCATAACATAAAATGAAAGGAGACCACTGCACTCTAGACAGTTGTCAAGTAAATTAATAAGAGAAAGAAAGAAGTGAAGTTCAATAATAATTTTCTTCTTCTTGTGATAATACACCTTTGTAGGCCTTAAATTAGACTCAATCAATTGAGATGAGAACTAACAATATTGAGAAATATGAAGGAACCAAATTAGGAGATTGTGAAAATCATAACATAAAATGAAAGGAGATTATTGCACCCTAGACAGTTGTCAAGTAAATTAATAAGAGAAAGAAAGAAGTGAAGTTCAATAATAATTTTTTTTCTTCTTGTGATAATACACTTCTGTAGGCCTTAAATTAAACTCAATCAATTGAGATGAGAACCAACAATATTAAGAAATATAAAGGACCCAAATTAGAAGATTGTGAAAATCATAACATAAAATGAAAGAAAATCATTACACTTAGTAAGTTTCTAGACAGTTTTCAAGTAAATAAGAGAGGAATTACTATATCACCAGTGATTTAGAGACTTTCAGAAGGAAAAATTATAATAATATTGAGATTTTGTATTTTTGTAACTGGCTAGTATGGTGCCCTGTGTACACAGGTAATATCACTGCTTATGCGTTAAAGAGATAACATGTGAGAGAGACGAAAGAAATGATATAATGAGTATTTAAGATTTAAAAGGAAATATTAATTTACTTATAAAAAGGGGATGCAATTAGCAAGTTTTAATTTAAAAATATTAGAGTGCATTTATCAAAAAAGAGGTGCAATTAGTAATTATTAATTTTGAAATATTGGATTGCATTTATTAAAAAGGGAGTACAATTAGCAACGTTTACTTTGGAGAAAAACCTGCACGGCAAAAAAAGGGAAGAGATGTCCAATTTATCATTTTAACCCTATTTTTTGCCAAGTGTCATTAATATAGGATGTCCAATTTTGTATTTTTGCTAGCAGTTCCTTATTATATATGTATATAGATGTGGGAGTTGATTATATTTTAAATTTTAAATTAAAAAGATCATCCACTTAGGATTGGAAACGCCCAAATCTTAAATAGAAAAATAACATATCATAATTTTCTTATATTCCAAGAAAAAACAACATATTTAGTCTTAAAATAATTATTATAAAAGATAAAAAAAACTTATTATACATAATTAATTAGAGTTATTATACATTTTTTATCGTCATAATTTAATTTTTTATTTTAAAGAAGAATTTTTTGGTGATTCAAAACTGTTAAAATAAAATCAATAAAAAAATTAATTTTTTTAAAACAATTAATGAACTTTTAAATTTTTTACTAACTTAGATTATAATAATTTTTAACTACAAAAAGTGTAATTTAAAATATAAAATAAAAAATTAAATTTTAGTGGTAAAGAATTATTATAAATTGTAAATTTTTATTCTATATTTGACAAAAAAGCATTTTGTAGATTTTAAGGACTAAAAAAATAATTTTAAATTTTTAGATATAAAAAAAAAGACTCATTTTAAAAGAGTAAAAATATATTTAAGCTATTATATAAATGACAATGTACAAAACCTTTACATTGTGTTTTTACCTATCGGAAACATCACTCACCGGAATTATAAATTTTCATTTGTAAGGAGGGAAGTGGAAGAGGAGTGTTTAAATTTAGGGATGAAGTGTCAACTACAATCAACTACACATGAAGCCAGAGTTTCATAAGTTTTGTATGCACACGGCGCAAAAAAAGGATGCTTTCACCTTTATTTGCAAGCCTAAAAATCAATATAGTATCACATGAAATGTCATAAAGTGACTACAACCAGAGAACCTGAAAAAACAAACCTTTCATTTTTAATTACAATGGACCTGGTGTTACAATAAAAGCCAGGACACTTGAAAGATTCATGTGAATTTGGGTTTAGGCACAGGGCCACTATTTTGGTGCAAGGGACCAAGCTTTTGAATCCAATGAAGAAGCCCTTTCTTATGATCCCAACAAGGATTTGGCACCAGGCTCAGGGTTCCATCACGGGCAAGTGAAGATTCAAGTTGCTCTAATATCTTAACAACCTGCCAGAACTCAGGCCTCTTGTCTGGTTGTAAGCTCCAACATTGCTCAATTAGAGCTCGCATTGCAGGAGGGCAGTTTGATGGAATAATCGGTCTTGAATTCTGAAGAAATACAATACCACAACAGAAATTATAAGTACTTTATGTGTGAACTCTGTCATTTGAGTTCAAAACAATACAGAAGAAAAAATAGACAAAAGATGGCTGACCAACTACACTTTACTCTAGATTCAAGCAAATCAAATACCAACAAGAAATTAAACTGTTTGCTGCAAAATCTTCTCCTCAATCATCTGCATATTTGTTGATCCTATGAAATAAATAAGCTCCATTCTTACTAATCTAATAGCTATTATGTTATATCACTCGAGGACTTATTAGCATACAAAATGTTTTAATGTATGTATTAAATTTATACTTCAATTTGACTTCCTTTTGAATCAGTTGGACACACAAGTCATGGATTCATCAAATTTGTACTACTCCACTGTTGCTTTCTAAGCAAAGGAGGCTCTTGACCAAATGGTCTCCGCTATCAAAACACTTGGTTTTGCTATAAACCGTAGTGGACATGGTAATAAACTTGTGGGAATTTTATTCAGTGGCATGAGAGTTTAGTTTTCTCCGAAAGTATCATTGTCGGAGCACGTCTTGTCTAGCCGAAAGCCAAGTGAATGACTAATTGTAAGAAGCTTAGTTTGCATTACTCTTTCATGATGGCCATTCAAAAAGGTCTGCAACAACCTCAAACTCTAAAAAACAATAAGAAACCATAGATAACAAAGTGGGCTTTGGAGTGGGTGAAGGGGCTCTGAACCTATATAGCAAGCATTAGAGAAATGCAAAGGCAGTGTGCACAAAGAACAATTCATTAAAGGCCAGGATAATACAGGGCCTTTAAAAAGAGTTCTGCCAATGAATAATGAAGTGACAAATAAAGAGAGATATTCACATTACAAATCTACACGACTTAAATTACAACGGAACATACCTTATTTACTACTGCAAAAGCAGCCTGTATTGGATTCATATCCTCATATGGTATCGTTCCAGTCAACATCTCCCATAAGATAAGCCCAAAACTGTAGACATCAACCTTTTTCCCATAGGATTTCCTTTTGATCATCTCAGGTGCCATCCAACGGTAGGTGCCAGGGTCATCAGCCAATAAGTCACATGATGCTTCCTCACATGCAATGCCAAAATCGGCAATTTTAAGGTGATTGTCTTTGTTGATAAGGATATTCTCTGGTTTAAGGTCTCGATGAATGACACCTTGAGAATGTATATATTCCATTCCACGAGCAATATCCAGAGCAAAAGCTATTAGCTTTTGTAGAGAAATAGTTTGGTGTTCCAATTTATGCAAATATGCCCTCAAGGATCCTTCCGCCAGATATTCTGTGATAATACAATAAACCGGTGGCTTTCTACATGCTGCTGAGAACTGTAATCAGATCAAAACACACAAGGAACTACGTCCGAATTAGCATCCTCATAAATTATTCTTAATATCATATGAAATTGGACCAAAATAAATGAGAAAGGATGAATACAGTAGTATGCATACTTTAAAAACTTAATATTTCAACATGATTTAAAGTTTTAAATCCAATCCAATAAGTAGAACAATACAACAGATACGCTAACCTTACTCAAAAGGCATAAAAGACAGCATCCAGACTTAGCATATATACTTTGCAATCAGCATATACAAAAATAAGAAGCAAAATGTTATCACCTTTATAACATTTTGATGGTGAAGACGAGATAAAAGGGTGACTTCTCTAATGAACTGTTTCTCTAATCGAGAAGCCAAAGCTCCATTTTCGTCATCCTCAGGTACCATAATGATTTTAACAGCAACAGTCTCATCCTTATATACACCATGGTAAAGTCGACTATGTGCACCATGAGCAAACTTTAGGCCAAAAAACAACTGAGACATGTCAACATTCCACTCTTCAGCTGTTTCTACAGCAGTAATCTTTCCTCCACCATTGTCCAAAAGCTTAGTCCATGCTGAATCCTTGCGGTTCTTTGACTTCACTTGCCTATTGGGACTACGCGAAGGTGACTTTGAACTTGATTCCTTAGTCTCCGGAGAATCCTTGTTCGACAACTTCCCCATAATCCTCTTTTCCCTCCGAGGATTCGGGGTGGAGAACCTCTTCTGTTCAAGTCTAGCTTCCCTGAAGGCCTCAGAAAGATAAGTCTCAGGCAATGGTGACAAAGATCTCTGCTTGTATGTTATAGGGTGTCTCTGAGCCTTTGAGGCAGGCCTTGATTTCTGCTCTGACTGAACACAGATAGGAATAGAGCCTAATCTAGCAGAATCCAAACGATGGCACACTGTGTGTGAAAATTTTGTTCTCCTAATCCAAGAATTACCATCTTCCCCCATCTTATTCTCAACTTCTCTTTTCTGATTAAGATCCTGCACTTACAAAACTGAAACTCCGTCACCTCTGCCAGTAAACAGGTCTCAAAACTAGATTGATTTCACGAGAACCTTCAACAACAATGAGCGGAGGAATCACAAAAAACCGATCTTTTCATATGGAAACAAAAAGGGTAGGATTGGTTCAATTAAAAGCTGCAGATAAAGGCAACACAAACACTATTCAACAAAGAACTTGACCCTCCATAAACTCAACAGCCAAACACCCCTGCTAGTCAAAATCCCACCTTCTGTAAAAGCCTGGAAAATCCCACACAGATATCTCAATAAATTAATCCACCTAACAAAATAATAAAATGAACAAAAACAACAAAATATATACAAAAATAAAGACTAATTTTTGTGTTGATAATGAAGAAACACCCATGATTACGTCCCTAATGGACACCGAGGAAAAAATAAGACCAATTATTGTATTAAAAGAATCACAAACACATTAAACTATTAGTAGATAAGGATAATCCAGATTTTAAAAAGAAAAAAAAATGATGCATGTAAAATACTAATAAAGCATGCATTACCTTATGGGTCACAAGGCTTTTACCAAGGTGGAGAGATCAAATCGCTATGCTAGAAAGGATGTTTCTGTTTGCCAATACCTGCTTTTTTACATTTGCCAGGATAGGAAAATGCTGCACCTATTAGACATCTTTTTCCACAGAGAAAGAGAAAGACAGGTGGAGACTGCAGAGGATATCTTTCTTTTTTTAATTTTTACTTTCTTTCCTTTCAATTTTAGTACTGTTAAATATTTAGTTCGGTCAAGGATACTATACCGTACGTTACCGGGAGGAACACAAATTACAGCCACACTTATTATATTAAAAATAAAAATTACAACAGCATATTTTTTAACACATTTTTTTAATATAATACTTTTATTATTAAAAATTACTAATTTTGAATGAATGGATCAATACATTTAGTGATGATCTTATTTTTATTTAATGACTTTTTTATAAATATTTTTCAAATAAATTATCATTAATAATAGGTGTGATATGTCAAAAATTATATCTGTAACATTTTTGGGAGGAAATGGACCCCAAAATTCATTTTAAGAGGAGCTAAGATGTAATATATGTCGGTTATAGAATTTTGGAAAGGTGAGTCATCATTATTAAGGTATGGTATGGTATGCAATTTTGGTTGTGGGTAGGGGATAATAGAAGATATGTCGTGTTTGTGTGTGGTGTGGGGGAATTGAAATGAAAATGAAATAGATGGGTGTAATAGTAATAATAATGCATGTGCATAGGGACATAGTGATGATGGAAGATGGGATAGGTTGTAGTGCGGGGGTGGAATGTGTGGACCATAAGGAGAAAGTCAGAGAAAACGGAGAGGGACATAATTTTGTTGGTTTTGAAATGCATGAATGAGATTAGAGAGAGAATAAAAAGATTGAAACATGCTGAGTGGAAGAATCCAAGTGTCGCTACTGGAGGAACTGGTACGGATGGGAGTCGTTACGTGTAATGCTTTCTCATTTATTTATAACAACACTGGATGGAGTTATTGCTAAATTGATGTGAAGTAAAGTTTTATACTACTATTATAATGTTTAGGATTTTATTAATAAATATTTTTAGGATATTGATTAAAAAGTTTAAAAAGAAAATATTTATTTTAAAATCATAGAAAAATATAAAAAATTATGAACAATATAATTTTGTATATTCTATTAAAATATTTTTTCTTTTATTTTTTTAACTAATATCTAAAAATTACTGATTAGAGTTTGTTCAAAGTTTAACCCATGAAAATGGGGGCAAAGGTTTGAAGGTACGGTTCGCACGGATGCCTAAGAGTGCACAAGCATCAGTTCTGTTGAGTTTGCTTTCTCAGCCAAACCAAAAACCAAACTAATAAAAACTAGTATTTGATTCTGTTTGATTTAAATTTAGTAGTAGAAAAAAAGAATGACAATTTCAAATCATATTAATTGAGTGCAGAATAAGTTGATATGAACGGAATATTGACAATTTATATGCTTTTGAAATTTTGATATTTGTCATAAAAAGTTAATAACATTTACTATATTTAGAATGTTAATTATAAATATATTCGTCAAAAAAGAGAAAATCCTCTCTATATAAATTAAAATAATTATATAGAATAAGAGATATTGTTTAATGAGAATATTTTTTAAAAAAATTCTTTAGTGAAAACATCTCTTTTCTCTTTTCATTTATTCTTTTCATCTTAATTTTTAAATTTCATTCAAATATTTTAAAAAAATAGTTAAAATAACCTTAAATCACAATATCAATTGTCTATTATAAACTTAAATATAATCTGTGTTTATTTTTTTAATATATATATAACATTTAAGACAGTATGAAGTCAAAATTCAAAAATAATCATGTTTCATGAATTTTTATTGATTGGTTCGTTGGGTCATGAAGACGCACTAGGGATACAGATTCAATTGTACCTGGGCCAAGCTTACCAAAATCCACTAATTTAGGAGCGTTCTTACCCTTCGAAGTTCGAACCCAAATGATGCCAAGAGGAGAAAAGCAGATCGGTGGTTTGGGCTAAGTCGAAAAATACATGTGTACAGGTGAAAATTGCATATCTTAATACAATCTACATGGGATTCACTCAAGTTGTTTTAAAGACTATGTTTGAATTGTAAAAAAAATATACATATGATGAATTCAAATAAATTAAAATGAATTCAAATAGAAAAAGAATAAAACATAATAAATTAAAATCTATATTCTATTATTTGAACACATTGTAATAGAATACAATTACATTATTTGCATAGATTGAACGGATTGAAATAAATAATAATTGTTTATTTCAATATTAGTATTATTTCCAAAATATTATTATTAATCTTTACTATTTACTATACTTATCTCTAAGGACATATCATATGATAAAGTATCTTATAAAAAAATTAAATAGTTAAATTTGGACTATATAATTAAACATAAACAATTAATATTTAATTTCATGTGATCATTTAAAAAATTATGTGACTTTTTTACATTAAATCTTAACCCTTTATATATAATTATACAATTCAAATTTAATTCTCTAACCTTATAAAATATTTCATGTTCTAAGATATACTCTCACTTATCTCCAATAAATAACTAAAAAGGCTTGCTTTCTAATTAATGGTTGGCATTATAGGTACAAAATTAGTTCTCAACATTAGCATCTTTTAAACTATAAAGTAGGTGTAGAAATAACTACTACAAGAGTTCCATAAATACAACTGTATAACCAAAATGAAGGAATCCAATGGATTAAGATTTTTTTTCTCCTTTTCATATTGAATTGATTTGAAGGGGGAAACTAATGGAGTATATAGTACTGGTACATTCTTTCGTGCTGAATCATCCAAGAAATTAACAAAGGTGGTTGAATTAATGATACTTATAGACGAAAGCTAACGGGCGCAACTAACGATGCTTATCGGCGTATTTGATCCTACATTTGTTAGCACGTGGTTTGCTTATTTCTGGAAACTATTAGAAGCTGTTGTGTTCGGGTGAGTAATAAAATTAGTGTTAAAAAAATAGAAATTGAGACATACAATATTTTAACGTATCAAAACTTCAACTGATAAGGAAAAAAATCAGACACTCTCTTATAATAGGAGAGAATGCACGTATCTCTATAAAATGAGACAACAATCAGAGCTCTCATATATTTTTTCTTTTGGATGGGATACTCAAAGAGATGAAAGGAGTAGCTATTTATAGGAGTAAAACTCCCAATACTTCTAACCCTCACTTAACCAAATGAAGAAAATCTTTTCCTACTGATAATTAAAAAAAACAAATGAAGAAAAACTTACTTCTCCATTAAATAATGCACTGAAATTCTTTTAACTTCCAAAGCCGTGAAAGTGACAGAAATATTTTCAGTAGCTTTAATAGCGTCCTTTTTACATTTTATATGATTTTATAGTTAAACGAGTTAATAAAATCTGATCCAAATACACACTTAATTCTATTTTTACAAATTATACATGATTGTGTGCATTTGAGCCATGTACAAACATACTCTATATTACCCTCAAAAAAATTATGAAAAAGAGAAAATATATATAAAAAAACTCAAATATATCTATTCAGATAATTAAAGCATGAAAGCAAATATGGGTTTAAACCGAAAAATCAAATCCAAGAAACTAAATGGCCAAAGAAAGCCTCACGACAATTAAAGAGCAGAATCAACTGTAGAGAACTCAAGGAAAATGGGGAAACAAAAAAATTAAGCAAGAGGAAAGAAGACTTGCCTGCTTTAGAAAAAACTTATGAGCACTAACAATGTTGGAAAGAAAAAAAAACTGTCGATGTTGTGAAGCTCAAAGTTGCTTTTGTTATATTTAGACAGGGTAAAAGTAATATACAAAATTAAAGTTTGACTTAGTATAAACTTAGCATTTTAGGGTCTGAGAACAAGACCCTTCGGGACTACTTAATTTGTGTGCACTTTCCCTTCCCGAGTTGTTTTCTACAGTATGGACTCTGCACTAGTCCACGAGCTACCAGTCCCCACTAAGCTAAACGAGAGCAAGACCACAACACAATTCATTGGCCATCAGACGCATTAACGTGCAAGCCTGCAAGGCTCTATCAAGATTATTGGTCTCGGTTTTCTAGTATTCTTTTTGTGTATTTTGTCCTCGTTAAGGTTAGGGAAAGACCTGCTTGCCGCCCTTTTTGCCTTGCCTTACTATATCTAAAATCTTGTCTTTCCTTTTGGGGATTTTCTATTTTCTAGTTTCAGGATGAATAATTTCTTTAGTTTTAAGTGTGCGTGTCTAAGTTTTTGTTGTTTATATGTGTTGGGTGTTGGTGATTTTAGTGTCATCAATGGATTTTAGTAGTAATGTGATTTACTATAGGCCAATGCGATTACGCGTTAAGCTTTGGAAACGAGTTAGGGTAGTGCGGAGTGCACGCTTGTTGAGCCAACGCATAATTGACCGCGATTACGGTGCGGGGTTCCAAGGGGCAGCGTCCCTGGCTGGGGGATTGTTGGAGTTTTTTGTTTAAACTCCATGGGTT